>CM063516.1:37143856-38343856 GCA_032199755.1 Ambrosia artemisiifolia
TTTATTATTATGTTACCAAAGTTGTTAATATTTACAATTATTTTTTGCAGGAGTTTGCTATTGCTTCGGGGTTGTACACAGCCCCGGAGATTGACTCTTCGTTGTACCGGGACGCTCTCCATACGGTGGATAGGCCGACCCTGGTCAAGTTTTGGAGGTTCATCGCCAAATCGCACTTTGGCAAGAATTGGGCGAAGGCAACGTCAATTAGGGACCCCCTGTACTACTACTTTCAGCATGCGATCGCCACCTCTATCGCAGCACGGGGGAACAGTCGGGAAAAGGTCAACCAGAGTGACCTTTTCTTTTTGTACTGTTTGATTATGCGGCAGCCGTGCAACCTGGCCTCGTCCCTGGTCGAGTACTTTAAGTGCTGCCACACACGCCAGGCTCGGTCACATCTCCATGGCGGGGCGTTCATCACTCAGATTGCGCGTAATCTGGGGCTCTCGCCAGATACTGACCCTCGGTTGTCGCCCTCGATCCCATCGGTAGTGCTTGGTGACGCCAATGCCCGGAGCATGGGGATCCTCTTCGAGGTCTCGAAGGGTGTGCAGCGGTTTCGAGCTATCGGAACCACCAGGGCTTTTGAGCCGGGCCCCCTTCCTACCTTCGATGATATACCGCCCCTACACTGAGGTGCGTCCGGGATATCCTCTCCTGGTCTCCATGGCGGGTCAGGTCGACGAGCCTGACGACGGTGACGCCCCCCCACCTCCTCCTCCGCCGCCACCACAGCAGCAGTACCCCCGCCATATATATGATGACCTCACTCCTGCTGCGCGTTTCGTGGCGGAGGACATCGATCGCCGCATCGGTGAGCTGCGGGATATTCAGGAGTGGACGGTCGACTCGATGCAGGCGATGGCGACGCATTGGCAGGTACAGTTACGCACACCACCACACCGTGGACCAGCACAAGGGGCCCCACCACCACCGCCGCAGTAGACTTTTTTTAGTTGTATTTTTTTTTTGTATGGACAAATTATTATTATTATTATTATTGTTATGCAGTTGATCTTTTGTTTATATATATATATATGTTGTCTGTTTTGAATGTTTAATTGTCTAATAAATATGGTCCATATTAAACCCATAAATAATAAATGAACTAACACCAAATTATAAATTGCAAGCCAGTAAAAACAATGACCGACACGTTTACAAACCGAAACAGTTCGACCCGACCGGCACGTGAACGATTATTACGATTATTATTTTTCCTTATTATTATTATTATTATTATTATTGTTACTATTAGTATTATTAATAATAATATTATTACTAATATTATTAATATGACCGACACGTTTACGAACCGAAACAGTCCGACCCGACCGGCACGTGAACGATTATTACGATTATTATTTTTCCTTATTATTACTATTATTATTATTATTATTATTATTATTATTGTTACTATTAGTATTATTATTAATAATATTATTACTAATATTATTATTATGACCGACACGTTTACGAACCAAAACAGTCGGACCCGACCGGCACGTTAACGAACCATACTGTTCCGACCCGACAAGCCCGTTAGAAGACATAAACATAACCAAAACGATTTTTAAGAACGTAAACAGTGTTTAAATATTTTTACAAATTTCACATATCTAATCTAAATCTTGTATTTCGGGACTTTGATTGGTGTCCCGTTTCGGGAAAACTAATTCTTTGTACATATTGATTTGATTTTCAAACATAGTTGCCCATTCCTCACCACCATCATTTTTAAAAGCACTCCAAACTCTATTCGGGGGAGGCATTGGATATGATCCTTCAAGCTTTATGTTGACGTAATGTTGGTCCACGAACAAAACTGCTACCGTCATAATAGGCGGTAGAGAAGCACTTGGGCCTAAAAATAGAGGGAAAACTGTATCAGAACCTCTAGTGTCGAGTGTATGAAAAACACAACCAAACTTCTGTGCAATGATAAATCCCGCTTCCGGCGTCGTCATCCACTTCTCTTCTGGGGCTCCTCCCACCCCTCTAAAAGAAATGCTATCGCAGAGACGCTGATAACGTCCTTCGTTATTCGGATCAAACATTGACCTATACAAGACTTCGTTATTGCGCAACTCGAGTAGCATTTGGGATCGGACCAACATATGTTCATTTTTACCTATCCCTAACCCCACAGCTACCGCTCGAAAACCTCAATGACCATCAGGTTTCACATCGGTTATTTTAGATATATATGGGTGAAACACAGATGGAATTCTATCCCCATATTTCCTTACTAAGTTCTCTAACTTTTTTGTCCGCGGAAGCAACGGGAAATTGAATTTATCCCAAATGCCGCCCCCCCTGGGACGATGACGGTATGTAAGAGCTGTGACGGTGAAGCTCGTAAGGAGGGAATGGCTGGGACTGGGAAGGTCGTACGAGGTCCTCCTGTGATGGTACGAAAGAGCTGTGCCGGGGAACTTCAAACTCCTCGTCGGACCCACTTTCTTCAACAGGCATATGCAAGCTCTTTCTTGCAGATTGTTCTCTCTTGTGTTCTTGCTGCTTCTTGGTTGGACGACCACGGGTTTTCTTTTGCACAACAGGCGGTTTATTGGGGGAGTAGTTGCCTGTGACGATTTGTGCAAATTTGTCCAGGTAGTTTAATTGGGTAAAAACTGGTTTCGTATCAACCGTTTCCTTTAATTCTGCCCAGAAATTATCTACATTTATAGCTTCGCAACCAGTCGTCGCAGGTTTGAAGTCAAGCTTCCTCCAGAACACGTCTATCGATAACAAATGGATTTCCTCACCTGAATAAATAACATATGTTATAAAGTTAAATCATGTAATAAATTATGTAGTAATATCATATGGACAATAGTAATAAGTACCATTAAGTTGTAACTGCTCGAGCCGACAGGCACATGGCAAAGCACAACTATTATAAAGCTGGCATCCACAAGTGTTATTGTAAAGGCGCATGGACGTTCGAAGACGTTCTATCTCTTCGTATATCAACTGAATAGCATGTTTGCTAACCTTCCGAAGTAACTTATTAAGCAATGGCTGCCTCTTGTGGTGGTTCATTGTTTTTCTTAGGCTTTCTTCAAAACCTTTTTTAATGTCCCTGTATTGCTTATCAACCATTTGATCAACGGACCTCACAATTGTCGACAACGAGTTGCGATTGCCTGGAAGGTGACTTTTAATTTTGGCATGCATGCCCTCAACTCTGTTGGTAGTGGTCTGGCGGAAGTTCAGCGTTTGGTTAGTCCACGCAGACACAAACTTTTGACGGAACCGGTCCAACCAGTTATTCTTCGTATAGGAAAAAACGTCTGAAAAATATAACCAAAACTTGTCAGGCGTGTGTATGTAAACAAGTACGTATGTAATTATGTAAAACTACTTACCCAGACGATCCATCTTTTCCAGATATGACTGAAATTGCCCCAAATTGTATTCGTATAGGGTTTCCGTCGTAGAGTCACACAGCCACCAAAACATTCGAACAAATTCCTTCCACTCCCTATCCGTGAACTCCTTCTTGCTGTTCCTGTTGATATTCTGCGAGATATGAAACCGACATAGATACTTGTACGCCTTTGGGAAAACCACATCACACGCGTTCATCAGCGCAAGGTCCCTGTCTGTCACAATCACTCGCGGCTCCATACAGCTGTCCAACATAGACTTTATCCTCTCCAACAGCCAAGTGTAGTTACCAATCCTCTCAGAAGAAATAAACGCATGGGCAATCGAAAACGACTGGTTTGTCGACGCCATACCCACTACCTGAACAAACGCCATATTGTACATGTTTGTATTGTAGGTGGCGTCAATCATCAGCACATGCGGGAATGCGCACCACATAGTATGTGAAAGTTTGTGAACGAAGAAAATATCCGTGAGAGCCTTCGTGGTTTCATCCGCACGCGTGTAGTAGGTGAATCCTCTCTCCGTCAGAAAGTATTCGAGGTGCTCCATGTCACCTTTGGGAATGACTCCCTTTCCAGCATTCATCATCTGAGCAGCATTGTGTATATCTTTCAGGGTAGTCTTTCTCTCCGGGTTCTTTGAAAGCATCATTCTCCAGATGCTACGCTTGGGAACATCATTCTCTGTCATCTCTCCCACAAATTTCTTGTCATCCACAGAAAGCCTTCTGGCATACGGGTGACCCTCTAAGTGTTCAAAGGGAGTGTGGTTGTGCGTCGGGTTTTTCACCTTTAACCTCCAAACCCGTGTCCGAGTTTGAAACACCCCTGCCAACTTAAACGGGCAGCCAATTTTTTTGCTACCCGTCTTCCTCACCAAAGCCACACTCTTATGCTCCCCCCAAGAGTGCATTGAAATACAACCTTAACAAAAATAAGTTTATTAGAAAATAAGTTTTTTTTTTAATTTTTTTAAATAATAAATTATAAAAAAGTTTGTTAATTAAAAATTAACAATACTCTTAGCAAAGGAGAAACGTAATCCTAAAGGTGTGTGGCCCAAAAACCACTGGTGCACCCGTAGGGAATTCACCTTGACCAACGATAAAACACGTGTTTTTAGTAACTAATTTATAAGTTAAGTTTATTGTTGCTTTTTAAATAACAATTTAAAAAATACGCATTTGTTAATAACTTAAAAACAACAGTGACTGAAATATATACCTTCACGAAATGTTCTCCTCTTTTCTTCGATCTTTTTATAACTATGACGTCACCATTTGCCATTCCCGTATCATGTACCCAATCGATCAACTCATCGCGTGTCGAAAATGTCCGGTTAGTCTCGAACCAAAGGTTGATCGGGTTAGGTCCTTCCTCCTGATCTTCTACCCGCTTCTCATCGACAGCGCTGTCTTCATAGTGCGTATAGTCTTGTTCTTCAGATGTGTCATCACCACGGTTAGCGTCGTAAGTATAACCGTAGGCAGGTTGACTAGGCTCGTCTTCAAATTCATACGGGTCCTTCCACTGTGTATTCAAGTCCAGTTGTACCGCATTGTCACGGTAACAAATGCCAGACTGACCCTCCTCGACATTACTACTAGACGGACCCTCCCCGACATTATATGACGGACCCTCTGAAACATTATATGACGGACCCTGCCCGACATTATATGACGGACCCTGCCCGACATTATATGACGGACCCTCCTCGACATTATATGAATTATAGTCGTAAGAATCACCGAAAATTAAGTCGTAAAACGACATGTTATATATGTTTGTGGACAAAGAATTCAAATCGAACGAGTTTATAATGAAAAACTATGAAATCGATTGAATTTATAGCCAAAATCTGATGGAACCAAGCGCCTCGCTTAGGCCAAAGCGAGGCGCCTGGGGTAATTATTTCGAGGGAATATCAGGCTTTACGTTGAATCAAGGTTAATCAAACTCTCAAGCGCCTCGCTTAGGCCTAAGCGAGGCGCCTGGGTTAATCGTTTTCAGAGAATCTTAAGCCTTATGTCTAATCAGGCAGTCAGGCGCCTCGCTTTGGCCAAAGCGAGGCCTAAGCGAGGCGCCTGGATTAAGGGGTTGATTTAGAAGTTGGGGGGTTTAATTAGCACGACCCTTTGAATATAACGTAAATGAACAATAGTCTTTTAAAAACTATAATTAAAGAAATTTTAACAATGGATTTGAGATTGAATAACCGTCACCAATTTTTGAAAATAAATTTGTCACACAATAATTTTGCCTCAAAATTGGTAGTTTGGTGAATTTTGTGAGTGAAGTGACCGTGGATAACCCTTCAGTAAAATCTTTACGCACGACTTGGTTTCTCATGAAATTTCTTCGACCTGGCAATCAACAAAAGTTATAAGATGTATAATGAATTTGTGTGGTACAACATAAATACATAATCGTTTCTATTACTAGGTTAAAGCCCATGTAGACACACAGTTCAACAAATAAGATAAAGTGAGAATATAAAAAATAAGCATAAACCATCCAAAAGATTAGACTATCAAAAGAAAACCTATACTCATTCGACGTGTAGTGTAATACATGGGTTGAATGAGTAATACATGAGTTTGTTTATGTTTTGGTCAAAAATTACCTAGTAGAAATAATTTTGTATTCCAAATTAGAAATTGTGAGGTAGAGTGCTAAGAATGTAAATTTATTGTTAAAACTAGTTATATTCTGAAAATGTTTGATCAAAATGCAAAAAGGAGTAAATAAGTGACAACTATGCTTGGGATGGCTTTAGTTTGCTTCGGGATGGACAGTTATATCTGTTAGGACCGTCGAACTCGCGTTCCAACAATCACGGGTTTTATCCTAGAGGTGCGGAATCCCTCTAGGATGCTCTAATAACAGAAACAACGATTGAAACAATGAAACGAGTAATCACAACACACACACGGGTCAAAAGATTATCTATTAATCACCAAAACAGAGCACGAGTGTTTACAGAGATCAAACCAGACGTTCTATGACCAGGGGAGGGTGTTTGGAGGGTGTGTGAGGCAATAACTCAGGTCTAGGGTTGAGAATGAGGGTATTTATACCACCCGGGTACGACCAGCTCGTGTTAGGCGATTAGCAGCCCAGTATTAGGCGATTAGCTGCTAAACGCCTAACAGACTTAGGCGATTAGCTGCTAAACGCCTAACAGACTTAGGCGATTAGCTGCTAAACGCCTAACACCCACTGCTAATCGCCTATATCATCCCACGACCTCCAAAACGCGTATAAACGCCTCCAAACACCCCGAACATCGTCCAAACAACTAATATACTAGCCTAGGGACATCATGTACTAACAGACTCCCCCTTGGACCAGGCTAGTATACGATTACGAGCCATAAACTGCTCGATTAACCTAGCCAACGACCTATAGAGACCTATCACTAGCTAGGGACATACAGATAATGCACTTACAGACTCCCCCTTGGACCTAGCTAGTGATTTACAGACTCAACCTATCATCTAGCTGGGGACACACAAGAAGTGCATTTACAGACTTCTCATTGGACCTAGCTGGAAATACATGGTCTTCGAGTCCTCAAGTCTTCATGTTCAGCATTCTTCAACTTAGGGTGACACCGCAATGTATAACCTCTGAAGACTTGAACATATCAGCTGATTTGAGCTTTAGTCGTGGCTTCATAAGATCTCGTCTTGGTCGTCGATTTGCTTAGATAACTTGGGAGGAAACAAGAAATCTCCGCTTTTATGATTGACGATTCTGTGACTTGGACGAAGATCAATATCATCATCACTTTCATTTCTTGACTCCCATCTTCTTCAGCTTCGATTGCTGGAGCTCTACCACGATCTGGTTTCTCTGAAGATGAAGTATTGGGTTCTTGCTGTTCAGGATGATCTTGTTGTTCAGGTTGGGGTCTTGTTCAGATTCAGTCTTTGTCGTTTGATGCATGATGAGCACATTAGTTGTATTTGATCCTGCAGAAAAATTAATAAAAACTGCACACAAACTACAACTTATATTAGATCGACAAATAATCCGAACTCAATCACATTCTTGAAGTTTATCATTTGATGAACTTTCAAGATTTGTCCATTTTGACCACCAATTTGAGAAAGTAGTCATTCTCCCCCTGAACATTTAGATCTTTTCAAATTTCACCCTGAACTCTCACGATTGACAATTTGTGACCCTGAAAGTGATATTTGACCCTTGAATTTTGTAAAATTTAGATTTTATTTGTGTTTCGGCTTCGGATCTGAGATTCCAATTGAAGAATACTTGTATTCCAACATCGGTCAATCAAAAATCAAAACAAAATAAAATCTTTTTGGTTTTTTTTTTTTTTAAGATAATAATCAACCAGAAATAAAAAAAAATGCAGGAAAAGTAAAAACTATTCAAAAGCATATTTTTGAGAGTTTCATCTGTTAGGGAAACATATCAGTGTACGGACTAATCTAGAACTCTTATGTGTTCAGTTTTAATTCAAATTACCAATAAGCATCCTACAACAACTGCCAGTATTGTTGTCCACCTAAACTCAAAATCAAGTCTTATCGCTAGGCACTTTAGATACGTTAAGGTAATATTAAAGCTGATTAAAGGTGTTCCCCGCACACGCGACATATTCCCACGTCAAGGCATGCACAAAGCTTCCTCGTAACCGGTGAATAAGCTGTTGTCATCCGTATTTACAAGGAATGGACTCAGTGGTGATCAGGTCTGCAAGAACGCTGCAACAGAGAGACCAGTGAGATCCAGACCAGGGTTCAACTCAAATACCGTATATTATTGATTTTTCACGGTACGGTGCTTTAGGTATTAATGATTTGATACCTTAGAGCGATTCTCTTTGAGAATAGGGTTTTGGCATTCATGATCTTTTTGCTCTTACAGGATTCCCAGACGTCTCCTTATCAGAATTTATTCTATTTTTTTGTTTTTCTTTTCTTTTACTGAGTATGGCAAAGAGGTGTCTCAGTTGTAGGCTGCTAACCCAACGTACGTCACTTATGCCACCCCATTTTATTCTGAGAGACGTCCAGTTCACCCCGGATGTACCAACCTCTTAAAGACCAGAAACCTCGGATTTTGGCATTCTATCAACAAGATTTAGGCTTTTAGACCATATGCCAACGCGGCGTTAATCCACACAATCCTCAGTTGATTTAGGTTTATATCACCGTGCCGAGCTTGGAAATGATTTCGAGCCTACCAACACATCATTGTAGAGGCTACTTATCAGATCCAATATTTTAAGATGATAAAGGTCCAGACAGTCCGACTGATTGGTTAATATCATCTTCCCTAGTTTCACCAAGGAAACTCATTTTTGCATTTTTTCATTTTTTTGATTTTTGAATTTTCTCATTTTTTTGATTTTTGCATTTTCTGATGTTTTTGTATTTTTCTGAATTTAAAAAAAAAAATGCAGGAAAAGTAAAAACTATTCAAAAGCATATTTTTGAGAGTTTCATCTGTTAGGGAAACATATCAGTGTACGGACTAATCTAGAACTCTTATGTGTTCAGTTTAATTCAAATTACCAATAAGCATCCTACAACAACTGCCAGTATTGTTGTCCACCTAAACTCAAAATCAAGTCTTATCGCTAGGCACTTTAGATACGTTAAGGTAATATTAAAGCTGATTAAAGGTGTTCCCCGCACACGCGACATATTCCCGCGTCAAGGCATGCACAAAGCTTCCTCGTAACCGGTGAATAAGCTGTTGTCATCCGTATTTACAAGGAATGGACTCAGTGGTGATCAGGTCTGCAAGAACGCTGCAGCAGAGAGACCAGTGAGATCCAGACCAGGGTTCAAGTCAAATACCGTATATTATTGATTTTTCACGGTACGGTGCTTTAGGTATTAATGATTTGATACCTTAGAGCGATTCTCTTTGAGAATAGGGTTTTGGCATTCATGATCTTTTTGCTCTTACAGGATTCCCAGACGTCTCCTTATCAGAATTTATTCTATTTTTTTGTTTTTCTTTTCTTTTACTGAGTATGGCAAAGAGGTGTCTCAGTTGTAGGCTGCTAACCCAACGTACGTCACTTATGCCACCCCATTTTATTCTGAGAGACGTCCAGTTCACCCCGGATGTACCAACCTCTTAAAGACCAGAAACCTCGGATTTTGGCATTCTATCAACAAGATTTAAGGCTTTTAGACCATATGCCAACGCGGCGTTAATCCACACAATCCTCAGTTGATTTAGGTTTATATCACCGTGCCGAGCTTGGAAATGATTTCGAGCCTACCAACACATCATTGTAGAGGCTACTTATCAGATCCAATATTTTTAAGATGATAAAGGTCTAGACAGTCCGACTGATTGGTTAATATCATCTTCCCTATATTCACCAAAGAAACTCATTTTTGAAATTTTTCAATTTTTTTTGATTTTTGAATTTTCTGATGTTTTTGTATTTTTCTGATTTTTCTGAATTTTCTCCCCCTAAAAATTTAAAAATTTGCGAAAAGATATTTTTTTTAATAAAAATATTAAAAATGATTTTCCGATGTGGTTTACTCAGATTTTCCCAAAATGCCTTTTACCTTTCAAAGATAGTCAAATTTAAATTTGTCAAATGGTTTGGTAAAACTTTTGGCAATTTGGTAGTCAGTGTGGACATAAATAATCACTGGATCCTTAGTGATTGTTATGGAAGTTACACTATTAATAAGAGGATGGAGGTGATAAGAAAATGCAAACCGTAGTCAAGCATGTGTGTAGAAGTATCCAAAGATAAACCTGGAAACAGCAGCTCAATGCAGCTACCTGATTCGGCTTCGCAGGTTGCAGGAAACACATGTGACGCCCTCCCAAGAACTGATATCCACCCGTTGCGGATCCAGCTTCAATGTTGTAACCACCATAAACAAATTCACTAAAGTCAACGAGATCCAACTTATCGCCATTAGGGTACCATAGACCTTTGGTCGGTAACCCTTTAGATAATGAAGGAACCGTTCTGCAGCAATCACCCAGTCCACTCTTATTCATTACTGACATCCGTTGTTAAGTCGAAACACTGGGTCTTGAATTATCCTCATCGAGCGTCTTCTTTTCTTTATTCTTCTTCGATAACAAATCCCCTCCTTAATTGTCTAAGGTTTCATATTCTCCAAAGATATTCTGATCAATTTACTGGAGCAATATGACACCTATTTGTGCTAAGATGCCCCACTGTCAACAATCAAATGACTGCTGATAGTTCCTCCTGGAACACCCTGCACACTTGTTCAAAGATTAGTTCTCGAGGGGGACCCAGGCCTTGACCATCTCTGGTCGGCCTAGGTCATCAATCATAGGCAGCTCCATCCATCTACCATGAGGGGTAGGTGTTTTCACATCAGTCGCAGCTAATGTAGATGGTGCTAATGAAGCGGATAAACTCACAGATGGTGCTTCAGCTGCTTTTGGCTTCCAAATCTGGTCATGCTTATCCTTTACAGGACGTTGCTTGACAGATTTGGGTGGTACCTGAGACTTCACCTTTGGGTCAGCCAGTGGCTTTGCCCTTTGGTTAGTCTTTGGACCTGCTTTTGGTCCTCCCTTGGGTTTTGCAACCTTGGGTTGGGCCTTTGAGCTTGATGCCTTGTCAGCTTTAGGCCTTGCACCATCAACAACAACCTTTTGTTTCTTTTTCACATTCTTTGGCGTCACCTGAACTTGTTGTTCAGGTGTCTTGTATCTTTGGTTGTTGTATTTAGGGGGCTTAAGTGCTTTTCCCTTTAATTTTCTCAGATAGGGACAATTTGCAATCAAGTGTCCAACCTCGTTACATTCATAGCATGACCTCCACTCTTCATAGTACTGAGGTTCATACCGTGACTGCCTCGAGCTAACCCGAGAAAGTCTAGGGCTACAGCTCCCTTGTGAGCTTCTAAATCGAGAGGTACTCGGATATGAATCATAATCAGATGATCTTGATGAAAAATTTCTTTGATGATTTTGAAGAGAATGTCTCATCTGATCAGTACCTTTCGATTTGATGGGCTTAAGTTCATTGATCTTGGGACCCTTTTGATTTTTCCCAGATCGATTCTTTTGATTCACATGTTTGGTGGGTTTGCGTTCAACATGTTTCTTTTGATCAATTAGTTTTCTGATATTAGCTTCAGTAACTGGGATTTCCTCAAAAATATGTTTAATTAAGGATTGATCAACATATTTAATAGGAAACTCTTTATCAGAGAACAATTTGTCAGATCCCACCAACATGTACAGCCCTTCTGTGCCTTCAGGAAACTGGAAGTGCTTCTTTTCCGGTTCAGGTTCACACAAAATGTGATTTTTAATAGAGCTAGGTGAACCTGATTGAGCCTTCTCAGTTTCCTGGGATTCTTTATTAGAATCCTCAAGGTTTACCTCCGGTAAGGCCTTTGGTTTCAATTTCACTCTCCGTCTATTTACAGAACGTTTATTGTAACCAAGTCCTTGATTTTCTTCTTGCTGAGACTGGTTTTTAATATCAACATCATTTTTATTTAGCACAAACTTTGCAAACTGAAAACCATCTAGCTTATGTTGGGCTTTTTCATACTCAGATTTTGTTTGAGCTAATTCTTTCTTTACTTCCTCAAGAGTTTTAGAAAGCTCAGAATTTTCTTTCATTAAAATTTCATTTAAGTTTTTAAGCTCCATTTCATTTGCATTCAAAACTTCATTGATAGTTATACAATTAGCTAGATCGCAAGTAAGGGTCTGGTCGTTTTCAGACATCCTATCAATAATACTTTGGAGATCGGTACAGTTAGAACAGACAAACCTGGAAAACCCTTGTACAATAGGTTCAGTTCCCTGCTTGATTTGAATTCCAACTTCTGGATTTTGATCATCAGCATCTTCCTCTTCTGATTCACTCTTTTCAGAAGTTGAACAATTTGCATCAGCTCTGTTGATTTCTTCAGAACTTCGTTCAGGATATTGTTCACTGGATGATGATTCACTATCTGCATCTGTACTCTCTTCTGAGATTTGAGCACTCTCTGACGCTTCTCTCGATTCCATAGTCTCTACTCGTTGAGCAAAACACGCAATC
Source organism: Ambrosia artemisiifolia (assembly GCA_032199755.1). NCBI lineage: Eukaryota > Viridiplantae > Streptophyta > Magnoliopsida > Asterales > Asteraceae > Ambrosia > Ambrosia artemisiifolia. Next base: position 37,156,310 of record CM063516.1, read on the forward strand.
TGTCCATTAACACCTCCCATGAGTTGTGCCTTCTGGTCAAGGTCTTTCTCAGCAAGCACAGTAAGTACACTCGCAGCATCCGTGTTTGCTGAAACAGAGTGAATTGCAGGAGTAACCGAAACCACAACTTTTCCTTGATTGTTTTGAACATTGGTAAGTTGTCTGGTTGGATTCGGTTGACTTTGACTAGCATCTGACGTTGATTTCCTCTCCAGATGGGCCCACGGATTACATCCGAAACTTCCCTGTTGTTGTCGTTGTTGAACCGGTTGGGAGTTCATTGAAGACGCGAAAGCCCATGGTTTGGTTGCATTTGCCATTAAGAAAGTCTAGTGAAAAAGTCAACTCGTGGTCAACAAAAGTCAAACTTCGGTCCAAGACGGTTAACACGTTTTTTTAAAGTCAAACTTGGTCAACGGAAGTCAACTTTGGTCAACGCGAGTCAAACTTAGGTCAATTTTATGTTTCAGAACCTTTTAGGCGATTATGGGGCTAATTGCTTAAAGACTTAGGCGATTATGGGGTAATTGCTTAAAGACTTAGGCGATTATGGCTAATCGCTTAAAGGTTCAAGGCGATTAGGAGTTTTCAGGGTGATTGGGTATGTTACGTGATTAGAGCTAATCGCTTAAAGGTTCTAGGCGATTATGACCCTAATCGTGTAGAGGTCTTAGGCGATTAGGGCTAATCGCTTAAAGGTTCTAGGCGATTAGCTGCTAATTGCTTTGAAAACCCTAATTGCTTAATGGGTTAGGCGATTATGGTCTGCTAATCGCCTGATCTGATCTGCAGCCGCACTTTTGCTCAAAAATCACCTATTTTGACTCAAAATCTTATCTAAAACATTGTATTTTGATCCCAAATGATTAGACAAGTTACCAAAATAGTTTTAGAGCAAAACCCGATAAAAAACACACGTTTTTAACCGAAAAACACACACTAAAGTTTTGAAAAATGTGGGTTTTTGATAAAAACTCAAAGTTTCAAACTAAGAACAGGTTTTTTGATTAAAAATCTCAACTTTTACACCAAAAACAACCTGTCTTTGCTCGTTTTTGCTATTAAAACACCCGTGATAAGAGCCTCGGCTCTGATACCACTTGTTAGGACCGTCGAACTCGCGTTCCAACAATCACGGGTTTTATCCTAGAGGTGCGGAATCCCTCTAGGATGCTCTAATAACAGAAACAACGATTGAAACAATGAAACGAGTAATCACAACACACACACGGGTCAAAAGATTATCTATTAATCACCAAAACAGAGCACGAGTGTTTACAGAGATCAAACCAGACGTTCTATGACCAGGGGAGGGTGTTTGGAGGGTGTGTGAGGCAAGAACTCAGGTCTAGGGTTGAGAATGAGGGTATTTATACCACCCGGGTACGACCAGCTCGTGTTAGGCGATTAGCAGCCCAGTATTAGGCGATTAGCTGCTAAACGCCTAACAGACTTAGGCGATTAGCTGCTAAACGCCTAACAGACTTAGGCGATTAGCTGCTAAACGCCTAACAGACTTAGGCGATTAGCTGCTAAACGCCTAACACCCACTGCTAATCGCCTATATCATCCCACGACCTCCAAAACGCGTATAAACGCCTCCAAACACCCCGAACATCGTCCAAACAACTAATATACTAGCCTAGGGACATCATGTACTAACAATATCCTCGGGATGGAACTGTTTGTAATGAACGAATTAAGGAATAAAATACAAAGAACAACACTCGATCTACGAGGAAAGCCCTTGATCAATTGTAGATCGCCGGCATAAAACCTCGGGTTGTTAATATTAATTTGGTAAAAAAATACAACTTTGGATGAGTAAGTGGACGAGTGTACTAAGATTACAACGATTGTGTGAGTGTTTCTAAGTGTAAGTGTGCAGCTATAGTGTAAGCAATGTGTATGTAAGTGTCCTATACTCGTCCAATACTCCCATTTATATAGTACATGAGAATAACTAAAGAATCCCGTGAGATCCGCTAAGTAGTTAAAGTCTTTGAAGTCTTTAGATGACCGTTGTGGCAGTTTCAACTCTGCTTAATGTAGTCCCAGCTGTTTCCATATCTTTCGCCGATATTTAATGAGTATCGGTTACAACTTTGACCTCATCTTCGTCTTTGGACTATGGCTTTGTATGAGTTACATTTTGACTTCTTCACTTGAGGGTTATAATATAGACGTTGCCAAGCATTAATCCATATTATAGCTTAGTTGTACCTGCATTTACGAATAAGAAAGATATTTTGTTAGTCCATTCTCAGGATACGCACATGTTGGAATTCTGTTACATCCTGAAGTCAGTCGAGTCCTTTAGCATCATGAGGATACAATATCAGGGATGTGAGGTAAAATCAACTTGAGGATTTTCACCCACAACAGTTTATAAAAAAAATATAAACTAAATTTTACCCAATATCTGATATTAAACCAAGTTTCATATAACTTCATCTTCATAAAATTGTCTAGAAGCCCTCCTTAAAAAACATCATCAAATTCTCTGCACAACAAATTCATAAGCTATTCTTCATGTGTATTATGTATGCAACAGCAAATAGAAGAATGTACTGTATGAACATTATATACAATACAATGTTATATTTATATAAATAGCCATCTTACTTAAAGAAGCCACCTCTACTAACATTACATGCAACATTCTTTGTCACACACAAAACTAGAACAATGTTTGTTGTATATAAAGAATCAATATAAGATAGAAATCAATATTGTAAATTTAAAATACATCTACATATGGAGCAAAATAAGAAGTAAAAGGAGGTACCACACGAACTCTAGGTTGATCTTTTGCTTCCCAATCTTGTAACCTATCATTAGTTACCATTTTCATCATTGGATGACAGGCCCTATCTTTCAAAACATTCAGCAAAGATATGCATGTAGTTACACAAAACATTATCGCTTCCATGAGAATGCGAGCTACTTATCACTTACTTTGATCGCCTTAGCCTTATCTCATATTCTCATGATTTGCTCACAGTCCTCCTCTGGTTGCTGGAGATCTGAGTCGTACGACAAAAGTGCTCGTGCATTAACCGCAACGTTTAAATACTAACAAACTCTTGAATAAACCACAAATCCCTCTTACGGGCATTCCATCCCCCACTTTTACTAGTCATTAAAACTCACCTAAGTGTCAATTCACAGCTTCTTAAGTTATCATTCAAGAAAATATCCACTAAACTATAATTAGTTATCTAGATAGAAACAAATGATCATCAAATACTGCACGACTGCAACACATCTACAAATGAAACCAAGAGTTACCTCATCTTCCTAAAACTTTATAACAATATAAAAAACCACACAAGTTTCGGACCAGTTTGATTTGGCTTGATTATGAATATAAGGCCCTTTTCACCAAATTAGCACATGCTTCTCAATGTAGAAGTTTAATGGTTTTTGTTTGTGTTTGTGATTGAATATTTGTGTGTATATTTGTGTTAATATATATAAAGTGTTTGTGTAGAAGTTTAATTTATTGTTTGTGTTTGTTTGTGTAGAAGTTTAATAGTTTTTTGTTTGCGGTGATTTGTTTGTGTAGAAGTTTAATGGTTTTTGTTTCTGTTTGAATGTTTGTGTTTGAATACATGTGTGTATATTTGTGTTAATATATATAAAGTGTTTGTGTTTTTTTTTTATTCGACCGTTGGTGTAACCAGTGGCGAAGCTTGACCCGAAGATTCGGGGGGTCGGAAGTCACTAGTTTCGGGGGGTCGAAAACCAGTTTCGGGGGGTCGAAACCCTATATTTACAAAATTTTCTATACGAATACTATATAATCGGAACTTCTACACGAAAATTCGGGGGGGGGGGGGGGCGGCCGCCCCCTCCCACCCCTACTAAGCCTCGCCACTGGGTGTAACGGTCATCTCCCACATTCGGTTCGGCCAACGTTCCATTTTCTTAGTTATTGTGTCATAACTCTCGTCATGTCCATAACCTTTAGCCCCATAACGCCTCCATAGCGTGCGCACGTGCGGGGGGGAGCACTACTAGAAAATTGGCTATTTGCTACAAAAGTTTTCCTACGGAAAAAAATGCGTCACAAATTTTGACAAAGTTGCTACGCATTTGTGACGACAAAAAAACTTTAATTTTTTTAACAAATTTGCTACACAATAGAGACAAATATTTAGGATTTTTCATAGGAAATGGCGTAGGAAATGCGTTGAAAATTGCGTAGTAAATGTGTAGTAAATGATTTCCGACGAGGCTTTTTACAACATCAAGATTTCCTTGTAAATGCGTAGCGAATCAAATTTGCTACGCATTTACAACGAAATCTTGATGTTGTAAAAAGCCTCGTCGGAAACCATTTACTACACATTTACTACGCAATTTTCAACGCATTTCCTACGAATATATGGTGTAGGAAATTTGTGACGCATTTCCTACGCCATTTCCTATGAAAAATCCTAAATATTTGTCTCTATTGTGTAGCAAATTTGTTAAAAAAATTAAAGTTTTTTTGTCGTCACAAATGCGTAGCAACTTTGTCAAAATTTGTGACGACTTTTTTTCTGTAGGAAAACTTTTGTAGCAAATAGCCAATTTTCTAGTAGTGGAGGGAGGCGGTGTGCTCGGCACTATGGAGTGCCAAAACGCCCCATAACGAGCAACAAAAACGCCCACTACGGGTGCACTTGGCTCTTTGCTTGCCCTTTGTTTTTTTAATAATATTTCGCCACCCGTTAAAAAATATTATACGCATACCTTTTAAAAATATATAATTAAAAAAATCTATTACCCGTATACTCTTATGTCGATCATTACAAGGCTTTAGTTGTTGAATGTTACGTACTTTTGTGTTATATATATGGCAAATAGACAACTTTTAGTGACTGATTTGACATTTTTCCTGTGGCGTGCCATCTAAATCATAGCTTGTTTTCTTTTAAAATTGTGATTATACTGAAAACTAATATGGAAATTTTAGAAAGGTTTATCAAATTAAATGAGTTAGTATTATAAAAAAACTAGTACGATATTACTTTTTGTTATATTCTAATGATATGATCATTCATATTTTAAAAATGTCTCATATATTGCTATGGATTTTTCCAACATTAATAATATTGTTGTGATAGTGATGAAAATTTCTTTTCAAGAGTATATCCAGTGCTTTAACACGGACGAAGGGGTGGTGAACTGATGTGGCGTTCGGTTTTGAACATCACTGTTGGAGGAGTCCGTTTGTTAGATGTTTGTTTGGTCTCGTCCGGAATTATTATTATAGTATACATTTTCAATTGTGTGAACAGTACTAAATCACAATTGGTACATTTGTTCACTTTTACCTACTTCAAAACTCTTTCTTTGATAATTTGGGAGCTTTTATTTAAGTTTCTTTTTTTAATATATTAGTTTTAAACTTTTAATATATATTTTTCTTACAAGCACCATTGTTACGTATGCATTTTCACGATTTTTATAATTTTTTTGTTTGTTTTTAAAGGTTAAACTTACTTTTATTTTATTGTTGAGTATATGTTTTTGTTTACATTTAATTAAAAGTCGGTTCGCTCTCGAACCAAACTGGTACTGTTCAATAACATCCTTACCTGCATTTATATTTATGGTTCTTTGTAGATGTAAAACACATGTCAATATCCTTTTATACATATCTTGCTTTTATTTTATTTTTTTTTATGTTTTCTTTTCAAATTGTTATACCAAGTGCCGGTATCAAACCAGTAGATTAACAAGCTTAATTGATATCGACCGAATTCTCGCCGCGTAGCGCGAGAAAATCCTACTAGTTTCAAACAAAAAAAACACCGTTGATGGTGACTCCAATATAAACAAATTTATTATATATAAAAATACATACAATGGTATGAAAGTGAAGCCTAGTATTATTCCTGAGGAGATCGGAAGACCACAGACAGGGGGTAAAGCTTCTAGGGGGCTGTTAGTCGTGATGGGGGTTACATTAGCTCAATGACGGTCAAGAGGGCTCAGCGCGCGGTTGGCCTGATGGGCGTTTTACAAAAGTTACGGGACCCCCAAAGTGAGCTCTTAGTGCTTCACTCATGTATGGATGTGGCCAAACTGTTGTTTGGGCTTCGAACGTGCCAACCGACCTTTGTCGGGGAGGCAATATCCATTTTTGACAAGGGTCTCCGAGGTGCAGTTGAGAATATCGTTGTTTTTTGGGGGCCATTTTTTGGGGATCTTCAATGGCGAATGGCGTCCTTACCGATCAGCTCGGGGGGTTGGGCCTGTGCTCAGCGGAAGATGTATCCGCATATGCGTATGTGGCTTCTAGGGCGCAGTCTTGGAAGCTACAAGAACACATTCTAAGGAATAGCGGGATGGTTGGGATAGACGATGATTACAAGCTCGCACTGGACAACATTCGTAGCTCTCTCCCTAATGTAGATGTGGGCGGCTTTACGGATAAAGACACCGCCCCAAAAAAGCCTCAAAAATTCTTGGCGAGTGCGTTTAACTGTAAAGCCATGCAGACTATGGAGGAGGAGTTTAACATGTCTTCGCGCCAGAAAGTGGTGTTTGAATGTCTCAAAGAGGTTCATGCTCGAGATTTCCTCACTACACTCTCAATTGACGGACTCGGGCAACATATGTCGCCTATCGAATATCGGGCGGTCCTCAAATACCGACTTATGATTCCCATGTTTCCCGTCGATGAACCATGCATGTCTGATTTGTAAAATAGCATGCTTGGACAAGTTTGGGGAACACGCCCTACATTGTAAGGAGTTGCCAAGCTTTAAATACAGACATGACCTGGTTAGAGATGTTCTATAGGATGTGTTACGAAGGGCAGGGATTTCAGCCAAAAAAGAGGCTCCCGTGAATTTCTTGACGGACCCACTTGACGGGCGATCCACCCTAAGTCCAGCGGACGTTCTTGTGTTCGGATGGGCGCAAGGCAAGCATGCGTGCGTTGACCTTACTGGGGTATCCCCATTGGTGGGACTCCGGGATTTGGGTTTTGTGGCTGGGCATACAGCTTTAAAAGCCGAGAGAAAAAAAGTGGATAAACATGAAGCGACTTGTCTAGAGAACCAACATGTGTTTGTGCCATTCGCTTTTGATACCTTTGGAGCGTTGGCCCCGCAAGCAATCAAGTTCCTCGATCGCGTGAAGAAAGTTGTGCAAAGTAATTCTCCGTCTGCTACGGGCCAATGTTTTATTTTCAATAGAGTAGGTTTTGCAATACAAAAAGGGGGTAGCGGCGCAGTTTGTGACCCGTTTACCTGCGTGTCATTTGTAATTGGCTGTTTTTGATACTTAAATTAATAAAAAAAAATTAATATAAAAATTTAATTTTTTTTTCCTGTTTATAAAAAAATGTTGTATGAAAGTGGGTTTAGTATTGGAGAGTAATTTTGTTGAAATGATAGATGAAAATCTTATATGGATTGATGTCACTACTCACTAGTTTGAATGTGTTTAAAAGTGACATGAGAATACTTTTAACATACCTTCTCTACAAAAGATAACTTATTCATGTTGCTGGCAACTAGAATTGATTTTCTTGATGGAAATCCAGTAAATAGCCATGAAATCTGTCATGATTATAAACCCCAACCGAATTTATGAATTTGCTTTTAACAAAAGTAGGCATAATTTGAATCTTTTTGCTGTCATAAACTCATTCGTGATTTCATACTATTCTTTATAAAGCTATTAACAGTCTAAGAAATTCCGCAAACAGTAACTCATAAACGAAAACTACAATTTTAAGATGGGGGAGTACTACCTTAAGGTATCCTAGGGTACCACCAAACGTGTACTATCATATAAGATTTGTCAAAAAACTACCGTAAATGTTAAAATATACATTTAGTTTTATGGAAAATCACCAAACTAGCCCTTTGACCAACCTTTTTACGAAAATAGCCCCCTCGTTCGAGGCACTCAAGGTGTCTCCCGAGATGTTTCCGGTATGCACAAGTTAGGTGACGACACGTGTCTCTCCCACTTGCCAGACGTCTTCGGTGATGTCTCACCTGCCAGATGTCTCCGGTGATTTTCCGGTGACGTTTGCCTCTGTATTTTTTTCGATAACGTCTCCGGTGAAACCTGTTTATTCATCATATCATATCGTAGTACGAGTTCTATTCTCAAGTATTTACATATCGTGTCTTTGTTGTTTGGTTTCACATCTCATTTTCTGTCTTTTCTCTCTTTACATTCTACAAACTCTCTTCCTCCTCATATCTATCATATTATTCTTATTCTTCCAAGGTATGAATTTTGTACCCTCCTCAGATCGATCAATTCTCACTTATTATTATTGTTATTGTTATTATTACTATTATTATTTGGATGGAGAAAGAAGGAAGGATGGAGAAAGAATGGAGATGGAAGGAAGGATGGATAAAGAATGGAGAAAGAAGAAACCTGGTGAACGTCAGGAGACGTTTCAGAGAGAGAGAGAGGAGAGAGAAAGGGAGAGAGAGAGAGAGAGAATGATGAGGTGTCGGTTTTCTATTGGTCCATACGGGAAAGCTCTCAGGAGACGTTTCAGACGTCTTGGGAGTTGTGTACTGTCTCTCCAAAGAGACGGGAGGGGGCCATTTTTGTAAAAGGATTTGTCAAAGGGCTATTTTGGTGATTTTCCCTTAGTTTTATTTATTTTAAAACTATATGCGTATTAAATTGTTTATTTATATACTAAAAGTTCTTTTATTATTTATTTCAAAAAATAAATTATGCATTTAAACTACATGCATAATTTAATTTAAGTTAAAAACATAATTAAAAAACAAATACATAATTCAAAAGAGACAATACATAAATTAAACTGTTTTCATCATTTGTTAATGTTGACCCTCAAAATTTGTCAAGATTAAATTTGGTTAAAGTCATGGATGTAGGCATTTTTGTATTCAATTTTAGCGACTTCAATCGCTTCATCTTCTGTTAGGTCACCTCCGCCATTCATGACTAGGTTGTAGAGCAAGTGAAGCAAATGAACTCTTGTAGTCTTGTTACGCACATCACTAAACTTTGAATTAAGTTGATGTGCAATGCGGTTGGTGTGACCCATATATAGACTGAAGTGAATAAAAACACCATGTCAAAACGAACGAGCTCTATTAGAAGGCGTGACTTCATTCACTATGGTCGTAGACAATGATATTTTCTCTTCATGTTCTTACCATTTGAGATATGGTAACTTTTTTTATTTTATTATTATTATTATTTTGTAAAAGAGAGAATAAAATGGTTTAAGGTTTGAAGTGTGTAGGTTTTGAAGATATAGTGAAAATTTGTGTAAAATGAGGTTTAAAGTGTGTATTTTGAAGGTATGGTGAAAATTTGTGTAGAAATACATTATATTTATATTGAAAATGGAATAGTTTTTCTTTAATCCCCACCAATCAAAACATTTTGACAGTTACACATTCAGAAACGACTTTAACCATAGGTTTTAAAAAAAATCCTTCGGCGTTTTTTTGATTTTTATTACTTAAAACGTTAAAAAACATGTTTGTTACATTGTGTAATATTTTCAAAAAAAAAATGTTTTGTAACTTGAGTTTTCATGGATTTTCTCAACTCAAAGGGTTTTCAATTTATGAAAAGGATAAGAAGACCTATGATTGTGACAAGTGGCAATACTTATTTTTAATGACATGGGTATTTAGGTAAATTACATACCAATCTTATTTTTAGGAATTATCATATTGTTATAAATTTTGAGATATTATAGGGATCATCAATCACATATGTATTACGATCATCAATCACATTGCCAATTCACTTCATTAGTTTCGCAAAGTAAAAAATATGATCTTTGTTTTTAGTTTTTTATTATCTCTGTGTTTTATATGTATATCAATACTAGACAATGTGTCAGCGGTTTTTTGACACATGTAAGGTGATTTATAAACAACAGTTATTTAATGTGTAACATGTCATAGACTAATATAGGTTATGTGTTTTACGGGTATGGTTCTAGAGAAAACCCTCCTTATTTGGTAAACTCTGGAAACTCTGACTTCCCAATATTTTTTTTTTTGAAAAAAATAGGGCAAGTAATATACATGATTTTAAGCATTTTGGGCCAAAAAAATTAATAAAACGCCGAGTATTTTTTTTAAAAAAAAAAATAATAAAATTTTGACTAACACATGTTAAGCGCTAATAACAGGTGTTAACAATGTGTTAACTATATGTAAACAGTAGACGTTTTTTATTTTTTTTAAAAAAAACCGTTCGGCGCTTTTTCGATTTTTTTGGCTCAAAATGCTTAAAAAAATGTATATTACATACCCTATTTTTTTCATAAAAAAAAATGTTGGGAAGTCAGAGTTTCCAGAGTTTACCAAATAAGTAGGGTTTCCTCCATATACTTTACCTGTGTTTTACATCCTATAATTAAACATCCTATGGTTATTTTTTTCACAAATTATAATATACTGTGTTTTATATTCATGTTAAGCAAAAAAATGTAAAACATATTGTGTTTATACTTAAATTCCTTTTTTAGTTAAGAGCATTCAACATAAAATACATAATTCTTAACAACCCAAATAAACGTCGAGTACAAAACCCATTGTGTTTTATATTTATGTTAAGCAACAAATGTAAAACACATTGCGTTTTATATTTAAGTTCCTTATTGGTAAGAACATTCAACATAATACAAAACACATTTTCATACACAATCAGTAACCCATGATGAAAAAACACACTAGAATGTACAATCGGATAAACAATGATCACAAAACACCTCACTAGTAGACAATGATCTTTTCGCCTGACTTCATCCTCATTCTTAGGAAAAAACACCTTTTATAAATCGTCGTTTTTATGTTAAACCAAATCTTTGATCAGAATCCATGATTATTCAAGATTCTTGTTGTCGAAATTGGGCGTGTTTAGGTTTTTGGAAAGCGCGTGAATGAAGCAGTTGAATGTGAATCACAACGCAATCATTCCAGATGTTAAAACACCCTGACTTCATCCTAGTTTCTGTGAAATCGCGCTTACGTTAAAGGTTAAACCTAATATTTTTTTGGTTTTCCTCATTTGATTTTGAAGTCTGGTGATCATATTCTTGATGATTGTAGGTTTTTATGAAAGAGAGAGTAGTTATTGCATGTTTTAATGAGAGAGAGAGAGTGAGTAAAAAAGGAATGAACATGAAAGAAGGAGAAAATGGTGGAAACGATTTGTTGAATACATTTTTTTTAAATTGTGATTTTACTCTTATACCCTTAAATCATCTAATTAATCAATCTAATTATAATACTAATTACAGATTTGTCATCCATTTAATCTCACCCCTAAATTAATGTAATCTAATGGACACAATTCCTTCTTACACTTGACACAAAAAACATCCTTTGTATAGGAACTCCCCCTAGATTAATCTAATCTAATGGACACTATTACTTCTTACACTTCACACAAAAAAAAAACCTTTGTACAGAAACTCCACCCTATATATACACACACGCTATTTACATTCCAAGCTGTTGGGAGTGTTAATCAATGATACTAGTAGTAGAAACCTTTATAGGGGGTGAATAGGTTTTCTTAAAAAATTCTTTTACAAACATTTGTTTTCACGTAATTTATAACTTGTTAAGAACCCAACAAAATACTTGTAAGCTATAATTAAACAAATTATATGCAAGTATGTAAAGAGCTAATGGAAGGATGATAAAGCCAATTTATAGAGGTTAAAAGATGTTAACTTATCTCTCTACGTCCATTATCCGATTAAGAGTTTCTCCACCAGTCATCTCCATTAATCCGGCAGGGATACTCATTACAAAAGAGTCTCACTAAGCAAATGTAGAGATCACCTTATACAAGCGTTTCATTCTTTCTAAGGAAGTGATCACCTTCTCCAAACTTCTGCTTTTTCAAGAAAGTGGTTACCTTTTACGTCTCACTAATCTCAATGGAGTGATCACTACTATCTTTAAATACTAAACAAGCTTAGTGTTGCCCCTTAAAAATACCTCACAACTATAAATTTACAAGCTGACAATATACAAGAATGAATAATATTTAGCTGTTGAACAACTCTTCCTTTTTGCTTTTTCTCTTGATATTGAATCTCTTTGATCCGATGTGGAAATATGGACGTAACTATAAATTCACACCTTAAAATCAAACAATTTTTTAATCTTTAATTTTTGTATATATTGTTATATAAAAGTGAAAATTTTAAAAACTTTAACAAATTGTGTTGTATTTTTGTGCAAAATTGATGTGTTAAATTGTTGTATTGAATAGAATCATACAAACCCTTTGAAGTGTCTGTGTTCTTTGCTGCATCACACGGGCACCCTGCTTGTACTATAAAATTGAGAACCATATTCTTTTTAATTTGAGTGTGCACACACTAAAAATAAATGTTTTGTTAGATTGTTTGATGCATTGCTAATTACAAAGTTGTGTCCAAACATGTTAGGCCATGAGGTATACTTTAATCTTGAAGTTATGTTCATAACTTCATCTAAATGTTACATCTTTCGTTTTTTTCCCTTTCACTCTACCTCACTTTAAGGAATTGGTTTAATGCCTCTTTGTTGAAAGTCATACTTATATTCAGTTTTATACTTGAAATTATGAAATTATACTTATTTGATACTAATACAAATTCGTTTTAATGTTCTGAAGTTTGGTCTTCTATATATGGACGTATTGTTGGTTCTTTACTGACTGGCCAAGTGAGTGCAAGTCAAGTTCTGATACTGGGTTTTCGTTGATGGGCTCAAGTCAAGTGCTGATGGGCTCAATTCAGAAAAGAGGCGCTAATGGGCTTATGTCTATTAGGTGGCAGTGGAATTTTTATTTGGGAATGGACTATGGAGTACAAAGAATACTTAAAGGATTTTTTTATCAGTTCTCAGTTAGATTCATCATGTCGATGGTCTTCTTTGTTGTTCTTAGTTTTGTTCTTAGTTGATTTTTTTTTTATTATTATTTTTTTGTAAACAGTGGCTTGGTTCTTTGATTATGTCTTTGGGAAATGGGTAAAATCTTGAAGTTATGTTCATAACATGTAGTATTGACAGTTCGACACCCTTAACTCTATATATTCCCCTTAACTTTATCTCTATTGATTCTTTTTAACATGCTAACTTAGTGCCATTGTAGTCTGTAACGCCCCTTAACACAGGGCTGGCAAATCGTGTCCCTAACAGGTTAACAGGTCTCTGACGCGCGCGAACAAATCAAGTTCTAAACATGAACACGACTCGTTTAACTCATTTATATCTCATGTTTATAACACAGTTTTATGTTTTATGTACCAAAAAAAGGGAAATGAAAGATTTTTGCCTCTTAATTCTAAGTATTAAAAAAAGTCAAAAAATCAAATAGTGTACTTTTTAGTCAAACAGGTCTTATCGTGTCCTAACAGGTTACCCATTGCCAGCAATGAACACAAGAAGGGGGTGATGTGCAATGAATGTTAAAATGTCACATCACCGTTAACACCCTTGATGTTTTCATTCACGTGATAAAACAACAATCTTTACCAAGTTGATTTATATATATATATATATATATATATATATATATAGAGAGAGAGAGAGAGGGTGATCAAATGAGAAGAAACTTCTTGTGAGAACAAAAAGAAGAAGTTACATAATGGTTTAACATTAAATAACTTAACTCTTCTTACATTAATTATCATTTATCTAATTAATTAGTCATTATAACACTTTACCCTACACATTATCAAAATGTATCCTACACATATAAAAATTCATACTACATATATCAAAATTATCATATGTTTATCCTACACATATCGAGATTATCATACGTTTATCCTACACATATAAAAATTTATTCTACATATATCATACACATATCGAAATTATCCTACACTATAAATAAGGTTTGATTTGGAAGAATATATTTTAAAAATGAATTATGAGTTTCATTTATTTAACTAGTTTAGTGGGAGTTACAAGAAAATGATAATCAATTTAACATTCAATACAATTATTAAATACTCATGACCTCTTGGTCTAGTGGTATGGTGTCCCCCCTTACAAATGTGAGGTTGTGGGTTCAAATCCTTGCAAGTGCAATGTGAGGTGGAATAAGGGTGTTAAAATTTGCCGTTCAAAAAAAAAAAATACAATTATTAAATGAAAGCTTCCTATTGGTTAGAATTTGTTCTTTTTCTTCTTACAAAACATTTTATTCTCATTTGAACTCTCCACTATATCTATAATATATATCTCTACTACCCACCTTATTAAGGATGAGAGATGGATAAGAAGGTAATTTCACCATCATTTTAAGATGGCATACAAAAAGGTCACAAGGTAAACAACTATATTTTTGTCAAATCCTTCCCTTTATGCCCCTATGTGCAACATTTGATTAGCATTGTACAAATAACTAATGCAAGTCATCTCTATTATTATTATTATTATTATTATTAACTTAATGCACATTATCAATGCTTCCCATTTTTTAAGAATTTCGCTTTCAATACCCCTGTTTAATATAATTGATGTAAGCCCTCCATTGTACTACCTTATTAAGGATGAGAGATGGATAAGAAGGTAATTTCATCATCATTTTAAGATGTCATACAAAAGGTCACAAGGTAAACAACTATATTTTTGTCAAATCCTTCCCTTTATGCCCCTATGTGCAACATTTGATTAGCATTGTACAAATAACTAATTCAAGTCATCTCTATTATTATTATTATTATTAACTTAATGCACATTATCAATGCTTCCCATTTGTTAAGAATTTCGCTTTCAATACCCCTGTTTAATATAATTGATGTAAGCCCTCCATTGAAGATAAATGTACATGATTTTGACATTTAATTCACTTGACGATTTTCACGTTTCTTTCCTTCATCTTCCTTCCATACTTACTCATCAATCACACATTTAATTACCTTATTCGTCAATTGAAACCTGGTCATCTAACAGTCTATTAAACTTAAAACAACAAAGGTATATAGGGGGAGATAATCGGAGGCGAGGAAGGGACGTCCATGACTCTCCGGTGAAGTAATCGGCGTGTGGATTAAAAGCTCGAATCATGGAGGTCCTCGTGATGCTAACTGCTTCTCCGATTGTAAGGCGGTGGTATTAGGTTCCGGCGACAACGATAAGCATTGTTCTATGTTTCCGTAAGTTTTATTTTTTTGACTGAATCTTATGGTTATATATTATTGAATGGGTTTTCCGTGTAAGGTTAGTAGTGAGGTTATAAACTTTATTTGGCTTACATGATCATGATATATATACTTCATTATCACGATTAACAAGTCCATCAACTGCTAGAGGGTCGATTTGAAGAAGTATCATCATGCTAATTACCATGTTATTTAATTCCATATGCTGCTAGAGAATTTTACCAGACATTGGAAGCCAAATCCGAGGTAAGTTTTATTTATGCTTTTTATTAGATTATTAGATTATTTATTCTTTTGCAGCAAGAAGAATTAGGTGTGGGTTCAGGAAAAAGGGAGGGGGAGCTGCTCTTTCCAATTGAATTGTTACATTTAGGAAGTTTCAACAACTTAGCAAAGGTAAGGAATAATGTACCCTTTTTTTACTTTTGAAAGTTGAAAGGAAAATAATAATGATAATAGAGCTGCTGCAACAAAACCCAAACCAACATATTGTAAGTATACATTTGCATATGTCGTTCGAAAAAAAAGTATACATTTGAATATAACTAATTGGTTACTCAACAACATATAGAGTTGCCAAAAACAGGTATAAATTTTATGTGGTTATTTGTTGTAGAATGATGCAGATTGTAGGCTCTGGCTTGGTCAATTGTATTGGAGGTTACTGTATTAGCAAGATTTGGAACTCATCTAGGAGGAATAGTGTAACACCCCAAAATTTGATAATTAGCGTTTATGCTAATAAGGGTAATAACCGACTTAAAGTCCCAATGTATAATACTAAATAATCTTGGATTACCAATAGTTGGGAACTAACCTCGTTATTCACGTTTTTAGTTGTTTTTATAAAGTATAACTTGGAATACAACTTGAGGGGCTGAAACTGGAATTATGCTATAGTTGGAAATTGTTAAGTTGCAAAGGGGAGGGGATCGATGGTTTTATCAGGAGAAAACATGAACACCTTCAAACACACACACACACACTCCTACTTGCAACTTAAGGACCATCACCATGCTAATTCCCAGCCAAAATCAAGAGGAAATCTCTGCATGTAATCAATTTTAGGTCATCTAAGGCTCTCTAATCATCAAGGTAACTTTTGTTTCATCTAACTTGATGGGTTGTAGTCCATGTGTTGATGGGAAGAATCCTAAGATTCTTAAATCTTGTAATGTCATGGCTAAGGAAGGTAACTCTAGTTTAAGAGGGCCTTAAATCAAGCCAATCGTAAAGAAAATCTGGATAACATAACCTAGAAGGTGGATTCTTTGAAATCTATAATATGAACTTGGTGGGTTTTATAATTGAAAGAGAAATCAGGAAATTCTGGCAAAATTTCATATGCTTAAAAGTTTAAAATTGTGAAAATTCAATAATTGAATGTTTATTGAATGATGTCAACCTTGAGATTGAATTGAGAATGGATCTTGGTGGTCTATATGGCCAATAAATGATAATTGTAAAATCTCGCCCGCCAAGTGTTTGATAAAAAGCCTCAATGAAACTCGATTTCATTCGGGCATAGATAAGCATTGATAAGTTGATGAAAACTTGTGTGGTTAAATGACTGATGTCTATGCACATATATTTAATCACCAATATGGCTTACACCTCTAGGTGTGAGTATAAAAGGCTTCGGATGGTCGAAAGGTCTTGAATTGAAGTAAAGAGAAAGCGCACATAAGGTAAGTCACTCAATGGCTTAAATCTCACTATATACCTTGTATGCTTATATGCTAAGCTATATCTTGGATGTATATTTGGAAACTAGTTGTAGGGGTCTCACAAAAGAAGCTTAACGAAGTTTCTTAATTGTAGAAAACAGCCTTAGATGAAGGTTGTCAATAGCCCAATTAGGCTAACGGGTCAATTGATTAAAAACACTACTTAGACAAGGGCCTAAACCGCGGGTAAACATTATGCCGATGTTGATTGTTGTTATTTGCTTTAGTATATCCGTAGACTTTATGCTAATAATCTCAAGCTAGTCTAGAATCAAAAAGGGTTGCGATCTAAGGAAAGTCACAACTATGACTTCATAAACATATACATATATGCATAAGTAGGAGAGTATAACAATGAGGATGTCATGTAATCGAGATCATGTTGTGACTCCCAAGGGGTATGAAAAACATTGGATAAACAAAATCATGTCGCGAGTCATAAGGGCCGCGCGAGCAAGACCGAGAGAAGTGGCACATGTGGCCATGGACACGAGGCATCGCTATCACGGCAAAAACAATGACTTGGTCGGAAAGTCGCATAGTCGAGTCGAGGCTTGACAAGTATGTATAAATCACAATTAGAACTTGGGAATTATAAAAACTCATGTTTTCAACTTATGCAAACGTTAACGGGTCAAGTAGAAAAGGATTCAAATCACTATGGTAATAGTGTTAGAAACCGAATAAGGTATTGCACTCGAGATTTAGTCACTTATAAACTATGCTTGGTGACCCATAAATGAGTTCTAAGAAGTCCCTAAAATGGTTTTGAAGTTGCATGAAAAGTGCAGCCTCGAGCAAGGAAAATGGGCAAAAATGCTAAATAAAAACGTGCAGCCATTTCTGAGCAGAGTAGGGATACGCCCAGGAGAGTAGGGCTACGGCCACTCTGTTGTCAAGTTATCTGAAATCATGGAATCCTGCTGCCATACGCCCCAAATACGCCCAAAACCCCATTTTGAGTAAGAGTAGGGCTACGCCCATGGGAGTATGGATACGTTCCTGGGTGTTTTTCATGCTTATCATTGACTTGTTTAAACTAACTTTTGGGTTGTTTTAACCGTGTTTAACCCCCAGGAAATCATGTATGTGATACGGATGATGATCAAGACTCGAGCAAGAACCGAACGTATCAGACTCGACTGCTTCCGCAACGCTTAAACTTAATCTTTTGAAACTTGGTTTTTGGAAGGCAAACTGTCGTGTTCGACACTAACTACACCACACGTATGTTTTGAAATGTGATGCGTATGTGCTAAAACCTTGTGAAACACGCTTAATATGTAATGCTTTATTCATAAACTTCCAAACTAAGTTTATTTCCTCGTATATTATCGTTTAATTGCCCGTTTATCGGGTAGGGCCTTACAAATAGAATTACAATTTACAAGATAGCTTATTCATACCTGCGCCTGTTGCGGCACCTCTACAAGTGAGAGAACTCGATACAGCCACATACGATGTACCCGTGCGTTCCAACAGAGTCGTTAGAAATATAAATTTAATAAACGGTTACATAGTTTGTATGCAACAGAAAGACTTAATTTGTTGATTAATGTCACCAACTGCTTACATATGATTTATAAATCATGAAATACAACTTAACTTATATATATATATATTTATGTTTTATACTGCCAGTTATCTTTATTATACATTGTAAAAATCAACATTTAGTATTAATGTTTTCATTTGATAGTACATTTTGGGATGTCGCGTTGCAATGTAGATGACTTGCGTAAAGGTGATACCAAATGTAATGCAGAATTTTTAAAGGGCGTATTAGCATGAATAAAAGGATCCATTGCTAATGCATTTGCGAGTTTTTCCAAACTCTACTATTTTATTGATTTGTGTGACTCGAAGTTTAACCAGATTTAACTAAATATTGAAGGGATGAGATACATGTGTGTGTAACATTGTAAATTATTGAGTCCGTGGAAACATGCCCACTATGAACTTTGACTATTGATGTTTTTAAATTTCATCACACCCAATCACTCATTAGGCAACGTGCAATAAAAAAATAAATACCCGTCGCAACGCACATGTATTTCCACTATATAAAGCACACCATACTACTAATGCATAATGTCTTCTACCATGATGTCCTACTTTGTAACGATTTATTTATGTATAGTGTTTTCATCCATATTTTACATTGGTGTTTTCTATGTTGTTTTTCTGTACTCAATTGCTCAAATAGAAATCTTATATTAATTATAACACTAAATTGGTGGTAAACAAAATAAGTTAAAATACTCAATAAAATGTACGGCAACAAAATATACGTACCCGCAGCAACGCGCGGGCTTACCTACTAGTACATTATAAAGGAGGAGTGATGTACCATATTGGAATTTTGACATGGGTACAAGTTTTGTAGCTACATGTACAACTTAATAAAGCTTAATTGATAGGGGTAAATTAGTCACCTAGAGGTATATTAAGACACTTACAAGGTTATTAATGTAATTTTATGTTATGTTTTTAGTTATAAGGTAAAATATCATTCCCATTATGCCCCTCTCTCTGCCTTTGATATGTTGAGTGACACAAAAACATATTCAATCGATGGCGTGCGAATTGTCTTTGAAACCGTCAGTTCATCAATGCAAATAATTAATCGCTATGATTTTCGAAGATGAAACGTTTTTGAAACAGTCCCTAATCAATTTAGTACCACCGGTTAGGATTTTATGGTTTATTTATCATGGTGAGGTCTCAAACATGTCAAATGGGTCAAATTAGAATTTCACTGAAGTATGAACTGGGCTCCAAGCTATGTTGCACGGGAACTGGTACGGGAACGAGAAACGGGTACGGGTACGGGAACGGGAAACGGCAAAACTCAAAAAATCAAGAAACGGGTACGGCACGGGTACGGAAATACACATATATATATATATATATTATAATACATAGTTAATGTTAATTTTATATCTTTTATGTATAAATTTATAAGTTTATATTACACATGAAGTATTTAACAACATTTATAATACATATTTAAAAACTACTATAAACAAAATTATCATATCGTTCTTTATTAAATTAAATGAAAATAATTACTAGTAGATTAAAAGGACTTTAATTTTATTATTATTAATCAGTGAGAGACACCTACTGACAAACGAGACACTTACTGACAAACTTTATCACTTTTGTAGACTTTTTTATAAAAGCACTATTTTACTAAAATACCCTATTAGATGTGATTATTTACAATTCTTGCCATCTTCCTCACAAAAACCCTATTTAACATTGCCGCCACTCTGTTATTCTTTCATGGGTGTTGAACCTTTCCTTGCCGCATCAGCCCCATCAGTCACAAATCCGGCGCTATGTAGGGTTATAAACCTTGGAAACTTTAAAGAAACGGTCCCCAAATAAAGAAACGGCAGCAGAAACGTCGTTTGACTTCTCGAAGCGGTCAAGGTTCGGCACAGAAACGCTTCCCCCCGTCCCCGTACACGTTTCCGTCCCCTGCGAGTTTCGGGGACGTGGTACGGCACCTCCTTGCCGTTTCCGTGCATCAGAGGCTCCAAGTCTATTTTTAATGCCTGCAACCTGATAACATGTTTCAAAAATATAAATTGTTATCTTTTTGTAATCAATGATTAATGCATTAATTTATAATAAAATAATAAACAAAGACGTTTGCAAGTCAAGCGCCTGCCTAGGCCGTTTGGTCCTGATCCAACCTGTCTTATCTACTCATCTTACCATCTCTAAACTACAATTATATAGTCTATGCTACGAGGCATGTGTATTATAAATTTATTGTCTTCTTATCTTTTACAGTTGCATTTGGAGGTATTTTGCATGTCTTATCTACATCTCTTTTAGGAATTATTGTAGTCACCATATCAAACACCATTACTGGTTAAGAAACCATGCACAAACTTGCATCATTGCTACTGCCTACTGGTTGTACTTAGTGGTAGTTACATACTATTATTCATCGATGATGGTACTTGCTATTATATTGTTGTTATATAGGTAAATTTAGCTTTTTTTTATTAGCTTTATATTTTGGGTCCCAAGAGCTTGTTTATATATGTTACTATTGCAAGTTAAATTGTTAATGACAGTGGTGTTGGTCTTTTTAGTAAAAAATCAAATTAGGACTCCATAAGTTTCTGTAGAGTGGCAATTTTAGATAAGTATATGATAACATGTCAATGTGGGTTTGTAGTATATTGATGATGGATTCAACTGGTGAAAATAAAAACTATAAAGGAAACAAGTTAAATAGGTTGAACATGCTAAGGTTGTCTAATTTGTCTTCAAATACTTATCTAAAAGAAAATGGGTTATAGAACCATGTAGGTGGCAGGGGGTTGGACCATGATGTTAATTTTGTGCTCCAGTTATAAACGAGACATGTTCTGAAAAGCTTTTTTTTTTTAACGGCTAACAAATTGGAATCACTCACGGAACACTAGAGTATCATCGTGCCACCAGTGTTGCCACGCGATCATATTCCACCACCAAGTCACCAATTCAGGAGGAAACTCATAATTATGAGAAAAACCCCCTTTGTGAGATTCGAACCCAGAACCTTATGGTCCCTAAGTCTTATCTCACCACCATGATACCAGTAGGCTATAATGCCTTGGGTGTTCTGAAAAGCTTTTACTTCATTTTCTTTTCAATCCATTTACCTTGTAGGCTAATCTTACTTACCAATGTGGGGTAGCCCACTTGATAGAGGCTTATGTTTATTAAAAGGGAGGTCCTTGGTTCAAATTTAGGTAAGGTGTATTTGGTGTAAAATATAGTGAGGGTAACATTGGCCGTTAAAAAAGGGGCATGTTATTTGCACAACCCTAATTTTTAATTTGCACAACCCTCTACGGCCCGTAGAGGTCTCTACGGCCCGTAGAGGGTGTCAGTGCATTAAATGCAAAACCCTCTACGGGCCGTAGAGGCCTCTACGGCCCGTAGACATGGGGACCATCAATGAAGAGACTGACTTGCAGTGTGTCAGTCTGAAAAGCAACCCATCTATGGGCCGTAGAGGCCTCTACAGCCCGTAGACAGAGATAGTCCTATATGGCTCGTAGGGCCCTCTACGGCTCGTAGAGAAGATGGCCTCTACGACCCATAGATGGCCTCTACGAGCATTTTTCAGCCATCTATGGGCCGTAGAGGTTTTTTTTTTTTTTTTTTTTTAGATTGTGTTGGAATGGATGTGTTGAGTTTTTTTTTTTTTTTAAAAGTAAAATAGCATAAAAATATATATTTTTCACTTAATAATAATTTAGTACTACATTATACCCCGGAGTTTAGAAATCTAATATGACATATCAATTTTACATATGAAATAGAATGATAATAAAACGCTCTTTAACAAAAAAATAATACTCTCAAACAAAAGAAGACCCAATATGTTACATATTAAATGAAAAAAATAAAAAAAAATTGTAACTGTCGATACGGTTGGAGTTTCAGGGACCCGAATAGAGGAACTGGAAGGCCACAGGATAGATGATCATACTCCATTCAAAGATAAGTAATACGAAGGTGTAAATGAAGCGAAGCTGACCGGACAGTAATCAGGGTCACGAAGCGACAATCTTATAGAACACGCTCTTGATTCCTACTAGCTAATATAGGCTCACACAAACAAAGAAGACCCAATATGTTACATATTAAATGAAAAAAAAAATTAAAATAAATTGTTGTTTATGCTATTTTACTTTTATAATAAGAAATGAAAAAAAAAATTATAAAAAACTCAAATAATATGCTTAAAACTAATAAAAAACACTTAAAAAAAACATAACTACGGCCCGTATAGGCCTCTACGGGCCGTAGATGTTTTTTATAAATGGGCCGTAGAGACCCTTATGGGCCGTAGAGAAGATGGCCTCTACGACCCATAGATGGCCTCTACGAGCATTTTTCAGCCATCTATGGGCCGTAGAGGTTTTATTTAATTTTTTTTTAATTTTTTTAGATTGTGTTGAAATGGATGTGTTGAGTTTTTTTATAAAAAGTAAAATAGCATAAACAAAATTTTTTTAACTTAATAATAAAATGATATTAATACGTTATTTAACCAAAAATAATACTCTCAAACAAAACAATTGTCTGTATAAACTAAATTTCATACCTAAAAAAACTATTAAATTTAACAATAAAACTGAAGAAATGACTTATCCATCCGATTAAAGTTACTATTGGAACAATCAAAAGTAACAAAATTCAATACCTAATTAGACATCTTTATCTTGACCATAAATTGTTAATCTAATATCAAGCAGCGGAAATAAGAACTCAAAAATTATTTATAAAAAAAATTGTTGATTATGCTATTTTACTTTTTATAAAAACAAACTTAACACATACATTCTAACACAATCTAACAAAAAAAAAAAAAAAACCTCTCTACGGCCCATAGAGGCCTCTACGGGCCATAGAGGGGATCACAATCATTGGTAGTCAGGACTGAACCTCGTACCTCGTTTTTCATGTTCATCTACGGCCCGTATAGGCCTCTACGGGCCGTAGATAAGTCAAAAATTGAACCCTACGGCCCGTAGAGGCCTCTACGGGCCATATAGGGTTGTGTGAATAAAAAGCTCACTTGTGTGAATATCCGGAGCCTTAAAAAAAACCTTACTTTACCTGTTTGTCTTTAAAAAAAAAAAGTTACCTAAATCTACACATTCATAAGTAAATTTGTTGATAGTGGCACCTATTTACTTTTATGGTTAACACATTTGACCCATTTGAGATGAAACCCGAATGGTATTTATCTAGCTGTAACGTAAGCAGACTTGTAAATTGTCCACCCCTTTGAATCACTCCGATAAGAAACCTGTTTTTATAAAATTTTAGCTGATAAAAGAATTGTTCCCGGTGGTCTTCATCGACCGAGCACGAAGCTTGTTGAAAGGTTAGGTGGAAGATTCAGTAGTAGATTCATTAATTGTGATCGTTGCCGGTTTGTGCTCCAGAATAGTTCCCACCTCCTTGTTCCACATGCTTTGACCATGTCTTTAATCAGTTTGCTACTTTTGCAGGAAGTCAGCTTGAAGCCAACAAGAAGGCCATGAACATCGAGGTTAACTTTTGATCTGTTGCTTGAGTTTTGTTTTACCAACATGGTTTTCGATAAGGGGAGCACTTCGCAGCTTAGTGACATGATAAATGTTAGGAACATATGCATATTTGTATTGTATGTAGGGCTAATGGTTGATCTTCTTGCATTGCATTTCATCATTCAATTATAAATTTAAAATTTCTTTAATCTGACATGAAAATGGAAAACCAAATTCCATTTACTTTTCAAATCATCTCAAATGATAAGATCAGAACATTAATAGTAGTTTTCATCTATTAAATGGGAAACTATATAGTTCCATTAAAGTGTCAAATGGTAAGTGTATGGTTGGTTATTACATTACCACTTGCAATAAGCCAACAACACACTCAAATCGTAAACTAACTTTGATCTCTTGCCTCTTGGATCATATTACACAAAAAAACATGAGTACCCGCGGCAACGCGCGGGCATTCCCACTAGTATATATATATATACACTATATATATAGTATAGAATTTGGGTATATGTATAGGGTATATATATAGGGTGACTTAAAACATCATACTTAAATCCAAAACATGACGTCTACATGTCAATTCTTAATTCTTCTCACAATTCTCCCGAATATGACTTTTGTACACGAACTTTGAGACCCCAAATTAATACACACTCAAAAGTAGTTTATACGTAAATATGCATAATAGAAAAATATAAGAAAAGCGTCATATATTATTAATATAATGGACTTTGCTTTATATAGCCTACGATGCAACACAATGAACAAACAGTCACCATAAAATGTGGACTCAAACTAAGAACTTATTGACTAACTAAATTCCAACTATCATAATGTTGGATATTTTAGTGTAATTGGATTGACTGTTTGACCAATATATTCATAATAACACATTATATATGTATGGTGGTGCGGAGTGCACGCCTATTTGAATTTATTATGAACTTAGGGGCGAAGCCCCTAAGTAACAGGGGTCCGGGGGCAGCGCCCCTGGGAGCAGGGTCCAAGGGGCGGCTGCCCCTAGCGGGGTCCAAGGGGCAGAGAATTCTCAATTAATTCTCGAAATTAGAGGAACTAAATTTGGCAATTTGTAAACCCTGAAATTAACTGCCTAAAAGGCAGTTAATGGGCCTTGGATTCATTATGAATTAATAATCTTCTTGGTCAAATTCTCTGGTTCTTCTCTCAAACATACACTTACAGAAAATTGTCAATCTCTGATTGTATCCGATTGAATATTTCGATTGAACTAGCGAATTGATTCAATATGAAAGCGATTACGTGCCTTTAGAGATCACAATATCCCAACACATAAAACCCGGCCAACGTTGACTGTTTCTTTATTCATGGAGAAACATTCAACTAAACATAATTCAAACCCGCTTTTAACTTTACTTGAACCGTTAGCTACCGAACCGTGACCCAACTACCCATGAACAAAACCCGATTATTTATGAAAAATTTAAAAGGGAAAATGACCAATATAGCCCGTTGACCGGGCCATTTGCACAAATGAACCTTGCACCCGTCTTAGGAGAGACGGGACACGGCTCCCAATGAGCCTGAACCGTCTCCCAAGGGGCTTCCCGTTTCAGCCAACAGACGACCGCCACGTGGCGTTGTTGATCCCGAGGCTGTCCCTGCCGTCTCAAGCCGTCTTGGGAACCGTCTGAACCGGCTCAAAGTGTTTCGGGAACCGTCTTTCGGGAACCGTCTGAAGCCGGGTCACATTTTACAATGGTGACTCGCCGTCTCCCGAGACGTCGTCTCCGGTGAGTCCCGATGGTTCGACCGACGCTTCGGTTGTCCAGGTCACCACCTATAAATACCGTGTCCCGTCTCCCGTCAGACCATCCAAACCACCACCACCGTCTAACAGTAGCAGCACTATCCAAACCACCACCACCACCGTCTAACAGTAGCAGCACCACCACACAACCACACCGTCCACCACCACCGTCTAACAGAAATGGCACCCCAAAGATGGACAGAAGAACAAGAGATTGCACTTGTATCAGCTTGGCGCCACGTTGAAGAGAGCACCCACCAAACGAACAAATGGTTTCGTATCCAACACGAGTATAACCGGCTGGTTGGAGGGTCTGACCGGACAACGGACTCTCTTAGCCGGAAATTGAATGATTTGACAACGAAATGTCAAATCTTCAACGGGTACCACAACGCGACACTTCAGTTGGTACCCCATGGCTTTCCCGAAGACACGTCAATTCGACACTCCAAAAGACAGTATAAAAGCGGGGAGGGCAAAGAATTTAAACATTTGTCCGCCTGGCAAATGATGAGGGATTATCTTAATTAGTTTATTTGTAATCGAATTTTATTTATGTTTTTTATGTTTTTTTTATTAATGTTTATTTATGTTTTTTTTAGTGTTTTTTTATATAAAAGTAAATATTTCGTTAATATTACAATAACAATATTATTACAACAACAATAAACAAACTATACTATTACAATAACAATAAACAAACAAACAAACTATACTATTACAATAACAATAAACAAACTATACTATTACAACAAACTTCCCAAACTATACTATTACAACAAACTTCCTAAATTTACTTGCTAAGAACTAAGAACTTTGTTTGAATGGTGTATGTGCGCTACATAGACAAAGAACTCTTCTTGCAAATAAAATAGACTACCACATTGTAGATGCAAATTACACGGGTTAACCCACGCGCAGATGCAACAACAATCCAAGTAGTCGTACGCAGATGAAACAACAATCCAAGTAATCGGACATTATTTTCGTAAGCCGGTAGGCTTCGGTTGGCAAACCAAAAAACATTTTGGAAGATGAAAGGTTTGGAGAGGGTGGTTGGTGCAAATTTTGTTAAATGAAATCCGGTATTTATATACAATTTTCAGACGGTTCAGACGGTTCCCGAGACGGCTTGAGACGGCATGGGGAAGTGTGAACCGTCTGGGGAGAGAGACGGGACAGCCTCGGGATCAACAACGCCACGTGGCGGTCGTCTGTTGGCTGAAACGGGAAGCCCCTTGGGAGACGGTTCAGGCTCATTGGGAGCCGTGTCCCGTCTCTCCTAAGACGGGTGCAAGGTTCATTTGTGCAAATGGCCCGGTCAACGGGCTATATTGGTCATTTTCCCAATTTAAAATATCATTTTCTTCTTTAACTAACACATCGGATCATTGGTTTTGGCTTTGTCTGCATAGCCCACAATCTGTTTCATGAAAATCCTACAAGAACTAGAAGTAGTGAAGCAAATAAAAGTCATATATATAAACTAACTACGGTTCCATCACTGGTTGGTTTGGATTGTAATTGCCCATATCCCACAAAAACTCACTCCAGAATCCGTCTTCGGATACGACGTCCCACCCGGACGCAACATCTTGAGCCATCAAACACTGGTTATATTGCTGCTGCTCACTGATTGTGCTTGAACTTTTGACAGCATAAGCATCGTCCTTTTTGTTTCTGTTGTTATCTTCTGTATAAGGTAACACAAAACTGTTCATTGTTTCGTTTACTTCTTGTCGATATTGGTCGCGCCTAAATGAAGCTTTGAGTTTTTGCTTTTCTTTGATTTGTGATGGTGTTTTTTTCGTCTTGAAGTTGGTTCTCCAGTAGTTCTTTATCTCGTTATCAGTTCTTCCTGGCAAGTATCTAGCTATGGTAGACCATCTACACAAATTAATATAGTTGTTATAAAACACGATAGAATACGCGTGCGTGTGTGACAGTTAAGAGATGCATTACTTGTTTCCCCATATAGCATGAAGTTCAATGATTATGCCTTCTTCCTGAGGTGTTAGTTGACCTTTCTTGAGACCAGGTCTTAGGTAATTCACCCACCTTAGCCTGCAACTCTTCCCACATCTTTTTAAACCTGAAAATATATCATGATATACTTATAAATCAACATGTACAAATGCATTATATAGTTCTGCTTCTCAGAATATTATTGATTTTGAAACAAGCAGCTGTAACACCCTAGGCAAATCACACATCGACTTTAGACAAGATAGATGTTGGGTCCTTAAGGAATACTAGACCTCAAATGTTACTCAACTCGTTTTGACGCAATGGTTATGGATGAGAGGAGAACTCCACACTTAAGTGTGCTCGGGTGGATCATGGATGTAGTACTGGTAAGGGTGACCTCCTGGGAAGTCTCCACCCGGGCAACCAAAAACAAATCCTTTAGCTCCTCGTAGACAAAGCAGACAATATTTGTGCTAGGAGGGGCCAGGTATTACAACATCCCTAGTAACTTATATATATAACTATATAATCCTACCTGAGCAACCGGCTACTGAACTCCATCGTCCTTCTCCATGCATTCTAACATATTCAATAAGCAAATCATCCTCTTCAGGTGTCCAAGGTCCCTTCCTCCATTCTTGATCCTGCATTCTCCAACCGATCATTCCCGCCATTTCTGTTTATTTTTTCTTATATTATTGACTTGTTTCTTGTCTACAAGTTGTACAACACAACCTACAAGTGACTCTAAAACAACTCCTTTAAATATAACCTCCAACAGTCAATTTCTTGATATGGTGATCTCACTATCCCATATCTGCACAAACCTTTTTGTTCCAAATCTTGATATGAAATCTTTTACACCTCTAAAAAGTACCTTTATCAAAGGAACCAATCGCGTTCTCACAGGTGGCACAAACTAGCAAATATACCCACAACATTCATGCCCCCCTAACTACTAAAATCTCTAAAGAAAATATTCCTTAGATAATAATTCTCTAACTAGGCTTAACTCATGTTTCCATTAACAAGAAAGCTAAAAGAATGCACTAAGTTAAACAATTCAAAGAAAACGACTTGTGCCCAATCCTAGCGAAACATATGGTGCTCTTGGTGATCGATGTTTCATGCCTTTGAAAGGTTCTAGTATGCTGTTTTGGGTAATTTAGTATTAGAATATGTTAAAGACGATAAGTGATTCGTTGACACGTGTGAGGTGGTTCGATTATAAGTCTTGTTTAATGTGTTGATATGCCAATTTAGACACTCATGATTAACACTAAGCCATTAACTAATCTATACTTTATGGATGTTGACACATTATTATGATTATTAATATGGCACTAAACTGTAGCTGATAGCTTGTTGTTAAATTTTCCAACAAAGAAGGTGAAGTGAATTTGGTAATCTTTTTGATGGCATATATAGTTCCCATTCAAACTTGAACTGTCTTTACAAAAGTTAGATATTAATCTTAGGACTGTTGTAACAAATATCAAGGGAATAAAAGGCCTTCTAGAAGTTTTCATCCAATCATCTCTTTTTACTGTTATTTTTATCCTAAAAAACCAAAAATTTACAATTTTATAGGCTTTGTAACTAACTTTAACTACGTGTCTCTAGTGACATCAGGTGTTTATCACTTTATCCTAATTAAAGTGGTGCACGCTCAAGTCCCACAAAGTGGTCGTTAGAGGGATTTTCATAGTACTGTATGATGTTACGGTGTTTTCAGTTAAAGAAAGAAAGAAAGAAAGAAAAAGAACGCTACCAATCAACAGACCATATACGTATTGCTTGCTAATATTTTATTATTCATAATCACAACCGACATCCATCACCATCCATCTCACCCGATGTTCATCTTTGTCAAAGGATATAACTAAAGTTTTTTTTTTTACAATTTACAATAATCATGTTATGTTACACATATCACATATGCATCACATCATCAGTATAATTGAGCCGCAGATTGCAACATGTCATCCGTTTATATAATTGATTCGTTGAATCAATCACCGACAACAAAGTCGTTGTAGTATAGTGGTAAGTATTCCCGCCTGTCACGCGGGTGACCCGGGTTCGATCCCCGGCAGCGGCGTGTTTTTTTTTTTTTTTTTTTTTTGTTTTTGCAACCCGTGTTGTTTGATGGGCCGATTGTATATAAGTAATTTAAGTATCTTGTTGATGGGCCGATTGATATATGAGTAGTTAAGTATCGTGTTGTTTGATGGGCCGATTGTATATCATTTTTGGCCCGTGTAGAATATTAAATTTTGTTCATTTGTTGTTGTCAAGGATGGAAGAATCTTTTGTTTTATCTTCTGTCTTGTCTCATGGTACATAGCTAAGGGTAAATGGGGTGGTCACCCTATCACACTTATCACACTATCACATCCTATCAGATTATGTCACCTTATTTTATCACTAAACCCATGTGGTGGTGTTCACATTCCATCACATTTCATCACTAAATTTAAAAAATAAAAAATAAACTAAAAAAATTACATTTTAAAAAAATAAAAACATTAAATTAAATAAAATAAAAAATATTACATTAAATAAAATAAAAACATTACATTAAATTAAAAAAATAACACACTACTAGAAATAAAATAAAAACTACTAAAAAAATAACACACTACTACAAATAAAATAAAAACTACTAAAAAAATACAAACATTAGTAAAAACCTAATAAAATTTTGGGCGTAACATACGCCACGCTGAAACATGTTGAAAATGAACCCCGAGCTCAGCCGCATAGTCGATTTGAGCACAGCCAACTTGCACATCTTCTGTTTCGTTGGGGTTATTATTCACCACTTTCTTAAAAAAAATCGAAGGCTTGACACTTCGATTGGAGGTCCGCGTGCTTGTGAGAGATTGAATTACACGAACGCTGTGTTCCCTCGACAAGTTGACCAAACTCGGCTAAAACTATTTTCCAGTTCGGAGCGTTGCTCCGGCCACGAACACAACCCCGACCCCGACCGCTGCTTGTTGATGCGTCATTGTTATGTACGGTGTCGTACGCAATCACTAACACAATTTCCTCCTCTTGCGTCCAAGTAACCATTGTGAATGTGAATGATGAGGATGAATTGAATTTTGTGATTTTTTTGTGTATAGAAGAAGAATTTGTGTGAGTGTGGGTATGAATGGGTAAATTTGTGAGAGTATGTATATATATATATATATATATATAGGTAGGTAAAAAAATTTTTTTTTAATTTTGGTCAAGATGACCGTTGCCAGCCAATGGCTAGCCAGCTGAATGCTCCGCGATATATGTCACGAAATAAAGCAATTGCGGTCGTGATTAAACACGCGGGCCGATGTATCACGAGATCACGGCGATCGCGGGGTGGCCATCACGGACCACCCCGTCCTCCCTAATACTCTTTTGATCAAACTTTAAGAAAATCTCTAGGTGCATATTAGCATGTTCATGTTCATAATCGTTTTTAGGAATCTCCGGTTCTTTTAAATACGGAAACTCTCAATCATTTATTTGAAATAGGGATGGCAAAAAAACCCGAGCCCGACGGGTATACCCGAAACCCGAAGCATTTGGGACGGGTATACCCGATACCCGACGGGTATGAGACGGGTTTGGGATTGGAAAAAAAATATTTCGCGGGTATGGGACGGGTATGGTATTAGGCGATACCCGACCCGATTACCCGAAACTAAATACCTGTTTACCCGAAATATATACCCGCTAATTTTTAGTTTTATATATATTTTTCTTCACTTAATGTTCATTTTTATAGATCCATTATTGAAAAATTTATAGTTTAAGGACATTATTATTTATATTTATATGCTACAAAATATAAAAGTATTTCTTGAGATACATATTATAATATATATTTTTATTCTAAGTATTTCAAATAATAGTATGTTGATGATCATGCATATGTTATTTATTAAAATTTAATATATTATAGATTTCTAAAACATAAAACACCAAAACAAGTAAAAAAATATGTACATGAAAATCCCAACGGGTATACCCGAAACCCGCGGGTATGCTCTATACCCGACGGGTAATACCCGCCAAAAACCCGACGGGTAATGGGACGGGTATGGGATGAGATTTTATAACCGGGTATGGGCATGGTATTAGCCAAACCCGACCCATACCCGACCCGTTGCCATCCCTAATTTGAAAATATAAGCAAAATGTTTTCATTCATTGCAACAAAATCATAAATGAACAATAAAACCCACAACAAGTATGATCTAATGTGCTAGGTCTTGTAAAGATTCATTTATAAGCTGCTCACCAACGTCGTGTTTAAATCATCTTAAGTATTCTGTCAAATATACATTGCATCGAAGACAAGGGCACAACTCTTAAGGGACGGGGAGGGGCGGCCGACCCTCCCGAATTTTCGTTCAGAAGTTCCGATTATATAGTATTCATATAAAATTTTTTTGGTATATAAGGTTTTGATCCCCCAAAACTAGTGACTTCCGACCCCCGAAGTTTCGGGTCAAACTTCGCCACTGATCGAAGACAACAATTAGCTATAAAGCTTAAGAAGATGGTTAAAATCATACAACAAATAAAGTCATACTATAATAAAATAATTCTTCAACTCATTAAATTATTTTATAAGTTTTCACTATAATCAACTAGCTCATCCTAAGCACGTGCCTATCGTTTTAAGTAATCGTATCATCTCTATCATTCACCTTAGCGTTTTCATCTTTTAAGTCCTTTTAACTTATTTTTGAATAACCGACACACCCTCTGTATTATTATAATCTTAAATATATACATTTGTCACCGTAATACTTGAATACTGAATCATATGGGGATTTGGACAATTTTTCTACACACCATGAGAATTTTTCCTTATCTTCGTTTTAGTATCTTTATCTTTCATCTTGTGATATTTATCTTTAAAATTGTCTTGTCTTTATCGTATTATCTTTATCACGTGGTTTTAAAGATTAAGTTTTGCTGTTCATCGTAATTTTTGCATCATCGTAATAAGACCAATGTGGGGACAGTCTTTAGCTCATCAAAATCTTACCCTGTGTACTTTAATTGTAAACGATGGCGAAAGCACTATTGGTCTCGTCCATGTGATTTCATAAATGTCTTAAATCTCGTTCAATTTGAAGAAAATTACAAAAATATATTTTTCGTTACAACGATAATTGGTCTTACTTTTTACATTATTATTCTATTACTAATGTCTTACTTGGGTTAACTATCTTATGTCATGCTTTTAGTTTGGTCCTGTTGTGTCTTTTTGCTTTATGTTGCATCTTTGTTCATGGATGTTTCCTAGTATCTTGCTAGGAAATCCTTTGGTTTAATAAAGTGCTCGCCTTCAATTAAAAAGTTATTATATGAACATACTTTTCTTAAGTTTATTTCACACCTCATGGCTCATAGTATACGTCATAAACATATTTATTTACCACATTTATTTTTAACAACTTTATTATTCTCTAAAAACTTACCTTCGTTAAATTAAAAAAAAATAATAATAATAATACGATGTTGTTTTTACTATTTTTCTCCACATTTACAAAAATTTATTGTTGAAAACCGAACTGTATTCAAAATAGAGTATTTCTCTTAAGAGTAAGCTAAAGCGAATGCTGGTATCATACCAGTGTCGTATCGAACCTAATTTGGATATTAGTTTTGGATTTTCAATTGATGGCTTTCAGCCAATGTAAAACACACTGATATTCATTTTATGACTTTTGATCAATGTAAAATACGTACATCGATATTCTTTTTGACATATCGTGTCATTAGTTTTTTGTTTATTTTTTATACTCCTTAATTAATACTACTGGTGCTTTAATATGGTAAGCAAGTCCAATTTGGATTGCTATTGTATTTATTCATTTCATGGTTAACTTGATGGCAAATATTGATCATCTGGATTAGAAATTTTATGTATTACTCGTGTTAAATAAAGAAATATACCAGTAGTCACTAGTCAGTAAATATGATTTAGGAATAATAATAACAATAACAACAACAATACGAAGTCAAATAATACTTTTATTTATATATATATATAGGGTAGGGATCCTAAGAGAACCAACCCCTATTTGAGAACTGAGAGAACCATTCTGAGCCACACATTTCATATAAAGGCAAAAAAAAAAAAAATTTTTTTTTTTTAATCGCACATTTTTATGCAAGGAAATTTTTTTTTTTTATTTTTTTTGAATTTTTTTTTTCATTTATACATATGTGTATATGTCAATTATACATATGTGTATATAGCAATTATACATATGTGTATATAGCATTTTGCAGCTATACATATGTGTATATTTCAGTTATACATATGTGTATATTGCATTATACATATGTGTATAATGCAATTATACACATGTGTATACTGAAAAAAAAAAATACAAAAAAAAAAAAAAATTTCTTACATATAAAGCAGCGATTTTTGCAAAAAAAAAAAAAAAAATTGCCTTAGATAAATGTGTGGCCCAGAATGGTTCTCTCAGTTCTCAATTTGGGGAAAGGTTCTCATTTGAACCAAATCCAGGATTTGGTTCAAATGAGAACCTTTCCCCAAATTGAGAACTGAGAGAACCATTCTGGGCCACACATTTCTCTAAGGCAAATTTTTTTTTTTTTTTTTTTTTTTTTTTTGCAAAAATCGCTGCTTTATATGTAAGAAAAAATTTTTTTTTTATTTTTTTTGTATTTTTTTTCAGTATACACATGTGTATAATTGCATTATACACATATGTATAATGCAATATACACATATGTATAACTGAAATATACACATATGTATATCTGAAAAATGCTATATACACATATGTATAATTGCTATATACACATATGTATAATTGACATATACACATATGTATAAATGAAAAAAAAATTCAAAAAAAATAAAAAAAAAAATTTTCCTTGCATAAAAATGTGCGATTAAAGCAAAAAAAAAAAAAAAAAAAAAAAAAAATTTTTTTTTTTGCCTTTATATGAAATGTGTGGCCCAGAATGGTTCTCTCAGTTCTCAAATAGGGGTTGGTTCTCTTAAGATCCCTACCCTATATATATAAAATCTTATTAAGACGTAGGGGTGTGGTATCTGGGGAGGGTTCGGTGGGCTGATGTGGACAGCCTCCTCGTTGGGGAACACCCCCCCCCCCCGATGGGTCTTCAGTTCAAACGGGAGGATTCCACCGATGGCACCATCCCACCCCCCAAGAAAAATTTGACCGTTCGAAATTAATACGTTGGCAACGGTTGGATTTAAAAAAATAAACCTTTTTCCTTTTATTTAAAGCCTTTACCTTTCATTTTTAACCCACATGCACCAACATCACATACACATTCAAAAACTAAAATTTTATAAACTTCCAACTTAAATTTTATAAACTTTCATGGATCCTAGGCGCTCGTTATTCCCAAACACACTCGCTAACCCATCAAACCAAGCCCCGTTCGGTTTTCCCTCGACACCTGGTACTCCCGCGTCACAACTTTTTGGCGCGTTTAACACCCCTCTTAATCCATGGCAAATGCAAATGCAACAACAACAATGACAAATGCAAATGCAACAACATCAATGGCAACCACTACCCGAAAAACAAACACAACACAAGCACAATTTCGTTTCTTTGGCCGCGCACGATGATCACGTGCCCGATACCCAACTGGCCGCCCCCGAAACCCAACCGGCCCCTAAAAAACCGCAAAAAGGGAAAAACGGGGCCAAGATGAAGGCCCTAGTACGAAAGCGGATGCCATTCCTTGGACTCCCATTGAGTTGGAGGCGTTAGCACGAGCTTGGGTTAGCGTTTCTACCGACTCAATACTAGGTAAAATTTTAATTTTTTAAGATATTTTCGGTTATAATAAATTTTTACTAACTTTTTTTTAAATAATTGTAGCTACAAATCGGAAAAGGGATGGTTTTTGGAACCAAGTTGTTGTTGATTTCTTCAAGTTATTACAACGTGAGCCATATCGTGTTACTATCAAAGTGCTTGGAATAATCGTACCACGGGCCAAAGTGATGACAATGTGTTGAAGTTGGCTATTGAAAGAGACACCGCAAGACACGGGGTGTGGGCATACATGAAAGCGTATAAGATTTTTAGCAAGTGTGAAAAGTTTAAAGTGGTGCCTAATGAGGTGGAACAAGCGAAGAGGACAAAAACGAGCGCATCGGGGAGTTACAGTGGTGGTGGGTCGGGTGCGCGTTGTGCTATCAATATAAATGACGACCCAGAGTCTGAAGACGAGGCGCCAACACCGTCCTCCGAGAGGCCGATTGGTAGGGACCGCGCCAAGAAAGCGACCTCGAGCTCAAAAGGAAAGGGTATCGATACCGGTTCCGTTTCAAAAGATAAGGCGATGGAGAAAATTATAGAGTTGCTTAAAAACTTTAACGACTTTAAGTAAGAGCAAGCAAAGGTACATGGAAAGAAAGAAGGAGAAGGAAGAAGCCGCGACGAGGGATATGGAGAGGCTACAAATTGAAAGAAAACCCCTCGAAATGAATCTTTCAAAACAGAAAACAACTGAATTCGCGTTGATGAAAGAAAGTCTCGATGGCCTTTCGGAGACAGAACGTGCGGTAGCTGAGAAAATAAAAGACAAAATTACAAAAAGATGGCTTGAAGGAGCGTTCAATTTTTAGTTTTTTTAATGTATTTTCAGGTTTGTTTTTTTAATTTTCTATGTATTTTGTTTTTTAATTTTAATAAAAAATATTAATGAAATATAAAATCTATAAATAAATAAAAAAGGAAGGGGGACCATTTCCCTTAAAAGGGGAGGGGAAGAGGGAAATGATGTGACGCTGATGTGGACAAGGGGGAGGAAAGGGAGAAGGGTTCCACACCCCATAGCCTAAGGAGGAGACATGTACAACATGGCTATTTTTATTTCCGTACAACTTAAGAATCAACATGTACAACATATTTAAGCTTGAAATTTAAGAGTATTATGGGGATAGTTATGACAATTAAGACACTTAGATTAGTAGAGTGCATTATATATAAATAACCAAATCATTCTCAAATGGTATTTATCGATCTAAACTACCAAAGTGTAACAACTCTAAAAGAAAAGTAAACATTTTATAATAACAAAATTCATTAAACAAACATGTAGACATAAATATGTAAAAATTAGGAAGGAAATTATGAACAAGTAAAATGAAAACCCTACTTTGTTAGAAAAATAATTTTGTACAATCTCTAGCAATATGTCAAAATCTACCACTATCAATCATTTATACATGTACACTCTTGGATTTTATTATTATTATTATATATATTTTATGCACATAAATCCGACACTCTAATATGTAGTCCATTTGGTGCTTCAACTCTAGGAAACTTCATAAGCTTGTCTCCGCCCACTTCTTCCCACCTATATATATTTAATTCCAAATTTTAGTTACCTATTAATTATATATAATTTGTAATAAATAAATAACGTTAGTTTTAAACCACCAATTACCTGTATTTAGTTACAAAGTAATGAAGGAAAGTCGATATTTCTGCAATGCCAAGTTCTTTTCCAGGACATTGTCTCGTCCCACCTCCAAAGATGAAAAAATAATTTTGTGTCTCCAAGCTTCGATCCTACAAATTATGACACAAACACTCGATTACTCTCTTTTCCTTTTTTTTTAAATTGATATATAAATTAGTATGGACACGTTTATTACACAACCAGTTTTAGGTAGATAACACTACTACGTTATGCCTAAGGGTTATAATGAGTCGAAAAGACATTGAGGTAGGTAACTTTCTAAGCAAAAGTGTTTATGTGGTTCTCGCAATTATGTAATAATAATTAATAAACGTGCCCTTAAATTAGTAAAAGGGAAACGAACCAGCCATCTCCAAGGGTTGAAGGTATACGGATCCGGGTACAAGCACGGGTCATAGTTTATCTCTCTTGTATATACATATATCCTCCATCCTTCCGGAATCACAAATCCTGTGAAAAAAAAAAAGTTCGAGTCACTAAAAGCAAAAAACTAAACGAACAAACTATTTTGTGGCGATTTTGGACTCTTGGGCGTTGAAAACGAGCATTCGCGTGTTATGAAAAGGATCTAGCTTTCGTTTTTTTAATTAATTAAATAGTTTGGTGTGATGGTAGAAAATAAACTACAATAAGATTATATTTATTGAATTTAAAAATTATAGAGGGGTCATGGTCTCAAGTAATCCAAGCTGGAAGAGTACTACACCATGTGGATTATGATGTGTGGTAGGGTCCATTGTTAGATGATGACACCATTTACAGCCCAAAGACCCCCTTAAATTATATATTTTATCTTATTATGTGCTTCTCAATAATATTCCATTTGTCAAGAATTTTTTTTTTATATATGTAGAGAGAAGAGGATAAATTGAAAACCTCTTTGATTTAAAGAATGTTTTTCCTGTGTATTAATAAAAGAATGTTTTTCCTGTGTATTAATAAAATATACCATTTTGTAACATGATTTTTTATGGGTTTTCTTGAACTCAAAAAAATATTTAATTTATACTTTCTCTATATATATAAAAGCATAAGAACCGAATTACCAATTAAAAAGATGGAACCGCCTAAGAAATCAATAGTTAAGTTACCGCTTTTACATAGGCTATTTTATAGTCGGTTATGGTTATGTATATAAATAACTGAATTAACCAAGCCGACGTAACATAATCATTTACAAATTTTATTATTCATAAATATCATGTCATATCTAAAAAAAACTCTTATAACCTTTTTTATAAATAACATAATAGTTGTTAATTAATTTTTTTTCTTATAAAACGCTTAACCATCGGTTGGGTTTGGGTTTCACCTCATAGCCGGACTTAATCCTATATATATTTATATATACATGTGTGTAGGTATAAAATTTAAAAATAAGAAAATTATTTATAAAAAAAACACTCACCATTAAGTTCCATTTCCTTTGTAGTTTTCCTCAAAACACCATTAACAATGGTTGCCAATCTGGAGGTCTCAAATATCACCTGCAATCACCCCACATGATAACTTAAACTATTCAAAAAAATAATCCTAAACCAAATAAAAAATAAAAAACATTCCAAAAAATAAAATCTTACAAAAATTCCCTAAATTTAATAAAACATTTAATAATCAAAACCTACCGCACGAGTGAACTTCATGGACTTGTAGTCATTCCAGTCAAGTGGGTCCTCTGCCATTTTTCTCTCTCTAATTCCTAAATGTTCTTTCTACAAGAATCATAATAATTTATTTAAAATTAAAATAAAATAAATTTAAAAAAATATAAATGTTATTTAAAAAAAACATTCCCAATTTAAAAAAACAAAAAGCTTACTCTAAGTTCTTCAAGAACTCTTGGATGATCATGAAGGTATTTAACAGCCATCATTGAAGTAGTGGAAACTGTTTCATATCCAGAATACAAAATAGTAATTATTTGATCAATTATTTCTTCATCACTCAATTTATATCTGTTTTCCACACCACTCATCAATGAACTCAGCATATCTTGATGCACTTCTTTACACTTTCTTCTTTCATCTATCAACTCACCTAACATTCTCACAACATTCTTCCTGGCCTGTAATCCTCTATGATAGTTTGTGTTTGGAATATTAATTGGCAAAGACAGTGTCCCCAACACTAGTTTAGAAAACTCAGGCATAAACTGGTCAGATAATGAGCTAGACTCTACTCCACATATCTGTTTAAGTGATGATAGTAGCGCCATCTGTAATAAATATTTAAAAAAGTTTAAAAAAGACTCTTCTCTCTGCTTTTGTATTTAATAATATTTTTTCTTTACTTTTATCAGTATTTTTCTCTCTCATCTAATCACAACCACTTTCAAAAGTATTAAAAAATTATGAAGGATGACAGTATGTCCTCCGAATTTACTGATGAACAGTAACATTTTCTCACTCCTTCACTCACAACCACTCAAAACCACTTAACAAATTACGGAGGACTCACTCACATATTGACGGAGTATCTAGTGTGAATGCTCTTATGGTAATAAAGATTAATAAAGAATGACCTCTTTGGTTTTGTCTTGGATATCAATGATTTGGTTAGTCCAGTTGGAGAGATGGGATCTCATGAAGTGATCAATCTTAGGGAGGATTTGTTGTCTGATGATAGAGGGGCTAACAAGTGAAAGCAATGCACCTCTCATGGTCTTGTGAGCAGGTCCATGAACAGCTGCAATGTTTGATTTGCCCAAGATTTCAAGCATGGATTGAGGGTAGCCAGGAAGGATGCCTTTGCCTTCATTCATGAGGATGTATCTGTTGAGCTCTGGATCCATTGATACAATTGTTGGGCAGCCTAATATGTGTGATTTGAACACACTTCCATACCTGTGTCATCAAGAAGATGTAAAGATTTGAGCTTTTAAAGATAATGGAAATGGATATGGAGATGAAAAAAGAAATAAAAAAGCTGTTTTTTTTGTGTGTGTCAAATGAAGAACTCAAAACAATCAAAGTGAAATGATGCATTTTTTTAGTTGGGTTTCCAAGAAAATCAAGAAAAAGTTTGGTTTTTTTTTTTTTTGTTTTTTTTTTTGTTTTTTTTTATCAAAGTGCATTTTATTTCTAAGATGGGTTTCTCAAGAAGAACAAGAAAAAAGTAGCTTTCCATCAAGAAACACAAGTGAAATTACTAAAACACCCAAAGTGGTGTTAAGGTTAAGAAGATCAAGAAAAGAAAAGGGTTGCCTTTAGTGTTTGCTTCAAACACATTTGCATATATGATATATGTAAGAGTGCCATCAAGAACATATAGAAAAAGATTGGTTTTTGTTAATAAAAGAGAAAGAAAAAAAAAGGGGACCTTGCTCTCTGGTTTTTCATGAAGCTGGGGCCTTGTTTGAGGAAATCAGTGGTCTCACCAAAAAGTGGCCAACCCATGGTACCAGGGGGTAGACCTTTCTTCCTATACTTCATTTCATTCCATCTTAAAAGGGCAGTGCTCACTAAGCAAAGTCCCAAAACAACACCAATAATCACTACCAAAACAGCCATGGATTATGATTTATGCTCTTTCTCTCTTTCAACCTTGTATAACAATTGATGTATGTATGTGTGTATATATAGAGAAAGAGAGAGAAGCAGAGAAGAGAGAGGTTTGCTCAAGGTTTTTGCTGATCAAGAATGTGTATATATAGGCCCTGGTCCTAGTGGGTGGGTGGGTGAAATTGGTGGATAGGGGGATGTGCCATGTGTTGAGGTAAAGGTGTGACTTACTGTCCCAAAATAGCAATTTTTACTCCCTTCTCACAGTTTCTAGTTCCACTGTGGTAGTGACTCAAATAGGGTGGGCGGAGCACTACCCTAAACTTCACTGAATGACTTTGATTTCTACTAATCCAATACTGCACTTCATTTTACTTATTCACTATATTGAAACACAATTTTAGAGGTAGCACTATCATTAACCACTCAACCCATAAAAAACAAAAACCCCACTCTCAATCCATCTGTGGTTTACAACCCATAAAGCATACCAGCCTCCACTACCTCTACCATTAAAGACGGTGTTACCGTATGGATAGTGAGGTACCAGCCATATTTGCTAGTAGTGCCCCGCCTTCCCTAATGTGTCTGTAATAATTTTTATTCTTCTAATGTTGGCTTTTATTATTGTTTATTTTATTAAGTAGACTTTTTAATTGTTTTGCTCACCAATCAAGAGGCCCAAACTATTGAGTTAGCCCACTAGTCTTGCAAGATAGTTTACATCCCATTTCAAGATTAGTAGATACCTTTTTTTTCTTTTGACCAACAAAAGATATTTTATTATTATTAAATAGGGCAAACAAACTGCTAACCCATCCACCACACATGAAACATTGGTTAAACATTTTTTTAATATAGACTCCAAATAATTTATAAAAATTTGTTTTATTAAAAAAAAAAGATTAACTATAATGGAGTATTCATGGAAAATACCCCTACGGGGACGGACGGTGAAACCACAGACGATGCATTAAACGATTCGTTCTTGACCAAATGACAATTTGTTGTTCGATGATAGACAGGCTCACGGACACGATATGTGGCCCTTTCTTTTTTTAGTTATGCTTTTTTTAAGGAAAAGCTTAATAAAATTTGTGTATATATTATACACACACTTAGTTACTTTGGGGTCCCTTTCTATTTTCATCATAGTTTTCTTTTACTTTTTAATTTGCCTTTTTTTTATTTAAACACTATGAAATGTCACGTCCTTAAATAAAGGATGGTCACCACATTGCAAATGGCCTAAGGTGGTAGGAGTAATTTTAGGGTAGTGTTTGATATGCTTGAATTAAGAGTGAAATGAAATGGATCATTAGAATGGAATGAAAAAAATTGTGTTTGGTTGATTAACAGAATGGAGTCACTCATTACGTAGAGCATTTCATTCCATCAAAATCATTCCATCCACTCCCTTGTCTTTTTCTAATTCAATTCCATCCCCTCTTACACATTTTATTAACAACGGCACAATGCACCACCTACCACCATCGTCACCACCAACACCAACACAACCCAACACCATCGTCACCACCTACCCCCACCGCCGCAACCCCCCTCCCCCACCGACGCAACCCACAGCCTCGCAACCACCGCCCCGCTGCCTTTGTCACCCACCACCGCCCCCCATCATCCGTGTGCCCACCACCGATCGCAAACGCCGCCACCCACCGGCCAACCCCCCCCCCCCTACCGCCACCAACCACCGCCTACGCCATCCATTGTCGTTGCAACCCACCACTGCCATATATCGTCACTTACCATCACCGCCACTAACCACCACTACTACCAAATAACACGAAGTAATGATTTTATTTCTATCCCCCATAGCAAGCAAACAAGACACAAAATAGTAATGATCCATTCCATTACATCGTCTATTCCATTATCTCTTGCATTCCATTCCCTTGTCCATTTCATTACTCCATACCAAACAGACCCTAAGTTCTATTAATCACACATTGTCAACTCACTACTATCCCAAAACACCTTAGGGATGGGGAGTGCAATTCGAGTCTACCCTAAACCATATGTCTCATTGTTTACACACACTACCCACTACCCTCTCTCTATATCACTTATCTGCACACACACAATCCATCGGGTTGTAGCACCCGAGCACATTGTTTTATAAATTGGTTCGTACCGGCCGGTTGAACCGGTTATACCGCCTACCAGTGTCTTGACCAGCACGAATCAATCCGGTAATTTGGAAAGACGGTGAAGCATTTGAACCGCAGGTAAATTCCGGTATACCGGTACGGCATAAGGTTAAACTTTGGCCTTTATCGGCCCATAGTGATGATACAGATAACATGTTTGGTGAGAAAGAGCATGAACCTGTTTCTCAAACACAATGTTACTTGTTATATATGTTATTTATCTACGTAATTGTAGTATATTTTTATTATTGATAACTAAAACACGAAACCTGTTAAAATCGTGTAGGTTCGTGTTAGGTTATCGCGTTCATCTCTTTATTGCCAATCCTACTCATTTATCTCTGT
Organism: Ambrosia artemisiifolia; assembly: GCA_032199755.1. Classification (NCBI taxonomy): domain Eukaryota; kingdom Viridiplantae; phylum Streptophyta; class Magnoliopsida; order Asterales; family Asteraceae; genus Ambrosia; species Ambrosia artemisiifolia. Next base: position 37,199,538 of record CM063516.1, read on the forward strand.
ATATGTAATATGCGTATATTGAAAGATAGAGAGGGAAGAGTGCCCCAGTATTAATCGGGATGATAGGTAGCTAAGTTAATCGAAATTATAAAATAAAAGAAAAAAGTCATTTGGGGTTCACATGTGTTTGTGAGGGGATGTGTATATATTAATATATATTGCAATGCAGGCAGTAGGATTAGATATTGGGATACTACCCTCACACTTCTGCATGAGGGAAGGTTGCAGGTAAATTAATGGGGGATAAAGACTTGTAGGAGTTGAAGTTTGAAAAATGGTGATGTAGTTCATCCCTTTCTGACCCTTTTTGACTTTTGGTCTCCTCGTTCTTCTATGTATTGGACCCTTTCTTCAGCCACACAATATTAATGCGCATTTCTTTTTCATTTATTGTTTTCACGGAAAACATGAAACATATCATTTTATTGATATTTTAATGCTAAGACCATTTGTATGGCCGGTATGTGAAACAAAGCTCTCTAAGGCTATACATCGTGATGGCGTGAATATGGACTGTGGAGCCTTTGCATGTCAGGTCATTACACCATAGTCAGTCTAGAGTAGGGCGTGGGGCAAAAAGATCCTACCCCAATCTAATTTACGGGAAATGCAAACGACTTCACGTCATATCTCAACTTATATCCGGTGAAATGTATTACGGATCCTACCCCCAACCTAATTTTCAAAACCTAAGCATTCACTCGTGTCAATATCAGCTTCACAACATAGCGCAACCTAAGTTTCCTGTTTCTACACTCGATTTTGTACCTGAAACCCAACCACAGGAAGTCGGTAAACCGTCGGGTAATAAGGTAAAAAAGAGAAGCCATAGAAAAAAAATTAAGGAGGAGAAGCAAAACATTTAAAGGGCCCCTCTAAGATGGGTTGGCGGAAGAACTCGCTTTGGTGAAGTCTTGGATATTCATATCCGAAAACCCGGTGGTAGGTAAAAATCAAAATCAAAACCAAAACGATTTTTGGAATAGAATAAACGCTTTGTTTCACTAAGAGATGAAACGAGAGATTTACCGCGAAAATGATAGTCTCTCATCTAAGTGCAGAAAATAAACGGCGACATGACCGCCTGACGGTCACTATCTCAATTGCAAGAAATCACCAAAAATTGGTGAAACCGAAGTCAACTTCTTGTCGACAGCGCTTATACCATATCAAGTTAAAACCAAACATAACGCTTTCAAATTTATGCATTGTTTGCAAGTGGCGCACCACTCGACCAAATGGGCGAACGTACCTCTTGCGAGTAATTCGTCCAAAAACCTCAAAACAAGCTCATTATCTCGTACTCTTGCGAGTGATGCTCGCAACAAAACTAACCCAAGCGATGATGATGATGATGTCGACGTTGAAGTGGCTCGCCCAAATGGTAAAAACCGTACATAGAAGAGGGCACCGAAATCATCTAGTGAGGGTGTCGATTAAAGTGACCATTTATCCCACATCCATCAAAATCGGAATACGTTTAATGACCTTCAAAAAACAAAGATCAAGGAATAAAAACCTTTGAGCCGCTTTTGAAAAATAAATGGTTTTAAAATCGGAGAAAAACGCGATTAAAGAACGATGATATGATATGAAATTCCTAGCAATGAAAATCGATTACTTCGAAGGTGTTGATCAAGAAATGCATGAAGAGATGAAAGCACAAATAAGGCAAAATATAATATGCAGTTTATTGTTTATTATGCTTTTAGTGTTTTTTTAATGTAATGCTTTAATCTGAATGTTTTTTTACTTATTTTAACTGTTTATATAAAATGACAAACAAAAAGTAATAATAATCAAACCGTGACTGGCCAGGCCATCATCTACGTCATCAACACCATATAAATAGAGGGGGCTTTAAAGTCTCCTATATCAACACTTATGGTAGACCGATAATAATAATAATCAAAAAGTTCCCATATACAGGTTAAGGGATTCCAAAGGGCGTCGTTGGTGCCACATAACCTGCTCTTAAGGCGGAACACCGGCACATACCGTGGTTAAACAGGGCTAGGTGGTGCATGGAGAATCCCCCACTCATTTTTTCTTAAAAAATATTGAATGAAAAAAAAATCACATTTTTAATCTTGTTTCTTTAAATAAAAAATCACGATACTATAATGCCCTTGATATGTACATTTATTTTTTCTTTTAATAATATACACACATATTTATATATCTATACTCTCTCTCTTTCTTTCTCCTTCTCTCTTGCATCCTTCTCTTCGAAACCCTAACCCCACCAAATTGTTCACCATATCTGTCACCCCGTTTACAACTAGAACTTCTCATCTACGTTCATCACGGAAGTACACTAACGGTGTTAGTGATGTGGACTGAAACTAAAACGAATTAGCAAACTAATGGACTATAAATGCAATTTTTAAACTATTGGATTGAGAGTGTTAAAATCAGCAAACCACAAGAGCGAAAATTGAGGTTTACTCTATAATAAAAGTCAACAAAAAGGTCACAACCACCACATATCTGTTTTCTAATTGCCACAACCACCAGATCGGTCTCAACCACCCACAACCATCACAACCACCGCCAATCTGAAAGTATGCGATGGTGGATGTGATGTTCAACGATGGTGGACTCGGGGGAAAGAGAGAAAACGCGTATAGAGATAGAAAATGAGTAGCCGATTTGAGGGTCGCCTGCGTTAGTGATGGTTGAGAGTGGCAGGCGTATAGGCAAGATAGAAGTGGGATGAAAGAGATATAGATGGTGGTAGTTGGTGGTGTGCGGTGGTGTCGGTGGTGACAGTGGTAGCAGGTGGTATGGGGTGGATGATGGTGGCGGCGACAGTGGTATGGGTGGATGATGGTGGTGGTGGACGACGGTAGATAGAAAGAGAAGTAAGAAAGAGAGAGATTCAAGAGATCTAATGGATTTTATTTACATTTAGCTTTTTTTTTAATCTTATATTTTTAAAGTTTTATTTTTAGTAAGATAGTAAAGTATTTAAGTTATTTACCAGTTAGGTTCCCAGAAATGTACAATGACACAAATGCCCTAATGTGTAAGGCACATGACATTATTTAACGATAAAAATTTACTTAGTTAGTGCCAAAGGGCAAACTATGTAAGATTCTGAAACATTAAGTACAAAACTCGTCAATTTTAAAGGCAAAGAACATGGGTTGAAACTTGGTATAAGCATAAAAGACAAAACTTGTAATTCAGTCGTTTAATAAACATTAGTGTCAACTATAAGTTTCTAAATATATAAATTAGTAAATGGCGTTCAATTAACTCATGCATATTCGGCACAAGATTCTTCAACAATGGTCCCATCATTTTGATCATCTCCCAAGTTGTCATTCCTTCTACTGTACGGTGAAATCTTTCAAGCACTGACGATATACACTCCCACTTTGACGATACTTGATCCCTTGTGCGCTCGATTGCAAAACTTATTTCGTCGTCAAATCTATCCTTACCACAATCCCAACATTCAATACCAAATCCATGCGTTGTACTAAAGGCTGAGGTCCTAATGTGTAGAAAAGCAACGGCCAAGGCGTACTCCTCGTCTTTTGTCCAAACAGGAATCCGTGGAGGCATTTTGGTAGTATGACCAGTGGAGAATTGTGGTTTATATAGTTGGTAAAATATAGGTTCAAAAAAAATGAGAAGAAGTGGATAGTTGTGTGTTAAAAAAATTAGAAGTGAATGGTTTATATAGTGTAAGAAAAGTAGGTTTATTTTATTTTATTTTTTTAAATTACCGCTCAAATTCTATTTATCAACTATCTTCTCCACCCCAAATTCTATTAATCATCCATGACCCGTTGGACTGGGGAGGATGAGATCACACTAGTGACGGCTTAGATGAAAATCAACAACTACCCTCCACGTGGCCGAGGGTCGATCTGGCCACACGTCCTTCGGGAATTCAAGGACTTAGTTGGTGATCCAAACCAAACCACCGACTCACTCAACTGTAAGTGGATCGATCTTTGAAACAATTAAGTGCCAATGGTTCGAGGGTCTCCACCAAACAAACTTGCAACAAGTACCCACCAATACTTCCGAACACGAGGCCGCTGAACTCACAAAAATCGAGTACGAATTTCACAATGGTGGTGAATTTCCTCACAAATCAGCGCGGAAAATGATTACGTTGACACTAGATTAAGTTTTTAGGTATGTTTTATTATGTTTAAATTAGGTTAGATTAATTTTTATGTAATTTTTTTATTTGTCGTTTATGTTATGTTTATTTAATTACTATAATTATTAATTAAAAAAACGAAGTGATGTGGAGGCCGCCTAGCCACCGTCTACACCTCCACCACTCTGTGCATTTTTTTTAATCTTGGAGGACAATTCCACCTTGGGTGAGGTGAATGCCACATGTTGGTCTATGCTTCCCTCAAGGACATGACCACACCGTCTAGTGTTGTATTAGACTATTTACATTCTTGTCTAAGTACATAAGTAGTGTAACTAAAAAAAAATACAAAAATAAGTATTGTTACCACATAATTTTCAACTTATTTACCATAATACATACATACTTTGGCCTTATTTTATCATGACCCTAGTCAACTCATTAACCTCATAAGATGTTCCGTGACATTAATTAATCTTTTACGAGACCTATGGGGGATGCCTACTAGGTTCTCATGGGTAGGAAGTTTTTCATATGCATGTCTACTATGTACGAGAAGCAGAAATACAACACACCTTCACCAACAAGATTTTACGTGCTTATAAAAATGAAACTATACTTACGTAGTTACGTTTAAAAACAAGCCTGCACTTCCAAATATAACACAAGTCATCACTCATCTTTTTAGAACGGTAACTTTCCTTTATCTTTTTTACGGGGATAAGGTCACATCCGCCTCTTGGCAGGCACGCCACCCCACATTCAGGAAAACTATGTTGTTTTAACAGAGTCCACGCTGGCATCTGTGTGGGGCTTGGGGTTCCATGAGAACCTTACGATGTCTATTCTACCGTACTAGACGGGAGAACAGCCGATGTGCCCCCACAAGCAGTGGCGAAGCTTGACCCGAAGGTTCGGGGGACGTCGGAAGTCACCGGGGGTCAGAAGTCATTAGTTTCGGGGGTCGAAAACCAGTTTCGGGGGGTCGAAACCCTATATTTCCAAAATTTTCTATACGAATACTATATAATCGAAACTTCTGCGCGAAAATTCAGGGGGGTCGGCCGCCCCCTCCCGCCCCAACTAAGCATCGCCCCAGCCCACAAGAACTATGTTCTCTAAGGAAACACTGGAGGATAAAACTTGTGTTGGCTCGGATTCAAACTTACAACCATAAGGATCTAGTTCATATCTTTGATAAGGAAAAAATATTCATGTAGGTATCTCTAGTAGGAACTTGTGACAAACTACCATCTGTCCTACAAGTGAGAGCTCACATTCGAATTATGTGTCAAATTCAATAGAAATTCACATGATATTTTTTTATCGACACCTCCGCACGATAAAATCATCCGAAGAGGGAACATACATCTAGATCATCAATAAAGACTCGTTAATAGGAAAAGTATTTATGTAGGTATCTCTAATAGGGACGTGCGACTAGGGCCTGCAAATGAGCCGAGCCCGAGTCGAGCTCGGGCTTGTTTAAGTCATAAAAGCTCGAGCTCGGCTCAATTCGAGCATGGCTCGATTCGAGCATGATACATAAAGCTCGAGCTCGGTTTGATAGTTATTAATTAACTTATATTAATTGTAATACTCATTTTATATATATGTTGGTTATTTATTCATAGTTTTATAAATACTAATTATTATATATAAATACGTATTTAATATATTAATTAAAATTTAATATAAATACTGGGCCCGTTAAGGCTCACGAGCCGGCTCGAGCTCGATAAGCAAAGCTCAAGCTCGGGCTCGTTTACTAAGCGAGCTTGGTTTTTAGGCTCGGGCTCGGGCTCGAGCTCGTTTAAGCTTGGCTCGTTTCTAGCTTTTTCGAGCTGAGCTCGAGTAGCTCGCGAGTAGCTCGGCTCGTTTACACCCCTACTTGTGACAAACTACTAGTTGGCCTACAAGTGAGAGCTCACATTCGAATTATGCGTCAAATTCAACAGAAATTCACATGATATTTTCTTTTTGTCGATTAACGATTGAGTACTCATCTCCGCGCACTAAAATCATCTGAAGAGTGGGAAGGCCGGGTCCCTTTCTTTTTTATTTACAGGCAACATACTCTAAATAGCCAATTTTGTATATGTGTAACAATTTCCATTCTGGGGTTTATATAGACTTATCATTTTTGTTATAATGTAAATTGAGAAGGATTTTTTATTCAAAAGAATCAATTGAGTATGTATCAATTTTTATTTTCTTATGTCATTAGGCAAACCGAAAGAAATCGAAGAATTTCTTGGGAATCCTACAAGATCCGTTTGTACTTTTTTTCTCTAACCAGTGGTTAGAATTTCATCTGGGTTCGAATCCTACTGAGAGGTCCATTAGAGATCAGAAATTGTTGAAGAAACAACAAGATCTTGTTTAGATCATAGATCATCAATAAAGACTCGTTAATCATACCATATTAGTATATTACCGAGTCATGGCTACTATATGATTTGATAAATATACATCACTTTACAACAAGAGAAATAAAATGACAACACTTCAACCAAAAATAACCAAATGTAAACATGTATATGTTTGCGTTCCTACCACATGAGATAAACATCAAGTCTTTCACCAATTAGGGAAGAACATCTTATTTTAGATTTATGCGGAAATTTAGCGTGAGTATTGGTCACCCAACTACAATTAATTTGACAAAGGAAAATGCTAGTTTCGGATTCTTCTACACTAAATTAATACTTCGTTTTCAGATAAATGATATTAAGGAATATTATGCCTGTATTAGTTTTGCACATATATCAAAAATGTCATTTTAGGTGCACTCGTGGGAACCTTGATTGAAAATATATTTGACAACAAAATTATCAAATTCAAAACAATTATTACGATTGAAAACCAATCATTTGTAAACTTCTTCACCATTTGTACATGTTTCGGACGATATTCGGCCACGACATCAATTTCACATAGAAAACGTCATTATTCACTTCAATTATCAATTTCATTTTGATTTACATTGATATTATGTAAAGGCGGACATGTTATGGATGTTACATGTACTTATAACCTCCGCTTATTAGGGCGGACGGGGTGGTCCAAGATGGCCACCCCGTGGTTGTCGTGATACCACGAAACACCGGCCAGCCCATTCAATCACGGCCGCGAACAATAAATTTCGTGATGTACATCACGACCGTTGGCTGGCAACGGTCACTTTTGACCAAATTTTAAAAAAAACATTTTTTTACCTATATATATATATATATATATATATACACATACTCACAAATTTACCAATTCAAACCCACAATCACCAATCTATCTTCTTCTATACACAAAAAAAATTACCAAATTCAACTCATCATTCTCATCATGGTTACTTGGACGCCAGAGGAGGAAATTGCGTTAGTGATCGCGTACGATACCATACACCCCAATGACGCATCAACTAGCATGGGTCGTGGTCGTGGTCGTGGACGGAGCAACGCTCCGAACTGGAAAAAAGTTTTATCCGAGTTTAGTCAACTTGTCGGGGAACTAGCCGTTCGTGTGATTCAATCTCTCATAAACATGCGGACCTGCAATCGAAGTGTCAAAACTTCGAAAATTTATTTAAGAAAATGGTGAATAAAAACCCCAACAAAACCGAAGATGTGCAAGTTGGCTTTGCTCAAATCCACTACGCGGCTGAGTTCGGGGTTGATTTTCAACATGTTTCGGCGTGGCGAATGTTACGTCCTAAACTTTATTAGGTTTTAAATGTTTGTATTTTTTTAGTAGTTTTTATTTTATGTGTAGTAGTGCGTAATTTTTTAAGTTTTTATTTTATTTGTAGTAGTGTGTTTTTATTTTAATTTAATGTTTTTATTTTTTTTAAATTGTAATGTTTGTAGTTTATATATTTATGTTTTTTTATGAATTTGTCAAATTAAATAAAAACATTACATTTAAATAAAAACATTAACATAATTAAGCCTAAATAATTAAACATTATATACATAATCCTAAATTACTTTTATTAAATTAACATTACAAATCCTAATCATAGATAATTAAACCTAAACCCCCACTATGGAGAGTAATTATCCCAGTCCTCGAGTGTGTACTCCGGTGAGGACACGGAACGATCGCTATCACGACCGTCGGACCTGCCGTCCCAGCGGATGCAGCAATACTCAGAAGTGGATAAATAGTATCGTTTCTCATCCATAGCAGCCCTAGCTGCTTCGTACTCCTCCTCAGTGGGCTCCCGAATATGAGGGTTTGGGGTAGGGATGGGGTTGGGGTTCGGTTGGTTCTCCACCAACCGTAGCTACCCCATTCCCAGGGCAGCCATAGTATACTCCAAAGCCCAGATGCATTTCTCATCAGTTGGCTCAGCATCTGGTGTTGGGGGAGTGTACCCTAGTAAAGGAGGAATGGTGGGGGTGATGGGGGTGGAGACTAGTTGAGTAGGAGGAGGAGGAGAAAACATTGGTTGAGGAGGAGGAGGAGGAGCAGGAGGAGAGAACATTGGTTGAGGATGAGAAGTAGCCAAGTAGGAGAAGAGAACATTGGTTGGGGAGGAGGAGATGAAAATGGTACACGACGTCTCCGGCGAGAGTATCGCCAGAGATCGGAAGGCCCGGCAGCTTCGTAAGGATAACCGCCACCCATATCTTTCATTGGTTTGAGTGATAATTGTGAATGAGAAGGAGGATTTGGTCTTGTATTTATAGGGTTAGAAAAGTAGTCGTTTGAAAACTAGCCGTTTGAAAACTAGTCGTTTGAAAACTAGCCGTTTGAAAACTAGTCGTTTGAAAACTAGCCGTTTGAAAATTAGCCGTTTGAATAATAATTTTTTTAAATATTTAAATATTTTTTTATTAATAAAAATGTAATGTTTTTAGTTTATTTAAAAAAAAGTTTAGTGATGAAATGTGAACACCGGCACATGGGTTTAGTGATAAAATGTGATAAAATGAGGTGGCAGAATCTGATTGGGTGTGATAGTGTGATGGGTGTGATAGAACCTTTACCACCCCATGTGCCCTTATACGTCTCTTTGGTGCATTTGAAAGGAGACAGGAAAAGAACTCACCGGCAAATATTATGGAAGACATTATTTCTACTCTGTTTGGATGGATTGTTAATAGGTCTAAGCAGAAAGATCGGAGCTGGTCGGTTTGGGTCTCTATTCCTCTATGTTGTGGTTAATGTCGATCTGTCTTGTTGATGGTTATGTAGCTTTGTCATTTTTTTTTCTTTTTTTGATCTTTTTCATGTAGTCCAGCCTTTCGATGGAGAGTTTTTACCCTTTTTTGTGTCTTTCTAATACATTGTCGTTAAGAAAAAACCCATTATACGTATCTACAGTTTCTTTTTCATATGTGAACTTGCATGCATTTGTAAGGAGAATTTATGTTTACATATGTGCATGTCATCTACGAGTATATCCACACAATAATCAAATATCCAGATTAATAATTTACCCAAGACAACATCGAGTGTGGACTACATGAAAATTAATTATTATGTATGTATGTGTGTGTGTATACCCTTAAGTCCTTAATTAACCTTCGGTTATATAGCATATCTGTTTGGGTTAATGATTATGTTTGGACATGTCAATATTTTCGTATCTTGCTACATGAAATATTGATTATCTCACATTTTTCGTGACACTTTTGTGACCTTAGATCATATTATGTGTTGCATGTATCAAATAAAAATGTTTACAAGCAACTTAAAACCAGAAACACTCTTAACACATTTCCATGGATCGTCTATAAAGAAACATTTTGGCTCAATTTTAATATTTGGTGCACAATCACATATCATCGATCGAATGACCAATGTTTACAAATTGAATAATTCGTTAAATTATAGTCATGACATCCCTTTTTCACTTTTGCCAATATGGCAAAAATCGACCTATTTGTCACCTATAACACCAAAACTGAGTGTTGCCATTTTCTAAATAAATCTTTTGATTGAACATCATTGATAAAGACATTTAATGCTCATAGAGTCTAAATAGAGTAGACATTGGCTATTTTAATCTTGCAACTTAAAACACCAATTTCATAATTCATAATATAATGTGACATTTTTTGCCACAACTTTAAATCTTTAATAGTATAATTTATTACATTTTTATTAGGACTTTCACCCAAACACAATTCAAGTGATTATAACTATTTCAAAAAACAAATAGTCAACTAAGATTTACAACACATTTTTAATGGAGCCACATATAGGGGTCATAATTGACCAATTTACAGAATCTCATATACATGCATGAACTTGGATATATTACCTAACTAAAATTGAACTAGTAGTGAGTGATTAAGAAATGTCACAATTAGGTTTCAAAATTGCTTTCCACTTTGAGATCCCAATACACACTTGCAAAATCAAGAAATTTAACAAAGGCTCTTTGGTCACATAATTAGTCCCTTAAATTCTTTTTCTCATCTCATTAAATATCAAATTTGGGTTAGTCATTTCTTCCCCACAATTTGTTTTCTCTAGGGCTGGTACAATATCATAGTATTATGTGGGTCATCATGTGTTGCTTGAGAATCCTTTGCATTAATGGGGGACTTTTCCAAAAAGAAAGTGCATTTGGTAGGCATTGGGGAAAAAAATTACAAATGGTGATGCCTCTAATCGAATTGGCGGTATCAAGCTACTTTGCAAGCTATTGATTTTGATGCCGCCAATCCATTCTAAGTCTTCCATTGATACCGCTAATCCATTCTAAGGTATCTATGATGTCGCCAAATGGGATTAAGGCATCACCTTGATGCCGCCAAATGGGTCTAAGGCATCATTTCTTATAAAAACCCCCCATTTATGCAAAGTATTCACCTCGTCCAGCTTCCTTGCAAAAGCAAATAACCGACATGTACCAGCGACGGAGACAGACGACATGGAAAGACAGACGCACGACCACACGTGTTCCTTCCAAACCTCCCACCTTCTTTTACGACTCCTGTTCAACGCGAGCCGCCGACACCACCACTTCGCACCGTCTACATCGTCGGTTGTTGCCGTTTGCCATCGGTCGTTGGGTTGGAGAAGACTCAGAAGAGGCGAGGGTGGCGTCGGTGGTTTATCACAAGGTTGTTGTCGCCTTCCTGTGTGACCGGGGATCATCAGAAGACGTTGACGATGGTGTCTTCATTCTGGCTATCCACTACGTCGGCCATGGCACAGATCAGAAGACGTTGACGACGGCGGAACAAAGACAGTGACTAGGCGATGATGTCCGACTAATTCCCGATCTAAGGTTGTTGTTCCGGTGAAGAAGAAGAAAAAGAACGAGGCGTGTCAATTTGGGTTTCCTTCAAAGTTCATTCATCTTAACTATTTAATCTCTTGACAAAATGTAACTTTTGTTTGAATCTTTTGTGTAAGTTTTGTAATTTGCAAAAGTTCTGGATATTGGATATTGCAATGTAAACATTATCGTTAGATTAAAATATATTTATTGCACTCTCAAAGGTTTAATCGAATAACTAATAAAAAACAAATGGGCATGCATGTTCTGTTTTAAAAGCAGTGTAGACCACAATCTATTTGATATATATAACTCTTTTCAGAAACAAACATATAGATTACAGAAGCCAAATGGCGGTATCAATGGAAGACACTAAATGGGTTGGCGGCATCATTGAAGACACTAAATCAATTGGCGGTATCAATGGAAGACTTAGAATGGATTGGCGGCATCAAAATCAATAGCCTGCAAAGTAGCTTGATACCGCCAATTCGATTAGAGGCATCACTATTTGTAATTTTTTCCCCCAATGCCCACCAAATGCACTTTCATTTTGTAAAAATCCCCCATTTATGCAAAGGATTCGTTGCTTGAAGGTTTAGCTTCACACTTAGGTTGATCTTTCATGTATGTCTGATTGGAATTCGTATTTTTCATAGTCTTAATTCGTATACATGGAATCCGTATACATGATAGGCTTGTTGCTGCCGACAGAGGCTTTGTCAAAGCTACCTAATTTCTTTGATCAAATCTTCGATATCTTCGCTTTATAAGATCTTATTGGCTTTCAGTCGCTCCAAGGGTGTTCAGATCAGATCTCATCTAATATATATTGGATTTATACGGAAATATACATTAAATGTTGATTACTCAAATCAAATCAATTTGACTCTAATAATAATTGTTAATTTTGGATTTTTCTACCCTAACTTTTGATGGTAGTCCTCACTCCAATTATACTTTATGAAAATGAAGTTCCTAATGTGTTTTCAACACAAAAGTTCAATATTTTTCAAACATCCTGTTGAATAACAAATACTATAAGAAATATATAGTAAACCTAAAGTTCAAAAAACCAAATATGAGAAAAATGAGTTTCAATAATCATTTGCAAGTATATTGTTCTTAAATTTAACATCTATGAGCGAGTTGTTTGTCGATTCAACGACAAGTAAGCTACCACTCAACTCTAATAAATGTAAGTTTGAAGTCAAAGAACAACTGAAGTCCGGTAACATATGATCATCACTAAAAATCTTTGAAATTTTTTTAACTTTCAAGATATATAGGAATCAACTATTTTTTATATACTTTTCATGCATTTTTGCTTCATTTGGAATCATTTTTTAAGTGCAACAAGCGGATTCAAATTTTAAATTAGTATTAGATTTCGAGGGTGTTTGGGATTGTGTTTTGAATCTGATTTTTAGATTATTGCGTTTTGAAAACGCAGATAATCAGTTTTTAGTGTTTGGATTGCGTTTTCAAAATGCAGATAATCAGTTTTTTAGGCTACCAAAACGCAATAATCTATAAGTAACTCCACCCCTTCTTTTCCAAAACGCATAATCTGTTTTGGATAATCAATCCCAATCATCATATTCTTTAAATAGGGATATTCAATGGACCGTTTTCTACTTTTCTTATAGTTTACCCTCATCTTGTCATATGTAGTTTAAAGTACTTATATTAAAATAAGAAAGTTGATAGAAAATAATTAATAAAGTAACTCAATCATCATTTTTAATTTGGTAGAAAACGATATCATCTAAAGGGTCCACCTTTTGCCCGTACGCATGGTGTACAAACTTGGAAAATCATATCTATGCACTAATTGAACAAACGTATGTTTTATAATTTTGACAGTTTCCACACAATATATGTCCCGAAGCGTATCACACGAGTGGCTCAAGCGATCAAATTACACTGTTTTAGGCGGGACCGTGCTATAAAACTCCAAGTTAGATAGTAATCAAGTTTGGTTGGTCATGGAAATTTAAATTGATCTTTAGTCCGTCATGTTGTTTTCTTTTGGCTTCTTTTTGTTGTTGATGGTGATGGGTTGTCTTGAAGTGGCACAAAAGATAAGAAGAGATGGTGACCTAAAGAAAAGTGTGAATCAGTGAGAGATCCTTAGAAAGGGATTTGACACAAAAAGTTGCAATTACCATTTTGGTATCAAGAGAATGCATCAATTTCACTGACAAATTGAGGAGAAACTTATTCGATTCCATCAACATTGCCATCTTTGTTCTTACATCCAAGATAAAATCTTCGTGGGAATTACTTTGTTGTGTTTTTTTCTCTAAAAGGGTAAAAAAAATCCATTCATTGAACAATGTAAATACAGCTTCTAGTGCATAACATACATGTAACACTAACTTGGTACTTTATTCACTTGTGTATGTTTAAAGGGAGTTGGTGTACTTGTGGCTTACTATTGAAAGTACTTACCTCTAACTTACAAGGGATTTTTTTTTTAATATTGCTTGAATTACACTAAATTCGTTTATAGTGGGGCTCAAACCATTGAGTTTTTGAGGAGGAACACCTTGACTACAATTGTTTTGCCACTCTAAGATTTAGGTTAAGTTTGGTTTTTAAACGTGACTAAAGGTTATTGGTAATAGAAAAAAGATTTGACAGAATACGAGAAGGGAAAAAATATGATTGTTTAAATTGGGATTGAGGAATTACAATAGTTAGAATAAAATACATAAAATAAAAGTTTTCTTATAAAACTCTTATCTGTTTTAATTAGACTAGCAGTAACTCGCGCGTTACAGCAGAGCTGCACGTTGTTGAGCTGTTGCATTTGATTAATCGCCTCGTTGTTGTTTTCTGCATGATTTGAAACGCCGTCAAAATGGTGAAAGGTAAAGTGACTATCTAGTCGGTTGGTTTGAGTACCTAAGTAATAATATGTAACATGTGAGCCCCTACATGTGTGTCTGGTACAAAATTAGTTTATGCGTGTGAGATATTGTATTGTGAACCTGTGCATTGCAGCGGATTCACTAATGCTCTTTTAGTGAGCGTAATATAACCTGACTTGCCTAAACACGTATTATATTTGTGTATTACGAAAGCTGTAAGAACGAAAGACATCGATTAAGTAGACATAAAGACATTGCCTACTTGTTTAACAACCAAAATCATTAACTAATTGTCAATGCAGCCAACAAAAGTTAAAAAACCAAAATCATTCTAACAAAAGTTAAGCTATGGACAATCCTCTACTTGTTTGTTATTAAAGCCCTTTTATCATATCTAGCATCAATTCTCTTATGAGTTTTTGTTGCATCATCCTTTAATTTTAGTGTCTTTTTAACAACTCTCATGAATAGCAAAGATTCATCATGGAAGTCATTTTCTGCTACGTATTTGATCTTATTATCTTGTGAAAACCTCAAGTCACCAATATTAAACATAAAAATATTGGATCTAACACTCGGATTTCTGGAAGATAATCCCTTTCTATTCTATCCTCTCTACTAGAAACATCGTAGTACCAACTTCTAAAATTTTGCAAGCATGGAGAGGGATATTTGGGAATCTTCATTATTCTCACAACTTTTGTCAGATTAACATGTAACTCCATATATTTTTTCTTCCTAGTTAATGGGTCAATATTTTTTACATCAATCTTCCAGCAACCTATGGTTTAAACACCTTAAACTTAAATTTCTTTTCTAATCAAATTTTCAACAAACTATGCTCCATAATCATTTGAAGGATTGATCAATTTCAACGTACTCAAATCATGAATATTCTAGCTAGAAAGAGTTTGTAGATCAATTTTAGTTTGAAATATTGTATACTTTCTTTCTTTCTTTTAGCCACACATATCTTTATGTCACTATCAAACTTCCAGCATACAATATTTTCGGTTGGGTGTTGCTTTGTTGTCGGATGTGGTCGTGGAGTTCTCGGAAGGCGGTAGTTGTACTACGGGCCAGAGTAGAGGTGATTGTGGTTTTGTTGTTGGACTTCGGTATGTAGGAACATGGTCAGAAACAGAGAGGATCGAGGGAAACAAGTTTGGTTTGTGGGTTTTTTTGTCTTTAAACAGATACTTTTCGATCGGTATCAATTTAATTGCTTTGATGATGTTTGAATCGCATTGAATGAGTTGAATTGAGTGGTTAGCTACAAGTTAACGGTTGGCCGACTATTTCTCTTTTCCACGTCGGCTCTCTTTTCTATGACGATGTGCAGATATATGAGGAGAAGATGAATGACATGTTTTTTTCTTGTATTATTGACATTTTATATTATTATTATTACTTGTTTATTCATTTGGTATGTAAAATATCATATAGATTCTCAATTTTTTGTCTTTTTGTGTATTTAATCAGTAAAAAGTTATTTAACTGTTTTATTAAATTTGTCTTGCCAATTTAATAAAATTAGAATTTTGCCTATATAGATAAATATTAAATGACTCTTTTACCCGTCCAGAACTCATTATATAGTAGTATATATATAGAAGTATATATTAGTAAAATGTTTTTAAATTCAATGCAAATTATCAAATTAATTTTGCCTTATTTGATATTACAAATTAATTTTGCCTTATTATTACAATTTAACTTTTAAATATTTTTTTTTCTTGAGCTTTTGGTTTAACATATACTTTTGTTTTTCTCTTGATTCTTAATAGAATTCAAATACGCCATTGCAGTGTATTTCTTTTTGAATAGATCTTCATGCAAATTTATAAAAAATAAAAAAAGCCTAACAAAATTCATCTATATGAAATTTATTTCATTATGAAAAACTGTTACGCTAACTCTAAGGTCATGTGTAGTGGAGGGGGGTTATAGGGCGTTATAGGGATTAAAATATTGTAAAGTAATAGAAGGGGGTTTATGGGGCGTTATGAAAAAAGAGGGTGTAGTGGGAAGGGGCGTTATAGGGCTTTATAAATGATTGGGTAATCATTGCTTTTTATTGTTTTATTATTATTATTATTATTATTATTATTATTATTATTATTATTATTATTATTATTATTATTATTATTATAGTCCAATACCCCACCTACCCCATCTTCACCACCACTACATCTTCTTCAACATCATCTTCGTCAACTACATCTTCATCAACATCTTCTTCATCATCTTCACCATCAACTATCCCTTCTTCTTCACAGGACTGTGAAGAACTCCGGCGACACCATCTTCCGGCCACAACCTGCACCACCGCCTCTGCATCTTCTTCTCCGGCGTCACCATTTTTTTCGGCGACCCCTTCTCCCTCTGTTTCTCTCTACTTGCAGTTAACAACAACAACAACAATAATAATAATAATAATCTTCTCCCACAACACCCGCTATATTTATGGCGATCAGAGGGGCAGCGCCCCCATAGCGCTCGGGGGGCGGTGTTCCCCGGCGCTATGGGGGCCAAAACGCCAGCATGGCGCCACCACTAAACACACTCTAAGCATGAGTCCTGACTCGCGAGAGAACTTGAAAAGCTGAAGTTAAATGCTTGAATCCTAGAATACAAACATGAAAACTGAGAACTAAGACAAGAATTAAAGAGCTAGTGTTCTTTGTTGTTATAATATAGGGTTTCCACTTTCTTGTTCAAATAGTAATGAGTAAATTAAAAAAATAATAATAAGGTACTTAAAACTATAATGAATGAAGACAACTAAACATGAACAAACATACATAAGCAAATATGTTACCGAACGTTCATGGACACTATTGAAGAAACACGACGCTTATTCATATTAGTTGATTGAATGAAATTCTTTGTTTATGTTTGTTCATTTATCAAACGAGTGGATGTACATTAAAACCTCTATAAATTGATAATGTTGGGACAAGAATATTTTATTAATATAGCAAGATATTATTATATCGTTAATAAATAAATAAATAAATGATTAATTTAAAGAGTTGGTTTATATTCGTGAGCAACTCTTAAATTAATGCATTGACATTCAAAATTTCCTTGTCCATTCATTTTACCTATTTGAATCACAAACAAGGATCTTCAAAATTCTCATATACATTCACACATTAATGTTAAGTTCAATATACATAAATCTAGATTGATCACTATAAAATGTTTATAATTTTAGAATATTTTAGTAATTATTAATTTATAGTTTTGCTGGGACGAATATATTTACATTAGGATATCAAAAAAATTATTATCTTATTATTTTATCGATTGAGGTCCAATTTTGTACTTGTCCCAAGTTGGAACCGGACAAATTATCAATTTTATCGATGTTATTAACTTATCAAGTATTAAATTATAGAGGTTCTACTATATGTGATATTTTCATGTAATTGTTTGGGATTGATTTTTCAAAACAGATTATGCGTTTTGGAAAAGTTGGAGTGGAGCTGATTTTAGATTATTGCGTTTTAGTAGCCCAAAAATCCATTTCAAAACTTAATCACTAAAACCTGATTATTTGCGTTTTCAAAACGCAATAATCTAATAAATCATTTCAAAACGCAATCCCAAACACCCCTAAGTTCGCTTACAATTCTATTCTTGGATATGTGTGTGTGATTTTGAATTTTATATTGGAAAACAATATACAACTTTTGTCGAAAACGAGTTGTCATTGCTTTCTAGGTTATCTTGATAACAATGGTTGGAAAGCAAATAAAAAGAATATACGAATATGATTTTGTTAAAGGGTATAATGATGAAACTAATAAAAGATGTGGGGTTGAATTGTAAGTAATGATGAAAATTAATTGATTCAATCCATTGAAACGATCATTTCTATTCAATTTAAGTGCACGGAACCTAATACACAATAATTGAATGGCCACGTCTATCATTTCTATTCAATTTAACTTAGGTGAGGCGCGAGTGAACGGACGCAAGTCACCAACGTGACTCTCAAGTAACCCGATTACTTGACCCCGTTGTGGTTAGAGGTGAGCATCGGCGCGACCAAAGGTCACTTTCTCCCGTTAACCCACGTGACCACCATCGCTTGTGCTCGCTCGCGCCGGGGTTCATGTGAGGCTGTTGTGGCTAGGGGTGAACACCGGTGCTAAAACTCCGTTTGCGTCATGCTGATAGCGCTTCCACAACGGACGGTCTTATCTTAACTTAGTCACAATTTAATAATAAAAATTTCACCTTTTAAAAATATTTGAGGTACAATTTATAAAATTAAAAATAAAATACGCTATCGAGAGCCCACTTTTATAAGAACTGTTACAAATCCGGATTCGCTAGTTGGTTCATTGTCTCAAATGTTTAAGTTCGCATAGTGACACATTAACCAATTTTCAATAAGGATGTCGACAACGAAAAGAAAATATGTTCATTAATTCGGTACACACCAAAAGAAAGAGAGGGGCAAAGAAGAGGGAATGTTTAGCAACACGAAACATTAAACAATATAGACCACTAGATGTTTGGGTTTATATGTGTTATTTTAATTAGAAAAAAACAAGTACTTGCATTATTATCGTGTATGTACACGTACCATAACACCACAGTGTTCATATGTACTACGGTCCAGTGTTCCAGAGTTGCACGAGGGCCTATCTTTTGTACTCTTCTGTTTTTGGTCCTTTAATTTTCCTGTGTCTACCTTTTATACCCCTCCTATGTCGTATTCTCTAATCTCTACTCTCTATTTTTGTTGATTATAGGGGTGTTGTTCGGGTGTTTTTCTCGAGTTATTCGGGTTTGTAGTTAAGAAAAAAGTGACCCGATAACCAAACTATTTAAAGTTTGGGTTGGTTTGATTTTGAGTTATTCGGCTTTGGGTTAGTTCGGTTTAGGTTGTTAGGTTCGAGTTTAGATGTAATATGTAAAACAGTGTTTTTTTCGCAATATTCATCATGCTACTTAAAGATTATCATCAAAATTCAAATATTAATTGGCAATGTGATATTATAATGTTCGAAAGTCCTAAAATTTAATGTTTAGATACAAAAGACTCTAAATCAAAACGCAATAATAAAAAAAATACATTACTTGATTACTTGTTCAGGTTTCGGATTTCGAGTTCATCGGGTCCGGTTGTTCGGGTTTTTGGCTGAAATGTCTTGTAAGAAAAAAAGATAAACATGTCAAATATATATTCTTTCAAAGGAAGCTTAATTTATTGTGAAGGATAACTTCGATATATGTAGGATAAATTTCTATATGTGTAACATTAACGTATGATAAAATCGATATGTATAGTATAAACGTATAATAATTCGATATATGTATTATGAATTTTGATATGTGTAGTATAATTTTTTTTATAATGTCTAGGATAAATGTTAATGATTAATTAATTAGAAAGATAATAATTAATGTAGGAAGACTTAAAACATTAACCTTTTATCATTATGTCATTTTTTTGTTATCACATTAAGTTTCTTCTCATTTAATCTTCTCTATATATACCTAGAGTGCCGCCAATAGCAATTTTAATTTAATGGTATTTCAATATTTAAATTGAATTGTTTATTTTAATAGTATTTATTCGGACATTAATATTTAATTGTTTAGGCAAAGTGCCCTAGAATGCCGACAGTGATTACGTGGTTTTGAGGTACCTTGCCTTAATTTTGACATGACACTTCAAGTGTAGTCAGAACATTGTAAGTACCTTGAAATGCCCATTTCCCTAAGTGTCGTATAGATGATTGGGTGTGGTAATGGGCTTAATAATGGCATACCTTCCATATATATATATATATATATATATATATAGAGAGAGAGAGATTGAGGATTGTCACACCCTTAAATTCCACTTGCATGGGTATTAGCGCGAGGCACGTGACACACCAGGATGCCAATATTCATGATAAGACCCTCTTTACGCTTTCTCTTTCTACTCGCTTCTGCCAACGGTCACAATAAACAACCTCTATATGAAGTAAAAGTTACTTAATGTCATAATTGAATAAAGAATGCATAAAATCTAAATAAAAATAATAAGGAAGACAGAATCAATGAAGTTTTGCTTTATTTTCACTGGAAACTTGAGTATGGAGTAGATCTTTTTGGAGTTTTCTATAATATGAAAGCGAGAACTCCTTTCTTTTTCTTTATTTGACCTACTTTAGCCGGATGAAAAGGAAACTTTCACGTTCGATTTTGAGAAACCAAACCAACGGTTTAGAGTTTAAAAGTACAGGGGAAGCAATTTAAACGTTTACAACCATAAAACCTAAGTTATAGAAGTTTCAAAATTGAAGTAGCATAATGTTCATGAAATAGATGCAAAGACGTCGTGGGACTCCAGTGCGCCTTAGACCCGCTGCTACATTAGCGACCTAAAAAAACATGCTAAGTATGTCAACATACTATGCTAGTGAGTTCATAGGTTTTATGTTCGCAGTAAAAGTAAGTGTTAGAATACCAGATCCACATAAACCTTACATCTATATCTGATGCTAGCTAGACGTCGTTACAAGTTACTTAAGCGTTATGAACCATTGTTGATTGGTAGTAATAAGTATGCCTCGTTTCCCCATCACCGGTCATCACCAGGTGACGTAATGTTAGATAAAATAAATATGCACCTGTGCGACCTCCAGTCTACACGGGTGGGGCTTGTCAGGCCCAATAGATATATTCACACTTTCCCCGCTATGTTCCACATATTCATGGTTCAAACTGTTAGGAGGACTTTAGATAAGTCGCTTAGTACGCAAGTGATATAATGTAAACTATGTGATCTACCGTGTTTGTATTTGAGTAGCATGTTTCCCCCCAACAGGAAAATAGTAAAAAGAGCCGTGAACCTCACCTTAGGTTGCGTCTACTGAATAGCTATAAAATTAGATATGTGATAGTTTCAATTACCGGACACCTATCATAAAATGTCTATAAGTGTTTGACCGATGACATGTTGGTCTAATAACCATTGGTTGTCCACACCATGACTTTGTATGTTTGCATAAGTGTTTGACGTTGACACGACCTCACAAGACTAGACATCCCGTTGGTGACCACAATATCAGTTTAACGGTCACATGTAAGTTATCTGGTAACCGTACATGTAAAACACGTAAATTTGCATGTTATGAGTCATATCAGCATGTTTCACACGAAGGGGTCACAATTATACACAAAGAGGTCATAATTCTACACGAATGGGTCATCTCTAGGCGAAAAGGTCACAACTGGGCGAAGGAGTCATCACTAGGGCGAAGGGGTCTCACAACAGGGCGAAGAGGTGACCCTTTGCCACTGCATGTGCTATGCCCCATTTTGTAGCGCGAAACCCCTCGAATCGATCCAGAAACTTGCCGATTCACGACCAATCGATAACAAACCAATACCCTAGCCTATTCTCATCATGAAGCACCTTGCCGAATCAGGTTTCATGCACAATTAGCAATTTTTCCAAAAAGGGTAATATCATGAATATGTCACATCATGCATGGATTTGTTGCCAAAATAAGCAAATAATCAGATTTCATCATCAAATCATGTTCATGAAATCATCAAACTCAGTTATGACTAATCTGACATGAATCTTAACCTATCATCATCATCAAAACAATCATATCAAACCCTAAATCTCTAGAAAATCCCCAAATGGGTCAAAACTCATAACATATCATATTCAAGCCGAAAACACCTTAAACAAGCTTCTAAGACTTCAACAATCAACATATCAATATCATGTTATCATTATAGCAACAAATAACACAAAGCCCTAATTATTAGATCACAAACATCATTGTAAAACTTGGGTTTTTTTTGTCATAAAACTAATTTAATGGTTTAGATCTTTTTTAGGATGTTTTTTAGGAAAGTTTTTATTTATGAAAACACTTTGAAATCAACTCTGGACATCAAGGGATTATGAAAACAATATCAAAATAAAAGGAAAAGATGTCGGATATGTTACACACCTTAGATCTAAGCTTGGTTATGTATTTGTAAGTGTTTTAGGCTAGTAATCGATGGTTTTAAGGCATAAACTTGTTCTCAGAGGTTGGGGCTGAAAGTGACCACTTTGGGGCGAGTTAGGGTTTGTGAAATGATGAAAACATTTTAAAACGAGGTATTTATACATGATGGGTCTGTAGGTGCCGCGAAGGGGTCTGCCCTTCGCCTGGTTCCCCGTCCCTTCTCCCAATCTCCTAATTCGCATCCGAAACACGCTTTATCATATAATTTCACATAAACATGTATCCCTAAGTAGGGCCAGCCCTGAAAATTCAGATGCCTGGGCCGAGCCGCGAAATATGTGCCCCTTAGTCTTAGGTCTTTTAAACAATGTTTTCATAACTGAAGCGGACGTTGAGCCGGTGTCCTTGCCGGTTCCATAGTTGGACCAGTCAAACCGGATATAGAACTGAAAGTCTCGTAATAATTATAAAACTTAATATGTTTGGCTAATTGGCTCATAAAAAAAAACACCATTTCTTAAAATTTCATAATAATTTGAAGGGTCATTATTTTATGTCTAGACTTCAAAAGTTTTTTAATAAAATGAATTTGACTTGTTTCATGTGCAAAAGCCTGAGACAATTACTGTTTTGTAGTACTACTATATATTAAAATTTGCTCCAAAAGCTACACAATTAATGTACCACAACGCAAATCTCAAGTAATACACTTCAACTATTTTTTTTAATTCTGTCGTATCCTCCCAAACTAGTTTATCATGCATGACTTATCTTCTTCCTTATCTACTCTTCACCTTCTTGCATTTATAACCAGTGATGTTCAAGATGAGATCTTTTTTGGGTCGAAAACAAAAAGAAAATACTTGCAGAAAGAAAACCGAAAACAATGTATTTTTGGCTTAAAACTTAAAATGAGATTTTTTTTATAAAACTTTTCTTTTTATTACACAAAGAAATTTAACTAAACATAAACTAAGAGTTTCTGTTTGTCTAAATAAATTTCTCAAAAGTCAGTTACCCTTATCTTTTATATTAGAACATTTTAAATGTATAGAATTCATTTTTTTAGTTTCTTTTGTATAAAATTCTTACATAGTTAATTTTTCAATTATATGCCTTTATAATTACTAATATATTTTTTTTATGTTTTTAATCAATGTAAAATAATTATTAGGTTTTATACACAATGAATCAAACAGATACCTATCAAATATCCGCTTTAACTAGCGGATGATTTAACTAGTTACACAATATACAGAAAGATAAAATGAAGAAGGGTGTAGCAATAAAATTTTGAGTGTTTGATTAAGGCTTTGTCTATTTGAACAACCTTGATTTCTATTTGGACACCCTAAGTATGCCTCATATTGGTCTATATGAGGCATACTTACGTCAAAAAGCTGCACACAAACTTCAAAGGAATCTCAGACCTTAAACTTCGTGCCAATATGCCTCATATTGGTCAATATGAGGTATATCATAGTCAAGTATGCCTCATATAGTTCAATACGAGGCATATTAGGGTCTTTTTATTATTTTTTTGTATTTTTATTTTTATTGTTTTTAAATAACTAAAAATACTAAATTAACTTAAAAAAATCCAAAAATTGACGAAAAGTTAGTTATATTCATTCCAAACATGTTTTGTTTTTCAAACACGTTTTTTCGAACACGTTTTTTTTCGAACACGTTTTTTATTTCAAACATGTTTTTTCAAACACGGTTTTTCGAACACGTTTTTTTTAAACAAGTTTTTTTTCGAACACGTTTTTTTTCGAATACGTTTTTTTCGAAAAAAAACGTGTTCGAAGAAAAAACGTGTTCGAAAAAAATCGCGTTCGAAAAAAAAACTTGTTCGAAAAACAAACGTGTTCGAAAAAAAATGTGTTCGGAAAAAACGTGTTCGAAAAAAAAAACGCGTTCGGAAGAAAAACGTTTTCGAAAAAAGACGTGTTCGAAAAAACTTGTTTGAATTTTTGGACTGAATATAACTAATTTTTTTTTGTTAATTTTTGGATTTTTTAAAGTTAATTTAGTATTTTTAGTTATTTAAAAACAATAGAAATGAAAATATATAAAAAAAATAAAAAAAGACCCTAATATGGGTCGTATTGCCCAATATGACCCATATCTGGGCACCCCATATCACTTTCCAAGCCCAGTATTGGTACCAATACTAGGCTTGATATGCCACGTATTGCCCAATACTAAGCATATCAAGGCTGTTTTTATTTTTTTTAATACAATATTATTGTTTAAAAAATACTAAAATTACTTTTAAAAATCCCAAAAAATAAAAAATAAAGTTTTAATGATTTGAACACTATTTTAAAAAAAATTTAGATGTTTTTGTTACAAAGACGAGGCATATTCGTTTTTTAATTGTTTGGTTTGTTTTTGTTGGTTTTGAAGATGTTTGTTTTCTTTTGTTTAAAATGTATTAAATACTACGATTAATCGACTTAAAAAAACATTTTCTCAAACAAATCTTATAACTTCTTCAAACTTTGTATTGTTTATATAATTTCTTCAAACTCACCAAAACAAAACAAACATCTTCAATACCAACCAAAACAAAACCAAACAAAAGAAATATTTTTTATAAAATAATACTTGTAACAAAAAGTTGTAATTTTGTTAAAATAACATTGGAATGAATATAACTAACTTTTCGTCAATTTTTGGATTTTTTTTAAAGTTAATATAGTATTTTTAGTTATTTAAAAACAATAAAAATGAAAATATACAAAAAATAAAAATAGACCATAATATGTCTCATATTGATCTATATGAGGCATATTACTTTATTGTTTTCTGTGTTGGTCAACATCAGTTAGCTAGAAGACAAAATTTGTACTTCAATATGCCTCATATAGGTCTATATTAGGAGTATCAACTTTATTGTTTTTTGTGTTAGTCAAAATCAGATAGCTAAAAGACAAAAATTGTACTCCAATATGCCCCATATAGCTCTCTACAAGGCATACATAGGGTGTTCAAATAACTTTTTAGGATGTCCAAATAGTATCACGCTTGATTAATTTTATCCGAAATAAACCACCCAATAAATTTGCATGATGGTTAAACAGTAGTTTGATGGGCTATGACGTGAACATGTCAAAATTGAAAATTGCGATATGGTCAATTTTGGATATATTAAAAAAAATTTTTAAAAAAGAAGCAAAAATTAATAAAAAAGGGTAGCGTGAATGATGATAATACCAAATGGATGATTGATTGCACGTGTGGGTACGTGGAAATGGAATCCCCGTGCAACTGTCTTTTTCTTTTACAGGAATGCCCAACATGCTTTATTTACATAAAACTATTATTTAATTATTAATCTACATAATTATTTACAAATAATCATGCTCTTCAAACCAATGATTTCGTATTCTTCTTTTTTTTTTTTTAACGACGGATTTTATTAAAACGGCTAGCCAGGAGCTAAACAAAATCAAAGAAAATTACAAGGTTCATACAAAATCAAAGGCACACCAATCAGCCCATTCTACATCATACAGCCTAGCCCGATGCTTAACCCAATGAAAGCTTGAACTCTTAATGTCCGCCAGTAGTCTCGTGATGTTCAGTCTTTTGTTGGAGAAGACAGCTTCGTTCCGTGCTTTCCATAGCCACCAACATGCTATAAGGACAAGCGCTTGGATCAACTTTCTTTTAGCTATCGACCCAGGTGAGTGTTTATGAAGCAGGAGCAGGTCACTAACAGAGAAAGCGAAAATCGGTGGGATCTTCAGCCAAGCCGATATCATTTGCCACACTATGGAACAGACGTGACAGGATGTAAGAAGGTGTTCCGTGGTTTCTTCTTTTTCAGAGAAGAGAGGGCATAGGAGATTTGGAATGTTGATGTTTCTTTTTGGGGACCCATTTGTTCCATTCAAACGGCTGTGAATGAGCAGGAGCAGAGGAGGCCGAAAGTAACTTTCTAACCGACTTCATCGAAAAAACACCGCTGCTATCGGCCATCCATTCCCATTTGTCTTCCTGGTTGTTCGGCGTTAAGCTGGACAGCAGGGTCAGAATGGACTGCAAGTCCACTTGTTCCTGACCTGCAGCCGACGATCGATGCCAGAACCACCTGAGCTCCAGCCCTGCAGCCGATGCACGACTCCTGTCGCTGACCAAACACCCCTTTTGTTTTTCCAGCGCATACAAAGCTGGAAATTTGCTGGCTAATGGTTCATCTTCAGCCCACCGATCTGTCCAAAATTGGACGGAGTTGCCATTACCGATCTGTCCCTTGATTAAGTTGCAGCAGTTAACATGTTCTCGAAGTCCAACTTATTTTTTAGCGATGTTAGACCACACACCCGAGAGCCCCTTTTTTGAGGGAAGATAGTTTCCATATTTCTTGTTAAAGTGAATACACTGGATAACCATCCTCCATAACCTTCCATCTTCATTCTTGTATCTCCAAGCCCATTTCGCAAGCAAAGCGGCGTTCATGTCTTTGAGAGCACCGAAACCCACCCCCCCCCATTTTCCACTTTATCGACCACAAAATCCCATTTAACCCAACTCATTTTATTCTTCTCCGCAGAACCGCCCCAAAAGAATCTCTTTCTCAACCTCTCTAGCTTTGAAATAACATTACCCGGGGCATGATATAGCAAGAAATAATATAGTGGAAGGGAGTCAAGGACTGACTTGATCAAAGTTGCCCTTCCACCAATGGAGAGAGTGGACGCTTTCCATAAGGATAGTCTAGCTTCAAACGTTTCAATGACCGGTGCCCAATTGTTGAACTTGTTCACGTTACCCCCCCCCCCCCCCCACCTTGAGCCCCAAATAAGTGAAAGGATGCGCCCCGACATTGCATTTAATGAGGGCAGCCATGTGTTCATTTTCAGCCATGGATACTCCAATGCCATAAAAACACGATTTCCCCAAGTTGACCTTAAGACCCGAGACCAAATAGAAGCATCTCATGAGCCTATGGATGTTTTTGACATTTTGTTCCGACCAATCACCCAAGATCATAACATCATCCGCGAAAATGAGATAGGTGATGGAAGGACCACCGTTTGGCAATGGAATACCATTTATCGTGTAACACCCCAACCGATGGCGGAAACATCGAGGTGTCACGTATGAATGATTGTTCAGTAGCTCATGGTAATACATATGTTTAAATAATGCTTTGTTACAATATTCGATTACATTACAGTCTTGAATGAAAAACTAATACAACAAACAAGCATCGAACTCAAAACTTCAAATAACTCCTCATGCTAGCTTTAGACTTCACGCATCAATATTTCCTGTTGAGTTGGGAAAAGATGGGGGGGTCAACTAGAAGTTGGTGAGAGTACATAAATCACGTCAAGCAAATAGTTTAAGTATAAAAGTTTAGCAATTCATATGTCTATCGTAAGTTTAAGTCTACATGAATAAACATGAAATGTTGAATCGACATAATCAAACCTCCGACTAGTTTAGGTCCATCCCGTCATCCACGGTTCACCTTAATATATGTTGGAACGATAACAATCACCCGCGCTCCCCATACAAGATGGTCAACGAATCTAGGTGGGATTGTCAATCCAATAGATCTATCAATGTATACCGTCGGCTGATCAATGTTAATGATTATGCTAGAATTGTGCTTACCCTAGTCATGTTCAAGACATAATGCAACATAGAAAAACACATAGACACATTGATGATTGAATTGCATAAATGATGTTGTAACATGTTTCACCCCAAAAATGGTAATAAATAGAAAAAGGGGCTATGTAAAACTCACCTTAGCAAAGTGTTAAGTCTCGAAAAGAAAATGGAATAAGCGTAGCCCCAAAGATGCCAAGTATTACCCTATGTATAAGGTAACAAATCTGTCTAAGTCTATCTAGTCTACAAGTATTTTTAGGGTTTCGAATTGGGGACAAACATTCCTTGGGTTAATAAATAAATCGTTTATTAAATAAAAGAAATTTGTGAAATAAATAACAAAATCCTTTTTTTGTAGCTTTTAAATTTAAGGTGGTCACAATATAAAGTTTTAAGTATGAAAATAATTTTTATAAAATTATTTTCTTAAAAGTTGAATATTTAATCTATTTATTTCTATTTCGTCGAAATACCACTTTAATATTTAAAAATATTAAATTTACAGAATCATTATGTTAAAAATTATATTTCTGTTCCAAATAATCAGAAATAATTTATATAAAATTTTGGTACAAAAATATTGAAAAATGGATTTATTATGATTTATTTATGATTAAAACTAACAAAAATTGATTAAAAATATTAAATGAATGATTTTTCAGAAATAAAAATTATTTCAGAAAAGCTTAATGTTATAAAAACTCAGAGTAATTGTTATGGTAATTTATATAATCGTTTTGATATTTTTATAGAATTTTATAATTATAATAGAATAAACTTGTAATATTTATTATATAAAATAAATAAATAATTTATCAAAACTAAAAGTTGGATGTTAAACTCCATCATCAGATTAGCATAAAATAAATTTTATAGAATTTATTAAGTAATTCTAGTATTTTAAAACCATTTATAAAAGAATTAGGCTTATTATATATTAAAGGGTAAATAAAAAAAGGAACCGCTTGTGCCAAGGGTCGAACCCAGACCCTTGGCCGGTTCAAACCTTAAATCACAAGTGTGTAACCAACTGATCTGAGGATCAGTTTGGTGATTGGTACTGTTTCGTTTCAAATATAAACAAATACAATGTTCTGTTATCTTCCCCAAATCAAGAACGAGCCCTAGTTTTTCCAATTCGAATCAATTCGACTATGATGGTCGAATTGATTATGGGGCTTTTGAAGAACAGTGGCCGACTAACAAAACCCATAAAAAAAATCGAACTTACAGTACAAAGCAAGGTTGAATTTGGACCGAGTAGGTATCGCATACAAGCTTCAAAATCCGATGGTTTGCGAGTTTATAAGTGAGGAATGTGTTGGGGTTTCTCTTAGTCGGCTGTTTTAGGGGATGTAGGTTCGTTCAATTTATACAAATACGAAGGGATTATACGAATTGGAAAGTTTGACCCATTAATGGTCATAAACGCGTAAATCTTATAAATTGGTAAGTTTTAATGGGTTATTTTTCGTAGGGAACAAGTTAGGGTGTCGGTAAAGGCTTTCCATAAACGAATTTGAATCAAAGGACGCGGATTGGTGTTGATTGGAAGGGTTTGGTTCGTCGTTGACCTCCAATAGTCAACTGGGTATAGTTAAGGAGCTTTTAACTTCGCTTGCGTTTGATGAATGTTAACAAACGAGGTTGTAGCCCAGTTGGTGGGTGTGTGTTTGTGTAAGTATGCCCCGGCTGGGGGCTCAGGTTCGAATCCCGGCCCCAACAATTATTTTTTTTACAACCATTTAAATATATATATATATATACTATATATATAAAATATATTATTAGGGGTCTAAATGTGTCACGAATATAATTTTTTTAACGGCGAAATAATAAAGAAACTTGATGTTTTTATTCAAATAATCGAAACGTGCAATCATTAAATGCGAAATGTCACAGCCTCCCCTACTTTTAGGAACTTCGTCCCGAAGTTGGAGTTGGAGAGTCTGCTGGACATGGGTGTTGGTACCTACTGGAAACCTGGATAGAATTTCACACTACCTTAATGTACCTGTAAATTCATGATTACGTTCCGGACCGCAATCACCAATTTACCTTACATTAGGGTTTTGTGTCCTTCTATCACACATGTAAGTAGTGTAGAACAACCTTGTGATTGAATCGTATTAAAATTTGAATCCAACCGTTGAGCAGGAAAAAGACTCTTTTACCAGTTAGTGAATAGGAACCTCTGCCGATTGTTGAGCAGGTTCGATAGCCTCCACCAGTCGTTGAGTAGGTTGTAGGGCCTCTCTCGACTGTTGAAAGGCATGATGACCTCTACCAATCGTTGAGTAGGTTATTTGATATTCTACTAACTGTTGAGCAAGTACTTTATTCCCTACTGAGTGTAACAATTAATGCAAATTGGTAGTATGTTTATGTAAGTAAGTTTATAAGTATAGCAAGCATAGTATGTGAGTCGTAATTGTATGAAAGTAATTAGTTCACAGTCAGCAAGCATGTAGCCAAGTAGTATGATTATAAAAGACAAGACTTTCCATACGAAAATTTATCAAAGTGCGTCGATACATAGAATTTTAAAAAGTAAATATCATTCAAATGGTGAAGCTTGTCGTTAAGTAGCTGGAGGGTCTTGAGCAGGATTAACTTGAGCAGCAGGGGCATTAAGGGGGAATCGACAAACATTCACGAGATGCCCATACCTTTGACAATTAGTACAATGACGACAAGGCACACGGGTTGGGTGGTGATACTTGCAGGTGTTACACAAAAGATGTGGTCCGGTATAAGGTTTCTTGTTGGGTGGGGGAGTGGCATCTATTGCGAAATTTCTGGCCTTGCGTCTCCCGTTGATTGAGGCCTCAGTTTCAATAGCAGGTTGGGGAGTATCTTCCACAACAGTTTTCTTTTCAACTTTCCGAGTCAAAGTTCCTGCCTTCACATGGTTATCTGTTAGGGTGGCTGCCAAACGCTTCGCTTCCTCGAGAGTAGCAGGGTTCCTTCCCCACACCGTGTCCTGAATCTGCATGGGTAAGCCACCAATGTACTTTTCGATTGCAACAGGCAAGGGGGTGACCTTATGTGGTAGCAGTAGGCTAAGTTCATGGAAACGAGTGTTATAGGATAGGTTTTCTCCACTGTCTTGAGCAAGATCGTGAAACTCGTCTTCTAACTTCTTGATTTCATTACGAGGGCAGAATTCCGCCTTCATGATGTCTTTAGCTTGCTCCCATGTCAAGGCCAATGCGACTTCGGCTCCGCGAGTTCTTTTCTCTTCGTTCCACCATGTGAGTGCCCGCTTGTGGAGGACACTCATAGCATAGCGAACCTTGAGATTGTTAGGGCACTCGCTATTAATGAAGGTGTTTTCGATACCTTCGAACCACTGTAGCAGACCAGTGGCTCCTTCTTCACCGCTAAACTTAGGAGGGTTGCAAGAGTTGAAGTGTTTGAGGGTGCAAGTAGGGTGAGCATTTCCGTTCCCATTACCGTTTCCATTGCCATTTCCGTTGCCGTTTCCATTCACCTGAGAAATTTGGGCCACTAAGTTAGGAAGTATCGCCGCCATTTGTTGAGCCATTTGTTGAGAGATGATCGCGGCGAGTTGGGCACTGCTAGGGGTACCGTTGCCTGTGTTGAGGTTGTTATTGTTGTTGTTGTTGTTATTGTTGTTGATGCTTTCACCCTCTTGTTCGTTGTCATTGTTAAGACGATTGCTGCGACGAGGAGGCATGGTCTGAAAGTGACACAAAGAAGGGTTTAGTGAGACATAGGATGAATCAAAGGTAGTTAAGATAGTATAAGGAATGTAATCATTTATTCATTAATTAAAACGAATAAACGAAAACGTTGACTTATCAAAGATTCTAGATTCTAATAACATAGTGGAGACATGCTTTAGCCTATAAGTGAACACTCATCCCGAGAATTCCCAGGTAGGCATCCGGGTCCCTCGTCTGATTGGGATATATGCGCAATGCCAGCCTAGACAGAAGACTCAGAATACAGGCGTTCACCCTTCCAGATTGCATGTGTTCGTTATTAAAATCTAGAACTTCGACGGGATCTCAAGGTGGTTCAGGTTAAACCTGAGGATTTTGTCCTATTAGTCTAAGAGTAGATCCAGTGATGGAGAGCAATCTTTTTGTAGGGATAAGAAATAGGAGGGAGATAGAAAATAGCAAGTAATAGGAGCAAATACTGGTTGAAATCCTATGGTTATAGACTAGATTATTTTTCTAATAACCTAATTCCCTATAACCATGGCTCTGATACCAATCTGTAACATCCGACCTCTCTCACCACCAATATTGTCCGCTTTGCCCCCGATGGGTTGCCCATCCAGAAGCTCACGAATTTGTTTTTGGTTGCCCTGGTGGAGACTTCCCAGGAGGTCACCCATCCTGATACTACTCCCACCTGAGCACGCTTAACTGTGGAGTTCTCCTCTCATCCACTAACATTAAGCCCAAAACGCGTTGGTGATTTTTAAGAG
Organism: Ambrosia artemisiifolia; assembly: GCA_032199755.1. Taxonomy (NCBI): domain Eukaryota; kingdom Viridiplantae; phylum Streptophyta; class Magnoliopsida; order Asterales; family Asteraceae; genus Ambrosia; species Ambrosia artemisiifolia. The sequence continues at coordinate 37,231,849 of CM063516.1, forward strand.
GCTTTGGATTACTTATGAACCAAGGATCTCTCCTGGCCACGGCCGATGTGGGATTTGCCTAAGGTGTCATACAATGGTCCATGTTAATCTTCTCAGAAATCGGTACTGTTACATATCGTGCCCACGAGCGAAGCGTTAATAAAAAAACTAGACAATGCTTCCATGGCAAGGATGAAGATGAAGGGTGAGAGTGGGTCGCCTTGTCTCACACCCCTAAAACATTGGAATTCTTTGGTCGGTGATCCATTAACAAGGATGGATGATCGAGAGGACGAGAGGATTCCTCGAATCCAATCTCTCCATTTATCGGGGAAGTTCATTTGCCTTAGGACCGAGTCAATGAAAGCCCAACTAATGGAGTCAAAATCCTTTTCGAAATCAATCGCGCTTTACCCAAGAGATGACTTCATTAGTGATAAGTGGACCATCAAGTATGTTTCTATCTTTGAGATACGCCGATTGTTCTTCGGAGATGATAGAGCCAATAACCGTCTTGAGCCTATTAGCAAGCACCTTAGAGATGACTTTACTAATACACCCAATAAGGTTGATTGGACGAAAATCATTGAGATTGGATGGATCAATAACTTTCGGGATAAGAATAATAAATGATGAGCTACACCCACGGCTAATGTTACCGGTAGCGTGGAATGTATCATGATGTTGAAAAAATCATGCCCCAAGATATCTCAAAAGTGTTTGATAAACGTGAAGTTAAATCCATCCGGTCCCGGCGCCTTGTCCCCACCACAATCCCATGCCGCATTTTTAACTTCCTCGAACAAAAAGTCCGAAGTAAGAAAGTTACCCTATTCAGTAGATAGCTTCTTGATATGGCGACAATGGAAAGATGGTCTAGTGTGAACCGGTTCATCAAACTTGCTTTCAAAGAACCTGCGGACTTCGCATTTAATAACCGTGGGGTCGTCACACCAAGCGCCATTGATCATGAGCCCGTTGAGCCTGCTTTTGGATATCCTGCTGTTAATAAAACCGTGGTAGAAGGCTGAATTTTCGTCTCCTTCAATGGCCCATTTGACCCGGGATTTTTGCTTTAAATCTTGGAGCATGTTGTCCTTGATATTCAAAACCAAGTTTTTATGATGCTGGTAGTCCATAAGTTCTTCATCGGAGAGATCTCTATGTTCACAAATTTCATCAAGTTTCTCAGCCGCTGCCAAGGTTGAGTTCAAATCAGCCCCGTCCACCCGTTTCTGACTTTTGTTCCATTCTTTAATCCTTTCCTTGACCTTTTTTAGCTTCTCAGCGAGGAAAACATCTGGGGGCACAATATGTTGAAAAGCCTCAACAGAGGAGCGAACCAAATCGTCAAACCCGGGTTTTTCTAGCCATGAATTAAAGAACTTAAAAGGAATGTGTCCGAAGTCCACATCCTTGGTGATAAGAATGAGGGGGTTGTGGTCCGAAAGATGTCTGGGCAAAGCTCTTAAAGTGGCTCTTGGTCATAACCCCCAAAATTTATCACAAACAAGTACACGATCGATCTTGCTCAGCTTGTTGCCCCTGTCTTCTCTCCTTGTGAATTTGCTCCCATTCATTATGTATTCAGCCAGATTAGCGGAGTGTATGAAACTGTTGAAATCAGCCACCGAAGTCGCGTCGAAAACCGTGTTCCGCCGCTCCTCCGGCGATCTGACCTGGTTAAAGTCCCCGAGCATAACCCAGACACCCCCTTTCAATTCTTTGATACAGCCAATCTCCTCCCATAAAGACCTCTTGGCAGCAGGGGTTGTGGGGCATAAACATTTAAAACATGAAAATCATCATTCATACCTTTGATTTTGCCAGAGACGAGTAAGAAATGTCGATGTTTAGTGATGTCTGATTTGTAAAAAGTATTAGGGTCCCAAATACAAGCCAGAACACCAGATCTTCCATCCGAGTTAACCCATTCTGCTTCAAGCTGGGAATTACCCCAGAAGCCCAAAAACCTGATTCTACTGCCGTCTGCAAACATGGTTTCTTGGATTGCGATAAAGTGTATGCCTTGGTCCCTTTTAATGCCTTTGATCCAACCCGCTTTATGAGCGTTGCCCACACCCCGAATGTTGATGGTTAGGAAATTCATTGAGGCACCGTTGTTTGCCCTTCCCCCATGACCATGTCACTTGTAAGAGAGGAGAAATTACTTACCTCCATACCAACGATACATCCAACCTCAATAGTGGCTTTGATCTCTTCCGAATGACTATCTTTGGCATTAGCTTCTACACCCATTATTGTATTATCAGCTCCTGAATTAGATCCCGGGTCGACTTCGACAGTGTAGTTATCAACGGCAATATCGGATGGTACGGGAACAGGGTCCATATCGATCGGTACCAGTTGTGGTGTAGGCAGGGGGTGAGGGTGTGGGGGAAGAGGAAAGTGAAAAGGGGTAATGGGGTTCACAAGTTGATCAGGACCATCCGAGTGATGTCTCCTTTTTTTTGATGGTTGTAATGGGCCGGAGCTATTAGGTGTGACATCCCCCATTGTTGGGCTAGACAAAGTATTGGGCCTGTTTTTAATCTTGAATCGCCTACATCTTTTGGAACTTGGACGTGGAGTATTATTGCAAGTGGGCCCAAAGAAAAAAAAATCCCATTATCATTCCTGACATTCTCATGATTGGTGGAATCATTGACATTGGGAGACATAACATTGGAACCATTCATGTCTTTAAGATTCGCCGCCTCAGTACCCGAAACATTAAATGAAGCCTTTTCATCTCCCGATGTGTCTTTTGGTTTATCATCCTTTGGAACTTCCGACACCGCAGCATTGGCTTCCGGCGAACATTTTTTCTCAGCATCGTCATCTTCATGCAACGAACCAGAAGGTCCAACCACCTCGACATGTGGCATGACAGCCGATTGGAAGGGTGTGACGTAACCACACTTTGGTAGACCTTGTCCACCAAGCAGGAAGTCCGGTACCCAGTCACGCATAACTTCAGCAATCCAGACAGTATGTACGTGATCATTCAAAGTGATGGAGATTTCATCTCTGATTTCGGAACCATAGTCAACCAGTACAACCACGATTTCAAAGGATAGGCAGCAGTCATTTGCATCCGCCGGTGGTGGGTACAAGACCCTGCCATAGTGATTCCCAATCCGATAGAACGCGTCTCATCCCCACATGTGCATGGGAACGCCATCGATACGCAACCATGCAATTCTTTGATGTTGCACCGGCTGGCCTTGCCACTTCTCAACAGAGGAGAACCATTTCGATTTTTTTCCATCGTAGTAAGAGAGGAAAGCTTCGGAGTATTCCCCTTTGGTAAAAGACATTAGGAATTTTAGCCCACCCACATATCTAATGTCGGCCAAGTATTTGCTTGTATTCTTGAGGATCTCGTGCATGTTGCAAAGGATGTGGAGGTCTTTAGCCTCCACCAGAAGAGAAGCGTTGGACCATGATAGAGCAGCCGTGGACGTTTTCCCCGGTAGGTCAATCGTCACTTTAGGTTTGTCCTCAACGCCAGACACAATGTTACGAAATGACTTTGACCCGAATGTGTTGTTTGCAGCCCCCCCCCCCTTAGGTTCCTCGGAAGTTGGTTGGGCTTGATACACCGGCTGCGGCTGTTTTGGTGTTTCGGCTTGAGGCTGGAAAGGTTTGCCATCCCGTCGAAATTTTGCTTTGTCAACACTAAGTTTCGCACCCATTAATCTAACTTTGTTGAGTACTTGTACAAGCTTCTTCATATCACCTATGTTTTCGTACCTGTTGAAGGCGAATTTGTAGTCCCCAGGGACAGTCTTCCGGGGAATGAAGACATCCACTAGGTCTCCGAAGTGTCTAAACTCGTTCCAAACATCTCCCTTAGAACAGTAGGAAGGAATGTTGGAGACATGGAATGTTGTTGCCTTGTCAAACTCGAATCTTTGTTGCTTGGTATTGGTCTTTTTCTTTCTTCTTCTTCCGGTGGCTGTTTGCCAATCTTGATCGCCGCCCCCGTGTTCTCTCTCCATGACTATTAAATTCGTATCATTTTAGTTCTGATAGGAATAATTCGTTGATTTGTAAAATTTGCTTTTTTGATATACATTTAGTTCTGAAATCATTTTATCAGGTTATTATTATAGAGAAAGTAGTGGGTACAAAGTTTCTTAACATAAGTGTAAAAAGCCACTAGAATTTGCCACCTGTCAATTTAACCTAACCACAGTTAAAACACGATTAACCTATTTTTCTTCTTCACTGATCTAAACTTTCAGAACACAAACTAACCCATCCTCCTTTCTCAACTTCATCGATCGAAATCTGACCACCACCACCACCACAACCACCTACCGCCGATATATAATCTTTTGAGGTTAAAACTATCAGAATCCACAAACCTGCAGTAACAGCACCACCAGGGGAACTAAGATACATATTAATAGGCTTCGAAGGGTTCTCCGATTCAAGGAACAGAAGCTGAGCAACAACAATGTGTGACGTGACATTGGAAATGGGACCGTTAATAACAACAATACGTTCTTTGAGGAGACGAGAGAAGATGTCGTAAGCTCTCTCTCCACGTGACGAGTGCTCGATTACCATCGGGATTAGACTGTACGGACGACATTGGTTGGTTAAAATGGGCCGCCTTGTTGTTGTTGATGATGCAAGTCGGGTGAAAAGCTATATGTTTCATTGTTGTGGGTGTGGCCATACATTGTGTTTGGAGAATTAAGTTGCCGTGGTAGTGAAAAGAAATGTTCTAACAAAACAAAGGCAAAGTAACTGATCTGATAAGGAGCTGTGATATCAAGGGAGTTGTTGCAAACAAAGATTGAAAAGAGTAATGGTGGTGGGGGAGATATTCAAGATCAAGTGAGATGGATGATAATAGTAATAATAAAGTGCGTCCAAAAGATTGAAGATATTGGAAACATGTGCGTTTAAAATTTGTAAAAGGCACGTTTAAAATTTTCAATGAGTGCGTCCAAAGTTTTAATGAGTGCTTCTAACATTTCAATAAGTGCTTCCAAACTTTTTAATGAGTGCTTCTAAATTTTCAATGAGTGCTTCCAAACTTTTTAATGAGTGCGTCCAAATTTTCAATGAGTACTTCTAAATTTTCAATGAGTGCTTTCAAACTTTTTAATGAGTGCTTCTAGATTTTCAATGAGTGCTTCCAAACTTTTTAATGAGTGCTTCTAAATTTTCAATGAGTGCTTCCAAACTTTTTAATGAGTGCATCTAAATTTTCAATTAGTGCTTCAAAACTTTTTTTTAATGAGTGCTTCTAAATTTTCAATGAGTGCTTCCAAACTTTTTAATAAGTGCGTTTAAATTTTATACAACGAGCGCGTTTAAAATTTGTTAGTGCGTTTAAAAGTCTCTGTTTTCACCAATTTCATCTTCTTCATCTGCAACTTTTTTTAACCTAATTTTTATGTTTAATCATACTTATTATACTTATTGAAACAAAATCGAAAGTATTTTACAACTATTACGAGCGTTTATTCATAATTTGTATGGTTTTTCGTATGATTATATCTTTTCAGTGTAAATCTCTGTTTTTATAATTTTTTTCGTTTTCGTTCATTGTAATCGAATGTTTTTTGTTATTTTGATTGTGTAATAATTCAGATTGGTTTAATAGATTTTCAATTGTTGAAAATTTTTTGTTTCGATTGATTTTTGTTGTTACGATTTGAAAAAAAAAATTGACGTTTTTCATAATTTACCCTTGGTTAGTTTAAACCAAGTATGATTAGGGTTTTTAATCTGCATCCAGACATCTTGTTAATCTAATGGCTGAGATTGCTTCTTACGTTAAGAAGCTTTGTACGTTATCTCTCTTCATTATTATAATATGTTTGAAAAAATAGGAAATTACAGCCGTTGAAAAAATAAATAAAAGAGGAAACGATTTGTTATGGTTTAGTTTACACTTTCGGCGTTGGTTTTTATAATTTTCCCTAACAGAAATGAAGGAGCATTATGTGTTGAAAGATTAAATTTCTGAAGAAAGCTTTTGCCTCTAGTTTAGTTTTTTATAAAGCATAATATTTTTATATGTAACTCTTAACTTAAACATACAATTTGTTTTAATATTTTTTACCATTCGTAATAGTAAATGCCCCTAAGGGCATTTTTTGTCACATCACATTATAACGCCCATTCAAATAATGTGTAATGGTTAACGCCACTTAATACTCTTTTAATTATTAATTTCTATATTTTTTCTCTTCATTGGGCATTATACTAGAAATATCCTTCTCTTATCATGCCCATATAATGCTCAAAGAGACGGTGTTGAGAGCGTCATCATGCTCATTCATACCCCTATAATGGTCATTACTATGGTCTAAACGCATTTTAGTTTGTATGGCTACATTTTTACACGTTGAAGAAGATTTGGATGGTCCAAAACATCACATATTTTTGTCATGTTAGATGGAATATTATTGCATGGTTATATACCACATATTCATAATTGTTTTTGTGCAACATTTTAGCAGATAAAGAAAGGATAAACTAAATCAAGATATAATAAACTTTATACATGATTTTTCTATTTTTTTCTGTATGTTGTGAAACACTCAAACATACATAAATATATCCAACTTTAATTCTTTTTTCCATATATTGGTAATACCTTTACAACAGATAATGAGTTCTTTTTCTTCTTTATATTTCTAAATGCTTTTTTTTTTCTTCCGAAAATGCTATTTTTTTTAAAGAACATAAAGAATATCTCTCCTCGGCTACGTGGTTTGCTTTTCAAACAAAAAATGTTCGCAAAAAAATTGGCTGGGCTAGAGAAAAATGATTTTGTTGGAAAACGATGACCGGGTGTTAACCTTCGATAACAGGTCACTTATATTGAACTTTAATTAAATTAGAGTTTGTTATATAGTATAAGTTTAATATAGGCTTAGGTTAACATGACTCCCAAAATTAAAGAGAGATAAGGAGGTTGGGGCACTCCTGGAAAAATTATCGAGCCTCCACTCATGACCCAACCCCACCTTGCCACATCAAAGTCAAACAACTCTACCTTGATTTTGGCGAAATAAAGCTTACCGGTCGGTTACTTCTTATCAAGAGGTGGGTGTTATCGAACGACAGTGAACGATAGCTGAGTGAAGCTACTCGATGAGTGCCCCGTTCCCCCTAAGAAAGATGGGTATACCTATATTAACACCATTAATATATATATAATAAGCTTAAACTTTATGGGAGAAAAGACTACATCAACCACTAACAAATCTAAGAATCTTTTCAAATCTAAGAATTTTTGTCATGGAGTGCAAACTAATCACAATCTTACCACATGATTACTGTACTTTGATTGTTTTTGAACGAGAGGATAGTTTTTAAATGCCAGTTGATAAAGAACTTCAAGCTAACAATGCCAACTATATTATTTATAGGGTGTTAATATTGATACACACCTTCCCTATATAGAGGGGAAGAGGTGTCCCAATATTAATTTGGGTTGTCATAATAAGATCACCAATTTTTAATCTTTTACAAGTACTTGTATATTTTAAATAGGTTAGCAAGAAGCTAGATACCAAATCAAAGAAACAAGTTATAGAAAATTAAACTTACACCAAGCACTCCAAACCAACATATCAATATTACCTAAATACTTGTATAAATACCTCTTAAATCCTTCTTTCTCTATTTATCATTAAGATCATTTACAATTAGGGTTGGCATAACAGGTTACACTAACCTGTTAAGACACGAACACGAAACCTGTAAATACGAACACGACATGAAATCTAATTGTGTCATTTTTTTCAAACACGAACACGAACCTATGTATAACAGGTTAACACGATAAGACACGATAAGGAACACCTAGTAAAATAAGTTAACACGACAAGACATGGCAAAACATGATAAGAAACACGATAAGACCTGTTAAGACGCAAACACGATAAGACCTGTTAAGACGCGAACACGATAAGACACGAACACAAAATAGGTAAACACGAACACGACACGAAAATAAACAGGTCTTAACGTGTCAACCTGTCATAGACACGAAACCTGTTAAAATTGTATAGGTTCGTGTTAGGTTATCGTGTTCGTGTCTGAATTAACAGCCCTCTTTACAATAGGGTTTAGGGAGACTTAAGGACACATGTGCCTTATGTGACAGCGAGAATGCTCAAAGACGCACATGGCCCATGGGGCGGCTCAGTCATCGTCATCATCATCATCATCATCATACTCAGTTAATCCCACCTATAGCAAAGCTAAGGTAAGGTCTGAGGAGGGTAAGATGTAGACAACCTTACCTCTATCCCTAAGAATAGAGAGGCTGCTTCCAGTGATGGGGCGGCTCAGTCCTTGAACGTATTTTGGGGAAGGGTGGTTAAAAACAGGAGATAGTGAGCACGAGACAATTTATTTATTTAAATTTGTTTTTCTATATTGTTATCTTTTTTTTTTTTTAAATAAAATTTAAGACGTATTTGTAAAATTTACTATATTATAATACATGAGGCAATGATAGTTTAAGATACCCATAAGTTTAGAACTTTGTCTATACTATATTACAAAGCATCTAGGAAGAATACTGTGAAAATTTAAGTAATTACAACATTTTATACTTATGGTATAACAACTTGATGAAGTTAGTAAGGGCTAATATGGTCTTTCTATATAAGCATTAAGTTGATAAATAAATTGTTGGATAAATTGATAAATACAATTAAATTGCTTTGAATTATATAGTAGTAATATCCCATGAAATTCTTGTAACATAATAGCAATTAAAAAAAAGAAAGTGAAGAGATGCAACTCATTATAAAATTAAATGATTTAATAATTAGTTGAAAAAAAGTAAAGAGACAACAAACTCTTATAAATCAAGTTTCTTTGTTCATAAAAAATAATGGTTAGACAGAAGGTGAATGTAAAGGGAAAGTAGCCAAGCAAGATGCTTTCTGTTTGAATACATCGAAAGACGTAAATGTGTTTCGGCAAGTAAGGCTACTCAAGTGTTGTATGTTTTGTCTCTGCTTTGGTTATGTTTGTATGCATTTTTGGATTTTATTTTAAATAGATGACTTGTTTTTGTTCATAGAAGACATCATTGTCTACTCTTATTCCCATTTGATGATGTTGTAGGAGCTCCAACTATTATAAACATGTATATGTATGTATTGTGGTATATATTTTTTACATCATTTTTCTTTTCCTTCAGTTTGACAAACACCTATTTTATCTTAGCCATCATAACCTCGTCAAATATAATAAGAGATTTAGATTAACTTTATCATCTAATCATGTATGATAACTATATCATAGTGGGGAGTTAAAATGAGATCAATGTTGATAATGTTTTTTTTATATATACTATAGGGTTAGAACTCATGAATAAAGTATACATACAAATGATGTGGTCAATAGAAAAACACAAAAATCAATACTTAGTCTCATATGGTGGACAAACATATATTTATGTTAAGATATGAAAATTTTAACAATGCATAGATAAATTATTCACATCTAATCGATTATCATAGGTTTACGGATTACATTATGTTGAGGTTTGCTGAAAAATATAAAATACTTGAGTTATGTCTCTTGTTTTATAATGTTTGAACATGGGGGTTTAAATTAACTTATACACATATGATATAGTTTCATAATAATTGTTTATTGAAGAAAAGAAACAAAAATATCCCATGCCTAAAAGAAAGTAAATAAGTAAAAAAATCTTTTGAACTATTATAATTTGTGCTTCTGGTACAATAATACAAATCATGGTTGACCATAATTATTATTCCTATGTATGACGTCATAGACTATGATCATTAATCAATACTGTCACACCCTCAAATTTTCACGTGCAGGGTTTTACCGCGAGGCGCGTGACACACCAGGATCCAAGTCAACGGTCACAACAAACGCCAACTATATGAGGAGAAATACGTAAACCAAACCATGCATGAATCCAAAAACATAATCTCGAAATACAATGGAAGCAACATAAGTTTACAAAATCCCAAGTGAACATAAAACATGAGTTTAAAGTTTGACGACCAAATATGAAATATGATCCTAGACACGAGTGCGACTCCGTGCGCCTAGCCTGACTGCTGCTACCTTAGCGACCTGAGAAAACATGCTAAAAATGTCAACATATAATGCTGGTGAGTTCACAGGTTTTTCAATAAATGTTTCACTAATCCTTTAAAACCGTTACCGTTAATACTATGCTTGTGTGAACGCTAACTAGGCGTTATGTATATATTACTACTACGGGTGAAACCATTGATGACTGTGATGTTACTGTGTGATACCCTTATTTACGGACTACCGTTACCTCCGGTAGGCCTTGTGTGATCGAGACAATATGCACCCGCCCGGCCTCCAACCGTCGAGTGGGGTTTGTCAGGCCCAATAGCGCTATCCACATTTCCCCGCTACATCCCCGTATTAGTGGTTTCTAAGGGACTTTGGTGAACCGTATAGTAATGAAAGGATAGCCATAGTATAACATGAAAATGTGTGTTTCAAAATATGTAAGCATGTTTCTCCCCCGAAAACAAAACCAGTAAACTGTGGGGCCGTGAACTCACCTTAGGTTGCGTCTTTTGTTTTTAAAAGAGATCCGACACGTGTGTGATAGCCCCAACTAGTGGCGACCTATCAATGAGTTTACATAAGTGTGATGACTACTAACCTAAAGGCTAACTAGTCCCCGATTGTCCAGATCTTGACTATGTGTGTTTAAAAGTGTGTTTGAATGTTAACCGGACATCCCAAACAGACCCGACATCCCGTTGGTGACCCATTACATCAATTAATCAAGTACATAGAGTTAACATACAAGTTTCAAGCATACAACACTTAGTTTGCATCAAAAATTGCACATATGAAGTCGTAGGGTCGAATCGGGAGTTTTCTGTGTTTGGTTCGACCCAGACAGCCTCTGGTTCGACCCAAACACCTTCCTTCGACCCATTTATAAGTTCATTCGACCTAACATATGTTAATTCAACCTTAACATGTGTTAATTCGACCTAAATCAAGCTCGTTCGACCTAACTGACCCACATTCGACCTGGATGAAGCCAGGTTCGACCCTTGGGGGCTACATTCGACCCCTAGAAGCTACATTCGACCCCACGTGGGTCGAATGAACTCTAGGTTCGATCCCTGCAGCCTTAAACATCCTAAATCGCATCAAAACTATCCGAAAACATCACAAACCATCACGAAACACTGCAGTCAAGTATGAATAACATATTCCTACAAAACCCCACCAATTTAATCCCAAAATCTATCCGTTTTAATACTTACCCAAAATGGTAAAATTATGGAAACGTCACATCATGTATGAAAACTTTACCCAATTAGGAAAATTTCTGAAATCATTCAATAATCAACTCATCATGTTCAGATTATCATGTGAAATAAAACCCCTAACCTTATTACCTATAATAACATCATGAATCAAATCCCTAAATCTATCAAAATCCCCAAAACAAGCAAAATATCATCATCCAACAATTGATAACCTAAAATATCCAAAACCTATCATCCATAGCAGCCCTAGAACCTTTCTATAACATCTATGCAGCACATAATCATCATATAACACATAACACACATAAAAACATCCTTAACACAACATAACACATGTTAACTTGTATGAAAACTCATGCTACATGATTAGGTTTTGTTTAGAAAGATGTTAGGAAGGTTTTTAATTGTGAAAACCATCTTAAAACAGATCTGGACCTTTTGGGTTAAATGAAAATGAATAAAAAATGATTAAAAAGGGTTTTGAATGAAGAACACACCTTAGATCTTTGTTTAGAAGATGTTTGTAGGTTAGATTATGAAAAACAAGAGCAAAAACTCCTTCCCCGGTGATTAAAGTTGATAGAGAGCGTTTAGAGGCGTTTAAGATTTGTGAAATGATGAAAAATGAAAAAGTATGGTATTTATACTGATGCCTCGTTCGACCCTGTACATAGGTCGAAGGAGACTAGATGTGGTCGAATGAAGCTTTTAAGCTTCAGAATGTCTGGTTCGACCCCCCTATAGGTCGAACCAAGACTGGGTATTTTCAGGTTTTCCAGTTTTGTCGTTTTAACGCATTTTAACGCATTTTAACACATTCTAACACATGAACATGCAATCCTAACCTATGTTAAGCATATATAATCATGGATAATCATCTAAACATCGTTTAAACACGTATTTGCATGTTCCCCATCCATATACAGATCAATTCATGTTTGTTACTTAATCGAATTCATGTTTGTTACTTAATCTAATTCATGTAATTCACCAACAACGGGACTCATGACTTGTGTGTGTGTGATTAACCCAGTGATCCTCCGAATCATTGAACCCTGGACAATATGTAATGAAATCTGACTTGACCGAACTAGTTAAATATGTTTGAATAAACGTTTTTCGCTAAAGTAGACTTATGTGTTTGTAAAATGTTGACCTAAACATGTCGGGTGTCACAAATACTATAGTCCTTTCGACCCATGTATTATTCTAAATGTTTGGACCAACTGATTGTGTTTCATAGATAAGATTGAAGTTAAGTCAAAGATGATATGGATGCTGGTATCAAAGTTGCAATAAAGATTAACCTCAAGACTTGTGTCAAAGTTATTGAAGATGATCTATAAAGAGTTAAGAGTCTACATTTACAAACGTTTTTTAGTTGATTTCCAAATTTGACATGATGAAGACGAACTAGCAGCAAGGGCATATGGATCAATGTCGTTTTCTTTGTCATTGCCGCATCGCGTGGCTTTCCTATTAGTATTCGTAAACAACCCTAAAATGAGGGTAAAATAGTCTTCAAACACTTTTACAATTTAATACCTCATCTTAGTTACACTTTAATCCTTTAAACTTTACTCAACTTTTGCTTATTTAAATTATAGTTAAACTTCTTTTCCTTGTTTTAAGCAAACTATCCCCAGTGATTTTTAAATATGCATATTTTCTCATACATTGATACTTTTACAAAAAAAAATAATATATTATATCATAATAATGAGCATTTTATTATCTTTAATATGAGTTTGGTATTGTTAATTTTTTTTTAATTTAAAACGTTTTATGTGCTACGTGATTAATAATATTAAGGAGTGGGCAATAACTAAAGAATTCACTAAACTAAACAAAAAAAGAGACAAAAATGGATCAAAATCAATAGAAAAATGAATTAACCAACATCCGATGTAACTTAAAATCGTTTATCGTTTTCTTTTTGTACCCTTAGTTAGCCGAAATCAGTCAAACTGAAACGGAACCACTCATTTACTCATAACAGCGTGCCAACGTGATGTAGTAGGGAACACAGACACTTCTAATGGTGCATGGTTGTGTTCGATTCAGTTAGGTTATTAGCCTCAACCGAAAAAATCAACATTATCGGTTTATCGATCTTATTAACCAACTGATTAATTGGTTTAGTCAATTTGGTTAGATTGTTGTTTTTAGTTCATTTTAGTTAATAATCAAAACCAAACTTTGGTTCAAGTTTTTGCTTAAAAGTACATGAAATGGAGATATAAATACATGAAATGGATGTATAAAAGATATAAATATACGCAAAAAAAAATTAGGGGAATTGGATTTTAATAATCCAAACTTTGCCTCATTGGCCGACAATAATCTGTACTTAGGAAATTGCTCACAACAGTCCCAACTTTCAAAGTATTGGTCGGCAATGAACTTTTATTAAATGAAACTAACCCATTTTAAAAACTGAAAGAGTTTGAAAGTTAAAAAGTTCACTGTCGGCCAATACATTGAAAGTTGGGACTGTTGTAGGGAATTTATTAAGTACAGATTATTGCCGGCCAATGAGGCAAAGTACGGATTATTAAAATCCAATTCCCCAAAAATTTAATCAAAGTTTGGTTTTTGTTGTTAACCAAAATTAACTAAATCGGACTAAAAACCGATAATCTAACCATATAAATCGAACCAAATAATCAATTGTTTAATAACATCGATTAACTGGTGACTGTGGTTTTAGTTTCGGTTGAGGCTAATAATCAAACTGAGTTGAACCATACACACCCTTAGAAGTGTCTTTATTCCCCGTTGCATCGCGCGGGCACCCTACTAGTAGTTATATATAAACTTGTAAAATATTTGTAAAATTTACAATAGAGAAAAATTAACGGATACTCTTTGTGGTTTGTCAAAGTAACACCTTTAGTCCCCACCTTTTGGAAATTCCATTGGCGTTCACTGTGGTTTAACAATTTGTTACTTGGATAGTCCCTGAAATGAAGGGACATTAGTTTTAGGCGTTAAGTCCATGTAAAATTACCGAATTACATTTTAACATTAAATAACAAAAATACCTTCTAACTTAAAAAAAATGTAACCCTCAAACCCCCCTTTCTTCTTAATCTCCGTACCTTTTTAAAATCACCACCCACAACCTCTTGAAACCACCGCCGACCACCACAACTGAAAACCAACACCAAGATTGGAAACGTTGATTGTAGGAATTTGATTCAGTTTGGTTTTAGGTTTTAATCACACTGTACGTGATTAATATGCTTTTTAGATGGTTGGGCAGCTTTGATTTAGTTTGGTACTGATTATTGTTTTTGAGTTTACAATAGAATAAATTTGATGTTGCCATCACGCTTTGTGTGTTACAGATAAAAATAGTATAGGGTCTATTATGATAATATGTAATAGATGAAGGGTCTTTATGTAGAACTGAACTAACCAACAGTTAGTTCAGTATATAACAATGAGTCTGTAATGAAAATGGGCATCGATAAATATGAGTAAAACTTCTTTCTCTTGTGTTCTTCTTCTCTTAATAATCGATCAAACACTTTGATTCTTATCAATGGTATCAGAGCCATCATTCCTCTTGATTGTGGGTTAAGATTGGTCAACAATGAGTTCTACAGCAACAAACAAATTAGGGCAAGATCTTACAGTAACAATCGCAGACAACCATTTACCATCCGATTCAATTCCATCCAATTTCCTTGAAGTTAGTATAAGATTCAAGATTCGGGGTTGTGATAGTACCAACAACAATCAAGATCCAAAACATTATCAACATATCAATTAGGTCAACAAATCAACCATGGAATCAGCAATGGAAAATATTATAGCAATGAGGCAACAAGGTACTGTCAAGAAGTACTATGAAGATTTTGAATTTTGATTCGATCAAGTTAAAAATTCCGAAGAAATATATGAAGATTATGCAACATATCTCTTCATTTTCGGCTTAAACCAGAAATTGGTGATATTCTTGTGGGGTATCACAATATAGGCCAAGGTTTAATGTTGGAGCAAGCGTTTTTTATGGCTAAATTACGAGAAAGAGCTCTCAGTTTAGATTCAAATCAAGAAGAATCATCGAATCTTGAGTTTGAGTATGCTCCTCATATGTTCAATGAGTTGCCTTAGAGGGTGGAGAATGAGATTCAAGAATCAACTGATGGTGATGATGATTCAAATGAACAGAAAGGAGGCCAAAAGATTACCAGGACTACATTGATCTTGGTGATGATACACTTGAAAAAGAAATCGCCAATTGGGTTTGAGTTCATGGGTCAAGAATCAACACTCAAGAAACGGAAATTCAAGTAGAAACAAAAGATGTCAATTAGAAACAAGCAACAGTCATGGATGAAATTCGACACTTACTGGAAGAGAAGATCAAAAGTTTAGATTCATATTCTTCTAAATCGACAGAAATTGAAACCGCATCTAAGGTGTTCAATGAAACATCTAGAACGTTTGAAAATGAGATTGATGAATTTGGAAATAAGATTCTAGAACCCATAAAAGAAAATGTAAATGAATTGTATGGGAATGTTATAGATGAATATTCGGGTGATGATGTTGATGTTAAGAAATTTGAAAAGGAACCGAACGTTGATGTTAAGAAATTTGAGAAGGAACTGGTTATTGATGTTAAACGATTTGAGTGGAAACCGTGTTGGTTGTATTATTCAAGTAAAAATTTGAGGGAAGTTCAACAAGCATATAATGTGTCACACCCCGCCAAGGTGGAAACACGAGATGTAACTCGAAAGGTTTTCAAGCACAAGATTCAAGCAAACAACTAAGTAAAACATAAGCTTTGATTTCAGCTTGTCAAAAGTTACAATGCGACAAATTCATTGTTTTTGAAAATTGGAGGATTTTATATCCAAACTTTGTAAGACTTGATAGTTCAAATAAAAATCCCTGCAAAAGTAGTGTCGTGTAACGCATGCTTGAATCCCAAGTTCCATTCATGAAAATCTATTACCTGAAAAACATACATAAAGTTGGTGAGTTCACAGGTTTTGTGACTCATTGTAAACTGTTCATGTATGATTGTTTGGGAAAATCCCGTGAAATGTTTATGAAACTTGTAACTTCTTTGTGGAATCCATGATTTGTCCAGTGGGAGCCCTCGTAGGGTATTCCTTGGACTGTGTCTTTTGTACTTGAAAAATCAAACTTGTAAACCATTCCTTTGGAATATTGTTATAAAACTTATGAAGATATTCCCTTGGAATATAGCATGAAAACTGTTTGAGAAGTACTGTATTACTTCTTAATGTCGAGAAAATGTACACAAGCCTATGAATTCGTGAATGATCATGTTTCTGGTTACCTGTAAACCAGAATGAATCGGTGCCTAGCTAGGGCAATGATGTATGTGTCAACATGAGCCTATAACCAAACCTAAACGTGTTGTGCCTCGCCCATTGTACAATAAAGACAATGTATAAATGTTCAGGAATAACAAGTACTCTCTTGATAGATGCAATCAGGTTAGTGCGACTAACTAAGAGTGGGGGTGTTAGCCCAATAGTACTATTCAAGTGTTCCACGGCTAAGTCCATAGCTAATGGTTATAGTAATGAAATGACACGAGGACTTCCTTGCACAAATTGTACTGTACCAGGACTCCCAGTCCTATGTTTGTCTCATGCACACATAATGATCGAATTCATTTCATACTAAGCTTGTAAATGTGAACTTTGTGAATGTAACATGTATATGTACTTGTAAATGCGAACTTGTAAATGTAATACTGATAATTGTAAACATGTAAATGAATATTGATAACTGTATACTTGTAAGTGAAAACTATGAACTATAAACTTGTAAATGAAATCTGATAACGGTAAAATTATTTATGATAACTAATATCTGTAAACTTGTAGATGCATGTTTCTCCCCCAAACTTGTAAAACAGTAAAAAAGGGTTGTGAAACTCACCTGAGGTATGAGTGCTAACTACTGATTGAATCTGACGTGAAATGTCCGAACAAAAGTGCCCTATATTCACATAAGGACAACTTAAGTCCATATATCGTACTATTTACCATGCATTTGCTCACCCGACTTGTACTTTTATGGACTGTATGTTTTTGTATGGCTATTCATATGTGTCACACACTATATGTGACAAAAACCAATGTCTTGGTTCTCTTTATGTCATTATGTGATATGTGTGCCACTTATTTGTACGAAATAGGGTGTGTTGCCATCCAATCATCCAATCAGCAGTGTAGTCCCTTAGTCGATCCAATCTCTATCCCGCTTATCTCTAGATGCTCTAGCCGCAACACATATAGCCGAACCTTCTAACCAAATAACCTCTAATCCGCTACTAGCTATCATATACCTTGTGTTGCCATCCAATCATCCGCAGTACCTGAACACATGCTAAAAAGAGTTTGGGTCAGCAAAATATGCCGGTGAGTCCGTGTAAGTAATAAGTGGATCCAAAAACAGTTTATCATTTCATAAACAAGTTTGCACAGTTCAATTAGTTTAACACACGTGATGTAACAAGCAACACCTCAACCCTAACGTGGACTCTACCTACTGCCATTATAGGTCCTGGCAAAATATATGCCGCAATGGTTCCATAACCGTCGTGGAGGGTTTCCCGGGCCCTTACGTCCCGAGTCCACTTTGCGTGGGGGTTTCCCCAAGTAGTACTACCCATATATTAAGTCGGCTCACCTCTGAGTTAATGAGTGTCAAGTATATCCGGCAGCCAAGTATCTTGTCACATCACAACAGTTTTATAAAACAGAAGCATGTATTCACCCCAAAACAGTAAAACAGAAAAAAGGGGAAGTACACGAACTCACCTTGTATGATATCACATCACGTTATACTCTCACATAGCATCTCAAGTCGAGGTCCCTCCTATCAATTACCGGCAAGATCCTATTCACAATTATAATCATTAGTGCGTGTAACCGTCATCGCGGTTACACGTGTGGGCAAGCTTAGGACCTTAGTTTCTTAACGTTCGTTTGCGATTTCACTATCAACTCATGCAATGTATATTCGTAAATCCGCACTTATAAACGTCGGCTCCTTCTCTCTTCTCGTCTTTATATACATTATCCAAATTACAAGTATGGTTTAGATAATTAAGAGTAACGTTATAACACTTATAGACAACTTCGATTTACTAGTTTAGATACACATGATTATATAAAGTCTAAATGTCTCGTGTCACATATCTTAATGTTCGTATCGTTATCCTTGTTCAAGTGGTTGCCTTAAAATACATATATTTATATATGCTTATAAGTGCCCGGGTCCAAATCAATATCATCCACTAGTCCATAGACGGGTGCTCAAGAGTTCATGATAATATATAGTTTATTATCTATTATACATAACGTCCGGTTCACATAATGTCATAGTTGGTCATAGTCCTCATGTCCAAGTTATTTAGTGTGCTTCATATCATGGTTTATATCATATCCGTCCTATATCCTAACAACATCCATTGTCCAACTCTCGTATACTATATTACTAATATCCTAGTTGCGACACTATATGTCCATAATACATACTAATATCCAATATCATCAAACTATCCCATGCTTAATCAAATAACATAATATACAACACATATATTTTATTAGATTTTATTAGTCCATAGGTTTGTTCAACGGGTCGGGTTAGGTCCAATATAGTCGATAAATTCCCACACGTTTCAACCGATAAATTATGCTTAATATAGCTAGCTAAGTCGTCGTGTAGTCGTTATAACTTGCTTCTCCTTCTGTCCGTTGACTGGTTAGTTGACTTCCCGTTGACTGTTGACTTCTGTTGACCCGGTCTTGACCCATCTCCTGGTTAACTATCATCCGAACCTTCTACATCATCTCCTCTTGATGACAATAATCACAACAATCACAGTAACCACAAAAACCACCATCGTGAACCCACCTCGAACCTTACCTCCTGTCAACCACCACTGCTCAACAACGAACCACCACAACCTTCCACCATAACCAAACTACCACCATCACAATCATCCATTCTAACCCACCATAACAATCATCAACACCACCTATAACCCCTGTTCATCGAGTACAAACAAAACCCTCACCATTGATACTCTAAGATTATTATTAAGAATAACAGAGATGGGTTTGAGATCTTTACCTTTGTATTCGGATCTAACCCGATTGGAACCCTAAACCCCACCTGTACAGGTCCGTGCCGCCGTGATCTGGACCACCGGCCACCGAACACCACCACTCTCATGACCTGAAACACTCAACAGAACCGCCGCCTCCGCGTCCTTTCCTCCTTCTCTCTCTACGGTCTCCTCTGCTCACGTCTCTCTCTCTCTACAGTTCTCTCTCTCTAAAATACCCGAGCCCTCTCTCTTCCTCCCTCTAGATCTGATCTTCCTTTACAGTGTGTATATGTGTGTGTGTTCGTTGTTGTTGGGACTGCTCCGCCGGAGCTCCACCGTAGGCGGTGGCCGGAGGCCCTCCAGCTTCTTCTTTTTGTCTCTCGGTCATCTCTCTCTCTCTCTCGTGGGGTTATGTAAATGAGCAGACAGACCAAATGAAAGGGTCTTTGGTTGTTGATGAGGGCTTTTATACTAGTGTTTGTCTAATGGTTTATAGAAAACCATGGAACCAATCCATGGTTTTTAAAAATGTGTTGTCACAATATGGGGAGGACATGTGTCCTCCCTAGTGACTAATCAAAGGTGGATCAGGTGGGTTCGTTAACGGGTGTTAATTCGGTTCGATCTCGTGTCGCGTAACGTATTTCGTATACATGTACAATTATTCGGGTTCAAGGTCGTAACTAGTACTTGCGTATAATAATTATTTTATTGTTATAATATTTTTAGATGCTAAAAATTTTGGGCCCTAGGTCCGGGGTGTTACAGTTTTTGTGATCATGTGTCCATGTTCCATGTTTGTTTGTGTAGGGTGTATAGTGGCCGATTTCTAGGGAAAGAAACATGGCTTTTGGGAAGTCAACTAGTGTAAAATTTGTCTTGTAGTTGTCCAACACTTCCCTTTTGGTGACACACGTGGGAAATTGGAATGTGAATAGGAATGTAGAGATGTTTGTGTGTGTGGCTATGTATGCATGTATGTCGTGTGTGTATATATATATTGTATGTATTTAGTTTTGATCACAATATATAATATACATGTATCCCATTGTATACATATGAAATGTTACTTTGTGAGTTCTTGTTTTGTTATTCCTAGTGTGGGCCGATTACCATGTTTTTAATACACCTTTACATAGTCTTGTTTGATGATAACATGTGTTTTGTCACAAGAGAATGTTATCATGTGTTGGTCTCTCATAGACGTGTGGTGTTTGAATGTATTAACTTACGTTATACATGTGGTGAACTTGAATTGTTATATAGTGACGACTCCATGTGTCGGGTGTCCACCAAGTGTTCTTTGGAGTGGAATTGAATAACCTCCAAATTGAATTTAGCCACAAGTGACTATGTTTTGCTTTGTATATTATAATTGAACATTTAACCGCTCTCTGTTGAGTGAGTGACTGTCCTGACTGTCATTGTCAGTTTTCCTGGATTTAGTCGGGTGTTGCATGAGTAAATAGAACATGTGATAAATTCCTAGACTATCCTGGGCTTTACATGACTCGTGACGACTTTGTAAATGTTAAAATGTCTAATACACAAATTGAAACGTTATGAATCTAGTTAAGTGTATGGATATTGTCGTGGAAACATGTCGGGTGTCACATAATGATATTCAAGAAGCTATTGGTAGCGATGCATTAGAAATACAAAGAGGGACGGTTGACAGTAAAAAAAACCATATGCAAGAATCATGGAAACTTGATGGAAATGAGATTGGAAAGGAAGTCTATGCTATGAGGATGTTGTGTGGCAGTTAGAAGCTAAGTTGTTGTATGAGTCCACATTATACAAAATAGTACAGGAAGTAGAACCATCAGATGTCACGTTTGTTAAAGAAGATGATGGGTTTTTCCTCTTAGGTGGTGAGATCATAGTTTGGGTGTTATTTGATGGTACTAAGGTTCGAAAGAAGGTTCCACCAGATATATCTCTAGCTCTTCAATGGTATGAATTTGAAGGTAGGAAAAGAATTAATAGTGATGTTTGTGGCATTGATACCAATGTCAGTGATGCTATAAAAAGATGGTTAAGTAAGTGGAAATATAAATATGATGGGATCATGGAGGAAGATATGGCTATGGCTGTATACAAATACATTACCACTGCACACTATCAATCTGATTTTATGAATAAGAAAAGTAATTCTTTGGTTGTTGTACGGATAGTTGCTGAAATATTTGTAGAATGGTTAAATATTGTTATAAAAAATAAATCAAAAGAAGGGAAGAATTGAGTCAAAGTTGAAGATAATAATGGAAACTCGAGTTTTTTGGATCAGATGCAATTGAACTCGAGCTTTATGGATCAGATGCAACTGAATATATGTTTACTGTTTGGTGGTATTTTTAAGGAATTATAATCACGTGGTAGAAAAGTTTGGCTAATTAACAGTAAATTCTATTGAGGTTTGCAACAAACCAAATTTTAATTTTAATGATGATATAAGGAAGCTGCTATGGTATGCAATTTTAATGAAGGCATTAAAAAGGGGTGAAAGGAGGTTTATCTGGCATAAATGGAAATTCAAGCTGTGGGTTTGGGATTTGGGTTCCAAAAGTCAGATTAAGAAAACTTCTTTCATATGTGGACTTTTGGGGACAAAAGTCTTTGAAGGGGAAAGGCTAAGAACAGGAGTTTGGTACAATATTGTAAAGGATATAGTGGATGTTGAGTGCTGCCATGGCCAGTGGGTTTTCTGTTGTAGTTACATTGCCATGGATACAATCAATACAAGACTGTAAGTTTTAGATGGAGAAGGATGTAATGGAAAATTAAGTATTGGGAAACTATTAGGAAATTGGTGAAGGAAGATGGAGTGAGGTTTGTTACAGAGCTGTTTATTTTTGTCACTTGTGATTAGTGGGTCTTTATTACCATTTTTACTTTTGAGGTCAAAAGTCTTATAAGGGGAAAGTATTGTTACGGATCAAAATAGTATAGGGTCTATTATGATAATATGTAATAGATGAAGGGTCTTTATGTGTGTCACACCCCGCCAAGGCGGAAACGCGAGGTGCGACTTTGAAAGATTTCCAAGCACAAAAGGTCACGCGAGCATTAATTAAAACAAGTAGGAACTTCCATTAAACAACCAAATCCGTTCAACATTAGTTAATTGTTTAATTCTAAAACCATTGTATGTAAATGCCTAAAATTATTATGACGACACAACGGTCCAAAAGAAGGTATCCCACAAATGCTCGCACGCGACCCCTGCAAGTTCCATTATCCATGCCAATTTCCTGAAAAACATGCATGTAAAATATATGGGTCAACACAAGGTTGGTGAGTTCACGGGTTTTCTATAGGTTGGACATGTAATCCAAAACCGACTAAATCATTGCCTAGCTAGGGCAATAATCAATATGTGATCTGACATGAGCCCATAACCAAACCTTGACATGTTGTGCCTCGCCCATTGTACATTAAAGACAATGAATAATGTGAAATACAAGCACTCTTTTGATATCTGTCATCCGGTCAGAGCGACTGACCAAGAGTGGGGGTGTCAGCCCAATAGATCTATCCCGGTGTTTCATGGCTAAGTCCATAGCTAATGGTTATGGTATGATGCATGACACGAGGGCTTAATGGATCCTGAACCTTGATGTCTCATGTTCACATAATAGTCATGTAATGTAATAGAAAACTGTACGCATGTTTTCCCCCCAAAAAATGTAAAAACTGTAAAAAGGGGTCGTGAATACTCACTTGATGTCTGGATGCTAAACTGAACTGAATCTGGCAATGCGTGTCTGTCTAGGAACCCTAAATGCATTTAAAAGCAACTTAGGTTTATGTTTGGTTCTAACTACCATGCAAATGTTCACCCGACTGTAACACCTATGGACTAAGGGCTTCTGTTCCACTATCCACGGGTGTCACACACTGTACGTGTCAATAATTGTTCGTTTTGTTATCCTGGTAGCTATGTTTATTCCGTTTTTGGCAAAACATAAGTTGTGACTTACTAAATGTTACAGTGTGGCTTTTATGTCACAGTTTTGTAAGCCTAGGGTAAAATATGGGCATATTTTACTATAATATTGTGTAAAATTAACATATCTTGGCACTTTGTCTTCAAATGTACACATTTTCAAGTATTTAACATAGGTTTCTAGGAAAACCATTGTGTTAAAGTGGTTAACACATGTTTTTGTTGTCATTAACACATGTTTTCAAAACCTAGCTTAGTGTATGTTACAAAACTAAATGATTTTGGCTTAGATTTGGGCCGGTCTTGACCCCATACACTCACGCATACATTCAAGTGTATGTGTGGGGGTACGCAAATGTCCATATACGAGTTCTATTATGCATGTATTCGTATATATATGTGATCGAGTATGTATAAGCTAAAACATCAATCTTTTAACATAAAACTTAAGTATTTTAGTTAGTTTAACTTAAACAACCCATGGTTATAGTGTGTGAAGGTGTGTGTACTCGGGTGACCATTACATGTGACCGAATAATATACAAAAGAAGGAAAATGGTTCGGTTATTATACCTTGGTGTATAGCCGAGTATATATAAAAAAAATAAGCAATCTCCCTTCCAATGACTCCTAATGACTTGCTGGTGGCTTGGAACTCCTAGTTGATGAGGAAAAGTGATCAAACTAGACTCTCTTGGGTCCCTTTTGTTTCGGCCGAATGGTAACAAGGGAAAGGAAAGGTAGGTTCAAGTGTTAGTGTGTCATGAGATGTTGTGGTGTGGAAAAATGGCTTCCTTGATCTCCTTTATATAGCCGAGAGAGTGAGGGAAGGACCTTAGGTGATTGGTTCACAAATGTGGTAAGTCAAAACCCATCTTTCATAGAGTGTTAAAGGAGAATGGTGATGTTGGTGAAACAAGTTGACTTGAGGTTTTGTTGGGTTGTGTGGGGTGGCTTCGGCCGATTATACATGGGGAAAGGGCAAGCATGTTTTGGTAAGGTTGACAAACAAATCCATCTCTAATGTTTTATGTTGTGCCTACTTGATGCAAGAAGTTGACTTTGATTCAAGTGTACTGGACCTAGGGAAAGTGCTAGCCGATTTCTTTGTATGTTTGTGGACATTCTTGGATGGTCAAGGGACATGGGAAATGTAGAGGTGAATAGTTCATTCCATGTTAGTGTTAAACATAGATGGAAGAGTTACTAGATAGGCTTGGTGACTAGGAAGGGAATAGACATGTGTGTGTATGTATGCGAATTGTATATGTGTGTGTATAGATAGTTTTGTCACTTCTCCACTCTATGGTTGTGTGTGTATAGTGCCGTGTATTTATATGTATGTATAGAGGTGTGAGTGTGTCTTGTACTAGTTAGGTAGTGTCCAAAATAATGTACACCTTCTTGCCTTGGGAACATGTGAGCCACAAATTACATAGGGAAAGAACAAGGCATTTTAAGCAAGTCAACATGTGTAAGTATTGTTCACTAAGGTGGACTAGATCCCTTTAAGGCGATGGTCTTGGATTTGATGAGATTTTGTTGTGCATATGTGTATGTATGGCCGTAGGTATGCATGCATGTGTGTTAGTATATTTGTTTGATCCTCATGTTCACGTAAGTCTAGATGGATCAAGTTCAAGGTTACAAGTGGACGTTTTGTTTGTACATGTACTAGTTTACTAAAATACATGTTGGTAACCTCTTGTGAATGAACATTGTTTGTTTTTGTTCTTGTCGAGGTAACAAGTTGGAATTCTTGTTCAATTGCATGGATTTCCTATAGTTTAGCATGACATATTTAACTAACTGGGGCCTTATACTAGCTAGTGCGTACACTGTTAGACTGTAATGCCTCAGGATTGACCCGTTGGAACCCTGTATGATCCAACTATGATAACAATAGATGACATGGAATGCTATGCACAACGTATTCATGTAACTAAGTGTACGAATATGATCTGTGATTTCGACGGGTTTCACAATGTGGAACTAAACTAACCAACAGTTAGTTCAGTATATAACAACGAGTCTGTAATGAAAATGGGCATTGATAAATTTGAGTAAAACTTCTTCCTCTTGTGTTCTTCTTCTCTCAATAATCGATCAAACACTTTGATCCTTATCATTGTGGATTTTGGATCTAGGGTTGTTTTCATATTTGCAATTAGTAGTCTGGATATTGTTATACTTTTAGTCGCGATTGGTAATCTGAAAATAGCTATACTTTTGGTCTAAGCAAAAACATCATAAGGAATATTGTGACGGTGCAAAACCGGCAAGAGTGGCTAGTTAGGCCTTTGGATGGAATCCTGATGGTTTTTGGAGGTGATGGACGGTGGTGGTTTTGAAGGAGTGGATATGATGATGAAGTATAATTAATCTAAAAAATCCAAATAAGTATAATTAAGTGAGCTTTGGTATGTCCTTAAAAAGCTAAGTCAAACAAGACTTTAACCTTGCATAGTGGGAAACACAAATTTCAGTAACTAACTTGTGCCATAGACCTTATCAACTAGGGGTGCAAACGAGCTGAGCCGAGCCTAAGCTTGATCTCGCTTAACTTATAAGAGCTTGAGCTTTGTTTTTAAAGCTCGAACTCGGCTCGTTGGTAGTTTCTCAAACTCGAGCTCGGATTGTTTAGTGTTTATTAGTTAATATATTAAATTAAATTCTATAAATAATAGGCTCGATCGATAAGTCAAAAGCTCGGCTCAGATAATTTATTAAACAATTTAAATGTGGGGTAAATAGTATAAAATATTAACGAAACTAATATTATACTAAGGCTCGATAAGGCTCGACGAGCCTGACGAGTTTCATATGCCAGGCTCGAGCTCGGGCTCGATAAGTAAACAAGCTTTGTTTTAGGCTCAAGCTCGGCTCAGGCTCGATAAGACTCGACTCGTTTCGATCTTTTTATCGAGCCGATCTCGAGTAGCTCGGCTCATTTGCACCCCTATTACCAACTAACAAATTAGTTTTATGATTATAGGATAAATTACCAAGTTGGAGGTTTTCAAATCCTTAGGGTTTGAATTTTAACTCCCAATTCACCTTTAAAAAAGTAAAATTAAGATGCAGTTAAAAACCTAAACACATCGAAAGGTTTGGTTTGGCATATTGATATAATTACCCATAGACGACCTATGTATTTATTTGTACACAAAACATCAATTATAAAGTTGACAAACCTCATATAACACATTTATTTGAACAAGCTAATCAAATTGATATGTTGTAATAATTGGTTAAACTCGTCGTAAATGGATTTCCTGGTTAATCTTATCTTATGCAAACATCTATACCTACTTATGTCTAGTGATTTAGTGGTGTGGTGACTTTCTCTGTAAGACCTGGTGGTATGAGCTAGCACCGGCTCCACCTCAGCCAAAAAACAGGCAATATCATCCCCTTCTTATTGCTTGAGCGCTATTGTGTGTGTGTGGGGGGGGGGGGGGTATTGAAGCATTCACAAGGCAATTAGCGAGCAACAATGGATGTATCTTGTGGGCCCATTCAATTTGACCGTTTTGGCAATGGTCATATGTTTAAAAAACTAGTAGGAAACCCGCACAATGCGACGGGAGTGACACTTTGCATTGCAGTATTTATTTCAAATTCGTATAATATTTGTTGTAGCATCATTGCGGTGGATATACGTCATAAACGTTACACATGTTTAGTAACTAAAAAGATTAAACATTTAAATTACAAAGTACTTCAAGAAACATTTGATAAAATAAAGTAACATATCAAAGGAAAACTAAGTATTAATAAACATAAAAGTTGAAAACTAAAAGCTCAAGAGTGACATACTTTAATCATGAGATCAATTTAGTCACACTCCTTCCAAATCTACATGATCTTTTCTATATTGTCTGCCCACCATTCGTCATCAAGAGTGATCCCTGAAATTTCTTGTATATCTTCATGTTTGATTATTACATCTTTTGGAGGATAGATGGGTTTATATCAATAATCAAAATCTAGAAAAAATTCTTGCTTCCAAACAATCTTTAACATTTTCAATAGACACATATATTTTTATTTTCTTGTTGTTGATTTGCAAAGTAAACATGATAATTTAAATGAAGAAAAATCATATCATAACTGACTAATTAAATGAACAGTTATTGAAATGAACAAAATAAAACACGATACTAAAAATAATACAATTTAAAAAGAACATATATACTAAACCGCATGAAATCTGTTGTGCTTCTGAATTGACACCTGGAGTATCTTAAATGGAGTTTTCAGTTTAATGATTGAATCTGTAGTATCATCAAATACGTCTTCTTTGTCATTTTCATCAAAACTATCAAGATCAATAACGTGACTCCATTTCCATTTAGAGAGCCTTTTGGATCTCTTCTTGTTAATATCATGCATCTGATCTTTAAAAATTAAAAATATTTAATACACAAGTTAATAGAAGATGAAATAAATATTGATACTACCTCTTCACTAAATTCACATTGAAGATCAGGTTTGTAGAGACTAAACATTGCACCATAGCAAACAATCTCAACACTATTATCACCATTATCCTACAATAAAACACATATTATATACCACATAAAATAACAACCATGTTAATATTAAAAAGTAAACATCAATAAATACAACTTTAGACGCTACTTTAGACACTTGTATGACTCTTGGTTTTGTTCATTCTTGTATGTTTTTCATTTAAATGAATCTGCAAAACCAAGAAGCTAACATTTAAATGACTAAGATATGTGTAAAAAGGTATAATTAGTAAAATAGATTGAATGGAAACCATAAACTAACAAAGAACCAACCTTAGAAGCTTCAACATTTGATTCAGATTTAGATCCATGCCTAAGTATTTTAGCAAGTGAAATAAGTGTGCATTACTATGTATTTATAGGATAAACTTAAGTAGGTTAGTGCATGGTTTAAATTTTAAAAGTCAGGATTTTCCCACCCCTTTAAATTAGGAAATTTTGTTTATCTTTAACTAAAGTCTAAAAAAGTTATTATGGTTTTTTTTAATACTGAATTCAGTGCTTTTGTCTTTTATTTTTTTTAAACTTGTTAAAAAGAACCCCTTCAAATTATGGAGTTTTGTTGTTATTAACATAGATGTTAATATCACATGGATATATAATATGCACATGGTGTTTTTTGCTGAGAATTGATGCAGCTGAGGTTTTTAAAAGAAATTTACCTACAATAAATTTTCAATATGCATCTTTACATTTTCTAAACTTAATTATTTTAAAGTTTTATATATTTAGCTAATTATGTATATTTAAAAGTTTAATGAGATTTTTTTAGTTAATTATATTTATGTGTGTACCTATTAGTATATGCATGCATACCTATATAAATATGCACATACTGCTAATGTTGATTATCTAAATAGGGTGCTACAATTGAAGTTATCGATAGCACATGTGATAAAGCATTCTTAGAGCCCGGGCTTATGTTGCAGTATTGTTACCATTTGACAAATTATTTGTTTGCCAAAGTAAGGATAAACCATAATGTCAACATTATCATATTTTAAGAATCATCAGAGCTGGTCTGTAGATTTCGAGTGCCCTGTTTGGTTTTTTAAATCGTTGAATTTGATTGATCATTCATGTGAATTTTTAATTATTGGGCAAAAATTATTTAGAACCAACTTCAATTTTATGATTTTGAGTTTTACTTGGTCTTGAAATGGTGTTATGATTTAACATCCATATTAAGGACAAACATGCATAAGTTCTTTAATTGCGCCCAAATTATGTTGATTTGTAAACCAAATTTCACCTACATTTTAGTTTTTAATTTCATGTCAAGCTTTATAATATTTTCTTCTAAAACAACGCGTTAACTGCTTTATGTTTACTTCTGCATTAATGAAATGTGTCTTATAAAAATATTAGTTACATTTTTTAAAGTTTATCTAAAAAACATTTCGTTATAGGTGAAATTTGGATTCTTTCAGTTAACATGCAATCTAATAATCACTTGTACATAACAGATTTCTTTCTTGTATGTTTAAATCTACACGTCGATATTGAATAAGACAAGCATCGAAACGTCGACAAAAATTAGCAGGTCGTTACGATATTTTCGAATGTTTATAAAACATAATAGTTTAAAAGTTTTGATAGGATTAAATAAAATAATTATAATTTTGTAGGAGAATGGAGAAAAGTGTAACTACCTACTAAAAATAAAGAAATTAAAATAACTAAAATAAGGTACTAAAGTGTAAAAGTGTTTGAATGACTATTTTACCTCTATTTTAGGGTTGTTAATAAAAATAAAGTTCTTAAGTTTTTGGTATCTTAAACTACCCCTTCATCATGCATTATAATATAGTATAGATAGTAATAATAATTCAAAATTTAAATCCCTCTCTGTGCATAAGACATCTTCTTAATTTTTTTTATCCAACCTACTCTCCCTTATTTACTCTCAAATCCTTTTTTATTTGAACTAGTATTTTACCTGTTGCACGTTGCGGCGGCGTGCGGCAGGTTGAACCGTGCAGTAACACGTGAAGTGTAAAACAAAATGCGCTACACACAATTCGTAAAAACACAATGCGTAAAAGACAATTACTAAAACGTGTAAGTACAATGCTTTTAACTTGGTTTGAAACTAAAATCTACATCGAAACGTGGACCAACTGGAAGCACACATTTTATAGGTACGAAAACGTATTACATTTGACAAAAGAAAAAAAAGTTTAAGTAGAAACGTAGACCAAATCGTATTTATACCGATACATATATAAAAATTCGCATGTAAAAAAATAATTTGTTTCCAAGTAAAGGTACAAAAAAGGGTAAACATGAATTTTTTCAAAAGAAAAAAAAATTTAAGTTCAACTATAGGCCAACTCGTATTTATATCGATACATATATAAAAATTTCACACGTAAAAAAATAATTTTCTACTTCGAAACGTGGACCAACTGGAAGCGTACATCAAATAAGTACGAAAATGTATTATATATGACATTACTCGTTTTTCAAAAGAAAAAAAAGTCTAAGCCGAAACGTACAGAAAGGAGTAAACTCTATAATTTTCCAAAAGAAAAAAAAAGCTTAAGTCGAAACTTAGACCAACTCGGGTTTATACCGACACATAGATAAAATATTTACATGAAAAAAATAGTTTTTTCCAAGTAAGGTACAAAAAAAGTTTAAGTCGAAACGTAGAAAAACTCGTATTTATATAGATACATATATAAAAATTCACACGTAAAATAATAGTTTTTTTCAAGTAAATGGGCTAAAAACGACAAATGGCAAAGTTAGGGGGTTAGATAAAGTAAAAAATAGTTTTTTCAAGTAAAGGGGCTACAAGCAAAAAATGTCAAAGTTGAGGGGCTGAATTTGATAAAGTTGTAAAATTGGAGGGTTGGTGGGAAAACAACCCACCGACATTACATATTAATATGTATATATATAATTTTAAATTGACAAGACGTTGGATCGAAGAAGAGGAAATCGCTTTGACCACGAGTTGAGTTAAAGCTATTGAGCAAGCACAACCTCAACATTCGCCATAGTTTTAGAACACAGTTTAGAATGCATTCCATCCACATGTGGATGGAAACGATGTAATATGAACTAAATAACAATAAAGTTTATGGTTTTGCGAACAAAGTGTGGAATATTTGAGAGGTTCTTTAACAATGCATTGAACGATTATGAGGGTTTAACCGAGGATGAGCGATTTACGCGACTCCTACCCAACACCAAGTTTTCTAACGTTGCTGCTTGAAGAAATAAAAGTGTGTGAAAATGGTAGTTATTGGGAGATGAGAATGGAGCTCATGCTCATGTGACACTGATGTAACACAATTAATGATGTGATAAAATAAAAGTGTGTGAAAATGACGGTTCTAAAAGAAAAAAAAAATATGAACTATTGATCTATTGGTATGGTGTCCTTTAAAAGGGTGTGAAAATAATTGCTAAAGATGAAAAAAAAACCCATAATCTATTGGTCTAGTTGTATGATGTTTCTCTTACACATGTGAGGTTATAAGTTAAATCTTTACAAGTGTAAGGCGAAAATGAAATTCAGGGTGTTAAAAAAGTTTGTCGTTAAAAACAAAGAGGATAAAAATAAACGAATTAAGCATCAACCTAGATTTGGTGTAATAATTTTTTAGAGGAGGGGGCTAAAGGTAATTAGTGGAAAAGAAGGGATGCCAAATGGAAGTACTAAAGAAAGAATGGTCAATGTCAGAAGGATAGATAGGTCCACAGCTAAGTCTGAAGCCATCAGATTTGTCAGCATCAAAAAACCCCCCCGTGCGTTACCCTATTTACTGTCGTTTCCCTATAAATATATTCTTTTTCTTTTTATTTTATTTTGTTTTTGTAAACTTATAAAATCTGTGATTCCCGAAGAGTAAAAAAAGGTTATCAGCTTTTCATTAACTGCCACTGTAACCGTATTAACTTATGTCAAAGAGGACATTTATTTTCTATATCGTATTAAACTCAAAAATAGAATTTTTCAAATTCTTATTATTATGTGTAGTGGTGGGGGTTATGGTATTAAAATATATTAAAAAGTAATAGAAGGGGGGTTATGTGGGGGTTATGGAAAAAGAGGGTTTAGTGGGAAGGGCGTTATGAGGGGGTTATAAATGATTGGTAATGATTGGTTAATTATTGTTTTTTATTTAAATAAAAATATTAAATACTTAATAATATTTCATTAAATATAAAAATAATAATAAAAATAAAAATTTAAACTGAAAGTTTATTAAATTAATAAAATAATAAAAAAATATTTAATATTAAAAACTAATATTTAATAAAAAAAATTTTGAATTTCAAACGGTTACTCTTCCAAAATGTTGCGCCAAAAATGTTGCCTATTGTTCGGCGGATTCTCCTTGGTGTTGACCCACGCCCTCACCAACTCGAGTTGATCTTGGTTAGTCCACGCTGCCATTGGTTTGGTTTTGGGTTTGTATTTGGTTTTGTTTGGTTGGAAAAGTGTATATATTTGTGTTGTGGTGTGAGTTGTTTGTGTTGTATGTGTATATATATAGAGAGATTTTGTTTAAAAAAAAAAAATTAAATGTTTTGACCGTTGGAGAACGGTCATCAACAACAACAACCTCCATTTCCAATCCATAGCGCCGGTTATACCCACAACTTTCACCCCTCTAAAACGCCCCATAGCGCCGGAGGGGGCGGTGTTCCCGGCGCTATGGAGGCTTAAAACGCCCCACAACGAGGCCACTACACATACTCTAATGGTAAATATGTTCGAAACCAATTACCTTTTCCCATAGTGACAATATTTTATATACATGCACACCGCTAGTCTAAACGACATGTTTTAAAATCTTACAAAGTGACCAATAAATGAATTTCTAGCGTAGATTTTAGAGGGTGAGGGCACCCGTTCAGAAAAAAAAAAAGATAAAAATTGTATAATGTTTACGTAAAGAGTGTTAAAGATACAATACCCAATAAGAGCATGAGTAGTGATTCATGCACATTAGGGGCGTTTTTACCACGTAGAGGCCTCGTCACCAGAGTAAACATGTAGAGTGGTTCACGCCTCCTAATGCGCCTTTAATTATTATGTGTGTGAGTGTGGCCAGTGATAAAATTCATAGCTCCTCCCTCTTTCATGCATCACTAGTTTAGGTCTTAGTATACACCTCTCACCTGCCAATTATAAAGGTCCATATGAGCCACATAGATTTGTCAATTTCATATCGGTTATTATTTTTGTAAGTCAAAACATTATATGGACAATATGCTTTGGCCTACGTAGGATCCATTTGATCATTCTCTATGTCATACAACTCATATGATCATTTTATCTATGTCAAATGGCTTATATGAAGCTTGGATTATACTTTTTTTAATAGCAAAGGGAACTTTCATTCTACCAAAAACTAGATATAACACAAACACACCGAGAAACAAACTAAACATAAATAAAAAGAAAAAAAAACCCAACGCAAAAATCGTCATGTGCAACTAAACGCACCACAATGGAAGCACCACAAGCACGAAAACCACCACCCAAACTGCAAAAGAGGGTCCTTAAACCATCACGGCGGATACTTGGAAGGATATGTGAAAACCGATCTAGGAGGAGCATGTTTCTTAGCCCCACCTTTCTTCAAACACTTATGTTTGAAAATCTAATCTGCCTCTGGATGTCTCTAACAATAACCGAAACTCCTGTACTTTTAGAACCCCTACTCCCACTTTGGGATTGGACTTGGAAGGAACCTGCGATTGATTTAGATTGCCTGCCATGGTTTTCTCAGAAGAAAGCTCTAGCGATTTAGAGTTTGGAGTAAGAAGATGGTCCCATCTTTGCAATGTTTACATTAGGACAAATGGGCTCACATTAAAATGATTCAAATGAGGCTTATTGAGACTCATATCTTGTTTATACCACAGGGATCGTCTTGATCTTGACCTTGACCTCTTTTTGAAATAAGCCGAAAGGAAAGACTAAAAGGATTGACTGGACTATAGCAAGACACACTTCTTAATTTAGACCTTCCTCTTTTAGGATGTGACGAACCGGCGACAGATCAAAGATTGGGGCCCTTAAAAGGCTTCCCTTAGAAGGGTTACTAACCGTTGGCATGTTCCTAGTGCCCAAGAAGTCAATAGTAACTTTAACTTTTTGATTCTCCCTAAGAAAATTAGCTAATAGCTTATTCTCGTAGTTAAGAATGATACCAATGCAATCTGAGGCTAGATTCCCATCAACCATAAAAGTTTGATATCCATGAATCACTTTTTCGAACGTCTCACGGATCATGTTAAAAACACTCAAACCCCAAAGGTAAATCGGGACCCCAAAATATGAATCCAAGTAACCCTTTGAATTTGTACACATGTACTTTCTACACCTCCATCTATGAAAACTAAGAGGACTAACACTCTTTATCATTAAAAAAACCTAGGCAAAATCATATTCTGGGAACAAGAGAAGGACCTTCATACCTAACAAGTATTTAGAAGCAGGACCCTGGGAATTGGATTTCAACACTCAATGATTCAAGCAAGATAGTGAACGGACCTCGGAAGCAGTCCTAAAAATGAAACTCTACTCCATTCTTTGATGTAGAAGATTTTGTAGACGAAAGAACATTGGAAGCTTTACATTACATAGGTGGGTTCTTCAGTTGTGTTTTAATACTTTGTTAGTGGTGTTTGTTTATTTGTCCCTTACTTATTAAAGTAAAAGACAGATAAACAAACACCACTAACAAACTATTAAAACACAACTAACGTATAATCCAGGCCTTAAATTAAGTTTATTCATGTATGAACTTTTTTTATCCTTAATGTCATCATGTATATTCTTAAATACTTTTTTATAAATTAGAAACAAATGTCATTACAGAGGGAAATGCAACACTAATGTGGACAAAAATACAACATTGAAAAAAAAATAGAAAAAAAAGTAAACATTTGAGTTAAAAAGAAATTGAAAAGTCCCATCTATTTAAGTAAACAATCCATCCTTATATTCCAGGCCCTAAGTGCTTATCTAAGCCCATAAAGGGCATTGCTCAATTGATATACCATCATTTTCTTTCCTTTGATTTTGAAGCTATTTTGTTGTTTCACTTAAACTTCCTCTATGAGGTCTCCATTTAGAAATGCAGATTTGACATCCATGTGATGTACAAACCAACATTCCTTTGCTACAATTGGCAAAATCAACCAAGTAGTTTCTAACATGGTAACAGGTGCGAAAACTTCATCATAGTCCACCCCTTTCGCCTGAACATAACCCTTTGCTACCAAACGTGCTTTATGCTTAATAATAGTGCCGCCCTGATCCTTCTTCAACTTAAACAACCATATCAGACCAATAGGTTTTTTATTTTCTCGTAGTTTCACCATTCCAAGTCTTGTTCTTGGTTATTGCATCAATTTCTTGTTGCATCGCTACATTCCAACATGAATGTTTTGCTGCTTCTTCATAGCTCGTTGGTTCATCGTTGAGTAGTAATAGTTCTTAGTTCTTTCATATAAACCCCAAACTTCATTATCACTCATTGTTGTTGTTTTTTGCTCGACATCTTCAATTGATTGAAAGCCTTTGGAAGGTATCATCATATAGAGCTGGTGCATTCTCGGACACTATTGCAATGGTTTGTGATTGCTTTGTTGCAAACAATATTTATGTACTACTTTCTTTAGGATTTTCATCATAATTAAATAAAGAGGATGCGCAGTCATCATTGTTAATTTGTGAATTTGGGCTTAAATTGCTAACTGTGGTGTTGGAACCGGTTCCTTTTCAGCCAAAGAAAATGACCCCTCGGCCCAATCCACTGCAAACAGCGGTTCGTTTTGAAAAATTAGGTCCCAGCTCACCGCTTCATTTCGTCAACCAATACATCTCTAGCAATCAATATCCTGTTTGATTTAGGATTCAGAAACCTATAAGCCTTGCTCCCCCTTCTATTCCCAAATGAATCATAGGCTCACTTTGATCACTAAGTTTTGTTATTTCATTCAACTTCTTAACATATGTCATGCATCCCAAGATTTGGTTTGGTGCCCTTCCAAGCTCATACAACATTCAATTTCTCACTGCCTTGGTTGCAATTTTAATGAATAGGAAGACATAGTGACTAACTGCTTGTCCCCAAAGCACACCAAGAACTTTCATGCTCTTCAATATGGTTCTTGTCATTTCTATGATCATTCTTTTTTGGCATTCCACACCTTCATTTTACTGTGACGTGTAAGGGGGCGTTAGTCGTCTTTTTATTCTTGCTCTATCACAAAACTCATTGAATTGGTGTGAGTTGAATTCACCACCACGTTTAGTACGTAGCCTTTTAGTCTTAAATGAACTTTCTTTTTCAAACCCGACCTTGAATTCCTTAAACCTTGTTAAAGCTTTGTCTTTAGATTTAATAGGTACACCCACACAAACTGAGAATAATCATCAACCAACAAGAAAAAATATCAATTTCCTCATTTTGAATGTGGTGTAATCGGTTCACAGAGATTTACGTGAATGAGTTGTAAAGGTACTTTTGCTCTCTATTGTGACTCGATTGGGAAGCTTTGTCTCAATTGCTTTCCTACCAAACACCCTTCATAGACTTGTGATGGATATTTCATAAAAGTCATTCCATCAACCATTCTTTCGTTGCCATGTTTTGTAAGACTTCAAAATTAGCATGACCCATACGAGCATGCCATGCCCATTCTTTTTGGTCCAAGTTCATCACCAAACAGATAGGTTTTACCAGTTGTTAATAGGATTTTATACAACATATTTGCATATCTCTTCACCTTAACGAACAACCTTCTTTTGTTATCATACATTCTCAATTGTATTGCTTCATTCCCATATCGTACCCGTCTTCCGTCATCTGCCCGAGGCTGATGACATTGCTTTGTAACGTAGGAACGTAATACACATTTGGCAAAACAAATTGGTCACCATTCTTATAATTAAAATAATTATACCTTCCCCTTTAGTTTCAACCTTTGAGCCATCTCTGAAACATACTTGACTCATTATCTTTACAGCCAATTCTGAGAATGCTTCTGCAAGACCTATCATATGGTTACTCCCTCCATTGTCTAGGTTTGTTATTCGATTCTTATAATTCTTGGGTATCACCTTCTCTTCGTTTAATAGCACATTGTGGAGGGTTTCTACCCCACACACGGTCAACAATAGTAAGGCCTCATCTTCATGCTCTTATGTCAAACTCACATCCTCATCTTATTTCTTTCCTTGTTTGCACTCAAAAGCATAATGGCCCATATTGTTGCATTCAAAACATTTAATGTGGATCTTGTTTCTTGGCTTTCGATTTGAATTTGTAAAGTTTTGTCGTGACCCGCTACCTCAGTGAAGAAACGAGTATAAATACCTAGAAAACGGTATTTATGGTGGTTACTCATGGTTGTTGCGTGGTATAATCCTTTGCACACACTTGTGGCTTCGAACCAACCTACAAGAAAGAAAGATAAGGTGGTCGTACGAAGGGAGGCGACTGCTAGGAGATCGAAAGCGATTCCAACGTACAGACACAAAAAATAGTGTTGTATTACTTAGTGTAATATGACAGTCCATACGAGGAGAGGGTAGTCCTCTTTCTGTAGGACATGCATGGGCCAAACATTACTAACCCTTAACTCGTCATGCCCCGAGTTAAGGGTTGCCTCCACTTCCGACCCAATAGATTAGTATTTAGGAATGTGGCAATTAATGCTAATGTGATAGAAAGAGTGTACTGCCTTTATGGAGCCACATGGTGCGATGGGAGTGGCTGCACACTTTTACTTTTCTGACGGGCGGAATGGTTTGACCTTTGGAGGCGTCTGACGAGGTGCAGTGCGACGTGGGATGTACAACACTCTGACAGTACTGTACACAGCATGGTTCCAACATGGAAGTTGTTACGTCGCTATACCTGCTCACGGTGGTTGGTCCAACCCCACCATCTAAAGTTGCACCTACGCTATTGTACTTCGAAATTATCCCGGTCAATTTTCCTACATCACCATCGCTGGTTTCACCATCCTTAGGATGCAATGATTCACTTTTAAGTATTTGCAATCTAGCTTCCTAGACACGATCAGCCCCAACATATCAAGATAGAGAATCCCATACTTCTTTAGCCGTTTTTTTGTTTGCAGTGTGTGATAAAATCTCTTCTGGAATTGATTGAAAAATAAAGGCTTTTGCTTGCTTACTTTTCTTCTTGCCCACCACCAGTCTGGCTGGTGGTTCAATAGCATCCCACAACCCATGGGCATCCATTATAGCCTCTATTATTATTGACCATTTGTTGTAGTTGGTAGGTATCAAGACTGGATATGGAAAAGGAAATATACTTTCTTTTACATGGAAATTCGAGGTGGTTGTAACACCATACCTATGTTTTTTTTTAACGACTAATTTTTTTTTTGTCACTAATGGGATTTGAACCCTTCACTACTTGGAAAGGCAAAGCGTTATCCAACATCTTAATACCATTAGGTCAAATACCCTTTGATAACAGACATGGTTTCTAATCAGAGGTATTTAGGCATGCACATGAATCACAACACATAAAAAAAATGCCAAAGGCATTATAGCCCAACGACATCTTGGTAGTGGAATAATACTTAGGAACTATAAGGTCATGGGTTGGAATCCCACAAGAGGGTTTTTCTCATAATTATGAGTTTCCTCCTGAATTGGTGACTTGGTGGTGGAATATGATCGCGTGGTAACACTGGTGGCACGATGATACTCCAATAATCCGTGAGTAATTCCAATTAGCTGTTAAAAAAATAGTGAATAAAACAAGAGGCCGAAAGCTTGAATCTTTTTTGAATGAAAATAAATAAATCACATATTGAATACAATGATTATTCGGCTAATTGAAAAGCGAAAACTAAATGAATAAAAACAGCAGACATCTGCCACTTTAAATACTAAAGGGAAACGGGAACAACAAAAATAACTAGGGCTGACAATTTATACACGAACACGATAACCTAACAAGAATCTACACGATTTTAACAGGTTTTGTGTTTGGCCTTAACAGGTTTCGTATCTATAACAGGTCGACATGTTAAGACTTGTTTATTTTCGTGTCGTGTTTGTGTTTGCCTGTTTCGTGTTCGTGTTTTATCGTGTTCGTGTCTTAACAGGTCTTATCGTATCTTGTCGTGTCTTATCATGTCTTGTCGTGTTAACCAGATTTACTAGGTGTTCCTTATCGTGTTAACCTGTTATACACAGGTTCGTGTTTGAAAAAAATGACACGATTAGATTTCATGTCGTGTTCGTGTTTACAAGTTTCGTGTTCGTGTCATAACATTTTCGTGTAACCTATTATGTCAGCCCTAAAAATAACTAAACTTGGTCTTCAACGGTAACCACTGTCTAGTAGGGGTGTTCAACGAATCGAATAACGAATTTTCGAATTATTCGAATCGAATTTCTTGAATTTTTTATATTTTTACCTAAATTCGTATTCGATTCGTATTCGATTCGTATTCGTTTATAATTCAGTTTATTCGATTCGTATTCTATTCGAATAAGAAACTCGAATTCGAATCGAATTCGAATAAATTCAATTTAGTTCAAATTCAGCATATATAAGAAATTTTTACTTTTAGTTTGAAAACTAACACAACAATATGTCAAATACGAGAATAGTAAAAATAGTAGAGTGTATAGTCCGTTAGAGTTTTGTAATGTATAAGGTAAATATGTAAAATATGGTTATGGTAAAAGTTGTAGAGACTATGGGTTCTTATAGTTTGACCAAAATTTAAAAGTTCTTTTTTCCAATATGTATATTTGTGTATATAATAATGTATATATGTGTATATATAACTAAAAAAATATATATACGTGTATAGTTTTTATTCGAATTTCGAATCGAATCGAATTTAAAATCATAAATTCGTATTCGATTCGTATTCGATCTACTGAACTCGAATTCGAATCGAATCGAATCGAATTCGAATTCTTAATAATCGAATCGAATTCTTGGTAATCGAATCAAACTAAGTCGAATTTCAAAATTTTCAAATCCGAATCGAATTCTGAACACCCCTACTATCTAGTCCAAAGTCCTTTTTTTTTAATTAGAATTGGTCTTCCATTCTACTTGGTCAAACACTAATCTACGGGTAATTCCAAACAGTTAATGAGATATATATAACACTAGAAATTTTATATACTGTTCCTTTAGGAGGAAAACAACTCGTTTAAAATTTTATATACTGTTCCTTTAGGAGGAAGACAAGTCAAAAAATGTAAGATCAACAACTAAAATAGATATTATGAAAAACCTTATGCACAACTAAAGTGTAGTTTCTCCTTGGAGAGCCAGGTTCGATTCCCACTGGCTGCAAGTGAGGTGGGAGGTTTTCAGGCTTAGCCTGTTTCCTACCCTGGAGTGCCCGGTTCGAATCCCACATCGGCCGGACTATGCTCATGTATAGCCCTGAGCGAGATGCCGTTCAAAAAAAAAAAAACAACTAAAGTGTAGTTGCCACTTAGGTTATAGCCTAGTAGTAGAGAGGAAATCCTCTTTTGGATGAGGTTGGAAGTTCAATTTTAAGGGTGTGCAAAAAAAGATGTAAAAAAGTGTAAAGAAAGATGTGTAAGAAATTAGCCATTAAAAAAAAACTAAAGTGTAGTTACTCATAAAATTACGTAAAAAACAATGACATAGAGTCTAATATGGTTAAGATTTTGATTGCTCATACTAGACTAGGTGGATATGATGACGAAAGTATGCTCGAAGCTTGCCACAAATCTAGAACTTGGTTCCATCCTTAAATGACATACTTAGAGCATTTCCGGCCATAATCCAAAACATGCTTAAATATCTATGAAATGTGACTTTAACCTTCAAACAACAGAAAAGATGCTCGATTTCTATGATTTGGACATTTGATAATCGGACATCCAAATAATAACTGAAATTTATTGATCCGGATCTTTTACCAATAGATATCCTAATGATGCTCGGATATATATGATCTAGAC
Organism: Ambrosia artemisiifolia; assembly: GCA_032199755.1. NCBI lineage: Eukaryota > Viridiplantae > Streptophyta > Magnoliopsida > Asterales > Asteraceae > Ambrosia > Ambrosia artemisiifolia. Next base: position 37,272,707 of record CM063516.1, read on the forward strand.
CTTGAATTGTTGAACAAACGAAAGATGTTCGGATGATCGGATCTCTATGATATAAAAATATCCTATCGTATTTAAGTTTAGAATATTAGACAACGTATAAGAACTGTAAGTGCATTATTTTTATGTCCCCAGCTAGTGATAGGTCGTTGGCTAGGTTAAACAAGTTGTTTATAGCTCGTTTAGATGTGTAAAGACAGTTCGTAAATCCAGCTGACCAGCTCCAATAGCATATATTTAAGTTGTTGCAGTTAAAAAACTCTTAGTTAGACTTTAGGTTGGGTTGGTTGGTCCGTCGTCAGGTGTGCACCGGTTTACTCGTCCCTTCTGTCGGCGATGCGCTCCTTCCCTTAACTGGGCGGGTCGTGCCTCCGGCTTTGTTACTTTGAAGAAATTAGAGTGCTCAAAGCAAGCCTACGCTCTTATACCACTTGTAGGACCGTCACAGATGATCCGGATATCACGAGTTTGTGCGAGATGCGAGTGCAGAATCCTCGGGTCTCGGTTTTAGCAACAAAATATAACAAAACACACACACAAAGAGTTGTCGGATTCGGTTAAATGGTTATTCGATTGAAAAACAGAGCTCAGGTACACACAACACGAATCAAACCATAAAACACACACTGAACCTCTCAAAATGGACAACTTAACTAAGTGCTAATGAGGGCTAAGCAAGTTTGGTATTTAGATAAGCTGTCATTTGCACTAGGCCCTGGTGGCGAATGGATTTGGGGACACGAGTGGGTGGGGTGAGTAGGTTAAGCCTACTCGCCTGGAATTCCACACGAATGGCTAAGTCATTCGTGCCTAGGCAAAGCTACTCACCCCTGAAAATTACCAAACTGCTCTTACACATCTAAACGGGCTATAAACAACTCGTTTAACCTAGCTAACGACCTATCAATAGCTGGGGACATACAAATAATGCACTTATAGTCTCCCCTTAGACCTAGCTAGTGATTTACAGACTAACCTATCACCAAGTGGAGACACACACACGAAGTGTACTAACAAGAGAACTTCAAAAGAATGGGTGAAAAGATGAAAATTTTAGTTTGGGGAGCTTTGATTAATAGACTCTGGTCTAAAGTAGAGCTGTAGAAAAGAGGAGTAGATGTTGGTTCATCCTGCATGATATGCCTTATTTTCTCGAGACCATTAATCACTTACTAGTGATTTACGGTTTAGTGAAAGAAGTTTGGGTGAAGATCAACCGGTGACACAAGGTGTATATAGTATACTACTCAAGCCACTTCGGCTATGAAGATTATTTAGATTCCCAACAACCTGACGTATTTGATAGAATACAAGAAAATGACGCAGATTCAAAATTCAGATTTGTTTGTGGAGTCTATTGTTGGAAAAATGGTAGTGATGTTAAAAATAAGATGTATTTGTATATTCCAGTTTTATTTCTAATATGTTTGTTTGGTTCTTAATGTTTGAGGTGTATTGGGCTTGCTGGATGCTGTTGGGCTTAGCTAAGGATTGGACAATGGACATAGCTGAAGAAGCCTATTGGGCTCATAATGTTCCTGGTTATAACCCCTAAACGGCCCATTCATATTAGGGCGGTGTACAGTATCTCCTCTACATAAACAGGATCGATGCCTCTAGATGATTATTATTCAAATGTTTAAGTCTCTCTCATCTTTCTCATACCTCTCTGGCGATTAGGGTTTGAAGAGCAATTGTCTTATTGGAGTCATTATCAAGGTGTATTCTGATATAGTCATCTTGTATTGTCTAGGGTTTCATCCCCGTGTCTTGATCTCTGTAATTTCGGTTGTAAGTTTGTATTATTGTTTCTTATCAACAACTGATTTAAATAATCAGTTGTTGAAGACTTTGTATCGGTTTAAGATATCTACAATTGTAGATATCTAGGGTTCTGGTTGGGTAATTTTTGGTTTGGGTTAATAAGATTTTAGTCACCGTTTTTTGTCGCTATATTTGTGTGTTTGTCTTGTTTATGATCTTGTTTAGTTTAGACCCATAGTTTTTTACATGGTATCAGAGCCAGGTTCTTGATTTCGAATTTGTTTTATATTATGTCTATCTGGTTCTGGAGATCTTGTTGGGTTTAGGGTTTGAGTAAAAACATTCTTCCGCTGTTATTGATTGAGTTTGGATTAGTGTCTTGGAGTTCGATCTGGTTTCAGTTAAAGATTTCTTATTAAAAAATACCCCTAATTTTAGATCTCTTTGTGGGTCGCTGATGTTCACTGGGTTTTCTTGTCTGTCAAACTCTAAATCTTGGTGTTCTTCATTGGGATAATCATATGTGATGATACTATGAGGGGCTTCCCAATGTTGTATCATGTAGCTGCTTCTCTGGAAGTGTTGAAGAACTTGTTTCCACAACTGAAGAATATGAGTAGTGAAGGTTACCTGGTGTAATGAGTTTTTTTTTTGTTTCTCCTACAATCCTATAGCACTGTAAGTCCTTATTAAACCATAGCTAGCTTTAGTATTTTTTTGTAAGTATTTAGTTTCTTGAAGTTTGTTCTTATGTGTATTTTTTTTGGTAGAAGTTGTTTGTCACCTGCTGTATGTGAATTTTTAATTGTTCTTGGTTGCAATTATTCTATTGTGTTCACAGTGGTCTTGTGACTGAGTAATCACTACTTGCTAGTTGACTCACTCGCTAGTTGCCGTGATTGTTCTATCATCTATCGATTTCGAATTATGCAGGAGAAGTTTGTTTTTGTTTGTTTTTTTTTACTTGATTGTCATTGTTTTCTTTCGGTAGGAAATCATTTAATTTTGTTAGTCATTTTAATTAGTTATTCATATATGTTTTTTCTCTCTATTTGACATGATCGTAATTTTCTGTAGTTGATTGTGTTTTTTTTTAAAAAAGAATATATATCTATATAATAAAAAATATATTGTTCTATTGTTTTGAGTTTTGAACCTATATTAGACTGTGAAGTGTGAAGTCGTGATAGATAGTTTTTTGTTCATAGTCGTGATATATATCTATATAAGAAATTGGTTTTTTTAAGCGACTTTGTTTTTTAGACAACAAGGCATTTGTTGATTGTCGTTGTGCACATTTCCTAGTTTAGAGTCTCTCATATATTCGGGAATTCTTGTTTTTTTTATTAAGATGTTCATAAATATTCATCACGTTTTCTCTGTATGCCTCTTATGTATTCTTTCCTTGAGAGCTACTCTCCTCTTGTCTCATCTGAGTGTTTATCACTCGTCTTGAGAGCTTGTTGCTCGCGTTTGTAGTTTGTGTCTATGTCTTGCTGGTTATTTTCGTCAACTTGTCTTTTATTGTTATTGAATTCATAGTTTTTTTTATGAGTTCATCAGGGTTTGTTGTGTACATGATTTGGTGTTAAATTGATTACTAAAATGTTTTTCTGCTAACTTGTATGTTCGTCTACATGTTAGTTGTTAAGTCATACTCATCTCATTGTTCGCATAATAGTTTGTTGGTTAGTGAATTGTTGTCAGTTCGTTATTTAGTAAATGATGTTGACACTTTGCTATATTCTTTCCAACCTTTTTTTCTTTTTCAAGCTTTACAATAGTTTTATAATTTCTAAATTGTTTTGGTCACCAAGTCTATCACCTTCTAAATATGAGAAATGAGGGATGCCTCATGACCTATGGTCAGGGGTTCGAGTCCTGATCTCGTCCGGGTTTTACCGGTTCTCCACAGCGGGGTCTTTGGACGGGTGGGGGATCGGGTTTTCCCCGGCTCGGGAACCACCATCGGGCGGGCTCCCAACAAAGGAAGCCAATTTGCCCGAGCCCCCTTGTGGGAGTCTCGCGGTTGTGTTGGCCGTTCTAAAAAAAAATTCCGTTTTTTTGTTTTTTTTTTCTTTTCAAAAAGAAAATATTTTTTAATTAAAATCAAATGTATTGTTTCTAAAATGACTTCTTATCCAAGTTTATTCGTGTAAATATATGATTTTGTTAAAAATGGACAAAGTTGCCTAATAGATCTTGAGAGATTATCAAAATTACCAGATTGAAATAAGGTTTTTTTTATGTTTGTCTCTATGATATGTTGACTTGTTATAAACAGCAAATGTTTCAATCTTGTTAATAGCAAGTTCATTTTTTGTAAGGTATGGAACAAATATATTTTTTTTTTGGCTTGCAAGATATTTCTTAAAGATTTTGTTCTTTATATGATCCTGTTCTTACTCTCGTCGTTTTTTTCATTTCACGGTTAGGGTTTGTCTTTGTCTTTGAATCTCTTGAAGGTTTCTGTTCTCTCTTGTTGGTTCTATCCTGTTCTGATTAGATTCATCGTGTTGGTCAGTCTTTGTAGCTTGTTCGTAGTGTGAGGTTTTTCAGGTCATTGTGTTGATGATTTGACGAAAAGTATGAGGTCTTGTTGAATCTTTTGTATTCAGATTCAAAGTGTTTTGTATAAATTGGGTTGATTATGTTTTATCTCTATAGTTTTGTCTTGCTCATTTTTTAGGTATGGTTTATGTAAACTTGTGTTTTGTTCCCTCATTTGAAATATAATAATTTTTTGGTTTGGCTTTAACCAATGCAAAATATTTTTGCTCGCTTAAGATGACTTAAAAGTTGATTAACAAAACTGTTCTTACCACAACTGATACTTTCAGTTTATTGGCCAATGAATTTGTTAGGTATGTTTTTTGGATTAACATGCTTATATTTTAGATTGTGTTATATATTTTGTATCAAGAGTTTATCAAGGATATAGCAAAGAGTGTTTTTTGTAGCTATATGAGCTTATCGTTTGTCAAATGGTTTTAAACATTCTCAAAGTTGTTATGAATATGTGCTTGAGATTTTTTGAATTGTTAATCTGATCGTTTAAAAGGATATGTTTCTGCCTGTAACCGGGTGTATTGGTCTCATGATTTTAAGTCATGTATTTTTTAGTCAAAAGAGTTTTGACTGAAAATTCTGTTGTCTGGTTGCTTGAACCATGTGGTTCACGTATTTTTAATTGTAGTATTATCAAGATTATTCTTGAATGTTTTTACAGTCTTGTATTATTCTTTTTGAGATGTTTGTTCTGATTGCAGATCGTGTGTTTTTTGTCAATTAGAACTTGTTTGGCTGTGTCTTATAGTCTAGTTTATGCATTGTCATCAAACTTGTTTGCTGAATATTGTGATTCGTCTTTTCTAAAAGGTCGTGTGATCTTTTTTCTTATCAGATATGTTTCCGATAGTCTTATTGAATCGTGTGATTCATTTGTGGTATGAAGTTGTAAACATTTGGTTGATTCAATTAGTCTTTATGTTCTTTACAACTTTTCTTTTGATATGTTTCTTGTAAAGTTGTAAAAGTTTTGATCAAGTCAAATAAGTTTTTTAAGTTCTTCACGAGTATTGTTTTTTTAGACGTGTTCTGAATTCTAAAAAGTCACGTGACTTTATATGCCATTAGATGTGTATCTGATGTTGTTATGTGTTTATATGATTCTGTGTATATCATAAATGTGTTTTGAATCGTGTGATTCAAAGTCTTAGACATTTTTTGATGTTTTTTTGTCTTATGATCCGTGTTCTTGTAAAGTTTGTGAATTTGTAGAAGTTTTTTGAATTAATCAAATTAGTTTTATGTGCTTTACAAACTATATGACATGGATCCGGTCTTATCCCAATGTGGTTGTGGAATCTAAAAGTCTTGTGACTTGTGTATTATCTGATGTGTTTCTCTGATGAAAGAATCTTGTGGTTCTTTCTTGTTTGCTCATATTAAATTGAGTTAGTTATAGATATGTATGACTCTATATGGTTTTGTATAATCCTTGTATTTTGCCTTGTTGGCATTTGTTTTTTTTTTCACATCTCATAGTCGTGAAACTTGCTAGATTGATTGTTGAGAGTGAACTATCTGGGAGTTTCTTTTATCGTTCTTTGAATTGTTTGTAACAAGTGTTCTTGGTTTAATGCTACTTGAGTTCTAATTGTTTTTGAGAGCATGTTGCTAGTTGCTGTTGGAGTAAAAAAAAACTGTAAGTATGATTCTTCAAGTGCATATGTGTTTTATAAAAGGTTGTTTCCTCAGGGTCATGATAACATGTGTAGGTCTCTCATTATGATTAATTTGTTTGGAAATAAAACTGAGGGGGGATGTTAAAAATAAGATGTATTTGTATATTCCAGTTTTATTTCTAATATGTTTGTTTGGTTCTTAATGTTTGAGGTGTATTGGGCTTGCTGGATGCTGTTGGGCTTAGCTAAGGATTGGACAATGGACATAGCTGAAGAAGCCTATTGGGCTCATAATGTTCCTGGTTATAACCCCTAAACGGCCCATTCATATTAGGGCGGTGTACAGTATCTCCTCTACATAAACAGGATCAATGCCTCTAGATGAAGAAGCCTATTGGGCTCATAATGTTCCTGGTTATAACCCCTAAACGGCCCATTCATATTAGGGCGGTGTACAGTATCTCCTCTACATAAACAGGATCGATGCCTCTAGATGATTATTATTCAAATGTTTAAGTCTCTCTCATCTTTCTCATACCTCTCTGGCGATTAGGGTTTGAAGAGCAATTGTCTTATTGGAGTCATTATCAAGGTGTATTCTGATATAGTCATCTTGTATTGTCTAGGGTTTCATCCCCGTGTCTTGATCTCTGTAATTTCGGTTGTAAGTTTGTATTATTGTTTCTTATCAACAACTGATTTAAATAATCAGTTGTTGAAGACTTTGTATCGGTTTAAGATATCTACAATTGTAGATATCTAGGGTTCTGGTTGGGTAATTTTTGGTTTGGGTTAATAAGATTTTAGTCACCGTTTTTTGTCGCTATATTTGTGTGTTTGTCTTGTTTATGATCTTGTTTAGTTTAGACCCATAGTTTTTTACAAGTGAAAATGAGTTTTTCACTAATTTTGGACTCAAATAAATATATTTATGTATGTGTTATATAAATAATTATTTGTGGGTTTGTGTACTATATTGTGAGAGCATCACAACGAATCAAACCATGTCCAAAATAGAGCTAAGATGAATGAGATATCGAAGCTTGAAAGTTGTAGGTTGGAATAACCAAAGATGTGAAAATGGATTAAGTTTTGTCCCACATTGGTGGGATGACAAAACATGAAGTGGTTTATAAGGAGGAGCACTCCTTGTATATTGTTTAGCATGAACCAAACACTAGTGGGACCCTAAAGGGTGCGAAGCACCCTTAACTCGCACGCTTTGATGGCGCACTTTGTATTTTTGACCTCGTGCGCGTAGTCTGGTACATGGCGGACGGTTGACGTAAACCGTAACAAGTGTGGCACGAGGACTTGGCGTCAGCGCGTGGGTGGTCCAAGGGTGCGCAAGCTAGCTTCCGCGGGTGATGTACTGTCCGCGTAGACACACTCTGGCGCGCAAGATCAGACAGTGTCCTGGTCTGCGCATGACGTTGTTGGCGCATGTTATGTTCCGCGGCTCGTCCTCTTGGCGCGCGCATCGGTGTCTGGGGCGGACGGTTGACGTAAACCGTAACAAGTGTGGCACGAGGACTTGGCGTCAGCGCGTGGGTGGTCCAAGGGTGCGCAAGCTAGCTTCCGCGGGTGATGTACTGTCCGCGTAGACACACTCTGGCGCGCAAGATCAGACAGTGTCCTGGTCTGCGCATGACGTTGTTGGCGCATGTTATGTTCCGCGGCTCGTCCTCTTGGCGCGCGCATCGGTGTCTGGGAGCAGAAGTCTGTTAAGTCAGGTGACTGGGTCAGAGTGACTGTTTCAACTCATGCCATTAAATACAATGGGAGTTTTAGTTTGACACTTCAAAGTAACTTAATCCGATTGATTGTAATTTAAAGTCTTTAATTACAATATTAAAATGCAATAATTGTGAGTTGTCTATATATGAACGTACAGTTCATATGGAAGAGCAAGAGTTTTGGAAAAACTCATATAGAGACATTCTCACAAAATTGTTTTGTTCCATGCTTCATGTGACGAGAGAAAGATTCTCTCAATGTCAACTTTCCTTTAACGAATACAAATTACATGGTGTAATCTTGGGCTCAAGACCATCTCCGGCAGTACGACTACTGTTCCGGTTGTTGTACCCTGGGAGACAGACCGTCTGAGAGGAGGCGCGGAATCTGTTTTAAGGGCCCCGTGTCAAACACGATCCTCAACCAAAATCGTCAACAATTAGTTTATTTATTCTTGCAGAGACGATTAGTAGAAGATGATGCGGTTGAAGTTGCTTGAATCAAGATTCGGTACATTTTACGTTGTATCTTATTTCATTTATTTAATTTCGTAAACAGTATTGTACTTTTGTATTTCCTACGAATAACGAGAGTATCGTTATCATATTTGTTTTATTATTTTAATAAAATTGTGAACCCTATTTCCTACAATCTTAAAACAGACTTTCGTGTAGATTATCGATATAATCTAAAAACCTTCTTATTGAGGATTTTGGGTTCACGAAAGTATAAAAATATTAATTGGGATTTTTGTTAAAATCTAATAAATATTTTTTGGAGATATTCTTATAGTACAAGTCGGATTAATTTTTATGATTGGAGTACAATCTTTAATCCGAAATACCGTGTTTACAAAACGTAGTTTGATTCAAGTTTTCGGTTTCATGGGTGTTTTGTGTCGAGTTTAGATAATCCTGTGACACCCGGCAAATTCAGGTTAACAACGTCGTCTAGATTAAAGTCTACCTTAGCGAGTCACGCGTATTCTGTACTTAACTGGGTTAGTTGAGTCGGGTTATGGTTCGGGAACTGTTATGTGAGTCTAGGGAATCATTAGATGTTGGCCTAGAGGATCGTTAGATGTCAGTCATTAACCAAGTGTACAAGGGGTGACGATTCGGAGAATCGTCAAAGCATAGGGAACATGCAAGTCTCGAGTCCCGGGAATTGGTGAACGAGTGTGAATGTGTTTATTTGCAAGTGTTATGTGTTTACAATCATTATGTGACTTGTCGGTATGTGAAAATGTGTTAACATATGTTAAAACGGGGTTTAACGCGCAAAATACTTGGAACCATACCCTGTAGGCGATTAGGGTGAGCTAATCACCTACAGGGTGGCGATTAGCACTCCCCAGGTGGCGAGTAGCTCACCCAAGGTGGCGATTAGGGGGCTAATCGCCTAAGGGGGGTGGCGATTAGCAACCCTAATCGCCTGCAACTGGAGCCTAATCGCCTGCAACGTGGGTTACGACTAAAAACGACTATAAATACAATATTTGACCTCCTAAACATCATAACATCAACCCTAGTCGCCCCACAACTCGTCCCAACACCCACACAACCTCTGGAACACGATTTTGGATCAAACAACTTGATTTCAAGCCTATTTCATCAATCAATCATAATCTTAAGGTGTGGTTTTCATCCATGCAATCTTTTCTAACGTTTTTATTGAATCCCTAATGGTCCAGACCTGCTCATAAACACTTGTGCCTTCTGTAAATCGTTAATAATCATTATTGTGTGGATTCTAGATGCTATGCATGTTGTATGTGTAGTTTTTAATTAAAAGATAGGATTTTTATGATTCAAGAAGGATTATTAACATGATGTTAGGGTAGTTACTGATTTATAATGATGGTTTGGTATGGTAATCTGATTGATTGTTCATTAGGTTATGTTTATGCATGTTGATGTGATGATTGCATGATACTTGTGTTATGTTTTAGAAACGTGGTTGCATCCAGGACTGCTAGAACAAGGTTAAACGATGCATTTTGATGTAAACATGTTTAGGATACTTGTTTGATTGATATTGGAGGTTAACACACGTTCTAGGGTTGATTTGGAGTGTTAAATGCGCGAAAAACCGGAACAGACCTGCAGGTAGCGATTAGCAGGGCTAATCGCCTAAGGGATAGGCGATTAGCAGGCTAATCGCCTACCAGAAGGGGCTAATCGCCTACCCTGTAGGCGATTAGCATGCTAATCGCCTGGTAAGGTGTGTTTTTGCATGCTGCATGACCCTAATCGCCTGATAAGTTCTGAAATGCATGTAACATGACCCTAATCGCCTGCAAACTCAAAAATTAGCATACCACATGACCCTAATCGCCTACTGTATAGGCGATTAGCATTCCTAATTGCCTGTTGACCAACGTAATTGCTAGTTGACTTTTCCTAATCGCCTGTACTGCTGCTGTAAGTATATTTTAGCATTCCGGGACCCGTTTTGACACCTAGGAACATGCTAGGAACCCCGTAACATGTCTGATAACTTGGTAACATGTGTTCGGGTCAGTAATGTGTTAATGGAACTATGTGCTAGAACTTGTTGGACTTTAACGTATGTTAAGTGTGACTGCATGATTATGTGTTTGTGAATACTAGTGTAACACGGGAAGCCTCGGGTCACCAATGGGATGTCGAGTCTTGTACGTTGGGTCATGTTAACAGTAAACGTGTTGTCAAATAAACTTGGTTAAGGTCTGGACATCTAGGGACTAACTAACCTACGGGTTATTAGTCTAAGAACTTGTAACTGTCATATGTTAGGTCGCCGCTTTACGGGGCTAGCATAGCTTGTTGACTTATTCTGTTATCTGAAGTAACGCAACCTAAGGTGAGTTTACGGCCCCACTTTACTTGGTTTTCACTTTTTGGGGGAGAAAACATGTGTTAAACAACTATTTGGTAACAACTGTCATACTATGGGTTTTCAAACGGTTTACTATACGATCTTTGGAAGTCCCGGGGGGAACCATGAATGTGCTGGTTTGCACAACGGGGAAATGTGAATAGCGCTATTGGGAGTGACCAACCCCACCCGTCGGCATGGAGCGCCGGGCGGGTGCATATTGTCTCAAACAGGAACAGGTTTACTATTCGGGCACAACATCTGGTTTGCGAGTTAGTAATGGTTTTCCAATCGTAGTAGTAATGGAACATGCGCCTAGCTAGCGTACTTGGTTTACAATTGTTATAGTATGGACAGGTTTAACTTGGAACTTTGATTACAAACCTGTAAACTCACCAGCATTTTTGTGCTGACGTAAACTCTTACATGTTTTCTCAGGTCGCTAAGGTAGCAAAGTGGAACTAGGGCGCACGCGTCTGCACGGCGTCTAGTTAGAGTTGCATGGTCTTTGAACATTAAACATTTGGTTTTATTTTGGTTATGTAACGATATTTAGCTTCCGCTGATGTTTGGGATTTTTAAACTATGTTTTTGAAATTCATTTAGTATTGTTTATTGTGATCATTGACTTGGATCCTGGTTTGTCATGCGCCTCGCGGTAAAACTCCGCAAGTGGATTTTGAGGGTGTGACAGATTGGTATCAGAGCCAGGTTATAGTGAACTAGGACTGCATGTAGAGTCTAGTCTATAACTGAGTCGCACACACTAGATGATCACATGGTACTAAACTTTATACTGGGTTACTTATAGACTTGTCGGGGTGTCTCTAAATCACCTTACCCTTCTGTGTTACATCATCCATTCTCTCTTACTGGGTTACTTGCTTACTAGACAGTGCGGTACATTGGGGTTAACTGTATACTCTTGAGATTGGTCCAAGATTCGGACATCTCCCTTTCCTACCCCAATAGAAACCCTTGTCATGAACTACCGTAGTATTACGGTGTATAGCTAAGAATCTATGTCCGGTGATTTGAACTTTGAACTAGGAGAACACTTGGAGGACCATGTAGAGCGGTTTATCATTTTGGGTGCACACAAAATCATAAACCGAAATGCATGAAAACCCTAGTGAGCTCTGGGTTCGAATGGATAGTCCTGGGTTGGATCTAGCTTTGATCTTGTGAACGCTGGTGATTATCATTGGCTGTGAAACTAAATTTTCTCGTCCTTTTTGCCAGAATCATGTCTGGAGCACGAGGAGGACGTGGAGGTGGCCGCGCTGGTGGGCGTGGTAATGGTGGTCGTGGGGGTGTGAACCTCACGCAGGAGGACTTGAATAACTTGCTGCAAGCTGCCTTCCAGCTAGGGCACAATGGCGGTAAGTTGACCTAACCATTTCTATCTCATCGGTGAACTTTGTTTACATTTCCCGTGGTTTTCTTACGTGTTTCTTTACAGGTGGTCATGTTAATCCACCACCACCACCCATGTGCACCTACAAAATGTTTCGGGACTGCAAGCCCCATGAGTTTTCGGGTACGGAGGGTGCAGTAGGTTTGCTCAGGTGGTTGGAAAAAGTGGAGTCTGTTTTCCTGATGTGTAACTGTCTTCCAGAGGATCGAGTCAAGTATTCTGCTGGGTTACTCCAAGATGTTGCGTTGACCTGGTGGAATGATATCACCCAGACTATGGGTATAGGGGAGGCTTATGCTATGCCTTGGGAGAACTTTATGCAACTGCTGAAGCGGGAGTACTGTCCCAGGGAGGAGATTCAAAAGCTGGAACACGAGGTGTGGAACCTCAAAATGTCTGGGTCGGAAATCGAGAAGTATACTGTGAGGCGGAACGAATTGGCCGTACTTTGTCCTGATCTACATGTGCCGGAATATAGGAGGATTGAACATTATATCTCGGGTCTTGTGCCAGAAATCGCAGGGTTGGTAGCTGCGGGGAATCTTCCTACCTACCCGGATGTGGTCCGATCTGCTCATAGAATGACTAACCTGAAGGTGAGTGAGGGTATCTTGCCTGCCAAAGGTTCAACTACTAAGGCTCCGGAGAGCAACAAGCGAAAGTGGGAAAATGAGGTGAAGAGTACTACACCAGCACCAACTCAACAGGGGAAAAGGTTTGATAGTGGGGGTTTGTCTTCATCGGGTTCTAAGCCAAGTGGTGGTTATGCGGGAAAGTTACCAAAATGCAATAAGTGTGGACGCCATTATCATGGGGGTTGCGACAATAATCGTTGCCATCGCTGTCAGAAGTTGGGGCATTTTGCCAAAGACTGTAGGGTGACTCTTCCATCGACTCAGGCCCCAACTACTACTCCGACTTCTGCTACTCAGGGGACTGCGGGCAAACAGGGATGTTTTCACTGTGGGGAAACTGGGCATTACAAGAAGGAGTGTCCAAAGCTGAAACAGGGAGGGAACGGGAATGGTAATGGGAATGGAAATGGTAACAACGGGGGCGGAAACAGGAATGCACGCGCCTTCGTTATTGGGACTGCAGAGGCAAGAAAGGACCCTGACACAGTCACTGGTACGTTTCTTCTCAACGATCGCTCTGTTAGTGTTTTATTTGATTCTGGTGCCGATAAGAGTTTCATATCTGTGGAGATTAGTCGTTTGCTAGATGTAGTACCTGTACCCCTAGAGGCTAAATATATTATAGAATTGGCTGACGGTAAGAAGATAGAAGCTACTTACATTCTTCGGGAGTGTCACATAGAGTTGTCGGGTTTGTCTTTTCCTATCGACCTTATGCCGGTACCTTTGGGTAGTTTTGACGTGGTTATAGGCATGGATTGGTTGTCTCTGTATCGCGCTGAGATCGTTTGTTACGACAAGGTCATCCGGATTCCTCTCCCTGATGGAGAATTTCTTTCTGTGTACGGGGACAAGAGCGGTGCTCCGCTAAGTCTCATCTCTAGCATGAAAGCCCTTAAGTATCTTCGGAAGGGTTATTCGGCTGTTCTGGCACTTTTATCTGTTTCCACTTCCAGCGAGAAGAAAATCGACGATATCCCGGTTGTACGTGAGTTTTCTGATGTCTTTCCTGATGATTTATCTGGTCTTCCTCCCCATCGTCAGGTTGAGTTCGGTATTGATCTTGTACCTGGCGCTGCTCCTATTGCTCGGGCCCCCTACCGTCTTGCACCTCCTGAGATGCAAGAATTGTCTAACCAGTTACAGGAACTCTTGGATAAGGGTTTCATCAGACCTAGTTCTTCCCCTTGGGGAGCCCCGATTTTGTTTGTTAAGAAGAAGGATGGCAGTTTTCGACTGTGCGTGGATTATAGAGAGTTGAACAAGGTGACTATCAAGAATCGTTATCCTCTTCCTCGTATTGATGACCTATTTGACCAACTCCAGGGTTCTAGCTACTATTCCAAGATTGATCTAAGGTCCGGTTATCACCAGTTGCGCGTTAGGGAAGCTGATGTTGCTAAGACTGCCTTTCGTACACGTTATGGCCATTTCAAGTTCTTGGTCATGCCTTTTGGTCTCACTAACGCACCGGCGGTTTTCATGGATTTGATGAACCGCGTTTGCAAACCGTATCTTGACAAGTTCGTTATCGTGTTTATCGATGACATTCTGATCTATTCCAAGAACGAGACCGAACACGAGGAACACCTACGGTTGGTCTTGGAACTTTTGCGACGAGAACAACTTTATGCTAAGTTCTCGAAGTGCGATTTTTGGTTACGCGAAGTCCAATTCCTAGGGCATGTAGTCAACGAACTGGGAATCCATGTCGATCCAGCTAAGATCGAAGCGATCAAGGACTGGGAAGCACCGAAGACGCCAACTGAGGTGCGGCAATTCCTAGGCCTTGCGGGCTATTATCGTCGTTTCATAAAGGGGTTCTCGGAGATCGCTCAACCCCTCACCACTCTTACTCAGAAGGATAGAAAATTCGACTGGGGTGAACCACAGGAGTCAGCATTCCAAAAACTGAAGACTAAGCTTTGTTCTGCTCCTATTTTGTCCTTGCCTGAAGGCACTGATGATTTCGTTGTTTACTGTGATGCTTCTATTCATGGTCTCGGTTGCGTGTTGATGCAACGCGAGAAGGTAATTGCGTACGCTTCTCGTCAACTCAAGGTGCACGAGAGGAACTACACTACCCATGACTTGGAATTGGGTGCGGTGGTGTTCGCGTTGAAAATTTGGAGGCATTACTTGTACGGTACCAAATGCACCATCTACACCGATCACAAGAGTCTCCAGCACATTTTTGACCAACAGCACCTGAACATACGACAGCGCCGTTGGGTTGAACTCCTGAACGACTATGACTGTGCCATTAAGTACCATCCTGGCAAGGCGAATGTTGTGGCAGACGCCTTGAGCAGGAAGGAATCGACAAACCCTCGTCGCGTTCGGGCGTTGCAACTCACGATCCATTCCTCTCTGCCTGATCAACTCCGTTCTGCTCAGTTAGAAGCCTTGAAGGAGGAAAACCTTAAGGCTGAAACTATGCACGGTGCCGACAAGCACCTCGAGCAAAGACCTGATGGTCTGCGCTACTTCGCAGAACGCGTCTGGGTTCCTTTATTCGGGGGACTTCGGGAGCTGGTTCTTGATGAAGCTCACAAGTCTCGGTATTCCATTCATCCTGGTTCAGATAAGATGTACCAGGATCTAAAAATACTGTACTGGTGGCCAAACATGAGGGCGGATATAGCCTCATACGTGAGTAATTGCTTGACCTGTGCTAAGATCAAAGTGGAATACCAGAAACCGTCGGGTCTATTGCAACAACCTGAAATTCCAGAGTGGAAATGGGAACGGATTACGATGGACTTTGTCACACAACTACCTAAGTCACCGAGTGGGAATGATAAGATATGGGTGATTGTCGACCGTTTGACGAAATCAGCCCATTTCCTTGCTATTAAGGAGACCGACACCATGGATCGGTTGGCTCGTTTATATCTGAAAGAAGTTGTCTCTAAGCATGGGGTACCAGTTTCTATTATCTCGGATCGTGATTCTCATTTTACTTCGCATTTCTGGAAGTCTTTGCATAAGGCTTTGGGTACCCAGTTAGACATCAGTACAGCTTACCATCCACAAACTGACGGTCAGAGTGAGCGTACAATTCAAACTCTAGAAGACATGCTGCGGGCATGTGTGATCGATTTTGGCAAAGGTTGGGAAGCTCACTTACCGTTAGTAGAATTCTCTTACAACAACAGTTACCACACGAGCATCAAGGCAGCTCCGTTCGAGGCATTATACGGACGGAAATGCCGGTCTCCTCTTTGTTGGGCTGAAGTGGGTGAGAGTCAACTCACTGGGCCTGAGCTAGTGTACGAAACTTCTGAGAAAATCGTACAGATTCGTAACCGATTGGCAGCGGCACGGGATCGACAGAAGAGCTATGCTGACCATCGCCGTAAGCCATTGGAGTTTCAAGTTGGTGATAAAGTACTTCTAAAGGTTTCACCATGGAAGGGCGTCATACGCTTTGGGAAGCGTGGCAAACTTAACCCACGGTATGTCGGTCCATTTACGATCCTGGAACGGATCGGACCGGTGGCATATCGACTTGATTTACCGACGGAGCTCGGTAACGTACATAACGTCTTCCACGTATCTAACCTGAAGAAGTGTCTGACTGACGAGTCTCTCATTGTTCCACTAGAAGAGATCAAGGTTGATGATCGTCTTCGGATAGTGGAGGAACCTGTCGAGATCCTTGATTACAAGATTCGCAGTCTACGTCACAGTAAGATTCGCATTGTTAAGGTTCGATGGAACTCGAACCGGGGACCGGAATACACTTGGGAACGCGAGGATCAGATGAAGTCTAAGTATCCTCATCTCTTTCCTAAAGAGGCATTCGAATCGAGACACGTTACCACTGCAACGGAATGAATCTCGGGGCGAGATTCCTTTTAACGTGGGGATGATGTGACAACTCGGGTAATTCTCTCTCTTGGTTTCTATCTTTTGTCTGTTTCTTTTGTTCATACTCTTAGTACTTGTATAATTTTCGGGACGAAAATTCTTTTAACGTGGGGATGATGTGACACCCGGCAAATTCAGGTTAACAACGTCGTCTAGATTAAAGTCTACCTTAGCGAGTCACGCGTATTCTGTACTTAACTGGGTTAGTTGAGTCGGGTTATGGTTCGGGAACTGTTATGTGAGTCTAGGGAATCATTAGATGTTGGCCTAGAGGATCGTTAGATGTCAGTCATTAACCAAGTGTACAAGGGGTGACGATTCGGAGAATCGTCAAAGCATAGGGAACATGCAAGTCTCGAGTCCCGGGAATTGGTGAACGAGTGTGAATGTGTTTATTTGCAAGTGTTATGTGTTTACAATCATTATGTGACTTGTCGGTATGTGAAAATGTGTTAACATATGTTAAAACGGGGTTTAACGCGCAAAATACTTGGAACCATACCCTGTAGGCGATTAGGGTGAGCTAATCACCTACAGGGTGGCGATTAGCACTCCCCAGGTGGCGAGTAGCTCACCCAAGGTGGCGATTAGGGGGCTAATCGCCTAAGGGGGTGGCGATTAGCAACCCTAATCGCCTGCAACTGGAGCCTAATCGCCTGCAACGTGGGTTACGACTAAAAACGACTATAAATACAATATTTGACCTCCTAAACATCATAACATCAACCCTAGTCGCCCCACAACTCGTCCCAACACCCACACAACCTCTGGAACACGATTTTGGATCAAACAACTTGATTTCAAGCCTATTTCATCAATCAATCATAATCTTAAGGTGTGGTTTTCATCCATGCAATCTTTTCTAACGTTTTTATTGAATCCCTAATGGTCCAGACCTGCTCATAAACACTTGTGCCTTCTGTAAATCGTTAATAATCATTATTGTGTGGATTCTAGATGCTATGCATGTTGTATGTGTAGGTTTTAATTAAAAGATAGGATTTTTATGATTCAAGAAGGATTATTAACATGATGTTAGGGTAGTTACTGATTTATAATGATGGTTTGGTATGGTAATCTGATTGATTGTTCATTAGGTTATGTTTATGCATGTTGATGTGATGATTGCATGATACTTGTGTTATGTTTTAGAAACGTGGTTGCATCCAGGACTGCTAGAACAAGGTTAAACGATGCATTTTGATGTAAACATGTTTAGGATACTTGTTTGATTGATATTGGAGGTTAACACACGTTCTAGGGTTGATTTGGAGTGTTAAATGCGCGAAAAACCGGAACAGACCTGCAGGTAGCGATTAGCAGGGCTAATCGCCTAAGGGAGGCTAATCGCCTACCAGAAGGGGCTAATCGCCTACCCTGTAGGCGATTAGCATGCTAATCGCCTGGTAAGGTGTGTTTTTGCATGCTGCATGACCCTAATCGCCTGATAAGTTCTGAAATGCATGTAACATGACCCTAATCGCCTGCAAACTCAAAAATTAGCATACCACATGACCCTAATCGCCTACTGTATAGGCGATTAGCATTCCTAATTGCCTGTTGACCAACGTAATTGCTAGTTGACTTTTCCTAATCGCCTGTACTGCTGCTGTAAGTATATTTTAGCATTCCGGGACCCGTTTTGACACCTAGGAACATGCTAGGAACCCCGTAACATGTCTGATAACTTGGTAACATGTGTTCGGGTCAGTAATGTGTTAATGGAACTATGTGCTAGAACTTGTTGGACTTTAACGTATGTTAAGTGTGACTGCATGATTATGTGTTTGTGAATACTAGTGTAACACGGGAAGCCTCGGGTCACCAATGGGATGTCGAGTCTTGTACGTTGGGTCATGTTAACAGTAAACGTGTTGTCAAATAAACTTGGTTAAGGTCTGGACATCTAGGGACTAACTAACCTACGGGTTATTAGTCTAAGAACTTGTAACTGTCATATGTTAGGTCGCCGCTTTACGGGGCTAGCATAGCTTGTTGACTTATTCTGTTATCTGAAGTAACGCAACCTAAGGTGAGTTTACGGCCCCACTTTACTTGGTTTTCACTTTTTGGGGGAGAAAACATGTGTTAAACAACTATTTGGTAACAACTGTCATACTATGGGTTTTCAAACGGTTTACTATACGATCTTTGGAAGTCCCGGGGGGAACCATGAATGTGCTGGTTTGCACAACGGGGAAATGTGAATAGCGCTATTGGGAGTGACCAACCCCACCCGTCGGCATGGAGCGCCGGGCGGGTGCATATTGTCTCAAACAGGAACAGGTTTACTATTCGGGCACAACATCTGGTTTGCGAGTTAGTAATGGTTTTCCAATCGTAGTAGTAATGGAACATGCGCCTAGCTAGCGTACTTGGTTTACAATTGTTATAGTATGGACAGGTTTAACTTGGAACTTTGATTACAAACCTGTAAACTCACCAGCATTTTTGTGCTGACGTAAACTCTTACATGTTTTCTCAGGTCGCTAAGGTAGCAAAGTGGAACTAGGGCGCACGCGTCTGCACGGCGTCTAGTTAGAGTTGCATGGTCTTTGAACATTAAACATTTGGTTTTATTTTGGTTATGTAACGATATTTAGCTTCCGCTGATGTTTGGGATTTTTAAACTATGTTTTTGAAATTCATTTAGTATTGTTTATTGTGATCATTGACTTGGATCCTGGTTTGTCATGCGCCTCGCGGTAAAACTCCGCAAGTGGATTTTGAGGGTGTGACAAATCCGAAGCATTAACAAATATTAACATGTATTTAGACGTTTTAAATACTAATTTTCTAATGAGCGTATTAGAAAAGACGTAATATTTGTTAACCTTGAAAAATATTTGCTAGAGGTTATTTCTAACGAGCGTGTTAGAGATTAATCTTAGTAAAATATTTTCTAATGAGCGTATTAGAAAATATTTTGGCAACCCACATAGAAACGTTTGGTATACGTTTTCGATCTAACATGCGTGGTAGAGATCATTATTTGGAGAAATAGTGATTGTTATCGAATGTGTTGAAACATATTTATTTCTAACGAGCGTGTTAGAAATGATTATTATTTTTTTTAAATAATAAGTTTCAAAACATTTATAATTTCTAACGAGCATGTTAGATATTACTATTATTCTAAAATAATAAGTTTTATAACCTTTATTTTCCTAACGAGCGAGTTGGAAAATATTATTTTCGTAAATAATAAGGTTTAAAACATGCGTATTTTCTAACGAGCATGTTAGAAAGTAATTATTTTAGTAAAATATAATTAGTTTCAAAATGTTGAGAACATTTTGATTTCTAATGTGCGTATTAGAAATTAGTTATGTAAACAACAAGTTTGAAACATGTAGTTCTAACAAGCATGTTAGAAACGACGGCGTTGAAAAATAACGTATGAAAACATATCTAATGAGCGTATTAGAAATGGTTGTTTACAAAAATCATAAGTTTATTTTAAAACTTATATTTTCTAACGAGCGTGTTAGAACTTGATGCTTTTGTAAAAACGAACAAACTAGACGTTTAATTTTCTAACAAGCGTGTTAGAAATGGCTTATTATATTTATATATGAGCCAAATAAAAAAAAAATATTTAAACGGTCTTGTAATTGTTTATTTCTAACGAGAGTGTTAGAAATGGTTGTATATATATAAACCAATAAGTTTTGAAACGATTTTGGTAATCGTTTATTTCTAACGAGCGTGTTAGAAACGGTTTAGTTATATAACCAAAACACCATATAACGATGAGCGTAATCGTTTGTCTTCTAACAAGTATGTTAGAAATGGTTACTTATTGAAACCGAATATTTTAATATTTGGTACATGTATAGTTTCTAATGAGCGAATTAGAAACGATTTATCATAGAAACCATGTACTTTAACGAATTATAATCGTTTATGTATTTTAACGATTTATAATCGTTTATGTATTTTAACGATTTATAATCGTTTATTTTCTAACGAGCGGGTTAGAATTGGGTTAACTATGATAAAATAATTAAGATGATTTGTAATCATTTTATTCTCTAACGAGCGAGTTAGATGCGGTTTTAAATAATAAAACTATTTTCGAGTTTATGGTCTTGATTTGTAATCAAAGCATAAACATATATAGTTTAATTTTTAAAACACTTGCAAAAACGATAAATGTTCTGTACAAATAAAACATGACTTTGTAATTGGTTCGATACTCGTATGAGAAGTATCATGTCTTGAACCAAATGATAGTCATGGTGAGACTATTTGGTGGAAAACAACTCGAGGTTGTTTGCTCAACTACTTGCGAGTAGTGTATTATATAAACAACTTTGTTGTTTTGGACATCTTGTGTCACTGATGGAGTACGTCGAAACATGCCACAAGGCGATATAATTGCGATTATTTCGTCGAACGTTAAAGTGTTAAAGAGAATAACACTTTGAGATTTGATGTTTATATATCCTTATGAATCCGTTAAAATACATTTGTTATGTATTATATATATTTTTGGATTATCGCTTATTTTTTTAATATTCAAGTGATTTAAAAGATAATAAACGATATATATCAAAAGGAAATTAATGTGGATTTTTTTTCTTCGACGAATTTAATAAGGATATATGTTTTAACGGGTAATGCTAGGAGTGTCTTGCAAGAACACAATGAGCGGGTTGTGATCATGACTTGTGTAATAAGTCACATACCAAACATCAAATGTACAACATGATGAGCGAATCATGACGAACGTGGCAAGTGTTTTGAGATTAAATACATGGAAACGAGGTATGACATCTAATGTTGAGAGCTTCAACATGGAAATACACACTTGTGAATTTTTCGATGACTATAACATATGAAAGAAATATATGTTAATATTGTGAACTCTTTAATAAATTTGCTAAATTTATTGTAAGACATTTGCAATAGTGATGGATATGTAGATGTTTCTACAACCATCAGTGTTGTTTGACCTATGTGGAGGATTTGTCCTTAGTTTTTGGAGATTTCCCCAATACATGATTTTAACAAAACAACATGGAAATGTATATATCACTTGAGGCACATATGTGAATGCTATGTCATTGAGTGTCAATCTGATTGACTTTATCTCAAGACTTTAGTGATTTATACTAGTATTGTTCATCTAGTTGATGATGAACATATTCATCAAAGTGACTTATATTAAGAATTATGTTTAAGTTCTTAAGAGTCAATGGTGTAGCCTTGGAGATTAAAGGCAAATGAGTTTTTGATCCTAATGGATGAAATTAACTATAGTTTTTGAGACATTCCTAGAACCCGATGGTTTGGAATGATAAAACAAGTTCTAATTATGGTGTCTAATTAAGACGTGAATGTTTGAAAGAGATAGTGCGTTATCTTTTAAGACTGTGAAGAATCAGAATGATGCATCTTCTGTTCACATGCTAGAGTATTAGAGTCTAAAGCATGCTAGACTAATACTTGTTAATGAAACATTCAAAGTGCAAGCAATGTGGGGGGAAGAGCCATTTAAGAAACAACCCGTAGGGGATGTAAAAATGGTATTTGAGAAGTTTTCTCAACTTCATACGAAAGGGAAAACCTTTCATCACCCCATTGGATGTTATCCAATAAACACTTAAATGTGGGGGTGGCTTGCATTTGAAAATAGAGTGAGTTAATCGAGTTGATTGGACTCAAATGCCAATTGATAAGATCCAAAACCTAGCTAACTTTGAATCACATCACCAAAGGCATAGAAACGTGTTTAGCCATGAATTGCGTTTCATGTCATTCTAAAGACGAAAAGGAAGGTTCAAAGGGTAACACCTACCTATCCTGCTACCATAACCAGATCTATGTTTAGATCATATGGTATAAGCCTTACGAATTGACAAAATGGCTAAATTGACCAGCGAGTCAAGAACACGTTAGAATAACTTATCTCAGTTGCAAATGGATCCAACAACCTGATGGTTGATAAGAGATGAAGTTGTATGGAATGAGACTAAAGCCCATGGAAAAAGGGACATGAGGGAAACCTAATCTAGTTGACTGGAGATCCCAAGATCTAGATTCAATAGGCAAACTTAATCATGAACCGAAAGGTAGTCACTGTGGGGGCATAGCTAAGATATATGTTTATATATAAGCTAGTATATAAGGTTATATACATATCCCCTAAACTACAAAAGGGTGTTTAAATACGTCCTAGTCCATTCCTATAAATCCAGTGACATTGTTGAGAGGTTAAGCATAACATATGGTTTAATGATTAGTGTAGATCATTACACACCATAATGCTTTTAATGATTTAAAATCACCTATGTTGGAGAGAAGTGTGGTCGCTTCGAATGAAATTGTGGGCACAATTTCTAGAGCTCCCGCAGACCCAGGAAAGTGTTCCATGACCATTATTGGACACGATAATGAAGGGATGGCCAGGCTAGGGGGAGTCTTGTGTGAACGTATATTGTCGTTTACACAAACAGCCGTCAATTCAAAGACATCAAGTTCATATTGACAGCTAGTAAGCTAAGTATGCTTCACAAGGGAAGGTTCAAAGGGTTACACCTACCTATCCTATGCAAGACTCAACCGTCGAGGTTACATCGGTAATTTGTGTGTTTTTTCGATATCCATTCATGTGGGGGATTGTTGGAAAAATGGTAGTGAAAATGAGTTTTTCACTAATTTTGGACTCAAATAAATATATTTATGTATGTGTTATATAAATAATTATTTGTGGGTTTGTGTACTATATTGTGAGAGCATCACAACGAATCAAACCATGTCCAAAATAGAGCTAAGATGAATGAGATATCGAAGCTTGAAAGTTGTAGGTTGGAATAACCAAAGATGTGAAAATGGATTAAGTTTTGTCCCACATTGGTGGGATGACAAAACATGAAGTGGTTTATAAGGAGGAGCACTCCTTGTATATTGTTTAGCATGAACCAAACACTAGTGGGACCCTAAAGGGTGCGAAGCACCCTTAACTCGCACTCGCACACGCGCGCGCGCGCGTGGCGTGGGCGATGGGCGCAATGTGGCGCTTTGATGGCGCACTTTGCACTTCGCACACTCGCGTCGCCGCGAGCCGCCTTTGTATTTTTGACCTCGTGCGCGTAGTCTGGTACATGGCGGACGGTTGACGTAAACCGTAACAAGTGTGGCACGAGGACTTGGCGTCAGCGCGTGGGTGGTCCAAGGGTGCGCAAGCTAGCTTCCGCGGGTGATGTACTGTCCGCGTAGACACACTCTGGCGCGCAAGATCAGACAGTGTCCTGGTCTGCGCATGACGTTGTTGGCGCATGTTATGTTCCGCGGTTCATCCTCTTGGCGCGCGCATCGGTGTCTGGGAGCAGAAGTCTGTTAAGTCAGGTGACTGGGTCAGAGTGACTGTTTCAACTCATGCCATTAAATACAATGGGAGTTTTAGTTTGACACTTCAAAGTAACTTAATCCGATTGATTGTAATTTAAAGTCTTTAATTACAATATTAAAATGCAATAATTGTGAGTTGTCTATATATGAACGTACAGTTCATATGGAAGAGCAAGAGTTTTGGAAAAACTCATATAGAGACATTCTCACAAAATTGTTTTGTTCCATGCTTCATGTGACGAGAGAAAGATTCTCTCAATGTCAACTTTCCTTTAACGAATACAAATTACATGGTGTAATCTTGGGCTCAAGACCATCTCCGGCAGTACGACTACTGTTCCGGTTGTTGTACCCTGGGAGACAGACCGTCTGAGAGGAGGCGCGGAATCTGTTTTAAGGACCCCGTGTCAAACACGATCCTCAACCAAAATCGTCAACAATTAGTTTATTTATTCTTGGAGAGACGATTAGTAGAAGATGATGCGGTTGAAGTTGCTTGAATCAAGATTCGGTACATTTTACGTTGTATCTTATTTCATTTATTTAATTTCGTAAACGGTATTGTACTTTTGTATTTCCTACGAATAACGAGAGTATCGTTATCATATTTGTTTTATTATTTTAATAAAATTGTGAACCCTATTTCCTACATCTATAAAGGAAATGACTTTTGTCTGGTTAGAAACATATGAGTAATATTTTTGCGTTGGTTTGGAGTGATGGGTGTAATTTTATTTTTCTTTGACTTGTTTCTTTGATTTGGTGTCTAGCTTCTTGCTAACCTATTTTTAATATTGCCGTTCAAAAAAATGTCAAAAATGAGCATTAAAATTTTAAGGTCCTCGCCATAGTTCGTGGGATTCGCCCACTAGTCAAAGCTTTTATTTCAAAAGTCAAAGAAAGTCTAGAAGCAAATTGTGTAACGCGGTAGATTTTCAAATTTAAACACTAATCACTTTAAGAAGCAAATTAACGTTAAAGTAAGCTATCGAGTTTCTGCACTAATGACAGAGAAATTCATAGAAGTAGAAGTAGAGACTCAAGCTGCATTTCTCTCAAAAGCACGTGAACTCAAACGACAATTTACCCTAAAGTCATGTTCTTGTTGCAAGATGGTTTAAACAAATGAAAAGTGGCTAATACTTGAAAACAAAACAATATAAAGGTTATTTTCTTGTTGCAAGGAAAGACGCTCATTGCAATTTAGCAATGGTCTCCGTCCCACTCTTATCAAGTAATAAAACCACTTGAGAAAATTTCTGTTTTCGTCCCTGAGGTTTGCTCAATTTAACTAGTCTAGTCCAAAAATCTAATTTATAACAAAGCCTTCCCTGAGTTTTGCAATTCATAACGCTTTCAGTCCAAAACAGTAACTGGGTTAAATTTCTTGGTTAGTGTCAAGGGCAATATAGTCAATTCATTCATCATCAATAAACACACCTATTAAAACCTTCAGACCCTTGTTTTTCAGTCAATATATTCGATCTCTCTCTCTCTCTCTCATCAAGCTACACAGTGTCAAGGGCAATATAGTCAATTCATTCATCATCAATAAACACACCTATTAAAACCTTCAGACCCTTGTTTTTCAGTCAATATATTCGA
This sequence comes from Ambrosia artemisiifolia, assembly GCA_032199755.1. Lineage (NCBI taxonomy): Eukaryota > Viridiplantae > Streptophyta > Magnoliopsida > Asterales > Asteraceae > Ambrosia > Ambrosia artemisiifolia. The sequence continues at coordinate 37,298,137 of CM063516.1, forward strand.
TCTCTCTCTCTCTCTCTCATCAAGCTACACAATGTTACCCAACCCAAATGTGATTTGCCCATGTGGTTTTGCAACCGTGGTTCGCACATCGTGGACACCATCAAATCCAGGCCGTCGGTTCTATTGTTGTGGTAGACCAGTATGTGTTAATTTGGGGTTTTTTTTTTTTTTTTTTTGACCTAACTTCTCACTGTTGAACAGGGAGCAAATTGTGGGTTTGTTTCATGGGCTGATCCTCCAATGTGCAGAAGATCAACTCAAGTCATCCCTGGATTATTGAGGAGTATTAATGAACATGAAGCTGATAAGAGGGAAATGGCAAAAAAATATAAGAGGCTACTAGTTGTGTGTTGTTTAAGTTGGTTTTTCTTCATGTATTATCTTACGAAATGAATTGGTGGTACTTGTATTATGTTTACCAATTTGACCTAATTTTGGGCTTTGTTAATGTAAAGGTCATAATTGGATCTGGTTGTAGTATGTTTGAAAAATGAATGAAATGGTGACTTTGTTAATGTAATGAAATTGGTATGTTAATGAATGTTGGATGTTTGACCCATTAACACAATGCAACATTTGCAAACTGTTTGACACATTAACACAATGCATAGACACAAACTGTTTGACCCATTAACACAATGCATACACACAAACTGTTTGACACATTAACACAATACATAGACACAAACCTGTTGACCCATTAACACAATGCATACACACAAACTGTTTGACCCATTAACACAATGCATACACACAACTGTTTGACCCATTAACAACAATGCATAAACATAAACTGTTTGACCCATTAACAAAATACACATAAACTGGGTCAAAGTGCATACTAATCAATATAATCAACATTAACAAGTAGTCAACATAACCAAAAGACCATTCATAATAGCATTCTTAAACAAGGTTCAAACAAACACAAATAAGGTTCAAAACACCATACTTAAAGTAAGTTTCAAAATACCACATGCTGAAATAAGGTTCAAAAGACCAATAAAACAAGAGAACAAACTAGGTTGCTGGTGGACCACCACATCCTGAAACCTTCTTTGACTTGCATGACCTAGAGTTATGTCCCTTTCCTTTGCACACCTGACATGTCACAATAGATCTTTGTCTTGTACCCTTGTCCTTCTTGCCCAGTTTTGCTTGACTTTTAGAAACAGAATGTGAACTTGAAGCTGCTTGACCTTGACCTTTGCAAGATCTAGAATTATGTCCCTCTCCCTTGCATTTACCACAGATAACAGAACCACCTTTTCTGGACATCTTACAATTAACAGCAATCTTATCAGCCAACTCCCCTGCTGATTTCCTCCTCTTCTTCTTTGGCCTACCAACCTGAGTGTGGTGCTTTGGAGGTGTAAGAGTTGTAGGGCAGCTTGATGGTGTCCACATGTCTCTTCCATTGATAGGATCAATGGTGTTCATATACACTTTTTTCCAGGTGTCAAGCCAATACACCTCAGAAACCCATTGTTCAGGAATGCCTACATTTTCCCCATTCTGTGCCATATTCCATAAAACTGCTACCACATGCTTACAAGGCATCCCAGTGAGCTCCCATTTCCTGCAAGAACATGTTTTGTTGTTCATATCAACTGCAACCTGGTTGTGCCCTGGCCCTGATACCTGATACTTCTTCATACCAGCCAAAGTGACATTGTACAATGCTGCATCATGTTTGATTTCATTAAATGTATCAGTTGCAGTAGGTGTCAATGGACCTTGTGCTTTGGCAATCACTTTGTGCACCACCATGATCCTCTTCATCATGTACTCTCTGATGTATTCTAAACAAGTTATGATAGGCTTGTCTCTACCCCCTACTAGTTGTCTATTGAAAACTTCACAAATATTGTTCAAAAGTACATCACATTTTGCTCTTCCTGTTTATACAAGCATTAAAAACAAAACACATGAGACAAGACAATCATGTAAAGAGCCAATCAGATAAACAAAACACATGAGGTCATACCACTGAAATATGCTCTTGACCAACTCTTTGGTGGTATTTTTGAGAGCCAATCATGTAAAGAGGCATCTTCTGCTTTTATAGCTTCCATTGCTTTATTAAAAAAAGGAATTGATGTTGCACTTGCTGCCTTCCACAACAGATCCTTGTACACATCACCTCTCCATGTTGACTTCATGTTATCATGTATGTGCCTTAGACAAAATCGATGCTCAGCTGCTGGGAAAACCTTTGCTAATGCTGGTATAAGGCCCTAACATAAAAAAGCAAGTAATATTAACATATGTAAATGATGTTAATATGAAAGTGAAATGTTAATATGAAAGTGAAATTACCTTTTGTCTATCACTTATGAAAGTGAAATTTGAGTTGGCTTGCAGATCTAGATCATCACCTAGGCATTCCAAGAACCAAGTCCATGACTGGTAGTTTTCAGACTCAACTATTGCAAATGCAACAGGATAGATCCCGTTGTTTGCATCTACACCAACATAAGTTAAAATTTGTCCAGGGTATGGACCCTTCATAAAACAACCATCTAAACCCAGTAAATCTCTACCACCTAAGTTAAAACCAGCCTTCACAGCAGCATAACAGATATATATTCTTCTGAACTGCCTAGTGGATTTACTTGGATTTGGTTCAGATTCCACATCAATCTTTATAGTAGTCCCAGGGTTTGCCCTAATCACCTCTTCACAATAGTCCCTCAACATTTCATATTGAGCTTTATAATCACCATGTATCTTCTGGCTTGCCATCTGTTTTGCCCTGAACACCTTTTGTAGTGATATCTGAACCTGATGCTTCTTTTGCAGTTGATCTTGCAGGGTTTTCAATCCTATATTGGGGCTCACCTCAACATCATCTTCAATTTCTCTGGCAATAGAGCTGACAGTATAAAGATGAACATTTCTAGTTTGCAGACATCTGTGTTCATCTTTAAAAGTCTTAACATACCAAACACCATCAACACTTTTCCTAGATACATGCAATTGCCATGGACAAGTGGGCTTTGGATGCTTTTTTTTAGGTTTTTTAGGTTTGTTAGGTGGCTTATTTAATTTCTTTGACCCATCTTTAACTTTTGAAGATTCCCCTAAATTTGTGGACCCACCCACTTGTGACCTCTTCTTATTTGTGGCCCTGCCAACTTGTGACCTTTTCCTATTTGTGGCCCCACCCACTTGTGAACATTCTCCAACTTTTGGAGATTCCCTATTTTGCCCATGAGAAGATACAAATTCTGGATTAATACCTGCACAAACCACACGAAATCGAGCCTTATCATTTTTCACAATAAGCAATTGTCTCCTGGTCTCAATAGCATGTCTTCGAACTCTTTCTTTGATTTCATCTCTTTCTAGAATACGTTCACCAACAACGAATGGACTGGCTACAACACCCCTGCACTGTTTCTTCCTCTTTTTATTAGCTTTCTTCAATGCAGTTCTCATTGGTGGGTCATTTTCTTCATCTATTGGACTATCAAAGTCATCTAGATCTAAACCTAGGGCATCACTATCAATACTATCATAGTCATCTTCATTATTAACTACTTCATCAACCTCCATGTCAACAACAGATCTAAAGGTATTCATATCAACTTCCACATCCTCAACCATATTATCCTTATCCACTATAAAATCAGAGTCACTTGATTCATTATCTGATTGATCCCTCTCACCACCATCTGCCTCATAATGATCCCTCTCACCACCATCTGCCTCATAATGATCTCTCTCACCACCACCTGCCTCATAATGATCCCTCTCATGCACAACATCCTCATTTTGAACAAATGGATCAATAAAGTTTGCTATAAAAATATCATCCTGCATATGCAAATCATTCTGAACAAATTGATCCACAGTATCCTTATTCAAATTATGTTGCTCTTCTTGATGCCATTCAATTAGTGGCACTATAGGATTAATTGGATCACCATCATTATCATCAAATATCTCTTCAATTACCACATTATTACCCTGACCAGGAACTTGAAAGTTTGTGGATAACTTTGTGACCGAATGTTCAGAGTATATTTCTATCACTTTAAATTCCCTCACATATTGTATCATTTGTAACACATCGTTATCAGTACCAAGAGGTCTAAGTCCAACGTCTAAGTCATGATCAGGAATCTTAAAATGATAATACAATACCTCATCAAATGGGTAGCCTAATGCGGTGATGAAGATTGTGTTTAGTTCAAGCACAGAGAACTCGTCAGCATCCACATTGTCAAAGAAGGTTACTTTGCCCTTAACATAAATCCTCCCAGGAAACTTCACAAACTCACCTCCGTGATTAATTTGCAGGGTAAACATTGAAGGTTGGTTAGCTGTAATTTCAAATAAATCAAAGGTTAGATTGAACATTCATCAAATACGATAATCGGATACAATGTAATGAAAATTTCTGTTTCATCAAATACGTACCATAATCTTCGTAAGGATTAAACATTGAGCTTTCATGACGAGGCTGCCATCCATCATTATCATCGTCCATCTTTGAATTTTGAATTTTAGGGTTAGTGAAAGTTTGGGGATGAAAATGACGATTGTGTTTTAGGGTTTTAGATTACTTTGTTTTAATGACTGATGATGAATGAATTGACTATATTGCCCTTGACACTAACCAAGAAATTTAACCCAGTTACTGTTTTGGACTGAAAGCGTTATGAATTGCAAAACTCAGGGAAGGCTTTGTTATAAATTAGATTTTTGGACTAGACTAGTTAAATTGAGCAAACCTCAGGGACGAAAACAGAAATTTTCTCAAACCACTTTTAATACCGATTTTTTTTAACGTCCAACGAAAGTCCGGTCACCTAGATAAACCTAATGGTAAACGGCCACCCACACCCGCCACCATTCTAGAGGAAACCCACCACCTGAAGAGCCACTGTGATAAAACCTCTGGCTCAACGTAGAATAAATTTCCTCTATGTGAGACTGTAACCCACAACCTCCACACTGAAAAGTCATGAGGCTACCACTCCACCAAAGGGTGATTGGCGATACCAATTTTTTTTAAGCATCGCCGATTTGATATAGAGAATGAATTAAGTTTTTACTTATTCCAACAACATACCTAAAAAAATCTATGGGAAAAAATCAAATAAATAGGTAACGGTCGATGTTGCCCATGGCATTATATCATATTTGCATCTTAGGTGTGGAATAAGGCTTGATGCATATTAGATGTTGGGTTCTATTCTCACAAAGGGTTTTTTTTCCAGATTTATTGGGTTTCCTCCTGAATTGGTGTATAGACATTATTGTCTAGTGGATATGGACAGTGGCGAGCTTGGTTTCGGAATGGCGGGGGCCGAACTCTATATTTTTCGATCAGTAGTGGAAAATCGGCGGGAGCCGGACTCAACCCGGACTCAATTTACCTATGAAAATTGCAAATTTTCACTACTGCGCCAAAAAACAGAGGGGGCCAGGGCCACCCCTGGCACCAAGTATACTTCGCCCCTGGATATGGATATGATCGGATGGTTCGACTAATGACACGATATACTCCAGTGATCTGTCAGTGATCCCAAATTGCCGTTAAAAAAAAGGCCGTGATCGATGCATGACAGGGTCGTGCATCAACCATTCAGTCCCTAATGAAGTTCTTGAAACTATCTCTCTTTTCTTGTCGATATAACACAAACACCAACACACATCTTTTTAAAGATCTTTCATTCTATACTTTGGCCAACTTTTAGGATGCTAACGTTCAAAACTTTATAACCTTTATATCTTGAGTTATTAATTATTATATACTTCGTATTCAAATATCAAGAGAAGAAGAAATAGAAGAGATTGGAGTGAAGAAAAAAATATCTTGTATCATCCTTCCTCTTGGTAAATATTTTAATAGGTGATCACTTACTAGATACTAAGGTGCTGTTTGTTTTTTCTGCAGGAAAAGGTCTGCAGTCTGCGGACCACATCTGCAGACATCTGCAGGAGAAGAGGTGGACCAAAGGTCTGCAGTCTGCAAAAAGAAGACTGTTTGTTTGTTAACGTCTGCAGGCTGCTGAAATAACCTTAAATTTAAATAAACTGAGTTTTTACAGTAGTCTGGTGGTAGACGGTGGTGGTGGTGGGTGGACCGTGGTGGTGTGGACCATGGTGGGGGGTGGTGGTGGTGGGTGGTGGTGGACGGTGGTGGGTGGTGGGTGGGTGGTGGGTGGTGGGTGGTGGGTGGTGGTAGTGGTGGTGGTGGGTGGTGGTAGTGGTGGTAGTGGTGGTGGTGGGTGGTGGTGGTGGTAGTGGTGGTGGACGGTGGTGGTGGTGGTAGTAGTGGTGGACGGTGGTGGTGGACGGTGGTCGTGGTGGACGGTGGACGGTGGTGGGTGATGGACCATGGTGGGTGGTGGTGGACCGTGGTGGTGGTGGGTGGTGGTAGTGGTGGTGGACGGTGGTGGTAGTGGTGGTGGGTGGACGGTGGTGTTGGTGGACCGTGGTGGTAGTGGTGGGTGGTGGTGGTAGTGGTGGTGGACGGTGGTGGGTGGTGGTGGTGGTGGACGGTGGTGGGTGGTGGTGGTGGTGGACGGTGGTGGTGGTGGTGGTGCTGGACCGTGGTGGGTGGTGGTGGTGGACCGTGGTGGTGGTGGGTGATGGTGGTGGTGGGTGGTGGTGGTGGGTGGTGGTAGTGGTGCTGGACGGTGGTTGGTGGACGGTGGTAGGTGGTGGTGGACCGTGGTGGTGGTGGTGGTGGGTGGTGGTGGTGGACGGTGGTGGGTGGTGGTGGTGGACGGTGGTGGGTGGTGGTGGTGGACGGTGGTGGTGGTGGTGCTGGACCGTGGTGGGTGGTGGTGGTGGACCGTGGTGGTGGTGAGTGGTGGTGGTGGACCGTGGTGGTGGTGGTGGGTGGTGGTGGTGGGTGGTGGTAGTGGTGGTGGACGGTGGTGGGTGGTGGTGGTGGGTGGTGGTGGTGAACGGTGGTGGTGGACGATGCTAGGTGGTGGTGGTGGGTGGGTGACGGTGGTGGTGGTGGTGGTGGTGGTGGTAGTGGGTGGTGGTGGTGGTGGTGGGTGAGGAGAAGAGAAGAGGAGAAGACCTTAAAGACCTTATAAGACTTTGGTCCAAGACTGCACCAAGAAGAGGTCAGGAAGAGCTTTTGGAGTGAAATGTCTTCCGAAAAACAAACAGTCTGCCCGCCCCAAACGTCTGCCCGCGTCTGCGCGACGCAGACAAAAGAAGTCAGAAGTGCTTCTGAGAGAAAAACAAACACCACCTAAAAAGTTTGTGGATATCCCTTGCATATTGTAACTACGCAAATTTATATCTAGGGAAAAACGTTGGTAATCTCTACTACGCTATAGAGAAGAAAGTTGTACCTTGTAAGTTGATCACTACATATCTTAGTGAGATGTGGAGAAGTGATTACTTTTTTTTACCGACCAATTGGAATCACTCACGGACTACTGAAGGATCATCGTGCCACCAGTGTTACCACACGATCGCATTCCACCACCAAGTCACAAATTCAGGAGGAAACTCATAATTATGAGAAAACCCCCTTGTGAGATTCGAACCCAGGACCTTATAGTCCCTAACTCTTATCCCACCACCAAGATGCCGCTGGGCTATAATTCCTTTGGGTGGAGAAGTGATTACTACTATAAGGGTATGTATGAAAACCGGTTTTTAAATTATTGGTTTACCTGCGCGTTGCAAAGGGATCCACAAGTGGGTTGCAATACAACATTGTGATGCTTATGTTTTTTGTCGCAAGTTACGCAAAAAGAATAGAAATGTGCACAATATGTTTTAACAAGTATTCGTAGAAAGAAAAGAAATGTGCAACGCCACTTACAAATCTTAATAAACCAAAGGTATGTTACTGTAACAGACCAATATGAACATAAATATTAACAAATACCTAATGAACGACACGTATATCATATCATCAATATTTCATAAAACGCCTAAAAATTAATCAACTAATAAAAGCTATAGAGCCTAATTTCACGTACTTATCATGATTAAAATTGAAAACAAAAATGATTGCATTGAAAGATATAAAAAAATGTGCTCTGGTTAGCTTGACTTTAACACTAGGAAGACTTCAGTGACTATATTTTAAACTTTTAAAACTCATACAAGTTTAGGTGAGATAAGATTTATTCATTGTGGTAACATAAATTATTATCTTTCATCGTCATTATATGAAATTTATTAAAAAAATATTGTTATCCTGTGTGTTTATTTAGTTTGAGTGAGTTTCATTTTCATATAAAAGTTGATTATCTACTAGGGGCATTTAGGAAAGAAAAGTTGTAAAATTTAGAAAATTGTAAAGAAACCCTTGGTATACCATCTTAACTTTGAACAATTTGAACATATTTGCCCATATCTCCCCATATCTCCTTCTTTACAATGTAGTATATGACGTGATTTAGCATTGAATTTCTTTTGAAATGGCAGTTATTTTTAATCACTTAAATAGGTTTTAAAGTTCACAAGTGGACTTTTTTCTACTGGCCAACTAATTAAATCGGGCACTCTCAGAGCATCCACCTGATAAATCAAGTACTCAGAGAGTAACTCAAGTCGCTAAACACCAATTCTAAGGAAAACCCGGTTACCCACCCACCTGTAAGCGCGGTGATGAAAATACCGGTAAAACCGTATAACACCAAATTTTAGATAATAGGGGCGACTTTGTAGATATCATGTGAAATTTGTGTACACACCAAACAAGTCATTTTCAGCTCTATATTTTATTAAGTATTTTTCTTTGTTTGATGCAAGCTAATTGCAGCGGATTCTACTCGGTGTCTATGCCATATATAAAAAATGTTAGTTGCTTTGATTGATGTTACTCTATATTGACATGTAGGCTGATTAAAGTTGCTCTATATTTGACATTTAGGCTGATTAAAGCTGCCCTATATTGACATTTAGGCGAGCTTGGTAACCCACGAAGGAGACTTGACAAACAAGTGACTGGGCGGCCAATGGGTGAACCAAACAAGATAATACATGTTCTGTTAGGATGGTCGTATTCATGGGTTGAAGGTGTTAGGCTAGTGGGTGTGGAGACTAAAACAAGGTTTGTCTCAACGCCACGTGGGAAATGTTTAGTCTCAAACATTTTGAGACATGAGTGGGGTGTGGAGACACCAACACTCCATGTCCGAGACAAGCAAAAAAGTGCAGGGGGCGGTGTACATGTCCGAGACAAGCAAAAAAAATAAAAAATAATAGGAAATGTTTCTATTGGTCCGTCCGTTTGGTCTCAAGGAGGACGGGGGGGGGGGGGGGGGGGGGAGGGGGATGGGGCATGGGGGGGTGTGCTTGTCCGAGACTGTCCAAAAAGTACAGGGACGGGGGTGGATATAGTCTCCATACCGGGTAGCCTTAGTATCGAAGAACACACACGCACACGAACATGAAGATTTACGTGGTTTGGTCTAAACTGACCTACGTCCACAGGGGCACCTGGGGTTTTTTTTTATTGAGTGATACAAAATACAAGTACAAGAGATATATTTATAGGCACTAATTAGGGTTAAACCCTGTGCTAAACTTGCTCAACAAGTTAATCATATTGGGCTTTAAACGACCGGGCCTATAGGTGGGCTGAAGGCAACATCTCCAACAATCTCCCACTTGGTGTCTTCGGACCACAAACAACCCCTTCTCTTCTGTACCTCTGTAAATAAGATCTCCCCTTGATCTTCAATGCACCTCCAGTTACCCCGATCTCTTCAACACTATTCCTGGAGACCAGCTGAAGCTTATCCAACGTTACACATTTGGTAAACATGTCTGCTGGATTCTTAGCACTTGAGATATTTTTCAAGTTGATTGTGTCATCAGCAACAAATCCTCTCACGAAGTGATACCTTATCCCGATGTGCTTCGTCTTCTTGTGATACACATGATTCTTAGCAAGTTTCACTGCACTTTCATTATCACAGTGCAACAAGTACTCAGTCTGCTTCTTCCCTAACTCTTCCAGAAAAGCTTTCAACCATATACTAGGTCCTTACTGGCTTCAGCTATAGCCAAGTATTCTCCCTCTGTTGTGGACAAAGCCACACTTTTCTGAAGTATGGACATCCAACTGACTGTAGTTCCTCCCACTATGAAAACAAAACCTGTGGTGCTTTTAAATGTCTCTTTACAGCCACCCAGGTCAGCATCTGTATAACCATTGAGAACTGAATCCTTCCCTTTGAAACGTACCCCCATCTTTGAAGTTCCCTTCAAATAACAAAGCACCCATTTAACTGCTTTCCAATGTTCTCTTCCCGGATTTGATATAAACCGACTGACAACTTCGACTGTGTGTGCTATGACAGGTCTTGTGCACACCATAACGTACACCAGACTACCTATTGCAGATGCATACAGAACTCTATCCATATCAGCTTTTTCTTCTTCAGTTCTGGGGCACTAATCTTTGGTAAGCTTGAGGTGATTCCCCAAGGGCGTGTTTCTTGGCTTGGTCTTCTCACTGTTAATACCGAATTTCTCTAACACTTTCCCAATGTACTTCTCCTAAGACAGTGTCAAAGATCCATCTTTCTTGCTCCTGGTTATACTCATCTCGAGTATCTGTTTAGCTGCACCCAAGGTTGCAGAAGGCGCTAGGCGCTAGGCAGGTGGTGAGGTCTAGCCTAGGGACTAGTCGGAATTAGGCGGAATTAGGCGTTTTAGTATTTTTATACATATTATATATATGTGTATATAAAAATTAATAATTTAGCAGTAATATACAAATGTAGCAGGAAAAGAAACATAACATATTTTGTAATATGGGTAGATTAATAATAATAATTAGTGTTTTTTTATAAATATATAAATATTTGTAATAAACTAAAATAATAAAAGTGAAAAACAATTAAAGATATAATCAAAATTAGGGTTACCTATAATAAAAAGCACACCACATTAAAAAAAGTCCAACATAAGAAAATAAGCTCAACATTAGAAAAAAGCCCAAAAATAGAAACCCATCAATACTAGGGTATTGGACAAACTTGTTTCCTCCAAAAACAGAAAAGAAAGGAGCGCCGCTTATCATTATCAGGCACAAAGGAAAAGGAGCTCCATCTACAAGGTATTTTACTTTTAATCTTCTTCATCGTACAAAAGAGAAGAAAAAAGAACCATGGTAGCAGCCCGTTTTGCTTAACAGCTTTAACAAGTACTGTACTCTGCCTAGGCCAGCCTAGGACTGCCTATGTCCCCCTAACAGACGCCTAATGGCCAAAACGCCTAGATCTCCGACTAGGGCCATATTCTGATATTGATGGCCGACTAGAGCCTAGGCGCCGCCTAGGCCGATTTTTACAACCTTGGCTGCACCTAAATCCTTCATCTTGAATTCTTTGGACATTTGCTTCTTCAACTTGATGATCTCATTCATATCTGATCCTGCAATCAACCTATCATCTACATACAGAAGTAGAATGATATACGAACTTTTGAACTTCTTCAGATAACAACAGTGATCGGCTTCACATCTCTTGTAACCGGTTCTCACCATGAAATCATCAAACTTCAAGTACCACTGCCTTGGCGCTTGTTTCAGACCATACAGACTCTTCTTCAACTTGCACACCAATTCTCCTTTCCAATAACCTGGAATCCCTCAGGTTGTGCCATGTAAATATTTTCATCAAGGTCACCATGTTGGAATGTTGTTTTCACATCTAGCTACTCTAGATGCAAATTCTCTGCTGCTACAATACTCAGAATTAACCTTATGGTGGTCATCTTCACCACTGGAGAGAAGGTCTCATCATAATCAACTTCCTTCTTCTGCTGAAATCCCTTGACCACTAAACGGGCTTTATATCGTTTAGAACCATCATGCTCATCTTTGACCCTGAAAACCCATTTATTCTGAAGAGCTTTCTTGTCTTGCGGTAGCTTTACAAGAGCCCAAGTTGTTCTTGTCTAGTGAACTCGTTTCTTCTTTCATTGCTCGCTCCCACTGGAACAAGTCCTTCATCTTGACTGCTTCAGAGTAGCTCTATGGTTCACCATTTTCTGTTAAAAGAATATAATTAACTGAGAGGCCGGTACGACTGGGACTGTACCTGTCCAGCGCTTTAGAAATTCTGGTGGATCTCCTGACAGAAGTCAGATTGGTTAGTGATTTCAATAATTACAAGATGCACTCATCCATCTTCATGTTATATTGATAAAATTGTGTTATGATACACATGATATATTGTGTTGTCCAACACAAGTCTTTGAATTGATCATCTTGTAATTATTGAAAGCACTGATCAAGAAATTCTTGCTTGAGCTACATACCTATTATCTTGAGCCAAATGAATCTTATTCTTTGCAGATTCTGCATTACGATAAACATCAAATGTGGAGCTAAACATACCATTTAGAATGTGACCTCAATATATGTAGTCATCATTTTCTCATTTTATCTACACATTCTTTGCTCTAACGTTTTATCCTCAAAGTAAACCACCTTCAAAACGGTGAGAAGACACTACATCTTTTTTTTTTAACCAAATACTGATCAGTGTTGGCCTTTAAACTTATCCAGTTTAATTTCAAAACATTGTTGTCATGTCACGAGCAGATTCAACGCTCACCATTTCCAAATAACACTACAATCTTGTTGGTTACAGATCATGGATAATCAATCTTTTTAAATCGTGGTATCACTTATTGAAGTATTTGGATGGGTTATTTGAAATCTAATCAGGATAATTCATAGTCTAGAACTAGTATGCCTGTTTCTGATTTGTTTTCAACCTACAATAGACCAAATACTCGCTGCTATTTATATGCAACGAACCAACACTTTGTTTGGATGAGTTGACAAAATGTTTCGATTTGGTAGGTAAATCAGTTTTTTTTAACGGCTAATGTTACACTCTCACTCTGTATTTACACAAAATACACCATTGCCTAGATTTAAACCTAGGACCTCCCCTCTAAGAGACATAAGCCTCTACCAAGCTGGCTACCAACCTATGTGATTGTTTGTTCGACGGATCATTTATTGTGTGATTAAAATGAATCGCTTGGGGTGCCACCCTATTGTTCGTCAAAGCCAGAATTCGAATTAGTCTCGAATACTAACTCGTGATATTGCTTACTAGGATTTATGTTTAGTTTTATGCAAATCTTAATTACTAGAATATATTTATAATAACACCAAAATCACCAATATAGACGTGAGTATATGAGAATCCTATGCTCATAATACTTAATAAATATCATACTATGGGAATCTTATTTTCCACAATAATTTATATGAAAAGCAATATGAAGTAACTAAACATGCATATTATTTTAATTTTATGAAAATTAATTTAATACGATCTAACGACACCAATACAAAACATGATAGATGACCAATCACCATCATATATTATTCATGTTGCATTATCAATGGAGGGCTCACTCGTATATAAATGACATCATGCAAAATACATAAATGTATTATGTATATACACAACACACAAATTTATATATTTATCATTTATCCAAACCTAAACACGATCCTAATAATGAAAATCATGATCATCTTATATAGTTTTTATTACATCTGAAACCGGTATAAGTCACGTATGAAACCAAACAGAAAAAAACTATCACTAGCCACCGGGCATGTCTTTGTTATCAATCATCCAAATATTGAATTGATCCGTACATACTTTTTTACGGTTTTAAGACATGCATTGTTACATCTTTTGTACACATATGTTATATGAAAACCTATCATGTTATCATCAGAATTTGGGGTACCCAATGCCTTTAACTTTATATAACATATAAGGTCAAAACACCATGATTATGTTTTTATTGATTGTTATTGCTCCTCCTTCAATTTGAACCTCCTCTTTTCATTATTTTCAGTGATAAAATTAAGCCACTTTCATCATTTCCTATGTTCACTTCAACTAAAAGTATTCAAACAAAGCATTAAGTATACATATGATAAGATATTGCAACTAGAAGAATGCTCTCTTTGAAACCCAATTATTAGATTTAAAACAAGCCATTGGGGTTGGTGGCCCAATGGTAGAAGCAAAGCTTCTAGGAACACCTAAGGGGGAGGTCATGGGTTCAAGTCTCATAAGGAGTAGAAATTTGCCGTTCAAAAAAAAAAATTAGATTTAAAACAAAATTTCTTTTTTTATTTTGATATATATATAAGCTAAAGATTAGAACTTATGACTTAGTGACATATTTTATATCAGAATCTATGTTACTACATTAGTTAGGGTACATATCTAAACCAGCCGACAATAATTTAAAGGATCAAGTATTAGAAATTTTCTCTGTTACATAACTATATGTAAGGTGCCTTTAAGATGAAAATTACATACACAATATTTTTTTAATAAATATTGTAATATTGTCTATCCCCAAAGAGAATTACATCAAAACAGAAGGCAAATGAGCAACAAGTTGTGGTGCTAACCCCTCTTTTTAGATAGAAAATTTGGTTGTGTAGGAGGTCAACAGAACCCTTGGACCCTCTTTATTTTCACCTATGCAACATAATGTATTAGGGGTGTTCACGGTAAGCTTCGGTTTTTGTAGTTTAAACTTTTGTTTTTAGATTGTTAGTTTGTATTATTTTCTTGTAAATGGTAAAGATGGTTTGGTAACTTAATGTATATGCATAAATGCATACTCTAAAACAAATAAGGTTAAATGTCCCAAGTTCCAAATTGTAGGCCAAACTATTAGACCAATAAACCAACAAAACCACATAGTTAAACTATCAAACTCACTAATTTACCTCGGTTTAGATGGGTTGATCAACTTTAACATTCTACACAAAGTTGGATTTATGTTACACATTAGAGGCTTGTGTATTGGTGTAGAAAAATATATAGGTATGTAAGGGTAAAGTACAAGTACAGTAGGAAATTGCTCACAAAGTGTGTGGTTCCAACCAACAAATAGCTATATAGGAATCTTTCTTTTAAGCTTTTAGTTGGCTCCACACCACACAATAGACTCATTAACCCACCCCCACACCCCCATGTGTTCATTTGAGACTAAGGTCCCCCACCCCCCATTCCCCCATTTTGTTTGATGTCTTGGCTGCTAGTTTTTGCTATATCTTTATATTTTCAATGGTTGTATCTGATCATATATACAACTTTCATTGCATATGTTACAAAACATGATTATCTAATGATTCTTAATCTACCTCACAATAAATGTTTTATCCACTTAGGTTTACACCTAGTTGCTACTTAACATCCCACTAGCTAAATCTATCATGCCAACCTAGACTTGATTTACGTGTGAAAACAGTTAGGATAGAGCTAAGTTATTAGTTGTACTATTGTTATGTGAAATATATAAGAGAATTATTCTTGTTGTCACAAACAATCATGAATAAAGTTAAGTAACGCCAAATCTTGACCTTTCGAGGCACCATGTGATCGGGTCATTAGTTGGCCACAGGTCACAACTCGAGAATGAAAATGAGGTTTCTCATGGGCCTAAAAATGGCGTTTCGTCTCAACTAAGATTGCATGTTACCCCCTCGTGGGTTTATCGTTTTCATCGTCTTCTACTTGCATTAATCTTGTACCTCAAAATCAGTAATATGTGATGGTGACTACTACTAGACTGATCTTACATCACATGTCCTCCAATTTCCTCATCCTTTATTTCTCATGATATACCGATTATCATATTATAAAGATAATTTGTATTCGTTACGCTAGATGTTATTATTACGAAACTTCTTAGAAAACAATTGAAAAGAATAACATGGACCTCATTATCATGGAAACCAAAGAGCATGAACGTGGATGAGGATTTAAAGTGCACATAGATTAGGTTAATCAATGGATCCAACACTAATAAATATTCCTTAAAGACAAAGATTTCGTAAAGTGTGGTTTAGGGATTATATAAAGGGTGTCACTTCATTCTGATTACTATAATATTATATAGTCTACTTTAAACTAAATAGTACACTTTGTATTATATTTGATCATTTAATAATATGGATCCATATATTTTATTAAAATTAAAATGATAATCACATGCTCATCACTCTAAACCAACCTAAATTCAAATTCTTGATTACTTTATCCAATAAAACCTAAATAACTCCATCATACTTCATTTACTTTGGCTAGTAAAGCTAATCTCTTTTTGACTATTTTGCCTATCATTTTGACCAAAAAGGGTCGAAGACTTTGTAAACAAGGATTAAAAGGGTAGTCTAAACAAAACTCTATTCTTATTTGTCATACCTAATGGCCGGTTTGCGGTGTACGTATATAAAGTATATATGTGTGGATCCACAAGAGGTAAAGGTAAAACTACACTAATTTTAACGTTATTTTATATTCGTGAACATAACATTATAAGCAGCGGACGGTTAATCATGCATCATGTGGTAGCATTGTTAGCAGAAAGACAGGGGTACATGTACCAATCGGTCTCTCTCCCGATTACTAAGTGTTATGTGTGCCTTGTGTCTACTGCTTGATGCAAAACTACTATCGAGTCGAGGGTCTCCCTAAAGCAGCCTCTATATTCCTATGAAGTAAAGGTAAAGATGTCTACATCTTAACCTCCTCAGACCGTAACTTAGCTTCGCTATTATTAGGATTATAAATATATTAATAGTTGTGTTAAATGAATGGTAACTTCATTAATGAATTTTGTCTTCTTCCTCTTTTTTTTACAACATTTATATGTATATATATACATATAATTCAATTAGGATTAACAAGGTGGTGTTGTGGTGGAGTGGTTTGTGGTGCATGTTTAGACTTTGAGGTATTGGGTTCGAAACCCATTTGAGTCTTTTTTTTACAACACCTATTTATATATATATATATATATATATATATATATATACATATAATTCAATAAGAATTAATAAAATGTGGTAGTGGTGGAGTGGTTTCTGATGCATGTGTGCTTTGAGGTGATGGGTTCGAAACCCGTTTGTTTATTTTTTTTTTCAACAATTATTTATGTATAAAACTATAAATACATATGATTCAATAATAATTAACAAAATGGGTTGGTGCATGTGTGTGCTTTTAGGTCTTAGGTTCGAAACTCGTTTCAAACATGAGATTTTTTTTTTCCAACACTTATTTATTTATAAATACATATGATTCGATAGTAATTAACTAAATGGCTTGGTGGTAGAGTGGTTTGTGGTGCATTTATGTTGTTTCATAATAGGTCACAACATGGGTTGGTAGTAGAGTGATTTAAGGCGCGCTTTTGCACGCCTTAAAATTTATTTAATATGATGATGACTATTTGTCATACCTCACCCTTGAACATATCACAACTATTTTTATTTTTTACATCCCCCCCCCCCCCCCCCCCTCTGAAAATCGGTTAACCAAGTGTGATATGCATGTTTTCTTTTTTTGTTTCTTTCCCCTACAGATCACACTCATTCTTGTTTAAGCAACATATATTTCTATCACCGAGCGTTCACATTCACCATTTTTATCTATCAAATCACACTAAATATCACTAAAATTTCCCTCTCATCTTTAAATAAATAATATTTTTTATACCTTTATCATTATATTTTCTCTCTCGTCCACTCACAACCACTTTAAAAAATATTAAAATCTATATTGGTGAAACAATGTCTCCAAAATATACAGATGAACAGTAACTTTCTCTCTCCTCTACTCACAACCCCTCAAATTACTTTTTAAAATATAAAAGGCTCACTCACATCTTTCATGCACAAAACTCCATATTTTCAAATCATAAATGAATTATCATAGTTAATGACCATTCGGCGGGAAGTTCGTTTATTGTTGTTTTTTAATAAATAAACGAACACGAACAAAAATATTTGTTTGTTTAGTTAAACGAACGAACATGAAAAGATGTCGTGTTTGTTCGTTTATGTTTGTGAACGTTTGGTAACGTGTTTTTTTTATGTTCGTTTGTGTTTGATAGTTTAATAGAGTTTTTAATTTTTATGTTCTTTTATTTTTATTTATTTTACGTAAATAAATAAATAATTTGTGGTAAATATATGACTATATGATCAATAAACTTACTTTTAGGATGCATGCTCATTATATGTTTCCACCTTCCAGCGTCGACACCCTCCGCGATCCACCTCCGACACCCTCCTCCATCCACCTCCGATACAAACTTAGTTTTTTTGTGATCATTTATGTTCATGAACACTTGTTTGTATTCATTAATGTTCGTTTGTGTTTGTGTGTGTTCATGAAAAATTAACAAATGAACATAAACGGACATGAACACAAGTGTTTTCTTAACTGTTCGCGAACACATAATTTCTTTAATAAACTGATCGGATGTCGCGGTCCGGTCAAATAAAGTATTTATAAGTCTTAATTACCTCAACTTATATAGATAGTGGTAACAAGGGTGTCAAGCCACGAAGAGTCTGTGGTTGGCGAATAAGTTTTAGTTGATTGAGAAAATGTCACTTTAAGAAGAAATAGTTAATTATGAAATTTGTAGTTTTTGATCATTTAAGATTTTGATTTGAATGTTTGTGAACCAACAAGTGATTCAAAATTATAAAAATGATTATTTTGATTAATACTAAAAAGAACTTGATTGCAAAGATTGATTGAAAACAATAATAATAAAAAAATGGATATCATACTGGTTCAACAGGTAACCTAGAGTTCTATAACAACTTGGGAGTAAACAAGATATTGCAATTAGGATTAACGAGTTAATTGTTACAATAGGCTTAGGTGTCAAATTTTATTAACATCAAAGATGGACTAAACTACACTTCATTACTCTATATCATATAAACCCTAATGACAAGTTAAAGCATAATTAACCGAATTCATTTCCCTAGTAATTGGCATAAGAAACAATTATCAAAGAGAATTCAAAACAAAATTAACACAATTAACAAGTTTGTTCAAATTCCAAATACAAAATAATTAAGAAAATACCCAAATATTCAAGAATCCTATATTACAAGTCTACACCGGATGATTTTAAGGAAGACTAGCCGCTCATAATGATGGAAGGCCTCGTGAACAACCCTAGTAATACTATACCTCCGAATTATGCTTTTTGTTAAACCGAGAAGTATATAAAATCACTTTTACATTATAATATGTAATTTTGTTTTTAGTTTAGTTTAAAACTTGTAATTCAATTTTAAATAAATAAACTTTTGAGATTAAAACTAAAGAAAGAGTTAATAGCCAAAATCGTCGCTGAGGTTTGGTCACTTTTGCCACTTCAGTCAAAAATCCAAACCTTTTAAATCTGGGTCCGTAGGCTTTACACTTTTTGCCACATTCGTCCCCGACACTAACCCAGTTAACTTACCTCGTTAAGTTGGGGGGTATTTATGACTTTTTGCCTACACTTTTATTTTTTAATATTTTTACTTAATAAGTGGGACCCACCTCCCCCACCTTCTTCTACTCTAAACATCCCACCATCACACACCACCACCACCACCACCATAGCCTCCAATCATCTGACCACCATCACGAATCCAAACAGACCCGAGCCCCTGAACTCCCACCATCACACACCACTGAACCACCGAGTCCAAAAACCCACACCCACCGAGTCCAAACAGACCCGAGCCCCTAAACCCGGGAACATCTTTATCAACCTCCACTATCACCATTAATCTACTGGCCAACACCACCTGAGTAATCGTGACCATCTTTATCAACCTCACCTTCTGTCATCCTCCTCATTAGCAATTATTCCTAAATTCAAACATATATAGCTCCAAATCAGAAATCTGGTTGGTAGCCCAGACCACCGTCGCTCCGCTTTCAACTGACGCCACCATCACCTGGTCGCTCGAACTTGATCGGAATTCATAGCCAGACCCACCGACTTGTGACAATATAACTTCGGTTACCAGAGTAATCTCTATTACCGAAACAGGGACGGGGCTGGCCAGAGGCCACAGCCGTGTGTCCCTCATCTCCGGTATCTCTCCCTCTCCCTCTCTCTCTCTCTCTCTGCTCTATCTTTCATCTCCCTTCTTCGGTTCTCCTTCTAGATATTTGGGGGTGGTGCCGCCAAAGACAATGGCTGGAGCTCCGCCACTGTGGCGGTGGTTGCCTGAATTCCTCTGCTTCTCTATCCTCGTTTTCCCTTTCTTCGTTTTCCCTTTCCTCTCTGCTTTCTCTCTATCTCTCTCTGCTCTCTCTCTCACTTAGGTAAAGGTTTTTGTTTTTATTTTTTTTCTTATATTTATTTAGCCTTTAAATACAAAATGTCTAAAATGTCCTCGATTTTGTAGGCAAAAAGTCAAAAATGCCCCTACAGTTAACGAGATAAGTTAACTGGGTTAGTGTCAGGGACGAATGTGGCAAAAAATGTAAAGCCTACGGACCCAGATTTAAAAGGTTTGGGTTTTGGACTGAAGTGACAAAAGTGACCAAACCTCAGGGACGATTTTGGCTATTAACTCCTAAAGAAAACATTTCAAAACCGAGAAGTATATAAAATCATTTTTATATTATATAATGTAATATAATTTTTAGTTTTGTCTAAAACTTGTATATGTTTTTAACTAAACTTTGGAGATTGAAAAAAAATATATGTTAATAAAAAAAAAAGCCATGTCCCGACCTCCGTTGACCACCAAGTCTCCCCCTCCACTAAACTACTGCCGATAAATTTTATATAATGCCTTGCAACAAATAATAAAGCACAAAAATGTGTTGTTATTCCAACCTCAAAAGTATTAAATTTTTTTTTTATATAATTTACTTTTGTTAAAAGATTGATGGATATTTGGGCTTTATGAGAAGTCAAATTTTATGGAGAATAAAAAGCCCATAAATATGGCCTACAAATCAAGTTCTGTGCTTCAAAATCACTTTGCATCGTTGTCACAATACCATTTATGCATTACCAAAAAGCCCACTAGTTCTTTTCACTACTTTTAATTGTATAAATAAAAATAAACATGACATCAATAATTCAAGATGAATAAAGTAGACTATATTGCTTTTTAAAAACCTTGGAGTGATCTAAAACAGGAGCATTTTAGTTATGTATTTTTTGTGTAGTCATTTACAATTTAAAGTTGATCTATAGAATTAAAACATTGATTATTATGACAAACAGAAAGTTAATCCTATCAATACTAAAAGCTAGGGTAGGGTCTAAGGAGAGTAAGATGTAGACAACGTTACCTCTACCCCGTGGCAATAGAGAGGTTGCTTCCAGCGAGACCCCCGGCTCACTAGTGGTTTTATATCAAGCCTTAGACATAAGACACATAACAATTAGCAATCGGGACAAACCCGATTGATGCGTGTACCCCTGGTCTTTTGGCTATCAACGGCACCACATGATGTATGATTAACCGTCCGACATTTTTAATGTTATTTTCACAAAATTAATAAAATAACGTTAAAATTAGTACAACTTTACTTTTGCCCCCGAATGCCACAGATATATACATTATATGAGCAGAGTCGTAAGCGGGGCTACAAACAAAACACTATTCCGTTTAGTAAAACTGTAACAGAGAAAAATAAACACATAATGTGTTTTACACACGTGTGTGTGAGTTGTGTTCAATGTTTTATGAACCTACAAGTGTTCATGTATGTCAATTAAGAAGAAAGCTAGTTGCCTCTTTAAATTATACACGTTACGTGCGATAACTAAATGATAGGAATCAGTTTGTGGCTTTATTTTTATTTTGTATGATATTCGAAAAATAGTCTAAGAAGTATATTCAGAATTATTGAGGTTTTTCTTATCTTTTTTTTAATATAAGACACATTATGGATGCACCGCAAAAATTTTAAATAACCTATAGTTATATAGGGGAGAGTTATCTTGAGAATGCTAAATATCGTGAGAAACGTGAGAACCATGAGAATACAAGTAAAAAAATCAATTAAAATCAAAATTTTTTAATACAAACCTCATTATAATCAAAATATAACATTAATAAATGAATTTTCTTCCCAAATAATTCATCTTTTCTTGCAAAAACACTTTCAAATTAACTTTTTACACATGTGTAAATGAAACAGTTTACACATGTAAAAATAGTAAATTTACACATGTGTAAAAACAATTTATTTTCGTATACGTTTGAAGTTTTACGCGTAAATTGTGTTTTTTAGATTGTATTTTAGTAATAAAGATACACGTAAAAAGAAATTTTGAATTTAAATGGTTTTAGATGGCGTTCTCGCAGTTCGCATGAGATATATGTGTTCTCAAATTAACTTTCCCCTAGTTATATATATCATACAAAGAATATGTTTGGCAAAAAGCTTTTAAGAGCTTCTAGCTTCAACCTTTTAAGAAAAAACTCCTACTTAATAAAACGCCTTGTTTGGTTGAAGTAGCTTGAAACTTTTAGGTTAGGAGAAAAAGCTCCATATTGAAACGCTACTAGTACTAGCGTTAAAGAAAAAACTCCTACTAGTTACAAACTTTTAATGAGTAAAATGACACAAATACACATTCTACAATTAAATAAAATAAAAAAAACATGCATATAAGCTTTTACTTATGCCAATTTTTGTCATTTTATACATTTTATTAAAAGTTACCAGATTCTAATCATCAGCCACCAGCTAGTTTTGCCAAACATACCCAAAATTCTTTACGCCAAAGATCAATCGTGTGGAATGTGACACACTGTTTTTACACATTGTTACATGATTGCTCTTTGAACTCATTACAATAGGGAATTAAACCTAGAAAGTAGAGAAATTGTTGTATAGGTTAACACACAGTTATATGTAGATGTTCTCAATACTCACTATAATAGTAAATCAAATGTGGAAACTGGACGCATCATACGCACATCAAGTTTATCTATATCTATACTACTATATATACTATATAATGCATTCTAGATGAGCAACATAGTAATTTAACTTCATTTGAGCAGGGTATTATTTTAATTTACCTCAAAGCTCAAGACACATTAATACATTATTTAATAAACTTACATTAATACATTATTTAATGGACTTCTATATAAATATTTATTACACTCATATAAAAAAGTAGAATAAAAATACATTAATAAAAAAACTCTTTAAGCAATTGGAATCAACAAGTCTTACACATAGCACCACTCGTTTTTGTCAACAAAATCGTGATCCACCTTCATCGCCGTTTGGCAACATCCCCGAAAGCACCATCGTATCCAAACCACTCCACCACAATAGATTATGTTACCACTGTGAACATCTACGCATTATAGGCCATGGTGACCTAATTTAACCCAAACATCTACGCAAAATATTTTAAAATTCATACTATAATATATATTTACATATTAAATGTTTCAAAGATTATTACGGTGATGATATATAAATATATATATATATATTACTTATTACAATTTCATATATTCTAGATGATTGTTTCATAAAATGGTAACGACGACATCAATTCCCGACGTAAATAACAGTTCTTGACCAAAATTGTAAAATTTAAAGAATATTTAAAAATAAAGAAATGATAAGATAAAAACTAAATAGTTTCTTATAATATAATATAATATAATATAAGTGATAATTTACGATCATGTGCAAAGCTTACTTCTTTCTCATGTTCTAATTCAATTGCCTCAAATCATTATGTACAACTAATAATTATACGATATTTCTTTATCCTTTTAGTATAATTGATTTAAATAATTTCAACTCCATTATCATGGTTACAACCAAATTAATCTATAAAATACATTTTTAAGACATTATGCTAATTTTCAATTAATTCGGGACGCTCTACATAAGGTTTTATGCATTTATTATAAATATTTTATGCATAGTAGCGTGTACACTACATTGTTGTCCTGCGTCTTTCGACAAGCCACTACATTCCATCTTTACTTAAAGACATAAACACATGTGCAAATCCTACTTCTTTCTCATATTCTAATTCAATTGTCTCAAATCATTATGTACATCTAATAATTATACGATATTTCTTTAGCCTTTTAGTATAATTGATTTAGACAATTTCAACTCCATTACGAGGTTTCAACCTAATTAATCTATAGAATACATTTTTTAAGACATTATGCTAATTTTCAATGAATTCGGGACGCTCTACATAACGTTTTATGCATTTAGTATAAATATTTTATGCATAGTAGCTAGCGTGTACAGTACATTGTTGTCCTGCGTCTTTTGACAAGCCACTACATTCAATCTCTACTTAACGGCATACATATTGTTTTATGTGTCTTATTATGTTATATTATATTATATTATATTATAAGAAACTATTTAGTTTTATCTTATCATTTCTTTCATTTTTAAATATTCTTTAAATTTTACAATTTTGGTCACGAATTGTTACTTACGTCGAAAACTAATGTCGTTGTCACCATTCTATAAAACAATTGTCTCGTTGTGTTGGTATGTCCCCGTCACATCACGCGGGTACCTTTCTAGTTACAATAGTGTATCCTACTAGAAAAAAATATATTAGGGGTACAGTTGTAATTAATAGTATAACAAATTTGAGGAAATAAAAGTAAACTAAGATAGTTTTGATTAAACAACTAGCTAGTGTAAACTCTTTTACGTTGTTTCATCAAGTATATAACTTTACAGTGCTGGATTTAGAAAAAAATTATGGATATCTTAGAAAAAAGAATAAAAAAATATTTATGGGCATCTTAATATTTGCTAAGAGGTATCCGATATATCAAACGAAGAAAAAAAAAATTACACTAAATTTACACTTTGCCAAAAAAGTTGAGGGTAACCCAGAGGCCCCTGGAGCCTCTATAAATCCGCCTATGTAGGTTCATTTTATATCTTTTATTATTCACGCTTCATAGAAATAAATAAATAAATAAAACTACGAAATTCTATAGACCACAAAAGATATATTATAAAGTGACAGTTTCTTTTTTTCGGTTAGGATCATACATAGTGAAAAACATCAGAAGTAGTAAGAAAAGTATCAGAAGAATTTCGAGTGAACTTATTCAACCGGTATTGGAACCGTCTCATCGAACCTTACGATATTAATATTTGGGTTTTCGCTTTTTTTTTTTAATTTTTAGCTTGTAGTGTTTAGAATATCATGCGTTCTATCATTGTGTCTTTTAATGTGACATTATATCTTTTTTTGTATTTTCGTCATTGCCATTTTTGCGATTTATTGTGTCTTGTTTCCCCGACATTGTGTTATATTTCTCGGCATTGAGTTATATTTCGTGATCAATTGTGGTTTGAGTATCCTTCTCACTATTCTCATTTATTTTACTCTGAGTATTATAACTTGACCCTCCATTTATATCGACTATTGTATAGTCAAAAGTGTGTAAGAATGATATTTTATAAATTTTTAAGGATGAAGTGTTTGCTAATCAAACACTTAACTTTTAATTGTATACCTTAACAACAATATAATGATGGATGTATGTATAAAAGAACATTTCCATCAAGCTTTGTTGGGTAAAAGAATAGAAATAGTTAATTCGAAACGTACAAATGGTGCCATGATGGAGATTTTAGGTAGTCGGTGTTAATTAAAATTATACTTATAATTATAAGAATATACAAGTATAGAATGCCTAATTATTTTACATCAACATGTATATAAGAAATACAAATACAATTCAATGATTTTATCCACTTTGGACTATACAATAATAATAAAATTAAATATTTATATCGAAAAATGTTGGTTGGTGATCAATGATGATTGGATGTAAGAAACCGTTGGCGTCCGTTGAGGAAGTTTGGGTTTTCATTTTCATGTCATTGTGTCATCCAGCAATATGCTTGAGCATGCAATCAAAATGATAAAATAACTAAAAGACATTTTTTTTATATTGATCGGTGAGATTCTCTCACGGTAAGCAAAGGAATTTAGTTGGTATTAATTGGTTTGTTACGATATTAACACTTGTTATAACAACTAAAAGATAAAATCTAAAAATAAAGTCATGATATCTTCAGAAGGACATTGACACATGTTTTACAACGAGTGAAAACCATAACAATGAATACCAAAGGGGGTTTCAATAATACTAATATCAGTATAGAGATTTTTTAGATCGAAATCAGTTGGGTCTATTATAGTACGGCACAGTATTAATACTCGTATAGCTTATGATACAACAAAAAACTTTACTGAATACAAATTTATACTACTATGTCAAAGACAAAAAATTTTTTGAGCATTCACCTTTAATAAAACTTAGCGAGCACAAGTTATTATAAAAAAATCCAATTAAATAAAAATTAATTTGGTCAAAGGCGTAGATAACAAATATCAGTATTGATATTGTTTGGTCAAAATTTGTTGGTTCGTCACAATATTGTTACGGTGCCGACAATTGTATAACTTATATATCAATTACATTTTTTACTCGTTTGAATTTGAATAAATTTTTTATTGAAACATAGATAAAAATAAGCATGTCACACGAATATGTTATAGTCTTCACTACTCAGTCAAGATGTAGCTAAAAATAAGCACATAGCAAGCACATACATGTATTTTTTTTATAGTTAAAGTTGTAGAATAGAAACAAAATAGGCTAAGAAATAACTATAATATTATATATTATTGATAAAAATATAATAATAATAATAATAATAATAATAATAATAATAATAATAAAATTGTTTAGTGGCGTAAGCCGGGTGTGAACCTTAAAAAAATAAAATAAGTATTAGAAACCACAGATTCTGACCAATGTATATATTTATTACGGTACATCAAATACACAAGGTAAGAAAAATAAGAAGTCATAGGTACATCAAATACACAAGTAAACAAAAATAAAAAGACATAGAAAAAGTATTAAACAGACTTCGATTGAAGTCATTTAAATTACAGTGTTTGAAAATCCTATAAATCTTTAGACAATCATTTTATTTGATCAAAAAAGTGCACTTAATGTTTATCCTTTACGATAAATACATATTAGCTATCACCGGAGTCACGGATCTTGAATCTTTTCAGTAAATTCTCATTAATTTTTTTTCTTCAAATAATACAAGGTACGCACTATTTTTTTTTCTATTTTTTAAATCGAGTGGGTTTCTGAGAAGTCACAAAATAGGGCTAAATCTGTCTCGGTTAACTACCTTTATTGAATCATATTTAGATTTATCAATAATTTCTAAAATGTACATTTGCATTAGTCGTCCAGAAGCCACTCAAGAATCAAAGGACGATAATCAAATAGAAGACCAAGTTCGATGTCACGAACCGACCATGGATTGATGATCTAACTTTTGAACAAATTTTCACCATCAAATTTAAACGCGGATACACATGCTCGCTTCAACAACGTAACATATGCAAACGGATATATGTTAAAGCGAAAAAACACAAGTTTAAATTAATCATCATTCAATATTTTATTATAAGAAAGATCAATCAGTTTTTTTTGTAAACTAAGATTTTTACAAATCAAGTTCTTTATAAAAAAGAGTAAAAATTCTACAAGGAATCTTGCATAAAGAGTAGTTTTCCCAATTGAATAACTCAAAAGAGATTGGTTTTTACAAATGGGTCATCAAACTTTATGAAACAATCCATCTTTCTTTAAGGAAACGATATTTTATCATTTGCATTTTAGTTACTTTTCTCTCTTCTAAGTCAAACCACAGTTGATTTCGTTTGATTTATCTTAGTGTGAAAAGTTTGGAGAAAATATTATGTGTATCACCGGTTGTATCACCTCGTCGGGCGTTTGGGATGCAATAGCTTCTTGGTGTAATATTCCTAGGCCCTTTGTTTTTCATGTCAACGATTTGGTGGAATTGCATAAGGCGAGTGGTGTGACGGGAATCAAAAGTTCGATTGTTCATGGCATTGTTATAATTACTTGTTGGAGGATTTGGCGTGCTAGGAATGATAAGATTTTCTCGGGCAAGGACACGAAGATCATGGAGATAGTTACGGATATAAAATCTTTGGGTTTTCTTTGGTTTAAATATAGATCCAAGCTAGGGGTAGTGGATTGGAATAGATGGTGTCGTTTTGATGTAACGTGATTTTGTAAGTTGTTCTTGGCTTTCGGCGTCTATCTCCGTCTTGGTGATAGGTGTCGGTGGTGTTTGTTTTAATGAAAGTCAATTTTCAAAAAAAAAAAAATGTATAGTAAAGAAAATACTTTTGATTAAAAGTTTACTAGTGGGAGTGCCCACGCGTTGCGGCGGGTGTCCCGATTGGTATGTGATTCGATTATGATGTCATTTACGAATCTACACTCATTCCAGGTTTCTAACGTTTTATCCATTCAACGTACTTTGTAATATGTTTCTTTCATTTGAATAAAAGTGTAAAATGATGCATTACATGAAATGTAAATATGTTGCTCTAACATTAGCAGCACCCCTCCTAACAACTGAATAGGCTGCAGAGTCTAATAAACACATATCGTGAACCACAAATTGTTGACATTGTCAGGCTAGTATTTTAATATCATAAAGATAATTATGTTATAAAGGTAAGCTAAGGGTTCTTAAAAGAGATATTTAAGCTCTAAAAGGTCATGAACTAAAAAAATCGTACTTCTTATCTAAAAATTTTTATAACAAAGGTTTCTTATAGAATTATTACTTCTTTAGTTATTAAAAAAAAGGCAACCAAATCACAAGATTACATCTACGTGGTCGTATGAAATGTTCTAGCATCAACAACAAGCACATTATACATATTATCTTAATCAATAAACAACTTGAAGGTCTTTTATCTGTGTTATGGCCATGAGTTGAAGCGATCAAAATGTCAAAATAAATTGAGTGGTAGACAGACGTTTGGTTTTACTATATGCCTCCCATCTGATGTGAACGAGGTGCAAAATGGATTTCAAGCATTTCTTTGGCCTGCAGATCATGAGTTTCAAAAAATTAGAACGATTTTGATTGAAAAGTTATGATTTTATGGACAATGTAAAGACTTGGTACCAAACTGAAAACCATAAAACCGAACCAGAACCATACACTGTTTAGTTGAATAATTAGGTTTGAATCGCTAACCGAAAGTTTGAGCATGGTTTACAGCCTGGTTGAGACCAAACCAGTTTTATATTTGGTCTGGTTTTTTGGTTCTCATGTTTTCTAGTTTTGGTTACAATATGGTATCAGTTGCATCCCGCTAATCGTACCTCTAAATTTCCCAACCAAATTAGGGCCATGGAGAATTCTGACATGGCAATCAACATAGGTGACCATAACTTTGCTTGAATCTTGTGGACAGAACTACAGATTACATAAAGAAAGCAAATCCTAAATCAGATACATATTTGTAAACTATTAAATGTGCATAACTTTGAAACAACCAACATACCTGAAACCCGATTACCCTCTTGCACGGCGACTTCTTCTTACTATTTAATGTAACCGAAGCTTCTAGTTGCAACCGGTTACCTGAGACACTAAAGAAACTGCAACAGCCTGTCATGGATCCGATAACGCCCCCCTGAAACAAGTAATCCTAGGTTTTATCAACAATCCGCGTGTGTTTAAAATGAGTGAACACGTATGAACAAGAAAAAAAAAACCTTTCCATCTGGACTGTATGCCACAACAGTGACTATTTCTCTTATGTCTATCCAGTCAACAACATGGCAGCTCAAAACGGGGTAGATTCTAACTTTTCCATCAATCGACCCGCTTATGAAATAATTTGCATTCGTGGGCTAGAACTGAACGTATGTCATAGTTGTGGTGCGGGATGATTTTGAGACAAGAGTCATCGCCAACTCTCCATAGCCGAACGGTTTCATCAACCGACGATGACAGAAGAAACTGCATAAGGAAAAACAGCAACCCGTGATTAATTTCATGTTTCAAGAATCATTAAACATTTGTACAATAAGTATATAATTTACTGATTTACTCACATTATCTTTTGACCATGAGAGATCAAGGACGTCGCCTTTGTGTCCTAAACACTTAAGGAGGGAAGATAACAGAAGCTGAATTTTTAGTCTTTTTTCAAGCTTTTTAGATGCTAATCTTCTGTTTTTCAGCCGCTAATGGTGCCAATTCAGCAAGATTACTCACGGTAAAGTATAAACAAGACGGGTTGACATCTAGAACATCTATTTCATTTAGATATTTCATCTTCGACAACTTGCCAAACACGAACAACCATTATATGGAAAAGACTGCTTTAGTCTCATTTACGCACTCATTAACAACTATTTAAAAGAGGAGTAACAAATATGTACTTTGAAAGATTCCAAAAAAACATGTGGTTCATTTACGAACACTGGACACACTGCTACACCACCATCTAAATAAAAACAAAAAATTTATAACAGGAACTAAATCAGACCGTATATTGGAGGTCAGAAGATCCACTGAAAACATTTTATCCCTAAACTGGTGATGATTGATTCTTTTCACAATAAAAGATCCACTCAAATTTACAATTTTCAATGAAATTGGAACCGAATGTTGTTTGAAGAGCTCTCGTTTTTTATCGCCCGCGCCTGGTCCCTGGCACGCGCCTAGGCACCGTTTTTCACAAAAAAAAAAACCATATTTGCGCCTAAGCCACCACCAGGCGCTATAGGTGCACCTCGCTCCGCCCGAGCACCTAGGCGCGCGCCCGAGGGGCTTTTGACAACATAAGGCGCAAAGATGTGTAGTATCAATACATGGCTTCTAGCAGGTTGTAATAAGTATTTTGATCAAGCACTCAAAACAAGCTCACTTAGGTGATTCATAAAAAATTCTAAATAACTATACCAAGTATTGTGGATTGTGAAATAGAAATTATGAAGAAAACAAGACACATAAAAAATCAACTTAATTCTTTGCCAAGTACTAAAATTTACCTTGCCAGTTCCTGGAACTCCATGGATGTAAAGGCAACGTCCTAGACAATGATCATCACATATAGCTCCTTTGATCCTTACTGCAGCCACTTCATGAGCCAGGGTTGGTCCAGGTGCTGGTTTATACGTCTATGATTTCAAGACCATTAATTACATATATGATTTCAATATTGGTAGTATGAAAATCGACCCATTTAGCTATGGTTTGGTGAAAAGTGAAAACATGAAAGGACGCTGTGAGGCCAACTATAGGTGATGAAAATCATTCGGATATTGAACAACATGGCCGCATGACATCATCACTAAATCTGAAGACCAAGTTGAAAAAATGATGTCAGACTTCTAGAACATAGAAAATCATTACCGCGGCCACCTTTTATTAGTCCACAAATATATTCGAGTGGCTTACTACTACCTCATAAGGTGTTATCTTCTAAGAAGTTCGTTGGCGACTTTGAGAGGTAACTGCAGCCATTGTCTTCTTTTTTGGGAGCTTTATTAAAAGTAATTTAAGTAGTTCTAGTAATGAATTGTTTGAAAATTAAATGAGTGTGGAACAAAAGCAATATTTCATCTCTAGTTTGTAATGTTTATAATGGGCAAAGTAATATTTCTGGCTTTAAAAATTATCAAAAGGTGGAAATTTTAGTATTCTGGGTATCCCAATATGGATTCTTGTTTATTTGCTAGTTTCATGAGAGAATAGATCTCGCAAATTAAGTCACTTAGGGGCTCCTTGAGTTATATTATATTAGTTGATAATACCAGCAACAGTGGTATTGTTGACTCAAGTTTTGGTCTCCCATTTTCTTTTCTTCTGCACCTGCACTTGTAGCTTTTTTAAACAGTTTCCGGAACACTAAAAAAACCTATTTGAATATATAAAACATCAATTAGGGTTTAATTTGATCATATAAAACAAAATCTATGATATCAATAGAATTAAACCTAAAGGTTAACAACAAAATAAACTATAACGAGCATAAAGATCATCGAATCTGTTAAATAGAATATAACGATACCTTGCCAAAATCGAAGTTGAAGTCTACGATTGATGATTTATTGATGATTGCCAAATACTCCAATTGATGATTGTCTGTTGATGTACGTTGTTTGTCTCTTAATTTTTGACCTACTACAGATTACCACACAGTCTCTTTTAATATGTTCACTGCATTTGTGGTCTAACAATTTAGTAAGTAAAAGATTAAAGGAGGTGCGAAGATTAAAGGAGGTACGCTTTTACCTAATAGTGAATTAGTCAATTATTCAAAAGAAATCTGCATCATGCACCTGCACTGCTTCTGGTCAGTAGACGATAGTTGATATTTATACTTCTAATCACTCGAGTTATTAAGGGAAAATCGATGATGTCAAGTGTTGTGCAGCAGTTACCTTGATAATTCGTACACCAAACCATGTTCCTAATTCTCTGTGGTAGCTTCTAAGAAATGGAATTGTAGCAACAAAATCTATCCACACGATGACCCAAATTAGGTTTAAAGGCTACAATAAAAATTAAGGAATCACAATAAAAGACCAACCTTAAACCTGCCAACAGAAGACGACGGTCGATTGCGAGAATGTGCCGGCAGACGCTGAACGCAAAGTGGCGACGGAAACAGTTGCCAGGTAATGGCTACAGCTTTTGCGGTAGCTCCGTCGTTTGTTTCTCCATCAATTTATGGTGGAAGCAGAAGAAGAAGGGACTGAAACTAATGTCTGCATTAAGAGAAATTGAATGGGAGAGTTAAAGTGGGAGTCTATTAGTCTGGACACAAGGGCAACCATGGCAACTAAGGTTAGTATTGTAAATTTGCTATGATATTGTAAAAAAGAAGGTAGGTAAAATGTCTATACTACCCTCCTAAGTGTCTTAATTGTCACCAACATCCCCATAATACCCTTAATTTTCATGCTTAAATGTATTGTACATGATGCTTGTTAAGTTGTACGGAGGTGAAAATGACCATGTTGGACATCACTCCTCCTTAATAAGATAATATAGATTAAGTGACTCCATTAATTATTTAAAGTACAACTTAATTACAACAATGAGGCTTCGTGAGCCCAACAAAAAAGGTTTCTTGACACATACAAATACTCTTTATCTCCGTGTTATAAATTATAAATTCAATTTTTCTTTATTCATCATAAGGCCCAAGCATGCAAGATCGAGTATAGACATCCAACAATGAGTCTCTAAAATCTCTAGTCAAACCCAAGTGGTCCGTTTAGTATAATTTTACATATGGTATGGGCTTTTAAGAAGTGTAGATAAAACTAGAGGTGTACAAAATACCCGAACCCGAAAAAAATACCCGAACCCGGGTATTTTAAAACCCAGATATTTAATACCCGAACCCGACCCTACCCGTAGGGTATTTTAAAACCTGAGTATTTATTATCAAACGAAGGCGTTAAATAAAGACAATGAATTACTCCATTATCAACGAAGACTTAACTATCTATGTTTTTTTATCACTTGTACTTAGGGGTGCTTAACGGGTCGGGTTCGCAGGTTGGTGGGTCCAACCCGACCCGAACCCAAAATTTTTACATGAACCCGAACCCGAAAATTGTGACATACATATGAACCCGAACCCGACCTGAATATTCTTGGGTTGACCCGAACCCGACCCGTTCAACCTGAAAATAGGTTTCTAGTACCAATTTCTATTTTAAGTTATAAGTGTAGCATAAAACACCTAACCAATTTAATTTATAACATAAAACATATTGTAAAAAAACAATATATAGTATAAATAGGTTAAACGGGTCAACCCGCCAACCCGCCCGGGTTGACCCAAACCCGACCCGTTTAGCTAAACGGGTTCGCGAGTTCAACCCGAACCTGACCCGAACCCATTTAGACTAAACCCAAACCCACTAATTTCATGTTAGGTTCGGTTCGTGTCGGAAATTCACACCCTTACTTGAAAATAGGTATCTAGTACCCGAAAATGGGTATACCCAAAACCGGGTATTGAAAACCCGAACCCGACCTGAACCTGGTATATAGGGTATGGCTTTTCACGAAAATACCCTACCCGAACCCGACCCGGTTATTTCGTAATACCCGGTTATACCCTACCCGGTCATACCCGAACCCGGGTACGTAACCGAACCCGGGTACGTAACCGAACCCGGGTATTTAAAAACCCGGTTTTGTACACCTCTAGATAAAACCAACTCATCACCAACCTTGTCTTTCTTGGCTACAACTCTCCGTAGTAGAGGTGCACAAATCGGGTTTTTTTAATACCCGGTTCCGGGTATGGTCGGGTATTACTTCGACCGGGTATTGAAAGAACCGGTTCCAGTTTCGGTTCCGGTTCCTAGCATAAAAAACCATACCCGATATACCGGTTCCGGTTTTTTCAATACCCGGTTCTGGGTATGGAACCGGTTTCGGGTATATCAGGTATTGAAAAAACTGGGTACACTGTGTATTTAAAAAACCCGGGTATATCGGGTATTGAATTCTTTTTATACAATCACGTTGAAGAGTAGTGCGATTTAGATGATTATAACGCGGTTATAGATTTCTTTGAGTGTACTTTTTGAGTATTCGGAAAACCCGGTTCCGGTTTTTTAATACCCGGTTCCGCCTCAACATCAAAATGCCAAATAGTCCCGTCGCTTGACACATACTTTTTGAGTATTCAAAAAACCCGGATTTGGTTATTTGGAAAACCCGGTGCCGGGTATTCGAAAAACCCGGTTCCGGGTATTTAAAAAAACCGGGTGCAACTGGGTTTAAATCGGGTCCGGTTCCGTGTCCGGTTTTTTACATAGAAATGTATACCCTATGCGTACTCGACGGGTAGGGTCGAGTACGGTTTCGTATACACCCGGTTCCGGTTTTTTTGTGCACCTCTACTACGTAGCAACTTATTATTCTTATACCCTAACTTCACAAACACATAAATGTATGCCCTCATAAATTCCTTCTTACAACATAACCTATCAACCCACAAGACCCCATCGGGCCGAAGTACCAAACCCAACAAAGCACAACTTTACCTGAGAAGTTCCAACCCGATCTACCAGTCCAAGAAGTGAGACAAATGAATCGTATCTAACGTCGTATCTAACCTCTTATCGGAAAAAGGCAACCTTGACCCTATAGATACATGCAAATTAAGGGATCATCATTCAGCCCTTTTAACGCTATCATCTCGTTCAAAGGCACACCTAAATTAAGTGTAGCAGATACAACCGTGAGATCATTTTCCTTCATCAATCGTGCAAAAAATAATAGATCCCAATTCGATTCTCTCATTGTTTGTGTTAAAACTTTGTTTTTTAGCAATAATTTTCACACCTAAATACCCTCTAACGTTACACTTGCAAGGATTAAACTCACACCACTTTTGTAGAGGACAAAACACCATTCCACTAGATAGTTAGGTCATGCGTCTTAAAACTTTGTTAATACCAATTTAGCTAACCTAAACCATCTAAAGGAACTTCCCATCCTATAGATGCCATTGGTAATACCTTGGCCATTAGTGAGAAATGTTGACTTTGTGAATATTATTTATAACGGAGTACCCATCGATAAAAATGAAACTCTACGATCTATATGTAACCCCAGAGTATGTAGATAAGATTTCTTGCCAAGATTTTCAGTCATTATCTGGGATTTTAGTTTTGCAACGCCTGGTTCTTCTAAGATCCGTTGCTGATAGTGAAGATAAGATTCTCAATGCTACTTTCCCTAGACTTTCAAGTCATTGTCAGTTTACCAAAGATGTGCACATGGAATTCTCTTGTATGGTTCCAATTCTTCATGTTGATTCACCAAAGTCGTGTTGGAGGACGAAGAAAAGTAAAAGTTTTATTTCCACTGATAATAATATCTTACAATGAACACATGAGCATGGCAATCACAACAGCCTAACACATTGTCACCCAACAAATAGAAAAGCTAAAGAAAACACTAGAGACCAACATTAACTACTAGAAACACAACAATGAACAAGAAATTCAAATACTTTATATAATAGGAAACAAACACAAGAACCACTTTAAGGTGACCAATCAACATTCCATTATTGCATCTAAGCCAAACTAGTCGTGGCACATGTATATCGTAAGACACTGCCTGTGTTTAACGTTAAAAAGTCCTGCACAATTGTTGTTACCAGAACAAGCTGCACTCATATCTGCCTTTAGAGCACCTGCAGAAATAAATTTTTTCGTGTCCAAAAGCCGCCTATGTTCTTCGGTGTCCATTAGAAACTCTTCATAGTCTTCCACTAGTGACTGGAACTCTACAGTAGTGCCATTGCATTCGTTAGCATTATAATTTGCTAAAGATCCTTGACAGTTATTGATCATCATCATGATGAATGAAACTATAAAGATGAAGGTGAAGCAAGTAAAGTTGGTAAATCTTGATCCACCTGTTGCCATGTCTTCTTGTTTTGGATGAAATTATGTTAATGCTTATAAAGAAATATTATAAGAGTTTGGTGTTGGCACTTTAGAATCTAGATGAGGATAATGTTGAAAATTGAATGTGTGATTCAAGCTATTTCCTAGATATAGTAATTACCTTTTCCTTTTAAATATAATATACTTTTTATCACTATTATATAATGTTTTCATAATCGAACCGGATATTAAACTGTTCTCATTATGGGTCTACTGGTCAGACAAGATGTAAAAACCGGATGACGTCCTGAATAATATAAAAATTAATAAGGTAAAATTGGAAAAATTTAATCAAAATCCGTTAAGACCCCATCAAAACCTAACCACTAAATCCTGGTCCAACCTCCCAGATCACATTATAGCAGTTCCAACACCCTAAACTAGGGGTGTTCATCGAATCGAATAACGAATTTTCGAATTATTCGAATCGAATAATTCGAATAATTTTCTTTTTTTGCTGAATTCGAATTCGATTCGAATTCGAATAAGAGTTGGAAAATTCGATTCGAATTCGTATTCGAATAAGAATCTCAATTCGAATTCGATTCGAATTCGTATTAAAAATTCGAATTCGAATCGAATTCGAATAAATTCGTTATTCGAATTCAGATAGGTTCAAATAAATTCGTTATTCGAATTCGGATAAATTCGAATAAATTCGTTTTGATTCTATGCCTTTTAAATATGTTAAAAAAAACTAAAAAATCATAATTTTAACACCAAATATAAATTTGTATATTAGCCCAAATTCAAATGTGTACATATAATTATATATAAAAATAATAAATAAATATGTATTATTTTTATTCGAATTTCGAATCGAATCGAATTTAAAATCACAAATTCGTATTCGATTCGTATTCGATTAACTTGACTCGAATTGAATCGAATTCGAATTCGAATTTTCGATAGTCGAATCGAATTTTTGATAATCGAATCGAATTGAGTCGAATTTCGAATTTTTCGAATTCGAATCGAATTCTGAACACCCCTACCCTAAACCGGACCGGATTAGGCTCCGGTCCGGGTTTCAAAACATTGTATATATGTACTATTAGTTGAACACTAGTATATTTTTTCACCCTTTATGCTATAGATAATATACATGTGACACATATTTAGTTAACATTTAATTTGATTTTTCTCTAGTTATTTGCGTTAGTACTTCTACGTGTTTAATTTTTTCCTCAACATTCTAGTATAATTCTTTTTTTTTTTTTGAAAACGGGGTTGTATTC
Source organism: Ambrosia artemisiifolia (assembly GCA_032199755.1). Classification (NCBI taxonomy): domain Eukaryota; kingdom Viridiplantae; phylum Streptophyta; class Magnoliopsida; order Asterales; family Asteraceae; genus Ambrosia; species Ambrosia artemisiifolia. The sequence goes on from CM063516.1 coordinate 37,335,553, forward strand.
AAAATAGACTACATTTTTTGTATTGTAAGCTTTATAAGTGCTGGTACCGTGACAAATCAAACTAAGTCTGCTGAACGTCGGTACCGGTATCAGTATTGTCAGAACTGGTACCAGTATTTGTTTTAATGATTTTTAACGATTTAAAATATGTGTCCATATCCTTTTAGGCATATCACAACTTTAATTTTTTGGGTTTTCTCTTCTAGTTGCTATAGCCCAGATGCCGATTCGTAGCGAACTAACGAATAAACAAATACCAACAAAATTCCCACATGCATGCGAGGAAATCTCACTAGATATGAATGATTTATTTTATTAATTAAAGAAACGTTGATATTTGTGTTATGAGCATTACCACTTTTATAAAGTTATAAATATGAATTGACATATTTGTTGTTTAATAATGAACCAATAACCAGGGGCGGATCTACGTTATTAGTTACGGGTTTACGCGAACCCATTGCGTTTCGAAATTTTAGTAGAAATTATATATAAAAAACCGGTCTGAACCCATAAATATAATTTGTCTGAACCCATAACCATAAACCATTCACAGCTTAGTGGATAAGTCGCTTCCCAACATACTAAGGATACCAGGTTCGAGTCCTTTCTGATGCAGTTTTTGTAATTTATTTAGAACAGTTTTTTAGTTATTTTTTTTTATCCAGATCAGTTTAAACCCATCTAGGGTTTCCACTTTTCAGATCAAAACAAAGAGGCAAAACAGAATACCCCCTCCCTCACCTCATACTCAAAGCTTCTCCTTGCCCTGACCCCCACTGTAGCCAAATGGTCTCATTCACCTTTGACTCCTCCCCCTTTCGACTCCCATTTTAGCTCTCAGCCCTTTGCCACCACCTCCGCTGTCCGAACCTCCCATTTCAGTCATTCATATGTTAGAAGTCAGAACCAGATTGGAATTTGGGACTTAGGAGGTAAACTTCCAATTTCTTTTATTTACCTAGTTATCTATAAATTGTAATCTATGATTCTATTAGTATGTTTATGAGTTTGAAATTGTGAATATGAGTTTGGTGTTTTTGCAATCTTGTGAATACGAATTTTGTTAATTTGTTAATGCCTAATGGAATGATTATTTGAAATCGAATTAGACAAATGACAATTGGTGATGTTGCCAAAACAGAGATTAGACGTCCCATTCAGGAGCATGTTTGTTCCATTTGAAGAATGATAATTCAGAAGTGCTATAGTCTGAGTTTTGCTAACCGTAAAGCCACCTTGGACAATTTAAGTTACACTTTATGTGAATTTCAAACTTATTTGGTTGATAATATGATGACAACAAACCAACAAAAATGCAGATACAAATTGGTCTTATTGTTCTTTAACAAAGTAGAGGTTGGATGATCCTAGAAAACTATACAAGTATCTCATAAATTATTAATGTTGATGCATATATTTTAAATTTACCCATCACTAACTTATTTGAAATGCTTGTCAAAATAACAAGTTGGAATCTCTGTTGTTTACTTTATTTTTTAAAGGATTGAATTTTGCTCTTGTTGTAAAACCATGTGTGACTGTGAGCATCATAACTGTTGTCAGTGAAAGGTGCCATACTGGTTGTCAGGTCAAACCCAACATGAACGATTCTTGTATTTATTTTGGTGTCTTATTTGTGAGAAATCTGGCCTGGCCCGGCCCGACCCGACTTTAAATTGTAAGGTTTGGTTGTGAAAAAATCGACGATCGAAAATGATGAACCCATTGAAAAAAATTCCTGGATCCGCCACTGCCAATAACTCTATTGGTTTATTCTTTAAAATTACACGTGTAACATGATGACGGGTTATATTTATTAACTAGAATATAAATACAATCTATGTGTGTTTGTCAAAGACATATATTCAAATCTCGACACTTAATGTCATGTAATCCAAATAGGCCTAGTGCAACTCACTATGAAGGACTTAAAACGGGTTGATAAGTTATTAACCAGATTTATGAGTTGTATATAGGTTGTAACCAGTTTTAAAAGGGTTAAACAAATGACACTTTAAGTGAGTCTTACATTATTATTTCAATAAAAGAGATACTAGACCATAAACAATGTCTCATGTCAAATGCCATCAACGCACCTTGGGTACATATATTGTGAATGAGATGAAAATCCATTGCTAAGCATGCTTGGAGGATGAGCTACATCTTGAAAAGTTTTCATGTGGGCAACTAAAATCAAAGTCAAGAATGTCGTAAAGTAGACAATATTGATTGGAAATGAGGCTACCTCCTATTTGAGGACGACGAATCCCAAGAGGCTTTCTGTGACATCTTATGTGAATCTCACATAATTTTACTCATAGAAGAGATACTAGGTGTCAAAATAGTCGGCACAGATTTTATTATCAACTCAAAAGTACACCAGTCTGTGACGAACAAAGAATACACCAAAACCTCACTACAACCCTAAAAAACACTCAGTGATTATCACAAGATAATCACACACAAAAACAACAGAGATGCACTCGTTATCAGATCAAGATGATCTGAATAACACAACCCTAATATTGTGAGAGTGAATACAGGAGAGCAACAGAATACGTAAGAGAAATAATAATGGCAAAAGTTGAAATTGTGCCGAGAAGGAACCCTTATATAGAAGGGATGGAACCTTCTACTCAGAAAGCACACAAGCCATCAATAATAACCCTTGGATCTAAAGCACACGAATCGGCCAGGAATAGATGGCTGAGATTAATCCTCCAAGGAAGCTGGGCCACATGCCAACATCAAGGGAATGGACTAGGGCCAAAAGCTACTGGGCTCAGCAACAAGGCTCACGAACTGGACTCCTTAGACAAACAGCCCACCTCACCAAATTAGCCCAAACCTGCAAAAATACTTATGCAAAATATTTTATAAAGAAATAAAATTGTAACAAAAAATATAAAGTAAATGTTTATATTTTTAACACCCTCCCTCAATTTTATTTCTTATATGGATCAAACATCTTAATGTTTTGATGATCAAAGGAAGACAATCCTTTAGTAAACACATCTGCAAGTTGACTTTTGGAGTCAATTTTGCAAGTTTTGACTAATCCTTTAGCAATTTGTTCTCTTAGGAAAAATAATTCCAATCCAAAATGTTTAGTTTTATAAAAAAAGACAGGGTTGGCTGCAATGGAAATGGCAGCAGAACTGTCACAGAAAAGATTAACTGGAATGTCAACAACAATATCCAGTTCGGACAACAGATTTTTAATCCAGATGACTTCACAAACAGCAGCACACATTGCTCGATATTCTGCTTCAGCAGAAGATCAAGAAACAGTGGACTGCTTACTTTTCCAAGTCACCAAACATTCACCAAGATATATACAATATCCAGTGACAGACTTTTGAGTTTCAAGACACTTTCCCCAATCAGAATCAGCATAAGCAACAAGGGAATTAGAGTTGCCCTTGCTAAAGACAATACCTTTACTAGGGGCAGACTTTAAATATCTAAGTAATCTGAATGCAATCTTAATATGGCCCTCAGTAGGTTTGTGCATATACTGACTCAAGTAATGCACAGCATAAGCAATATCAGGTCTAGTATGACTGAGATATATGAGTTTTCCTATTAACTGTTGATATCCAGTAACATCAGGTAAAACCTTATTATTACTAGACATAATATTAGTTAACACATGGTGCTGTTCAAGAGGATTAGTGACAGTTTTACATCCTAACATTCCATATTCCATTAACAAATCAGTACAGTACTTCCTTTGAGTGAGACATATACCATCAGATGTTTTAATTACTTCAATACCCAAAAAATATTTGAGTTCACCAAGATCTTTAATCAAAAATTTTGTTTTAAACAAGTCTTTGATTTTCCTAATCTCAGTATCAGAACTACCAGTGATAATAATGTCATCCACATATACAAGAAGAACCAAAAACACAGATTTGTCATTTTTAATGAACATAGAATGGTCACATTGACTCTGGACAAAACCAAACTCATACAAAGCATCCACTAGTTTTTTATTCCACATTCTAGGTGCCTGCTTTAGGCCATATAAAGATTTTTTTAATTTGCAAACTTTGTTATCAGGAATATTAGAATAACCCTCTGGAATAGACATATAAACATCTTCTTTCAGATCACCATACAAGAAAGCATTGTTAACATCTAACTTGAAAATGTTCCAACTATTATTGACTGCTAATGTCAAGGCACATCTAACAGTTATATGTTTAACAACAGGAGAAAAGGTCTCCTCATAATCTAGACCCTCCCTCTGTCTAAACCCTTTAGCCACAATTCTAGCTTTGTACCTTTCTATTTCCCCATTAGCCTTATATTTAATCTTGTATATCCATTTGCAACCAATTTTATGTCTATTTTTAGGCAAATCAACAATATCCCATGTATCATTTCTATATAAAGCAGTAAGTTCATCATTCATAGCATTTACCCAATTGGGATCACTAACAGCTTCTTTAAAGTTTCTAGGTTCAGAACTTTTATCAAGGCTAGAAGCAAAGCACTTAAAATCTAATGGTAAATTGCTTTAGCCTTAGTGCAAACAGCCAGAAGGCTTCGAAGGTACTTTCAAGCACATCCAATACAAGTGGTCACTGACCAACCAATCAAAAATGTGCTTGAAAGACCTGAAACTTCGGGACGACTAGCCAAATGGGCTGTTGAACTAGGTGGACACACAATCACCTACGTCCCAAGAAAAGCAATTAAAGCACAAGTACTTGCTGATTTCATTGCTGAAATTCCAAAGGTGGAAACGGCCGAAGTTAATATCACCATAGACGAACCTATCGACCCTGAGGCCTGGAAGCTGTACACAGATGGAGCTTCCAGCGTTGAAGGATCAGGGGCTGGCCTTGTATTAATCAACCCTGAAGGGTTAGAATTCACATATGCCCTTCGTTTGGAATTTCAGACAACAAACAACGAAGCAGAATATGAAGCCTTGATAGCAGGACTCAAGCTTGCAAAAAAGATGATGGTTCACAAGCTTCAAGTGTTCACCGATTCGTTACTTGTTTCCAATCAGGTGAATGATAGCTACATTGCTAAAGAACCTAACATGAAAAAGTATAGAGAGAAGGCTAAAGAAATCATGAACACCTTCCTGTGTTGCAAGATCAAACAGGTCCCAAGGTCTCATAACAAGAAAGCTGATGCTCTTAGCAAGCTTGCTTCGTTAAACTTCGCTCACCTTACTAAAAAAGTGTTGGTTGAAGTGATCAAGCATCCTTCAATATCTGAAATTGAGGTTCAAGATGTCATTACTGAAAGTGAACCAAATTGGATGACTCCATTTGAAAGATTCCTGCAAAGAGGTGAACTACCCCAAGATCCTGTTGAAGCTGAAAGGATTCGGATCAAGTCTAAGCAATACACAATTCAAGATGACATACTCTATAAAAAGGGGTACTTGGCTCCATTGCTTCGATGTGTTGGTCCTGAACAAAGCAGATACTTGATCAAAGAGGTTCATGAAGGAATATGTGGGGCTCATTGTGGTCCAAGATCAGTGGTGGCAAAACTCATGAACCTTGGTTACTTCTGGCCTACCATGCATCATGATGCATCAGAACAGTTGAAGAAATGCGAAGCCTGCCAGATCCATGCACCAGTCCCAAAGAGTCCCAAGCATGATTTGGTTCCAATCACTTCAGCATGGCCATTCCACAAATGGGGAATGGATATCGTTGGACCCTTCCCACCTGCTAAAGGGGGGGTCAAGTTCTTGTTGGTTGCTGTTGATTACTTCACGAAATGGCCAGAAGTGAAACCATTGGGAAAGATATCTGGAAAGAAGATAATTGATTTTGTATGGGAAAGTATCATTTGTCGATACGGCTTGCCTGGGGTGTTAGTTACAGACAATGGCAAACAGTTCGCAGAAAAGCCGTTCAGTGCTTGGTGCAAAGAGTATCGAATAACACAAGTCTTCAGCTCTGTAGCATACCCTCAATCCAATGGGCAGGTTGAAAGGATGAACAGGAGTGTGGTTGAAGGGATCAAGGCCAGATTGGGTCGTCAAGGGGGAAATTGGTTGGAAGAACTGCCAAGTGTTCTTTGGGCAATCCGAACCACTGAAAAGACAATTAACAAGAAGACACCCTACAGCCTCACCTTCGGATCTGAAGCAGTCATACCTGCTGAGATTGGGATCACCACACCCAGAACCCTTCATGTCGACATCCAGGCTAACGAGCATGAAACATCACTCAATCTTGACCTACTAGAAGAAGCAAGAGACTTGGCAGCAATAAGAGAAGCCAAGTACAAGCAAAAGATGGAGTCTTACTACAACGCCAAGGTCAAGCATGAACGCTTCAAGCCAGGAGACCTGGTTCTCAGAAACAATGAAGCAAGCAAGAAAGAGAATCAAGGAAAGCTAGGACCAAAATGGGAAGGCCTCTACACCATCCTTGAGTCTCACAAAGGAGGGTCTTACAAGCTTGCCAACATGGAAGGCAAGAAGCTCCCTCGACACTGGAATGGTAAGAACCTTAAAAGGTTCTTTGTTTAAGTTGTAAGACAAGTTGTTCTTTTCAAAAAACTTATGTAATGCTATCTTCTGATGAATGAAAGGATCCATGAATCCTCTTTTGGAAATATTGTCTTTCTATCCTATGATCAGGTTGAGAACCTTGCAAGAAACTCCATGGCAGGGGCCATGTAAGGGGATGAGCTCCCAGGCCATTTCGCTCAATAGGTTCGAGGGTTGAACGGACCTATATAAGGGGTGAGTTCCTAAATCAATTCGACTCCATGAGATAAACAAAAATAACTTTATAAATCTCATCGACAGGCTTGAACAACCTACACCAATCGTTCCTTAAGTTTAGAAAACAAACTTACGAAAATAACATAAAAACACTTATATAAGTGTATATAGGATAGCTGGTGACATGTTTGCCTAGACTACCTTAAGGAAGAATGACTGCAGCATTCAACCTTTGAAGGTGCTACCGGAAAAACATTCCCAAACAATAACAAAGACAAACAAACACACAACAAAAAACAAAGTAAGAATGAACAACCATGAAACTTAAACAAACAGCCCTAAAGGCCTAACATTAACAGGCTTTATACAAAAGCCAAGCAACAGCATAAATTGTTCAAAGGGCTTCAGCCCACAACTACCAACGAACCATCACAGGTTCAACCAAAAGATAAAAAGTGTTTAGGACACAACCACATAGTTAATTGTTTTTACAAACCAAAGATGCTAAGAAAGCTACGAATAAAGGGTTCAGGCGTCATTACCAGACCCTAAAGGCTTGGAGGCTTCATCCTCATTCCCAGCCTTGACCACCTTTGCTTTCTTTGCCTTCTTTCCCTTCTTGGGCAACTTCTCTACCAAACCAGCTTCAGAAGCTTCAACACTGGCATCCTTAGAAAGTGTATCAGTCATGTCCAAGGTCTCTTCACTATCACCCGAGTGTGCTCTCTTCTTGGAAACAGCCTGAAGCACTTTAGCAGATACAGCTTCATTCAAACCAGCAGGCTTCAACTCCTTCAGCTCCTTCAAGGGTTTCCCATAAAGGGAAGAGACTTGGGCCACATAAGGATAGCTGGAGTGTTCTATCTTAAGCACAGTCTCCTTGAACACATCCAAGGAGTTGGGTTGATAAAGAGGAGATTCTTCCAAGGCTTGACCAGACTCACAAGCTTTGAACCCTGCAATAAAACCTGCATGCTTACCATGGGTCAATAGCTTGGTGTACACTTCTCCAAGGGCTGAATTGAATTCTGCAGAGTGAAGGAGGTAAGTAACAACTTGTTGAAAGCCCTCTTCGATCAGCCACTTGTTGTCACCCTGAGCAGCAGCAAGAGAGATTTCTAGCTCTTTCCTCTCACTCTCAAATGCCTTCTTTTCTGCCTCCAAGGCCAGTTGATCAGCTTCCACCTTCAACCTGGCAGCTTCATGCCTTGCCATCTCAGCCTCATGTCCCTTCTTTAGCTCATCAATAAGGGCAATCAAAGTGATCTCCTTTTGGGCATACTCCTTAGCATCTCTCTTCATGTCAGCTATGGACTGCTTCATTTCCTTCTTCTTCTTTGCAAATTCACTATATTCACCCATGACTTTCCTAAACCTGCTGATCCCTTCTGGTAACATAGCTGCCAAGTTGCAGGTTCCCACCATCATCTTTGCTAGAAGAGCGTCATCATCTAAGCTCTCAAGGCAAGCCTTGGCACCTGGAGTAGCAAAGTGTGCCAAAACTTCCTCACACACAGCAGAGGACTTGAAACTGTCAGATGCCTTTACATTCCACCCAGGCACATACACACCCTCTTCATCAAAACTACCAGACACATCTGCTTCCTTCACCACCTTAACTTTTTTACCCTTGCTTTTCTTCACAACCACATCCACAGGAGTGTCATCCACCGTCTGATCCTTCCCATCAGCAGATTCCTCAATATCATCACTAACAGTTACTGCTTCAGAAGGGTCAGCAGACTTAGCAGCCTTTAAAAGTCGTCTGCTGGACCTCCTTGTTGAAGCCTTCGAGGAACTAGCTTTAGCAAAACTTTTGACGTTTGGAACGGCAACATAGTTGGTCCCGTCATACCTACCCTTCTCGTACTTGGTTAAAGCATCTTCACCATCTGCTGCTTCGGCATCAGCAAACACAACGCCTGAAGCATCATCACCTTTAATGAAATCTAGAGCCGACATGATTGCAAAATATACAAAGTATAAGGACAAAACAAAAAGAAACAATGAAATCAATCACAAACAAAAACTCATACCCTGATCATCCTTCATTACAACGGGATCTCTACCAGGCTTGTCCCAGCGAGTGCTAACACCAGATAACACTAGGAATGGCTCAGCAAAAGGACGAAGCCTTGAAGGACAGGCTCTAAGAGCAGTTAAAAAGTTGTGATCAAGTTCAGATTCTGAAGGTTCTCCCTCATTGAGAACAGCCTCAGGATGCCTCCAAATAGGCTTAAAAGGAAAAATCGAATCAGAAACCCAGAAGAATTTAGTCTTCCACTGCCCAACAGTTGTGACATGGGAGGAAAGGAGGTTTGTCTCCACTGATGATCCCTCGAAGGTGAACCAGTCACCATTCTTGGCAAGGCGAAAGAATCGCCTAAACATCAGCAAAGTGGGATCATAACCTAGGGCTCTACACAAACATTCAAAATGCAACACACGGCCAATACCATGTGGGTGGATTTGACCAAGAGAAACCCTATAATACTCAAGCACATTCAATAGAAAAACAGAGAAGGGATGACGAAGATTTGCAAACTCAAAGTGACGACAATATAAAGCAATGGAACCAGACGGACAATCAGAAACAGCAAGTTGCTTGGCTGGAGCAACGGGATTAAAAGACAGGTCTATATCCCACTCTGAACAGAACGATTCAACCTCTTTCTGAGAAAGGGTTGAAAACGTAACGGCCATGTCCTTCTTAGCGCCCATTGTGCTTAAAAAGGATGATCAGTACACTATACAAGAAGAAAAGAAACTAACCTGATGATTGAAAATCACGAAACCCTAATGATGGAGGAAACGGTTGTGGAGAAGAAAGTGAAAAAGTGAAAGAAGTAAAGTGAAAATAAAATGAAGAGGGGTTAAAAAGAAAAAAAGGAACGGTTATAATATTTAAAAATGTAACTGTCATAATGACATGCAGTAATAAGCCCTGAACAGACTGCCACATGTCACATCAGGGTCCAATCAAAATTAAAACACTGAGTATTAACCGCCCAAATCACAGCGAACCCTCGAACCTTTCAAGCAAGGAATAAACTAAGAAAACAGTCAGAAGCTTTCAAGATAACTCGTCAAACCTTCTGACTTGGGGGGCTGATGACGTGGGTAGCCTAAAGCAAAAACGAATAAACAATATTATCGAACAAACGCTTGAAAGGTTGGAGCCTACAAAGGTTCCACAGCCGGTGGTATCACAAGTCAAAAAGATGACTTGTCACATCGTCCCTTTCATCGAGCTAAACAAACAAAACTGATGGAGTAACATCAGTCTATGAACCGCAGGTCCATAGCAGCCTCTTGCTTTTTGTGGAATGTCCTTTAGTTACAGATAGGATCAAGGTAATATGCTTTCCCCTTAGAGAAGACCCTCTTCTCTATAAATGAGAAGCTGAGAATCAGCTCTGGACACACCAAATCCATCACTCTCACTTCACTCTAAATATTCTCTTGGTCTCTCACGTGGGAAGAACAATCTTCTTCACTCGAGTTCCAAGAATTTCTACTTCTGGTCTTGAGTTTATCTCAGATCAGAATCCTAAAGCATATACAATAAACAATACAAGCCTTGAACCTCCTTCTACGTTTGCAACGTAGAAAGACACCACGACCTGCGTTAGGCAGAGTGGAACCCTTGAACCCCTGAACCTCCCTCGTGACTCAGAACCATCGTTAGACAGATATTTGTTGTAGCAACAGGGGATTAAAATTTCAAATTGTTAAAAGAACTGTTGGCTACAACCAGAACTCACTCCACATGAACCCTATCCGTGACTACAACAGCGATGTTGCCGTGAGGGGTATGGGGTAACCGTGGCCAACATGGCTCCCTCCCTCAAATTAACAGCTTACTAAATACTCCATAGTTTGAAATTAATGGTTTTCAACAAGTGTTAATCATAAACACCACTTATTTCTAGAAATTTACCTTCATTATCATATTTGCTAAAAACATTAGATATAGAGAAAATAGATGGATGAAAACTAGTCAATAAAATCATAAGTGACTTCTAATCGTGGATGGGAGTTCGGTCACATGGGCACATATGAAGCCACTCGTGTGTACTTTAATGCTACTTGGCAACAAAATCAATATTTACACCTTTTGCCCTACTTTGACAATTTCCGACATTTTTGTTAAAGATTTACAACACAAGAAAACAAAACACAAACTTCAATTTTATTAAAATAAAACTAGTTGTTTTGCCGGACGCGCGTTGCGCGACTGCAACGTAGTTTGGCACTGGAAATGTGTTTGTGTATTTTCGCAATGTCGAATGGGTTTACGTGCAAACAAAAGTGTCAGTCATGTTTGCGTTAGTAGTGTTCCTGGATCGTTTCACTTCACATAAAAACACTCGGAAACATCACTGTGAAAATGAAGGGTAATTTAATTAGCAATTTCAAAATCATCCAACCAGACTAATAGTTCAAATAGAGGAGATTCCACAACCCACGTTGGGTTATTAAAACTGAAATGCAATTGGAACACATATCCTTGAACAACTACACTCAAATCCTCATTAGTTGCCCTTAACATAAGCTGTCCATTTGAGATTGATACCTGAAAGAAAAATGTCACATCATTACACTTTAGTATTGCATTTCATTCAACACCTAGTAAGTAGTATCCTTGGTTTAAAAAAATAGTGAGGCCTTTAGATCTCAATTGCCTAGGTGCTAGGTATTGCTTTGTGGACTACCAAAGTTATATGTCTCTCGTCTGTTTTACATATCAAATTTGGTTATCTTACGTTTCATCCTACACGTACCTACCCTAATTTTGACCTAGAATTACATGTGGCGCCACCTCAAGCCAATAAGGCGTTTCCAACTCTCATGGTGCCATGTAAAACCAAGGTTTCCATAAACAATTGGAACACTAATTTCAGCATCCTTTTAACTTGTTGACCAAACTCCGCTAAAAAAAAGAAAAAAAAACCCTCCATAACTTATACCATAAACAGTAAGCAGATAAAATGTAACAATTTTTTACATATGGCAGAAAAAATCCATCACAATTATATATCAAAAGGTACCACTCACATTCACTAAAGATAAAATAATTAGACATTAATAAGGTTGTTTAACCAAAACTTGTAAAATAAAATTCAACACCATGTGGAGATAACAAAGCACATGTTATATCTAGCGGTTTATGTGTATCATGATTTCATTTCACTGTTGCTCTCAATCCAAAGCCTTTGTTGGCTTCAGACTTCATTTTAAGCCACGACACACAACCACAACAGTAAATGTAACCAAAACATAATGCTCTGAAACTGTAAGAACACAAATTAGAAATCCGAAACACAATAAAGGTTCAAAAGCAGAGATAAACAAATATAGACTATCACCCACATCCACACATAATCAAGATAAAGAAAAACAATGCAAAAGATAACTCTACACATACACACAAATATACACATTAAGAAAGGTCCTTTGGAAAACAAATATAGCAACAAAAACGTACAGTGGAAAACAACATATATACACCAAACATCTAACAATTTCCCAACAAATAACTATACACCACATAATGACTTCCACAAATCAAGCCTTTATACCAAATCACACAAAAGAGATAAAACAAAGTGACGGCAATGTAAAATCAAGTTTCTTAAACGAAGCATAGTTGAACACCTAGCAGGCACTAACAACAGGTTACTCAAAACCAACAATGACAAAAGCAATATTAACCTTCAAAACGGCATAAAAACAAAGAAACCCAATGTTGAAGCGTCTATGGAAACCAACGGTAGGAAACAACTCAGCAAATGGATACAGCAACGACAAAAAGTTCGTAAAAACTAAAACCCTATAAATGAACACGGAAATGGAACCATTGTTCTTGTATTAGCAACCTCAAAGCCTTGATCATATCGTTGAATAAGTGAAGTGGATGATTACCGGTGTCGTGGCCGCCTCTGCAGCTCGATCCATTTGTTAATTTCTCTCTCGCAGCGGTAGCAGCGATGGAGGTAGGCAATAGGCGATGCGGTGGGTGTTAAGAAGTGGTGTGAAGGGGATGAAAATTGGGTGAGCGGGGAAGAGAGAACAGAGAAGATATGCTTAAAAGCCTACTAAACCGACAAAGGTGGCGTTGAACAAATAGTAAAATAACGGAAATGCCATTGTTACTGTTCAAAGTAGCTCTCCGTTTAATATATATATATAGAAATGATACCAATAAATTATACAACATGAATGGAGTTAATGGTTGAAGAATACAAGTAAACTAGTAAAACGCCCTGCGTGCTGAGACGGAACAGTACCAACACTTGCTATAACTTGTGATATCAAAAAATTACCCTACTTCGAATATTTTCCAACCAAATTTAGACCATAACATATGTCTTACATAACCTTCAATTAAAATAATTACACAACATCATGATAAGTATAAATATTTATATATACATCTAAAATTCCCTTAAAATATTACATGTAGCTTTGAAAGTAACTCTCATAAAGTTGAATTCGTCCAATGAATTTTACGGTTAAGAAAACCAAATTTAAATAACCTTCGGTTAAAGAAATAGATAAGTAAAAAACCACAGGTCAGTTGCAATACTAGAACTTTTCAAACAAAAATTAAAATAACAGAGATGGTAATAGACAATACATGACAATTGCGTAGTTGTATCTCAGACCAACATAATGAAGGTACAAAACCACTAAACAAAACATACGGTATTTTTATCCTCAAATACAAAATTGCTTTCATTTTTTCTCTCTACAAAACCACTCTTTTTCCAAACCACCTCCACACCACCACACAACTGCCTATTGCCATAGCCACCTCAACCACCAGACGACGACCACATCCTCCACCACATTACTGGCACAACCGAAACCGAACTTTCTCTTCTTATCTCTTTATATCTGAATCGTAACTGGTTGCTTTAACTGTCTATAAAAATCCAGCTACCAGCGCCTCTCTCTTCTCTTGAAGAATTAAGTTGCCCAACCAAACCTTCGTGGTGGATTGCTGACTGTGTACAATTTCTGGCTCACCATCACCAACACAATACCCATATCTGTTAGCAACCGCCGCCGCCACCACCATATCAATTCTTCGCTCCCTATTTCTCCTATCATTGTTGATTCGGCAAGAGCTGGCCGCCTCCACCGCCATCATTCCTCATCGCTGCTGTTGTCAACCTTATACACTCAAGGCCTCCGGCTTGGGATCTTCATCTTAAATTTTCGTGATATGAGAGTGGATTTTAGATGGTGAGTGATCGAAATGAGTGACTATTATAGAGAGGTGAATCTTGGTTTAGGGTGAGCATGAGCAGATGTGGCCCCGGTGGGTTGGTGGGAGCAGATTGCAAGAGAGGAAAGGAAAAAAAAAAAGCAAACCCTATGACCGCCAATTGTTGGTGAGAGTAATCTTTTTTTTTAATGGCCAAAAACTTTATATATATATATATATATATATATATAGGGGGCGGTTATCCTACAAAGTCCACCCAACGTGCGAAGGCTGCGAAGTAATCCCAGCCGTCGATCAACCAACAATCTTACGTCATTAATTAAAAAGTTACGCGGTGGCAGTTTCGTAAATAAGTGAGAGATTAGACAGTTAATGAGGGTATTTTCGTCAATTTTTCTACAATCAAATTATAAGAGACCGTTCCTTCTCTCATTAATCACATAATTTCTCCCCAAAATTACACAATAAACTCTGAAAACCCTACTTAAAATCATCAATAAACTCCATTTCTACGAAAGATTAACCATGAAATACTCAAACGTATACGAAAGTAAGTACATTACGTTATTCTGTACCAAATTTTACATTGAAAACTATATAATAAACTTACATTATGCATGTTACAGGAAGAAAGAGAGGAACAGAGTCTGAGACTGAAAAGAACGACAATGATGAAGGTAAATAAGTATTACGTTAATTAATATTGTTAATTCTTTGTGAAATTTTACTAAAATACGTATTTGTAATTATCAGGCCCTAGCAAAATTGCGAAAACGACCAATAAAACTGACAAATCAGAGAGAAGAAGTAAAGCAAACCATGACAGGCCAGCAAACACAAACAAAAATGGTACATTACTTTACATTAAGTTATTTGGTACAAATATTACGTATTTTTGTTTGGTACATTACGATTTTGTCATTATTACGCAATTTTTGTAATGAAAATTAGTAGTGATTATGTTATTTTAGTAATGCAAATAGTATGTCTGTGTTACGTAATTTTATGTCTTTGTTACGTTATTTTGGTAATGAAATTTGTAATGATTCTTGCTATAGAATATGATGATTATGTGTTTGTTACGTTATTTTGGTAATGGGAAATATAATTATCTGTCATTATTACGCAATTTTGGTAAATGAAAATTAGTAGTAATTATGTTATTTTAGAACTATAAATGATTATGTCTGTGTTACGTAATTTTATAAATAGAACTATAAATGATTATGTCTTTGTTACGTTATTTTGGTAATGATTTGTAATGATTCTGGCTATAGAATATGATGATTATGTGTTTGTTACGTTATTTTGGTAATAGGAAATCTAGTTATTCTTTCATTATGTCTGTGTTACGTAATTTTATAAATAGAACTATAAATGATTATGTCTTTGTTACGTTATTTTGGTAATGATCATTATGTGTTTGTTACGTTATTTTGGTAATGGGAAATCTAGTTATTCTGTCATTATTACGTAATTATAAATGATTATGTCATTGTTACGTAATTATAACTTTTGATAATAACGCAGTGAACAATCAAGAAAAGCCTGCAGTTCTTGACGCAGTTGTTGACGACGATTTTGTTGATGCGCAAGAACACCCACAAAATTCACCACCAAGAAAACAGTTTGTTTTATACTCAAATATAAAACTACAGGTGAGGAACACTGTTAATAACTTGACTGAGGCGATGGCAAGCTTATCAAGTGCACAGAAAAAAGCACTTAAACAAATGGGATTTGAAGCTTTTACATCAATTAACGTTAAAACAGTGCCAACAAAATTAGGGAGATGGTTATTGGTTAATTATGATGATAGAAGAGATGAGTTGCAAATAGGACACCACATCATTCAAGTAACAGCCTCTCAAGTACAACAAGTCCTTGGTGTCCCAATGGGTAACCAGAAAGTAAATGAAAAGAACAAACCAAGGAAGGGTTCATCTAACACACTTACTGTATGGAAGTCCCAGTTTGAACATAACAAGATTTTACTGACAGATGTGAAGAATAAAATACTTCAAAGCAAAAGGGGAGACTGGATTTTCAAGTTGAACTTCCTTGTACTTTACAACTCTATATTTGGGCAAGTAACAAAAAGTTCAACAGTGAATCAAATGTTCTTGAAAGGAGTGCCAGATGAAAAATCAATCAAAAATTTGAATTGGTGTGAGTACTTAATTTTCTGTCTCAAAAGAACGAAGGCAAGTTGGAATGGAACAGAAGCATATAATGGACCTTTGGCTTTTCTTGCGGTATTTTTTTTACTCATAAATTACGTAATGTGTTCTTGATAATTACGTAATGAACAAATGTTAACTTTATTCACATTACAGCTACTTTATACACATGAACAAAGGTTATCTCATGCTCCTGAGACAGCACAAACACCAGCACTTAACTACATTAGCACCGAGAATTTGATGGACATTGATCAACATTTGTATGACAATGGGCCATATTCAACTGACGAAGATGATGATGAGAATGAAGAAGGAAATGATGATGAGAATGAAGAAGATGATGGTGGAAATCAAGCTGCTGGAGATGATGAAGATGATGGTGGAAATGAAGCTGCTGGAGATGATGAAGATGATGCAGAAAACATGGAAGAAGATGGTAAGAAAGAAGCTGGAAATGAAGATGCATTAATTCAGCATGATGAACAGGAAATGATTGTTGAGCAACAAATCATGATAAATTCAGAAGAATTCAACAATGTCTATGAAACAACAAAATCACTATCTGACATTGATGAATTCTTGGAAAATTACAACACTCCAGAAGTTCCTAATGTAAGTGCAATAACTGTATAAAATTACGTAACATGCATATGTATAAAGAATTTTAAAAAATCACGTAATGTTTGCAGGCTGGTGATGCAAATGATGAAAACAATAATCAAAAGATTACCATAGATGAGGCAACAACAACACCAAAGATACAAAAAGTTGCAACTCAAAAGTCAACAGATGAGAGCATAAGAGGGTCGACAAGGATAAAGACAATCGGAAAGAAGAAAAACAAAAGTCCTTACCCAGTTGATGAGAATGTAAGTAACTGTAATTTATTATAATATAAAAAATCATGTAATTTATTCACATGTTGTTTGCAGGAATGGCTTTCAAAGATAGAATACAAAATGGAGAAGTTTGAAACATATGTTGCTGAAATAGATGAAATTTTTGAAGAAGCCACTTCAAATTTTTTAGACAGCAACCTTATACGTGAGAAGCAAAGAAAATGGAAATCATGGGTATCAAGTTACAAATCAAGTAATGAAGAAAACATAGAAGGTAAAAATTACGTAATGTATATTTAAATGATAAAAGAAGTTAGTTAAAAATTACGTAATGGATATCAAAAAAGTATATTCGTAGTTGCAGGTGAAAAGGAAAACCAGAAACAAAAGCAAGCCACATCACAAAGTGTTAGCACAGGGATGCTAGACGCAATAGTGATTGCAGCTGAAACACTAGAAGGTAAATAAAATCACGTAACACAATATTTGTCAAAACTTATTAATGATCAGAATACGTAATTACAGGTGAAAAAAAAGATTTGAATGAAAAGGCAACAACTTCACAGAGTGTTAGCACAGGAATGATAAATGCCTTAATTGCCGCAACTGAAGAATTTGAAGAAACAAAAAAGAAAGAAGCTATGAAAGAAGGTAAAAATAACGTAATGCATAGTTACAAAAAGAATGCTTATTTATCCAATTAATTGAAACTTATATTGATCTATATATACATTTAATTGAAAACAGGTAATGAGATGTCTGATAAACAACCCACGAGAGAAAAGCTCAGCAAAGACATAATGGATGCTTTGAAAGATGCAACAACAAACCTAGAGAGTGACAGCACAACTATGGTTGCTGAAATGATCAATGCAGTCGAAAAAACAGAAAACAATGCAGCTTTGAAAACTTCAACAACACAAACCTCATCCGAAGTTGTGAGTTCGCAATTCTTAAAAGACTTGAATGAGCTTGAAGAAAAATCTAAAAAAGGAAAAGAAATCGAGAAAGATGATGCATCAAAAAAAGGAACATCAGAGGCAGAAAAAGAAGAAAAGAATTCAGCTTTGCAAACTTCAGCCACACAAACATCATCCGAAGCTGCCAGTTCGCAATTCTTGAAAGAATTGAATGAGATTGAAGAAAAATCTAGGAAAGGAAAAGAAATCGAGACCGGTTCATCAAAGAAAGGAACATTGGATGCAGACAAAGTAGAAGAAATACCGAATGAAAGCTATGAAGGACCAAGTTTCGATCTGCATCTCTCCCAAGATGATGCACCTACAGATGCAATTCCAAATCTACCATTCCTACAAACCTCTCAAGATGATGTCGAAACACCAAAAACAGTAGGAAGACTAGTGTTTACTCAGTCACTGCAGTCACCCATAATCGAGAAACAAGTTGAACGTGCAAAAAGAGGAAGGATGTTGACTGAACCTCTGAAGTCTCCTTACATTCAACGGCAGGTGGTAATGAAAAACAAGATCACTGAGGATGAAAACATAGTTGCACAGTATATATTTGCAGCAACAGAGGAAACACAGTAAGAAAATCTTATATTAATTAATTTGTTGTTAGAATAATTACGTAATGAATATTTTCAGTACAAAAAATTACATAATGTGTATTAAAAACTTATCTTCCGCAGTGATATTGTATTCGAGCCAGAAGATGGAACTCCATTCTTCAAAGTAGTATTTGAATGCTTATACCCTGGAATGACATTATCATCTAATGTTTTGGATGCATGGACGCATGTGCTGAACCACGATGAGAAGAAAAAAGCTCCAGGTTCACCATTTAGGTTGTTTGTTCAAACAAATATTGTGGTATGCTCCTTAGCTTTTTCGAGTAATACATAAATTATAATCACGTAATGGTTATGCTAAATTACGTAATGAATGCTAAATTTGCAGCCGATTGAGTACTTCAAGCCTGAATATGATGATTTAAAACGAATGGACACCATGACGGAGAACTTAAATATTGCACTTAACAAAAATGAAATAAAATCACTCAATGAGGTGGATTTGTTGTTCATGCCCATCGTATCTTCGGACCACATATATGTAATATGTTTCAACATGAAGACACCGAAGATAGAAATATTGGACAACAGCAAGCTTGGAGATAATAGCAAATACGACAACATCATACTGCCACTGGTAAAAAAAATACTTTTACTTAATATTATTTTGATGTTAAGTAATTACGTAATGCTTATGGTAAATTACGTAATGTATGCAGAAAGAAGCTCTGTGCAACTACATGATGGTTAATGGACACCCCATTACTCCGAAAATGGTTAGCAAAAAACCAGTAAGGGTTCAAATGGAATGGAGAACAGCACAAAACAAAATCGATTGTGGGGTGTTCACAATGAGGCACATGGAGACTTTCATGAGCACGTATAAGAAAAAATGGGTCAGTGAATTTCAAAAAGAGGGTCCAGGTCAACAAATGCAGATTGATGACCTTCGCTACAAATATCTAGCAAAAATCCTACTCTCCGATGCCAACAAAAATAAAGATTTAATTGATCGTCTGGCAAGGGAATTTCATCAAAAGGAATACAGTGAAAAAGCGAAGTACAAGCAGAACCTGTTCAAAACTCTTGTGAAAAGACAAAATGAACATGTTTGACTAGTTTTAGTGTCCAGTGTCGTAATGTCATGATACAATTTAACATTTGGTTTTTGTATGGTATGATACAATTTAACATTTTGCTTATCAGTTACTACATTATATGAATGATGGTATGAATGATTATGTATGTTCTGATTATATGTTAATCATGTATGATACTGATAATGGTTAGCTAAACATAAAATTACGTAACATGTCAAAAAAAATGTGAAGTAATGGTTATATGTGAATGATTATGCAATGATACAATTACGTAACAAGTGAACACAATTACGTAACAAGTGAACACAATTACGTAACAAGTGAACACAATTACGTAATGAAATGCAAAAACCCATCTGTGTAAAAAAAAATCACGTAATGAAATGTTTCAATGTCAAATTTAACAAAAAAACATAATCAATCATCGCCAGCTTCATAATCCGAATCTGAACTATTTTCCGCATCTGCTTCATTGACGGGTCCTTTCCCTTTGTTGTTGGCTGTTACAGTCCCTTTAAGAACATCACAGGTACGCCTATCATGACCACTACCCCCACATACTTTGCAATTTCTTGATCTCTTTCCTGCACGACTAATCGCTTGTTCACGTTTTGATTTAAACCTTTTGCGTGACCCACAACCCTTATTCCTAATACCATGAGGGACACGAACAGCAGCCTCAGTTTGATGTGGAGCCCCAATAATAGCTTGAATAATTTCTTTCTTCTTGGCTGATATCCTCTGAATACCAGCTTCATCTGTCTTCTCTTTCATCGCTTTTAGCTCGTCTCTAAACAGCTTCAACTTTTCAAAATCAGTAATCAACTTATTAACTATATACTCACTCGACTGCATTATATCACGAACAACATCATTGACACTTTGATGATCTCCATTTTCATCATTATGCATCACCAACGACAAGCTCGACCGAGAGGGACTATTGCAAATAACATCACTCCTCCAGCGATCAAGAATGTATCTGCTAGGAATTTCATTTATACCACACAACCTTAAAACTGAAAAAGCATGTCGACACAATAACCCATATCGCTCAAAACGCTTGCAAGGACATAAAATTGTCAAATCTTCAAGGTTAAATTTAACCTGCAATACAAAAAAGATCTCCATAAAAAGTAAATTACGTAATGAAAACAAATAACCACGTAATGAGGTATATGAAATGTGAAAACTAATGAAACACATAATTACGTAATGTCTGTTACATTGATATGTAAAAAATTACGTAACATAAAAAATACCTCTATCAAACCGTCACCATACGCAGAACGATCTTTTATTCGAAACGTCCCTATATCTCCTTCATATGAAAGAAAGACATTTATGCATTTATGCACAGCTCCGTAAATTTCTTCTTGGACATCAAAGAAAATACTTCTTGTATATATTTTCGCAGCTTGCACCTCAATAGGATAATCAGTCCAAAAATCCGGTGTTTTATACCTCGTCTCATGATCATTTTTCCTATGAGTATACCTTTGGGATTCCATGGCAGTATCAAAATGACTAATAAACTCAAGAAGCGTTAATTGAGCATTGGAAACTTGACCAAAGAAATGATTTTCACATTCAGATCTTGAAGTAGTACGCATAAGACCTGACATTGCCTCATCGCGATAAAAAGCAGGAATCCACATTGCTCTATTTGAATAAATGTCACACAACCAGTCATGATAAAACAGATTAAAATCAAAAACAAGTTGCTCCCATCCCTTCTCAAACTCTTCTGGGGAAATAGAATCTGTCCAAACAATGTCGCAGATACGCTGTTTAAAATCATCATTGTTGCATAATGCAGTACCAACCTATAAAAAAACAAAACAGATATTGTTAAAAATCACGTAACAAAAAAACTTGAAATCACGTAACATACACAAAATCAAAAATCATAGCATAAAATAATCACGTAATAAAGCCTTGAAAATTACGTAACATACAAAAATGACATACCTTATCAGCAACCTTTTTCATGATGTGCCACATGCACAATCTATGCCTACTATTAGGTAAAACTGATGCAACGGCTTGTTTAATAGCAGGATCTTGATCGGTAACTACAACACGCGGTTCTTTACCAAAACAACTCTTGAAACAAGTTAACAGCCATGAGTAAGATTCAATTGTCTCTGAACTCAGCAATCCAGCACCAAGAGTTATATTGTTGCAGTGATTATCGATACCGGTAAATGGAACAAATACCATCTTGTATCTAAAAAAGCAAATAAAAAATAAATTAATTAAACTGAAATAATTACGTAAAATGAATAAAATAATTACGTAATAAACTTACTTGTTAGAATTGAAAGTAGCATCGAATGAAACAACATCACCAAAAACTTTATAACTTCTTCTTGCATGCTCATCAGCCCAAAATAAACCAGTTAACTGTCGTTTAGTGTCATGACTATACTCAAAATAAAAATCAGGAAGAAACTCTTTCTTCTTCTGCAGCATATTAACGACCATATCAGCATCATACTCGCCAATATATAAGTTCAAATCCCTTTTAAAATTTTTGAAATCTGCAGCAGTAGCACCCACTTGTTCAAAACCACCATAAATCGTCCTCATTACATTAAAAGCCTTAACAGGACCCATGTTTACTTTGGACATATTGCATAACACTTGCATTTGTTGATATGTCAAATTACGTGATGATGGAAGAAATTGCATATCTTCTGGAGAAACCAAGTAATGGTTATGCTCCTCAACAAATCTGAAAACTTTAAAATTCTGTCCATCCTTTGACGAAAAAGCTATATGAGCATTACAACCTGTTCTCTGCGACGGCTTATTCCTACTTTTACCCTTTTCAAGACTATCAAACGCTTTACAAGTTTTGAATCCTTCCTTTGAACAAACAAAGTACTTAAACTTAAGAATCTCACCATGTTTGTAATCACCTCCTTTTCGAACACTAAATCCAGCATTTTTTGCATATGTTACATAAAACTCAAACGCATGATCAATAGATGGAAATACCATATCAACTGATGGTGTCATAGAAGCTGCAACTTGTGGCTTATAAACTGTTGAAACAGCCTGAGTAGAACTACTTTCAGCTATGTCATTGAAAATAAAACCTGAAAATCACGTAATAACTATTAAAAAATACAGTAACATAATGGCTTAATAAAATCATAAATATAATAACGTAAAATGAAATTACGTAATAAAAAATCACGTAATAAAAACTGAAAACACAGTAATATAATGCCTAATAAGAATAAATATAATAACGTAATGAAATTATAGTAACTTATTGAACTAATAAGAATAACTATAATAAAGAAACAATAAAACGTAATAATATTGGCCTAATCAGCATAAATCATGTTAAACATTAATTCAAAACCTGTAAATCACGTAATAAAATATTGAAAAACACAGTAAGATATGAAACAAAAAAAGATGAATTTAATAACACGTAAAATTGTGACATTGTGATATGAAACAAACAAAAACACAAAAAAAAACAACGTAAATACTATCATGAATCCAAGAAATTAATAAAAAAGATGAATTTAATAACAAAATAACGTAATGCTTTCATAAATAGAAAAACAAACGAACAATCAATATAAAAGGCTGAATTTCATTCTAATTCTAATAACAGAAACGAAATCTTTAAAAGAAATCGATCGAAAAACATTACGTAACAGATAGCTCAAAAATCATACCTGGACAATCGTTATTAGCCATCTTTGATGAATGAATAAGAGAAAATCGTTTGGAGATATAATCGAAAGAGAATGAACTGATTTATGATTGAATGAACTGAATTATGATTGATCGTGTGAATTATGATCAATATTTATACTGATTTCAAAATCTAATACCGACTAAATAAGAATTTGAATCTCTGATCCTTTTATAAAAGATATGGGTTTAAAATCTCGAGTAAAATGACGATAGTACCCTTCAAGAAAACGCGGGTAGAAGCCTTCGCAGCCTTCGCACGATTTTAAACTTTGTATTTGAACCGATCCCTATATATATATATATATATATATATATATATATATATATATAGGGGAAGGTTTAAATAAAAACCCACTCAAAATGAAGAAACCTTGTAAACTCAATCCTAGCCATCCATCTATTTAATCTATGGCCACAATTTTTTCTATAATTTTCATTTATTTAAATATGTGAAAAAGGACAAGAAAGGGTAATAGGGTAATTTGGTTTTTCTGAAAAAGAGTATGACAAAAGCTGATATGACACCCCATCACATCATCTCTCTCTTACTTTTTGCACATTGTTAGATAAGCTGTCAGATGCCCGTGTTACATATGTAACATGTGTTGTGTTACGTAGGTTAAAACAGACTTGCCAGTTTATATTATTTAAAAAATGCTGATTTATTATTTTTTTTATTAGACAATATTTTTTTCCGTTTTATTGTACCAGCACCAGAATTGTTGCATACGTAACAAGAATTGATATCGTTATAGGCATTTTGTTACTTAAAATGCTACTTACAAAGTGCTAAAAACAAACAAAACGGTCATTTCAAAGTGCTAAAAAATTTATAGATCCAAAAACATTGAAATATACACAAGAATTGTTTCTTACAA
This sequence comes from Ambrosia artemisiifolia, assembly GCA_032199755.1. Lineage (NCBI taxonomy): Eukaryota > Viridiplantae > Streptophyta > Magnoliopsida > Asterales > Asteraceae > Ambrosia > Ambrosia artemisiifolia. Next base: position 37,359,756 of record CM063516.1, read on the forward strand.
AGTGTTAAAAACAAACAAAACGGTCATTACAATTCAACAGATGCTAAAAAAACTATCATAAATAAAAAAAATTGTCTACACTTCATTCTTGATAATCATCTTCATCTTTAATACAAAAAATATGCTCACCTGCAAAAATAAAACAAAAATCATCAATTTACATGTAAAGACCCCCCCCCCCCCCCCCCCCCCGCGCTTAACGTATGTTAAGCAACTGGATTACAAAAAATTATACGAAACTGATACAAAAAAACATTGTTTTATACATTTAGTTATCAAGATTATCAAACTTAAAAAATCAAAACTTTGTATCTGGTAAAAAAAACAGAAACTAATTTATACCAACTTAGTGGTGCTGTTACATACGAAACAGACGCAAACATAGATTTCATCCCAATTCTTCCTCTATAATATGCAAAAAATCAAAACTGTATCTGGTAAAAAAAAATCGGTAACTAATTTATACCAACTTAGTTCTGTTAAAACATACGAAACAGACGCAATATAGGAAACAGATGCAAATATACATTCCACACACTATAATACTCATACAAACATACACATGCTGGTAAAAACAAATCAGACATATTGTTGCATATGTTAAGAGACATTAAAATTCACCAATTTTGATTAAAAAACATATTAATAATAATAACATATAAAAAAGGTTAATTAATAGCTCAAATTTTCAAAACCATCACAAACAACTTCTTTTTATCAAACACTAATTTATACCAATTTAGTGGTGCTGTTACATACGAAACAGACGCAAACATAGATTTCATCCCAATTATTCCTCTGTAATATGCAAAAAATCAAACCTGTATCTGGTAAAAAAAAATCGGTAACTAATTTATACCAATTTAGTTCTGTTGTTACATACGAAACAGACGCAATATAGGAAACAGATGCAAACACACATTCCACACATTATAATACTCATACAAACATACATATGCTGGTAAAAAACAAATCAGGCATATTGTTGCATATGTTAAGAGACACTAAAATTCACCAATTTTGATTAAAAAAACATATTAATAATAATAACATATAAAAAAGGTTAATTAAGAGTTTTTTCCCAATTCTTCTTCTATAATATGCAAAAAATCAGACCTTTGTTTCTGGTAAAAAAATCGGTAACTAATTTATACCAACTTAGTTCTGTTGTTACATACGAAACAGACGCAATATAGGAAACAGATGCAAACATACATTCCACACATTATAATAATCATACAAACATCCACATACTGGTAAAAAACAAATTAGACATATTGTTGATAAGTGACTTTTGTATTGATTAACATACGCAACAAATTAGACATATTGTTGATCTCATGATTAGTGACTTTTGTTTTAATTAATAAATGCAACTGGTGTTGAAAGTAAAACATGTATAACTCATGAAAGTTCAAAAAAATTAAACCTTTGTATCTTGTAAAAAAAATCAGAAACTAAATTATACCAACTTAGTTCTGCCGTTACATACGAAACAAACGCATTCGAAAGTTTATATGGTTTAAAATAAAAATACAATACTTAAAAAATGTAAAAAATGAATAAAAACAAGTTCATTAAAAAACGTCATGTGTAACTGTAATCCAACACCAATAATATCACACCTTTTCAGTTTCTCTTTCCATAAAACCAGTTCCTCTATTCATGAAATTTTAATTTCATAAATTCCTTAAATAAACCCTAATCTATAACTTAAAAGTTATTCAAATTACAAATTACAAATATGACAACAGTTAAGTAAAGTCTATAGCAATCTTATCATATCAAAGAAATTATAATAAAAAAACTACTTCTAAATAGCTCACACTAATAATAAGAATAATAATAACAAAATCGTTCAGATCACAAAATCCTTCCTACCACAAAAATCGGTAACTACTTCTAAATAGCTCACACTAATAATAAGAATAATAATAAAAAAACTCTCTCTCCAAAAATCGTTCCTACCACAAAATCGTTCCTATTTAACAACAGCTCACACTAATAATAATAATAGGATCAAGGATAGGCTCAATATTAATTCCTTTAAAAAAAACAGAGGACATTTTCCTTTCAAAAAAAATAGAGGTATTTATGAATAATAATAATAACGAGGTTTCAGATATATTATTATCAGTTTGTTGAAGAATAAGGCTTTGTTTTCCCTGTTTACCTTCCAGATCCGGTTATTAACATTAACCTTAAAATTAACCTCTTCTCATCAGATTCAAACAACAACCAACAACCTCTTCTGTCACATAAAAAAATAATCTATAATAATAAAGCAACATCTTTACGTCAAGAATATAAAAAAAAATAAAGTTACAACTTACAAGTGTAATCTTCTTTTCCTTTTTTTCGTTGTGATGTTTGTTTCTCGGCTTATAATTTATAAAGCTAACACTCCAACAGTTAATGATCCATTGGCCTCAATAATAGGATAATAACGATTTAGGCCTTTTTCTGGAAGACGGTGGCGGATGACGGTGGATGGAGGATGAAGACGGTGGTGGTGGTGGTGGTAAGGTATGGTGGTTAGGATGGTTTTAATAAAGAGAATATTGGTGGTGGTGGTGGTGATAATCTTGATGCAGAGAAAGAGAAATGGAGAGAGAGAGAGTGTGTGAGTTCTTTATATAGGAGGGAGAAGAGAAAGATTCAAACCAAAAAAGAGGGGGAAGTGTAAAATCACTATATTACCCTTATTTATTAAAATAATAGAGGGTGGTGTGGCTTAATCTAGACCACAAGATGGGTTTGCGGGAGTTTCTTCAAAATTTTGAGTTTCTTGTGAATACTTAGCCTATATATATATATATATATATATATATATATATATATATATATATATATATATATATAGGGGATGGTTAAAATGGAAACCACAAAAAGTTGAAGAAACCTTGCAAACTCAATGTGAGCCCTTGATCAAAGTGGATGGATGGTCAAGATTAAATCTAGATTATTTTAATATATTTAACTAGGTAGATGACAAAAAAAGGGCACCATGGTCAATTGGCATATTTCTGAAAAAGCATATATGACAAGTGGACCCCACACATGTCACATCATCTCTCTCATACTTTTTACACATTGATATATAAGCTGTCAGATTGCCCGTGTTACATATGTAACATGTGTTGTGTTACGTAGGTTAAAACTGAGTTGCCAGTTTATATTATTTAAAAAGTGCTGATTTATTATTTTTTTTTATTAGACAATATTTTTTTTGTTTTATTGTACCAGCACCAGAATTGTTGCATACGTAACAAGAATTGATATGGTTATAGGTCATTACAAAGTGCTAAAAAATTTATAGATCCAAAAACATTCAAATGTACAGAAGAATTGTTTCTTACAAAGTGCTAAAAACAAACAAAACGGTCATTGCAAATCAACAAATGATAAAAAAAACTATCATAAATAAATAAAAATTGTCTACACTTCATTCTTGATAATCACCTTCATCTTTAATGCAAAAAATATGCTCACCTGCAAAAATAAAACAAAAATCATCAATTTACTTGTAAAGAACCCCCCCCCCCCCGGCTTAACGTATGTTAACCAACTGGATTACAAAAAAACATACGAAAACTGATACAAAAAAACATTGTTTTTATACATTTAGTTATCAAGATTATCAAACTTAAAAAATAAAAAGTTTGTATCTAGTAAAAAAAACAGAAACTAATTTATACCAACTTAGTGGTGCTGTTACATACGAAACAGACGCAAACATAGATTTCATCCAAATTCTTTCTCTATAATATGCAAAAAATCAAACATGTATCTGGTAAAAAAAATCGGTAACTAATTTATACCAACTTAGTTCTGTTGTTACATACGAAACAGACGCAATATAGGAAACAGATGCAAACATTCATTCCACACATTATCATACTCATACAAACATACACATGCTGGTAAAAAACAAATCAGACATTTTGTTGCATGTGTTAAGAGACATTAAAATTCACCATTTTTGATTAAAAAAACATATTAATAATAATAACATATAAAAAAGGTTAATTAAGAGCTCAAATTTTCAAAACCATCACAAACAACTTCTTTTTATCAAACACTAATTTATACCAACTTAGTGGTTTTGTTACATACGAAACAGACGCAACACAGATTTCATCCCATGATTAGTTACTTTTGTTTAATTAATATATAAAAAAAGTTAATTAATATGTAAACCTACGTGTTATTATTATTAATCAATATTACACATAAAAAAACATACTAACCATTATTATTATTATTTATTATTACTAATAAAAAAACGGTTCACATTAAACAAAACAAAACAGTTAGCGTACGTTACAGAAGATCTAAAGTCTAAACTCCAACATCAACCAAAACAAGATTCTCAGTTAACTCAACAATCAATAAAAGATTAAAAAAAAAAAACCCAATTTTAATTGTTTACTGCATTCATGCGTTTTCACAATCAAGGGCATTTGTGGTATTTATTAAGCCAAAACGTGAAAAGCTGGAACCAGTCTCTCAAAACTCTTATTTTCAAATAAAAGAATGTCGTAAAGATTTTCACAAGAAGATGAGAAAAATCGAAAATAATTTATTCATACATGAACATTTACAGCTAGTACAAAACTTGCCACTTAGCCTTCAACAGCAACCAAACACCTATTTCCGGGAAGAAGGCGGCGAAAGGAGGCCTTTTCACCAATTGACTCAGATCGAGCATTGAACTGTAACACGCAAACATGCCAAAACCCAGATCTGAACTAACCCCAAAAAATAAAAAACTAACCAAAACACAGATCCGGAAGCTTAAACACAGATCTGAATCGGGTTCGCTGCTTCTGAATCGGGTTCGCTGCTTCTGAATCGGGTTCGATGCTTCTGAAACGGGTTCGCTGCTTCTGAATCGGGTTCAGGTCCCAATCAAAAGTGAATCGGGTTCGATGCTTCTTCTTCAGTGATGGTCGATGTTGATGATGTTGACTGTGGTCGATTTTGATGATGGTGGTGGTGGTCGATGTTGATGATGATGGTGGTGTTTAGTGGTGGTGTTTATTGGTGGTGGAAAGAAATCTGAATGTTAGATCAGAGAAAATAGGGAGAGAATGTGTGTGTGAGAGAGAGAACTAGATTATATAGGAAGGGAGAAAGAGAAATTCAAATTTAAAAATGGGGGGAAGCTAAAATGACTAATATACCCTCAAAACATAAAATAATATATTTGCTAATGAGGTGGTGTGGAACAATGAGGGCCACTCATTGGGTTTCCGGGGGTTTTTTCGTTTTAGAGGGTTTCCTCCCTAGCTTTAGCCTATATATATATATATATATATATATATATATATATATATATATATATATATATATAGGGAATGGTTATATTGGAAACCTTAGTTATTTGGTAAACTATGGAAACCCTATCATGACCATCCATCTCAAAGTATCAATGGTTGAGATCAACCCATTGTACTACCCACTAGTTATATTAATATTCTAATTGACTAAAGAAGCTTGAGGGGTATTTTGGGGACACAAGTAATTCATCTCTCTCTCTCAAGTACTAGGGTCATGTCACCCTCTCTCATACTTTTTCTTTAAAAAAATATTATAATAATGGGTCATGTTACATCCTCTCTCCTACTTTTTCAAAGTCAACATCACCATTCTCTCTCCTCTCTCCTACTTTTTCTTTAAGAAAATATTATTATAATAGGTCATGTCACATCATCTCTCTCCTCTTTCCTACTTTTTGTTTAAGAAAATATTATTATAATGAGTCATGTCACACTCTCTCTCCTACTTTTTGTTTAAGAAATATTATTATAATGGGGCAAGTACGTGTGTGGTAACATATGTTAAACCTGAATCATTTGTCAACCTTTTTGTCTTTCTTACCACTCCTGTTTTCACTTCATAAGTTTACAAAAAAGAAATAAGTAAACATAGCATACAACTATTAACACACATTAGGTTAACACATGTTATTTGGTAACACGTGTTATTACAAACTATTGAACAAGAGATAAACCTACCCCAAGACATTCAAATCATAAGTTTACTGAGAAATAAAACACACAAACTTTGTTAACACTTTGTCAACCTTTCTGTCCTATAAAACTTTGTTAACACTTTGTTAACACTTGTTAATAAGTTGACGTACAAAAACTTTGTAGATAGTTGGTGCTAAAAACAAGAAATCATAATTGAGATATTAAAAGTGTTAACATGTGTTATCTAATGGTGTTGGCAACATATTAACAACTTTCTTAATACCATACTTGACTTTGCCCTCAATGACAAAGTCACTAAGCTTTTTAGGAAAGCTAACAGTCCTAGAAGACCTCTTAGTGTTATTAACAACATCATTATTAACAGTGTCACCCTCAGAGTTATGGGTTTGTTCATTATATGTACTCACAACTTCAGCCCTGTCAGTATCAACAGTTGGTGAACTAGGCTGCTGAGGAACAACTTTACCTAGAGTTTCACCAGATGAACTAGGCTGCTGAGGAATAGCCTTGCCTAGTGACTCACTAGGTGAACTAGACTGCTGATGATCAGCCTTGCCTTGAGTTTCACCATTGTTTTCTGACTGCTGAAACCCATGTGTTCCAGACTCCTTATTACCATTGCCCTTTCTATCATCATAGGGTTCATCCACCTTTAAGTTTTGAAAAGAGTCCGGGTTTTCAAACAAGTCAAAAAATGTTTAGAGATGTAATTTCTTTATTATCTAAAAATTCAAAATTTTTCAGAACAGAACTGTCCTTTAAAGGAAAAAAGGATTCAAAAAATTTAACAACTCTTGAGTAGAACACAGTTTTACTCTCAAGACTAAACAATTTATATCCCTTTTTCTCATTTGAATAACCAATAAAGACACACTTTTCATCCCTACTATCTAACTTGTTTGAATTGTTTAAAACAGTTGAAAAACACAGACACCCGAAAACTTTTAGATGTTCAAGAAAGGGCTTAAAACCATAATTTTTTTCATAGGGAGTCTTTCCATTCAGCACAGAAGAAGGGGACCTATTAATCAAATATGCAGTAGTAACAACACAATCAGTCCAAAATCTAATAGGGACATTGGACTCAAACAATAAAGCCCTAGCCACATTTAAGAGATGCCTATGCTTCCTCTCAACAATACCATTTTGTTGCGAGTATAGGCACAAGTAGTTTGATGAACTATTCCATTATTTTTGCAAAACTCATTCATTTGATGGTTGATGAACTCAAGACCATTATCAGATCTTATTACTTTAATTCTTTGAGTAAATTGAGTCAGAACAATGTTAACAAAATCTTTAAAGTTTTCAAAAACTTCACTTTTGTTTTTCATTAAACATGTCCAGACAGCTCTGGAATAGTCATCAACTATGGTTAAGAAATACTTATGACCATCTCTGTCTAGAACCCTATAAGGACCCAAACATCAAGATGGACTAACTGACCAATGTGAGTACTCTTATGAACACTAAGTGGAAGAGGCTCCCTGTGTTGTTTTGCTTTATGGCAAACATCACAAGGTCCATGCTTAGTGATCTTGTTTCCAAGATCAGGTTTAAGAGTGCTAATCATAGGGTCAGCAGGGTGACCAAGTCTAGCATGCCAAAGATTGAACACATTACCACTATTACAACACATATTATAAGACACACTAGCATTCCCACACCTATAGAGACCATCCATCTCACTACCAGTCACCAGGATTTTCTTGGTTAACAAATCTTGAATATAACATTTATTCTCATCAAAACCTATAAACATTTCATTGTCTCTAGCAAGCTTATAAACAAATAATAGATTGACAGAATATTCAGGAACCACAAGGACATCTTGCAACACAACATCTTCACTTAATTTTAATTTACCAATTTTAGTCACAATTGCAAAAGTACCATTAGGGTGTTTGATTTTAATGTTCAAATCAGACACATCAATAAAATCAAATAGACCCTTATCACTATTGACCATATGTTCATTGGCTCCTGAATCAACAATCCATCCTATGGCTAGAAGCTGCCCATTAGCACTAGTGAAACAATAAACAGAAGAAGAGACAACAGAAGCACAGAAAAAACTACCTGCTAAATTACTACTAGGAGCAGGATCAGAAGAATTCTCATGCAGAAGACTCAACAACTTAGCAACCTGATCACTAGTTAAACCACTAGGAGAGTTGTTAGACACATCAGAGACACTATTATTACTCATAGCATTTTTCTTGTTTTGAAACCCTTTATTTTTAGCCCAGGTAGGATATCCAATCAGCTGGAAGCATTTATCCACAGAGTGGCCATTTTTATTGCAGTGTGAGCATTTCTGGGATTGGTTAGTGCCTTTGTTTACCCCTTTGTTATAATTAAAATTGTCCTGATTAGTTTTAGCCATGAAATTAACAGTTTGATTAGGTTTACTAACACTGCCAACACTTGAGTTTCTATGAGATTCCTCTCTAGAAACTAAAGCAAAGGCTTCCTTCACAGAAGGTAAATCAGTCTTAAGAAGCAAAGTGGTTCCAACATGTTGATAAGCACTATCCAATCCCATCAAAAACTGCATAAGTTTGATCATATTAGAGTGACTATTAAAGTCCCTAGAGGCATCACAAACACAAGTAGGCAATTGCAGGATCTAATCTAACTGTTTCCATATAGTGTTTAGCTTATGATAATATTCAGCAACAGTCATACCATTTTGACTGAAGGAATTAATTTTTTGATAAAGATCAAACACAACAGATCCATCAATTTTATCATAGGTCTCCTTAAGGTCCTTCCAAACATCTGAGGCAAGTTGAGAATAAACCTGCCCCATGTACAATTCCTCAGACACAGAGTTAAGGATCCAAGTAAGAACAATACTATTACATCTTTCCCATTGATTAGCAAGCACAAGATCATCAACAGGTTTAACACATTCTCCATTAATAAATCCTAACTTGTTTTTAACTCTTAAAGAAAGTGTCATAGAATTGGCCCAAACAGTATAATTTTCAGTTCCCTTAAGTTTGATACTAATGACAGTTAAATTGGTAGTCACTAGCATGCAGATACAAAGGGTCACTAGCATCAAGTTTGCTAACAAGAGTGACATGGTTAGGGGGATTAACAATAGCTCCACCACCAGTAGCAGCATCACCCATGATAGCAATAAAAGCAAGTAATCAAATAATCACACAAACAATCAGATCAAACCAGAACTGAACACAGACAAAAATCAACAGTAACGAAGCCTCGTAGGTGATCCAGATAACCAGTTCGTCACTCAAGGTGCTGTCCAGGTCCTTACGAGGGAGTTAGCAGTTGATATAGACAAACCCTAAGGCTAAACAGAGACTCAAGCCCTGGCACAAGACTCCTTAGAACAAACTCTAAGAAGAAAAAAAAACAAACAAAAACAGCCTTACAGACCAAAAACCCAAGTTAGGGTTTCGCCACAACTCGTAATCTGTAACCTTCACTTAGAGTTACAGATCAGAGAGCAAAAGAATAAACACCAAGCCACAAAGCCCAATGTCAGCAGCGGAAGAGAACCAAACCCTAGATCTGGAACAGCCAAGATCCACAGGAAGGCAAACAGACTGGCTCAATCAAACGATCAAGAGCTCAACCAGAGCTCTGATACCATGTCAAAATAGTTGGCACAGATTTTATTATCAACTCAAAAGTACACCAGTATGTGACGAACAAAGAATACACCAAAACCTCACTACAACCCTAAAAAACACTCAGTGATTATCACAAGATAATCACACACAAAAACAACAGAGATGCACTCGTTATCAGATCAAGATGATCTAAATAACACAACCCTAATATTGTGAGAGTGAATACAGGAGAGCAACATAATAAGTAAGAGAAATAATAATGGCAAAAGTTGAAATTATGGAGAGAATGAACCCTTATATAGAAGGGATGGAACCTTCTACTCAGAAAGCACACAAGCTATCAATAACAACCCTTGGATCTAAAGCACACGGATCGGCCAGGAATAGATGGCTGAGATTAATCCTCCAAGGAAGCTGGGCCACAGGCCAACAGCAAGGGAATGGACTGGGGCCAAAAGCAACTGCGCTCAGCAACAAGGCTCACGAACTGGACTCCTTAGACAAACAGCCCACCTAATTAGCCCAAACCTGCAAAAATACTTATGCAAAATATTTTATAAAAGAAATAAAATTGTAACAAAAAATATAAAGTAAATGTTTATATTTTTAACACTAGGCATAAGACCATTTATGTCCTTAAGCAAGCCTTGTAAGCTTTGTTTTTCAAGCTATCTACCACACTCTTGGTACTTGATTTACTCAACAACTTTTTCAAGCTTAAGGATATTATTACGTTTGGGTTGACTACCTCTCACTCCTCTATGAATACTATTCATAGCTATGTTAATGCTCATTTGGTAGGTTGTCTTGATAACTGTTTAGCTACCAATTTTATATATTATGATTTTCTTAGCTGAAACCTTATCGGTTATAGTTTCAAGAAGCGAAACGATGTTGCCAAGTCTAGGAGAAACTATCGAGCTCTTGCTCATATGATGCTACTGAGATATGATGGATTATGTTATCAACGCATGAGCTACGGTTGTATTTAGGTTGTGTATCTAGTCCTTGTTGTGTCAACATTGGTGCTACATATTTGGTAATTAATCTCATCTTTCATCAGTCCACCAAGCATCTAAAGGCCGATCTATATCTTGTTTCGGATATGATTTTGCCCGGCCTCTTACAGTTCATTATGTTACTACTAGTCTACCACACATCAACTTGAGGACATCCTTATCAAAGAGTGTCCTTTACTCAATTTTCGCAGCTCGTCTTCAAGTTATACATTGGTAATTTGGTACCACTATTTAACTAATATGAGAATTTAGAGATATTATTATTCTATCATGAAAAGATGAGGTCCACTTATGGACTTGTAATAGTTCGCTAAACCTAACTATATTTAGTTAAAGTATCTATATTTATGGATGGCAACAGATCGGGTATGGCTAATCTCATACCTATATCTAATGGCAAAATCTTATCCCATACTTGGCTTTTTTTTTCTTTTCTTTTCTTTTTTTGTTGCAAAGAGCCAACCACCCGTAACAAACCAAACACCACTCATGCACCTCCATACTTGGCTTCTTACCGTCGGTTTTGGTCACATATTTACCAATCGGGTATACCCATTTGTTTTTCTTTTTTATTCTTCTTTTTGTTAAATGAGCCTTGAGAATTTCATGTGTGTGTGTATATATATATATATCTCTTATATTGCTATGTTTTTAAAATCTATACAACATATTAAATTATAACAAATAACACACATATCATCATCTAAAATATAAATATTTAAGATATATAAATAAGTAATATATTTAATATTAATCTTAATAAGAAATTTTGTATTTCGTAGCTTATAAATATAAAAATAAATAATGTCATCAAAATATATATTTCAAAAAAAAAATTGAAGTACTGAAATGAGACATTACCAAACAATTGTTAAGTAAAAACAAAACTTAAAGTTGTTTGATGTGATGCCGAAAGGATCACATTTAATTTTGAAGTAATGAAATGAGACATTACCAAACAATTTTGTGTGTGGTTTTATCCGGAATTAGGTACTTATCCAAGAATGATGAATGGCAAGTTATACGTGCTAAATTAGCGAAGAAACGAGCAACCGGGTGCAAAGAACGAAGATTGGATGTGTCTTAGGAAAAAGACATGAATTGGAAATGAAGATATTTTTGTATGATGTGAAAGAGGGTTGAAATACGAAGACGTGGCCGGGAAAATGAACGAAAACGTAGTTATAACGAAGATTTTATGAAGACGTGGCCGCCAACGTCAGTCTCTAACGGGAAACTCCTTAAAACACCAAAAAAATTAGGCTTGCAAGCCCAACTCTTTCCCAGCCGCCTTAGGGCGATTTTAGGTGATTAGAAGCAGATCTTGGATGGTTTTTTCACCATTTGAAGCCACTCAATCCATTCTATATCACATCAAATCATTAAGATCATCCACAATCATCATTTCACGTTGTTCATGTTCTTGACCCAGTTGAAGAAGAACTCCTAGGATTGAAGCTTGTTCATTCATAATCATGTTCGGTTAAGTTTCCCTTCACTTCCGGGTGAAGGATTTTAAGTTTCTGAATTTGTACGTTGTTATTATGATTGTGTTCGTGACATTTATTGTAAAAAATAATTGTTGTCATTAATTGTTGTGACATTTGTGTATGTTTATGTTGTGCTTGAGCCATAGGAATGAATTTAAATTTTGGTGTTGGTTGGATCTTGTGTATGTTACCATAAAGATGAATTCTGTCATTTAAGCCTTAACTCGACATATAGGATTTGGTAAACCAGATAACGAAGCATACTTAGGGCCTAGTTGCTATTTGTTGATGCCTAAACCATTGGGTGTCAGCCCAGTGGCCATCGACCCCCTCCTTAAACCGGCCCGAGGACTCACGAGGTCACGGGTTTGAAACATGTTTCAGCCCCTCGGGTTGGCAGGGGACTCACCGCCAGGCAGCGTTGTCGGGTCGCTAGCTTGGGAAGGGGGATCCCTTCCGCAGTCAGGGGTACCGTGCATCTACCCTTTTTAAATCTTGATTGTATGTCCTAGCATTTCTTGAAATGAAAACCTATCATATTAGTCTTAGAAATCCTAGTTACTTGCATATCCTAGCCCGGTAGTGATTGTTAGTTAGATTTTATTATCACCTTAATTATTCGATAACTCCAACTTCCTCCAAAACAAACTAAGAAAAACTAGCAAGCTTCATAATAATAAGCAAACTTCATAATCGTATTTGTGTGTTTATTTGATAACTAGAATAGACGAACAAACAACTAGTGTGACGCTAACCACATGCTCCTCATGGATTCGATATACCCTAGCTACCTAGGTTATTTAGATTTTGCATGACCCGTGACGACCGAGGTCATCATTGTTCGGGTAAATAGGTATATAGTTGCGGGTAATGGGGTCGGATATCACCTAATCACACACCCATTAAATATTTTTTCTAGTCCCATAGCAGTCGGGAATCGGACTATCGGTGTATACAGGATGGATGATTCGGGTTTCGGGTATACCCATTTAGTTCGGGTTTCTTTTTTCCATCCCTATCTATATTGTTCTATAAATAGTCATGGTTTTCATTTTGTAAGAGTCCGAAAACTTAATATAATAACACTTGCTTTGTTCCTCTCTTCGTTAAACTTTATTAAGTTTAATCTTTACTTGTTATGCGTAATGAGAAGTTTCTTATTTTATATGTCAAATAATATACATGTTTCAGGTAAAACTGAATGCGATCAACTATAATAAATAAAAATAGAAAGAAAAAAAAAAAAAACTCGTAACCCTTTTTTTACGTGAAGATTTAGAACTGTCACCTTACCCTACTGTCAACTTGTATGTGTGCAGATATTGATTGGCATGATGTTTTCGAATATGCTCTTGTTCTTCGCTCTCCAATTGCTCCAACAAGCAACTAGAATTATAGATTGAATCGCCTTCTTTTTAATCCAACTACCATTGACCTGTTTGTGCACTCGAATAAGTCCATCAAGAAAGCATAAATCGGAGGGATGTCACAAACTAAGTTTTTGACACACCACGGAAGCAATCCTGCACACACAGAAAACAAATGGTCCACAGATTCGGTTGCTTCCATGCATAAAACACACATGTTCGGACCATTAAACACCCTCTTATTAAGCTCGTCTGAAGTCGAGAGACGGTACAGGCTAGATCACCACCAAAAGACGTTTACTTTCAGTGGGATCCATTTATTCCAATCATAAACTTTAGAAGGACTAGCTCGATAAGCACTATAAAGGACCTTTAAAACACGCATCGCTCCGCTACCACACACCCCTTTTTAGCTTCCTTCAAAACAGGTTTGGGAACACCAAATATAATGGTTTATCCCCAAGCCAAGTGTCTAACCAGAATCGAATATACAGCCCGCCCCCAACAACCTCTTAGCTTCAAAAGCCTCAATAACTTTTGTCAGGGGCCTTATGTAACGAAAAATAATAACCCGGGAGGCTCTCAAGGACCGATTTCATGAGAGTAAGCCTGCCCCCCATCGAGATAGAATAAGTTTTCCAGGTCGAGAGTCTATTATCGAAAATGTCCACAACTGTTTGCCAAGTACTAATGCGATTCATGTTCCCCCAACCTTCAATCCAAGATACACAAAAAGCACAACATCATGTTTGCAATGAAGCAAACCAGCCAAATCCGCAACCTCGTTCCCCGACATACCCACCCCATATAAATGGACTTACACAAGTTTATTTTCAGCTCCGAGAGAAGGTTGAAAATTATAAGGAATCTAACCAAAAACCGTCGATTGTCCACCAACCAATTCCCGACTGTATTGCATCATCCGCGTACAATAAACATGTGACAATCGGTCCCATTGTGTGGACAAACAAAACCTTTAAATAGCCCAAATTACAGGCTTTGTTAAACTTGACTGAAAAAGCTTCCATGACCATAATGAAAAGAAAGGGAGAAATAGGATAACACCACTAGAAAAATTGAACTCAATAGTTAATTTATTCATAAAGTATAGCCTTGTTCACATGTTTTACCTGATATATCATGTTTAAAATATTATCTTAAATAATCTTTTTGATTCTATAAAAACATGATGATGCAATGTTAAATCCTTGATTTAAGCGAGAGTAAAGTGCTATTTTCGTCCATGTGGTTTCATCTCTTTTACTTCTTTCGTCCAAAAGGCTTTTTTTTTGCATTTGGGTCCCCGTGCTTTCCAAATCTTGCTTCGTTCGTCCAAATGACTAATCCCGTCTATATTATATTATACCGTTAAGTCAGAAGCAGTTTAATCCATTTCAGCGATTTATTAATTTATTCATTTTTAAACCTCTTTTAGTTCCACCCCTAATTTTTTCATCTTCAACATCTAACAACCTACAACTCCAAATCGAGTTCATCACCAATTTCCTTTATTAAAACCACCTACCCTCTCATTGCTGCACAAGTATACACGGTCTAACTAGCCTTGTTTTGGTCGAAAAATCTCAGCAGAACCTGTAAAATCTGTGTATTTGTAACCGCCAACATAAAATCTGAAACACCGTCACACCATAAGCATAAGCATCAAAGTCCGAAAAATGGCCTTACACATTCAGGATCCAGGCAATATGCTGCACCCACATGAGCCTTTGACAACCACAATGGTTAATGCTCACCTTGACCAAACCCAAGCGTGTAGTCTTAGCGGTGGTTTCACATCTTCATGAGTGTGAAGAAGCTTTTTGCGTGTTTGGATTAGTCTCGGCATGTGAAAAAATATTGATATGCATAGAGCAAAATTATTCGATCTAAGGTACAATTAAAAAAAAAACGAAGTAAAAAACTACAAACTTAAAAAATTTGCTAGACAAAACTTTCAAAATGCGATCAACACTCCAGATTAAAGCAATAACAATAAATGTATGTGTGCACCTCCGTTCCTCAGTATCACAATCCCAGATGACGACGAAGACGATGATGATAATAGTTGCTAAAAAAACCAAAATCTAGCGTATCGCCAAACCTTGCATTGCTTGAGTTCCTTCTTCAGTGACCTTGTTTGCTTGAATGGTCGTTATTACATTTGCTATGTTACCCTGAATGATTAGAAGTTTCAAAACATGCATTATTGAATATTTTAAAGAAAACGCTTATTTAGGAGTGTTGTGTAAAGGTGACAAAAACCAAATGATACTTACCCTCCATGTTGCCAGCTTTTCTCGTAGAGCTTGCCACTGACGAGGCCCAAAAACACGTTCAGTGCAGCGACTGCACAAAACATGAAACTTTAAACTTGCCGTATTGACCAAGAGATAAATTCTAAAAAAACTTGAAAACTATATGAAGTTCATAGTTGCAATAGCGAATAGCGGACGATAGCGACAAGCTACCGATACGCTACGTAGCGATAGCGATGAAATAGCGGGCGCTATTTCATGTTTAGCAATACACTAGAAGAAAATTTTTGACATACTTTATATGTATATTTTACCGAAAAAATAATAATAAAAAATACAAAAATCTCGCTATTTGTCGCTATCAACCATATAGCGACACATAAGCGCTACGCTACGCTATTCACTATAGCGGGCGCTACGGTCGCTATTAACAACTATGATGAAGTTTATACACACCTCACTCTGATCACTTGATTCATTTGGTCCATTTTGCAATCAACCAGTTTAGCAGTAATTGCTTTCACCACCCAGGGTTCCACTTCATCCGCCTCTATCTGCAAGTTAAATAAATCATCATGTTTTGTTTAACAAAATATGTGTGTGTGTGGTTGGTTTTGGGGGGTGCGGGGGTGTGATATTTTACCTTGAGTGCGTCCTTAATCAGAGAATAGGAAATTTGGCCAGATTCATTAGAAGCAAGATCAACAATTGACATCAACCTCATCTTTGCTATACATTCTTCATGTACAAGACCTACACCACATTGCAAAGAAGCTTCAACTTTAGAACACTAAAAGATCAAGATTCTCCAAACAGGTTTGGATTGTAACAGGTAGTTTTAATACAGGCCAAACAGACTGCATCAAGTTGGTTTAACCCATACAAAACCTAAGTTTTTATTTTTAATACATAAACACAAAATACCAGGAAATAACTTATATTCGATACGAATGTGATCCTTAGAATAAAAACGGTTTAAAATGTCATGCATATTACACTCTGTAATGATTTTCAACAAGTTTGACCCAAATCGGCCCATTAACAAGTAAATGGGTCAAAATCCAAGGCGTCAACCCCGTGCGTGTGCCTGCTTGTCTCGGGCGTGTGCCTTTTAAGCCTACAGGTTGAAATTGCCGCATCTATTAAATTCAAATGTGATAATGGTCATTACCATAGCTTTGCAGTAATGCAGAATTTGTGTTGTAGAAATCCAAGTAGGCATCTAGCCTCTGAGTCTGAAATATCTTCAGAAGCTGATATACTAATGCATAATTGGTGTCTTTCTCCAATTGGGCTACAGCAGGCATCTCAAGTAAATCATGCTGCCATGTTTATTTAAAAAATTATCATCTTCAGAGTCAGATTTGATAAAGAACCAGAAAAGCAATGGTATCTTAAAAAATAAGCCTTTATCATTTAGCACAATACCTGAAAAACGTCAGGTGCCTTAACAAATTCAATAATAGTATGTGCAGCTTCTTCCTTAGCCTCCTCCAGAACATGTGAATCCTCACCAGAAAAAGTTGACAAATACTTCGTTAAAAACTTAAGGGTTTCCTTAGGAGAGCTGAAATTACATCAAGAGAGCAAACAGAAGATATTGCATAACTTAGCAAACACATTGGATCATCGGTAGAAAAACAAAAAATAATGAAGAAAATATTGATGTCTTAAAGTTATATCGATCTTCATGATACCTTTTATGTTCCTTCAAGATGTTAGAAATGGCCAAGAAAATATCTCTCTGATCCTGCACTCCGAGATCCCACTCTTTCAACAAACTGTCTATCTTTCTAAAAGACGGAATAATGTGTTCTATGACGTTCCCTTCCTTTGCCAACTTAAGAGCATTCATGTAAACGACAAACTGACTGTAAGGGTTCTCTAACAGGTTGTAGAGATTAAACAGGCTGAAGAGACAAAAATAAATAAGACATAAGATAATGTTTCAGATGCTATTGGTAATAATAATGATACAAACTTACATCTTCAATCGCAGTGCAGGCTTATCAGTTGGTTTTTGTGCAATTTTTGTGGATAAAAGCTTTGCCATCTCTAACAATTCATCAAGGCTTTCAGGTTTCTTCACAAGATTGCAGATAATGGTGAAGATGCATTCAAGATCTAACGTAAGGACATACAAATGCCAGATTCAGCTTTTGTAAGTATATAAACATAAAAGAGAAAAACCCAAGGGTAGTATCAAAATCTTGCAGAAGTATGTCATGAAACATGAAAGAAGAAACAATATGCATCTTTGCAGTAAGATCAGCGGTAACGTCATCCTTAAAGATGTATCAACAGAAAGCGTTGCAAATAATAGCAAAGGGGTGATGATCGCCCCAACAGAGCTGTATCACATTGGATATATTGAGCAGGTACAATACATGAGAAACCAACACTCACACTAGAATCTCTAAACCAAAAAGTGCGTAGGATTTTCTTTTCTAAACCACCAAAACCTTTATCATTTCCTTTTTAGCATATCTGAGTGTATGTTTGATAAAAGTTGTTACTGTCTGACACTTGAAAAGATGTTAGAAACTTAGAACCCTTTTTCAGAAATTTGGTATCAAGGTATGAATGGTAACCTGACTTAAAATGATATTCATGCATTCTCCTCTTTATAAGAAAAAAAAAAGCTTCAGAAACCATAACTTAACTTACTGATGGATTACAATCTGTAAAGCATATCAGGACAGTCTATTTACTAAATTTTCTTTGTTTGCCTTTCAAAATAAGTTCATATGACGTAAATTGGCCATTCACGATATACAGCAGGATACAAAAGCAATAAAAAACAACTATAAAGTACTTCTAATTCTATCCAAGCATCATAGGCATAGAAAAACAAATAAAGTCGCAAGATCATAGTTGTTAAAAGCCATTGCCTCCAACACCTAGGCCCATTTTTCAGGCGAGGCGATCGCGAATTAATTCTCCAGGTGATGGACTGATGGCTTAGGCGCAGATTCGGGCAAGATTCCCAAATTCCGGAGAGTTTTCAACCAATTCTCTAACTTATGGCTAGACTCCAGCCAGTTCTAATTTTATATAAGCAAAAATACTTTTATACACTAAAACACTAGTAATTCATAAAACTTCTGATACTAATTCGATGATATTAAACTTTATATAATAGCTTTTGTTACTTTCTAATACAATAATATATTTTCACTTTTTTTCTTTGTTCGCTAATTTTTATCTCCGGCCCTCGCTTTTTTTTACGCCTTGAGTGCGCCTAGCGCCTTTGATAACTATGCACAAGATAACACAAATTTCATGCAATATCCTTCAGCTATCCGGGGTCTCTAACCTTTCAAATTCCCTATGCAAAACCAGTCTAATAACTAAATACAAAGCCCTAATTTTATAATCCAATATGTCACACTCACTGACTCACACCTTCTAGACGATCAAACAAGTTACTCAAAAATGAATATGTATCATTTTTCCAGCATTCTTTTAATCAAATTCTTTCTCCAAACCACCATTTAAACAGATATCATAACCACCATTTATGTGATTTCTTAGGAAATCACATAAATTAACTATTATCAATTAAACCTTTATCTGAAGCTTTAGAAAAAAGCAAATCAGCAGAAGTAAGCATAAGTGAAGCCAAATCCAACCATCTACCAGCAACCATACATTCCTGAGCCTCTAAGCATAATCTAGTCACTTGTTCTTCAGCTACCTGACACAAATTAAACATAAATTAACCTATAATAATAATAATAATAATAATAATAATAATAATAATAATAATAATAATAATAATAATAATAAAATCCATATGAATATAATAACCTCAGGACCGGCTTCAGCCCAGGACGTATGGGCGGTGTAACGGACAACGTACAGGACGGGATCCTCTTCAGAAGTAGGCACAACAGTCGTCATGGTGGTGCTGGAAAAGATGCTTTTTTATTGAAACTCTGTAGAGAAGATAATAATAATAGGAATGGGGCAGAGGAAGCAAAAACAAAACCCTAGATGATGGTTACTGGTAAATACGAACAATAAAAAGTAACATGGATAGTCCGCTTATTAAACGGGTGAGAAATTAAATAATACCAACTTTAACAACATTTGGAGGCAATAAAAACTAACATGGATAGTCCGAAATTTGACCCGAACCCGAGATTCGTGTTAGATATATATAGACCCGTATTGAACACGACATGAATATACACGGGTTGGCCTGATCATGACATAAATATACATAGGTTAACCCGAACATGACCCGTCTGACTTGGTTTTGTTTTGTTTTATTTTTTTGTTTTGCAAATTAATACTCTAAATTTACATGTTCAAAAAGAACGCAAGTGTATATAAAACAATAAAACTTTAGTATTAAATTTATGGGTCAAGTTATTTTACACAGTGTAATAAAAATGAGAAGGGTGAGAAAGATACAAAAAACACAATAGATCATGAAATATGACACAATGAGATACAAAATATAACACAGTGCCAAAAAATATAGCACAATGATGAAGAAAAAAAGACACAATATATTGAAAAAATGACACAATGGTGAAAATAAGAAAAAGACACAATGGTACATAAAAGACACAATGATATAACGCATATTCTAAAAATCACAAGCTAAAACCCAAAAAAAGACCTAAAAACTAACGTCGTAGGGTTTGATAAGACGGTTCCAAAGCCGTTTGAATGAGTTCAATCGGAGTCCGTTTAATACCCTTCCTACAACTTCATATTTTTCTTTCAATGTATATTTGGTCATAACCCTTACAATTTTAATTATTAAATTTTATGTCAATTTCTCTTGTAAACTTTAATATTTTGGCATAAAATATCCAACCAAGCTATGACATAAAACACAAACTAAGAAAAAAAAATTGGTTAAACAAGTAAGTCCACAAACCTGTCGGATTGGCACGAATCTTACCCGTTTAACTAAACGAGTTCACAGTTCCAAATCAGAGCTTACCCAAACCCGTTTATACTAAACCCAAACGGAAGGTGTGTTTGTCCCACGATCGTACTTCCTGACTCTTGGGTTTTTCCCCAAATGAGGTGGCAGAGGAGAGAAGGTGTGTTTGACCCACGATCGTACTTCCTGACTCTTCAACTTAATAATCACCAATGAACTCAAACTATATATGTCCGTAGACTTCAAGGTTGACGAACACACCAACAGCTTTGATACTTTCTCATCTATCAAGGTACGAATCACACGATCTACTTTCTTCCTTTTTAATCTAATCTATACACATTCATCTAAATCCATCCATTTTATTTATTTATTTATTTATACTTTCCTTCCATTCTATACTTGTTCCTATTTCCATATCCTACTTTCGATGTTCATCTGTGACAGTTCTTCGTCCTGTTCATTTATTTTCCCTTATTTTTCGCTTCATAGAATATGTAATATTGTTATGTTTGTTTTTGTTGATGAATTTATGTAAATTTGACTCCATGCACGTAGCCTGATCCGTTTTATTGCTTCAATTGTGAGATTATTGGTTTAGGTGTTGAGTAAGCAATGGTTTGTTTGTTTTAATTGTTATGGAGCGACAGAGAGTAAAGTTTAATGTAGTTAGTTAGGTTTTTGTACTGTTTTAAGGAATCTGTGTTTAGAATGTGAAATTGAGGTTGAAGTCTAGATTAGATTGAATTTTAGTTATTATTATGATTGATTTAGCAAATGGTTGTTGAAATTAGGGTTCTTAGTTGTTCGGTTTTTTTTTGAACGGTGGAGTGTTCGGGCTTAGTGGCATGCCTGTTCAAAGCCTAGGTATATATCTGTACGTCAGACGGAATTACAACCGTCAATTGTTAGTTTGACGATTGTGGATGGTGCTAGACCGTTCTAGGAGGAAACCTACTAGCTCGTAAAACCTTGACTTGCTTTCTGGAAAAAAATCACTCGCATCAGGATTTGAACCCGGATCTCCCCATTTGGGTGAAAAACGGAGTGTCGTTGGACAAAAGGTCTTTGGCTTTTTAGTTATTAGTTAGTACATTACAATTTACATACTTGTTTTTTATAGTAGACTAGGTTTCGCAATCCAGAAAGGGGTGGCGGTGCAGCTTGTTGGGTGTTGCCCGCCTGCCTGCTATCTTAATGTAATTTGCTAGTTATGATATGAAAAAAAGGCTAACTCCTAAAAAATAAAAAGTTATTACATTACAATTTACATACTTGTTGAGCTTTATGTTTGTTTGTGTGATTATTGATTGGTGTTGTTTTTATCTTTCAGTCATGTTAATGCAACAGTGATTCTGATTAACCTGAGTTAATTACAAAAAGATGAAGACAAGATTTTGAACAGAAAGGTAAAGTGACATTATATTTACTTGTGACCACAAGTTGTGAGGGAAGGGTTGATTGTTAAAAAGTTGAGTAAATTTGATATCCGACGAGGCGTGGGAGTTGTCAAGCCAGACTTAGGTGGAACCACAATGGGCAATGTGACGAGTATATGGTGGTCAAAAAGGGAAGAGGGCCCGAAAACTGCTAATGGCGGTGAAACAAACTCAAGCACAAATTCAAATTTTGATGTGAGCATTTCAATGTCGGAAAAAACTGTTAATGAGAGGGTGGGCTCAATTGAGACAGAAATTATTGATGTGAAGATGGTTTCGGAAGAGGTTGAAAGAACGGAAAAAGCCAATGGTGAAGCGTCAAAAAAGAGAAAGAGGAGGAGAAGAAGGAACAGGAAACTGCCTACAGGTGAAGAACTGCGTGTACAAGCTCAAGTCAATGATTGTCAACAGGCAGATACACGTATAGTCAGGTCCCCTTCTGAAAAGCTGAGAATTGGAGATGCGGAAATTTTCAACAAGAAGAATTTTTTCACCAGATCAAAGAAAATGCTTCTCATTCTTGATTTGAACGGTTTGCTTGCGGATGTCATTAATCCCCCGCCAAAAGATTGCAAACCAGATATAAAAATTTCAAGACGGGCTAGTAAGATTTGTTCCACTTGTGCTATTTGATGACTACGAAGATCAAACTTCACTTTTTTCCTTTGTTGATTACAAATCTTACTTTTATTGTTATTTACCATCTTTCTTTGAATGCAGTATTCAAGAGACCCTTTTTGGATGACTTTTTAGGATTTTGCTTTCAGAGATTTGACGTTGCCATTTGGTCTTCAAGAACCAGGTATTACTAATTATCTGTATTTCACCATTCAGCTTCTCCTACAATACGCTATAAGCACTACTTGTAACTGATGAAATTATGCATAGGAAAATTTTGGACCCTGTGGTTGATTATTTGTTAGGGGATTTGAAAAAGAAGCTGGTGTTTATTTGGGTAAGTGTCTAGTTTCTTTATTTATTCAAAAATAAATCCAGCTAATTCCATCTTGTATTTCACCATCACCCGTCACTGGTAGCGTTATATAATTTTGTTAATAGCTATTAGTTATGGTTTATTATTAATTGCAACTGTTAACAGGTGATTTTTATATATGTTGCTGTTTTCAGGACTTATCCCACTGCACCAATTCAAGTGCCCGAAGCCTTGAAAATTATCATAAGTTCATTGTCTTTAAAAAACTGGGGAAGATATGGGAAGGAAATGGTCGTATTGCTTCTGAAAATGGATATTATGATGAATCAAACACATTGTTATTGGATGATTCTCCATATAAGGCATTGCTAAATCCTGTAAGACTTAGCTCCTCTTATTAGTAACTTTCATATAAACTTCTGTCACGTATCATGTTTTGATTTTTACTGCATTCACTGCTGTGTAGAAGCACACTGGAATCTTTCCGCTGTCTTACAAGCACAAAGATATAAATGACAAATCCTTAGGTGAGTTGTTTTATAAATCACTTATTATGCTCAACTGTTGTTGTTTCCTCATTTTTTGCTTTTTATGAAAATAGATATTATGATCCACTGTATGCTTTCTTTGGTGGGAATTTTTTTATGAACATACTTGCACCACTTCCATATTACAACAAACTTGTCCACCTTAAATTCTTCATGGAGGCTGATGTGATAAAAACATATTTATTTTTAAACTCATGACATTTCTATAATGATGTGGTGAGTTGGTGACCATTTAGGTATAGTATGATTTGAGTGTGCTGCATAATAACAAAATCATCAAATGTGGGTATGCAATATAGAAAAAGTTGACTTTATTACTTTTTTATGAAACATGCTAATTGGTTACAAAATTTACTTCCTTTGACTCTGTTGTGAGCCCCATACTAGTGGTCTATGTAAACGAAACCCACAATCACAGTCATGTTTGACCACTTCACATAATAGCCAATGAAAAAGACGAAGTTTATGGTCGCGTAAACTAGAGGTGCCAATTTTGACCCATTTATATATGAACGGGTCAATTTGGTTTGTAACTTATGTCAAAGGGGTCAATAAAAATTAGCTAAAAGGGGAACATGTCAAATGGGCTACCGGTGAAAGTTTTTGATGTCTTTTATTAATGCTTACAAGATACAACCTCTTAAACTTTCTATTCATTTTTTTAATATGAATTATTGTTGTAATAATATGGTGATGAAATGCATGAGTTGCAATAATTTAAAACAAAAGGTCAAGAGAGTGTACCCCACTCGTCCTGGCCAAGTCCGACCATTACTACAAATGACATGTTTTGACCCGTTATCTAACTCACTTGACTGCCATCTCTAGTGTAAAGAAACATATTTGCAAACTCTAGAGTCATTGGGCTTGAAATATCTCTTCTTGCAGGCCCTGATGGTGATCTTCGAATGTATCTAGAAGGCGTGGCCGCTAGTGAAAATGTAAAAACGTACGTAGAGCAACACCCATTTGGTCAACGGGCCATAGATGAAACAAGCCCGGATTGGGCCTTTTACTCAAGGGTTCTTAAGAATGTATTCTAGTGTATGTCACCTTCACTATCAAGCTAATTAAGTAACCCATTACAACAAGATGTTTTAAAATTATTTTCCAAACTAGCTTTTGCTCAGTTTTTTGTGTTGTTTTGTTTTGTTTTGTTTTGTTTTGTTTTGTTTTGGGTCTGTTACATTTTACATGTTTTATGTAACAACTAGCACACAAAGATTGTAATACACATTGACAGGAGAAAACCTGGCAAGATAGGACTTTGACTTAATTGCTCCCACAGCCAACATTTGTATCAGGTAATTATGAATCTCAACTTCATTTTATTCTTCTTATGAAATGAAATTGGTCTGCACCTTGGACTTTGTTAATTGTTATGATCGATGATAGTTGTTCGTCCCTGATAACCGGTAGCTTTGACTCATTTACCTATGAGTGAGTCGTTTTGAGTTGTGTTTCATCACAGATGAGTTGAATCGAATGGGTCAAACTCAAAACAAAATATTTTTGTTATAAAGGAAGTATGCCAAATGGGTCGAACCGATCAAAGGGTTGAAAGTTGCCTGAAGTTTAATTTTAATCATTACAATCTTGTAATATTTTTTTGAAGAAGGTCGTATTTATTCATAATGAGATTTAAAAATGGATGGCATTTGTTTTTGGGTCAACTCAACTTTTTACCGAGTTGTTTTGATCGAATCCATTATAATTACTCAATTCCTTGACACCCGTCTTGCCACTTCTGGTTCATTGTCTCGAAAGCTCATAACATGTAATCTTTAGGTTCAATGGTAACCTTGGAGGTTTTGGTTCGAATCTTGTTTCCATTGATTTTTTTTTTCTGTTATAATCTCTTGAAGACCACCTACATAGCGCAAGTTGTGGCTTACCTGACGTCGTTGGTTATCTGTGATAAAAAGCTACATAACATTTACAGTTTTTTTTTTTTGAAAGGTGTAGATCAGTTGGAAACCCATTAGCTTGCTTCAACCCTTTTTTGCGGAAGTCAAGCTACCCGGGTTCGAATCGGCACCCCACCGAAGCAGAGCTGGAATAACACATCCATAGGCCACACCCACATGGGGCATTTATGCCGCCAGTGGGATTCGAACTCGGGACCCCGTGCGGGAACCTCCTTTAGGGAGTAAACCCTCACATCCTCAACCAGCTGGGCTGGAAATATTGAATGAAGTACTTTACAACCAATTTTTAATACATTTATATAGTATTAATTTACAAGTGGTTTGTGCTTTATTGTGTTGTAAATCATGCTTAACAAATATTTTATGTATAAAAGAGTTGTACATTATGATTTGTAGGTTGTACCCTACATTGTTTTTTCTTTTCTTTTTTTACTTTTAACCCTAATAGTTTTCATCTTTTACATTTAACCCTTACGCATTTTTTTTACTTAGAACTTTATCACGTGTATCTTAAAAAGACTTTTAGCTTTACGTTTCAATCCAAAATTTTCGAGTTGACATGTAGTTCATTGTTTTTACCTATATTTTATCGTCAAACGATCACGCTATGTTTTAAGTTTCAATCTAATTTTTGCACATTATCGCGCCGCAACGGCGTGCATGGTTCACCGTTTTTACGCCTATATTTCACTCTGTTTTATTCTTTCGTTTTTTATTTTATTATGAGTTTTTGGGTGTTGTTGGTCGCTGACAACAATGTGACATTGATGCTACTTGGTGTAATTTTATGTCTTCCGCAGCAACACGGGGGGCTTAATACTAGTTACAATTTAATTTTCTTGGGTTTTTTTAATCTCGTTGATACGTTACATATTTATACATGTCAACAAGAGACGGGCAACAAGTCCACAGGACCACAAAGTGTTAGACAAAGCTAGCCGGCCCAACCCAGTAGTTGATATAATGTGAACTCATTTGGAGTTTTGGACTCGTTAACATAACCTATCATTAATTTATTTTGCAAGATTTTGCGCAAAAAGCTATTCGTTTCTTGACCAGGGTCCAACGGGTCGTCCACAGCAATAGTTCATCCCCAGGCGGGTAAGGATTTGTCTTTGGTAGACTAGGGTTCGCAATTCAGAAAGGGGTGGCGGCACAGCTTGTTGCCCGTCTACCTTCTATTGTGATGTAATTTTCGTATTTTGTTTTAATGAAATTTCCTTTATTTAAAAAAAATTAATAATCTTTAACTTTAGTTTAGAGAAATAAATTAATCTATAGCATTCTTGACAAATAGATGTTAAAAAATAGGAAAAATTACAGAAATCGTCCTTTATGTTTACATCGTTTTTCAATGGATGTTCTTTAACTTCAAAAGTGATGAGAATCGTCCTTTATGTTGTAAAATATTGCAGCTGTCGTCCTTTAGGCATAACGTGGTTAGTTTTTTTGGTTAAGTTTGGTCATATAGACCCACATGAGGGCAAAATGACAGTTATGCTCTCATCTCTATCATCTTTTATCACCTCCACCACTTACATTCTTCAATAACCACCACTACCCCCACCACATCCACCACTAGGCCACACCACCACCTCTACCACCAACCTGATACTACCAGTCTACCACCACAACCTGCCACCACCACCACCAAAAACCTGCCTTGAACCTAAAGCTCCCAAATTTCATTAACCCTACAATACTAATACCCAAAACCAATAAATAATCCCTAAAAAGAAGCCCAACAACAAAATGCCCAAACTGACACCATCAAAACCCTAACTCAATGAACACCATCTTCCCTAACCCCCACCTCATAACAACTATAATTTGAAAGAAGAATGTTTAATCAAACTTACTGATCAATCGGAATCATCATTATTATCGAATCATCAGGCCTGATTACGAAAACCCCAAACTGAACGAACACTGTCTGAACCCTAAACCGCCGTCGCCGTCACCTTAATCTTCTCTCTTTCTCTGCTTCTGTTTTCTGCTGTTTCCTCTCTCTTTCTCGTTTGTCGTTGCTTCTCATTCTCATTCTCTACTTGATCTCTCTCTCGGCTCCATTCTTTATCTCTAAACAGGGTCGGTGTGTGCGTGTGTTGTTCAGGAGCAACCCAGCCGGAGCTCTGCCGCTGACGACGGTCGGCAACGGTGGCCGGATACCTCCTGGTCTCTTTCTCTTCCTCTAGTCAGTCTCTCTCTTTCTAGTTTCCTCTGTGTGTGTTGTTTTATCAGAGAAAAGAGGTGGGGCTTGGGTGGTTTGGGGTTTTTTTATAAGGAGGTGGAAGGTTATGGTGGGATAAGGTGGAGGCTTATGGTGGGATATAGTGTTATCATGTTTTAATAAAGGGGAAATAAAGATATAATGTGAAATGTCAATTATGCACATGACCAAACTTAACTGAAAAAACTAACTAGGTTAGGTCTAAAGAACGAGAGCTGCAATATTTTACAACATAAAGGATGATTCTCGTCAATTTTGAAGTTAAAGGACATCTACTGAAAAACGATGTAAACATAAAGGACGATTTCTGTAATTTTTCCTAAAAAATAAAATGATAAATGACTGGTGCAGAATAAATGAACAATTGAAAAAAAAGGGTAAGAAAATAATTTAAAAAAAATAGTTGTTTGTTAATTGTTATCTTCGAAAAATGGATATCTTTGTTTTTTTTTACTACTTATCTAACTAATCATTGATCATGCAAATTTCGTTTCTTGAACAAAATCAAGATCTCTGTTCTTATGATGAAAAAAACACAAAAGCTACATGCCAAATTAGATATAATAAATGCACTCGATACATCTTTTCTTCCATTATCACTCGAAACCAAACATTTATATATCTTGATAAGCCATAACTTTGAAAGTGATAGTTGTGGTTCTATAAAACAAACACATAGTTGTTTTAGTTTTTACAAACTGAGCGTACAAATCATGAAAGACTTTATCAGTTATTTCAAATCAAATCATACCATGTTATGTCAAATACAAGTGACCAAACATAACAAGACAAGACTTGATGATCAAACATGTTAATGTGTTTGGTTATGAATGTCTCAAAGGGTATGTTTTACGAAACAAAATCTCGTGTGAGAGAATTACATATGATTTTGCCTTGACGCTATGTGAATTCTCTAGGGCGTAGAGAGCGTGCATATGAAATGATTTGATCGCCTATATGATTACACACATTATAGTAACAAATCCTTCTTGGGTGTGTCACGTGTCGTTGTAAGGTCATGAGATCTAAATCAAACTTGTTGAGAAGAAATTCGAGATCTATATATTTGTGAATACAACAGATAAGCTACATGTCAAACTCGATATGATTACACACATTAGGAACTGCTCCTTTGTTAAGTGTCTCATGCGTTGTATTAAAGTCACGAGATCTAAACGTAACTTGTTGAGGAGAAGGGAAATTCAAGATCTATATTACTTCTTTTGTGCAAACAATATGTAAGCTTGCTACATGCAAAACTAGTTGGACTGTTGGGGAGTACGAAAGTAGCAATTTCTTTTACCGTGTTACCCTATTGTGTTTCAACATAATAAGTTAATTTTGGTTTTGCCATCATATTAGATATTTTAATTTAATATTTAACATTTTATTTTAAAACTTTAGTGTGTGTGTTCCGTAAAAGGAATATGTCGTTTTTCAGGAAAAAAATTTGTAAACGATCAACAATCGATAACTCATAAAACCTACTTCTAATTCTACATGTGCACATCTTGTTCGAGGGAAGTCTCTCTCAAATTTTGTTACTTCTCAAGACATTCTAAAGCTATGATGTAAACTTGGAAGAAACAACTAATTTGGTATCAAATGATCTGTCATGATGATCATAGACGTATCTGATGTGTAAATTGAGCATATATGAAAGAATAACATACATGTTCAATCTTTATTATGAATATACATGTTCACCTGGGTGACACCAAATAAAACAATCAATAGGTAAGCAGCAAAGATCCATTTTGAAGATAAATAAAAATGATATAACTGTTATCGACTTAAAAGATTGTAGGATGATAACTTTTCATGTCTCCCGGTTATTTTCTCTACTCATACATAATTTAAGTATCTATTTCAATAATCACCACATCATGTCATACGATTTCAAAGTACATACATTAAAAATGATTTAAGAGGCGTGCGGTGCATGGTGGGGTGATTAATTATCACTTATCAGCTTGAGATTTACTTGATGTCTAAGAAAACATATGCTACACCTAACTGATGTAGCAACCTTTATAATCAATGCTTATAGAAACACCAATCAAAATAAAAAAAAAAATAGGCTTTTACCAAACTGACTACATATGTGAATATATATGTAGTTAGCGGGTTCTTATATGTTATAGTAGGTTCAAAACCATATATCATCTTAACATGATTAGTAACTTGCTTAGACATGATTATTGCATTACCTGAACACAATGTATTTTTTTTCTGCATGAACAAAAACCCACTAAAAAGTCGTTCATTTTTTTTTTGTATAACACTTTGATACTCATTGGAAAGATAATAAAATGCTCGTTAATTTGGTGTAATTTTTTTTAAAAAAATGTCGTATATAAAAGTTACTAACATTTAAAAATTGTGAGGGGAAGTGCATGTGTCATGCACATGAGAGCGAAAAAGACTTTGGGAGAGATGTCAAGGGGTGTGAAGGGCTTACCTAGTGTCATGTGGCATACTCCAACATGGCAGTAGGTGAGACCTTCACACACCTTGATTTCCCTCCAAAAGTCTTTTACGCTCTCATGTGCATGACACATGCACTTCCCCTCACAATTTTTAAACGTTAGTAACTTTTATATACGACATTTTCAAAAAAAAAATTAAACCAAATTAACGAGCGTTTTATTATCTTTCCAACGATCATCATAATGCTATACAAAAAACAGTATACATAGACCCAAATAATTAGAAATTCAAAAGCATGCGTGAGATGAATAAAAGATTTGACAATATAATAATAACTTATGTAATTCATAATCGATAGATGTATGTCAATTGTATTTGAAAGAAACATAATTATTTGCACCATTGTAAACAGTACAATAATGGCAAACAATCAAGTCCTCTTGCTTAAAGATCTAAAAAGATACAAGAAGAATGCTATGGTTAATGTGAAAATAGCAAGTTTATGGCGCAAAAAGATGCACGGTACATAAAATCAAACTTTTCGAGTTGACATGATTTTAATGGATGAGATGGTAAAGACTTAATTGTATTTTATATATTGTTATTACAATAAATTAAATGAATAATATCACTAATATTTGTGTAATTTGTTAAGTAAAAAAGATTATTTTTACATATTTTTATGATTTAATCCTATTTAATTGATTATATTCAATTAAATTATGTTTTAAATTAAAATAATTTGGACATAAATTTTAAATTATTTAACAAAAAAATTATATAACTACTTACGTACACCAAAATTTAATTTAACCAACTTATATATCAACTATTGCAACAATAAAACTACAATTATGTCAAATATTATATAAAATAATAAAAAATCTCTCAACCCCGGGACACTCCCGGGTTATAGGCTAGTTATTTTTATGTTAAACAGTCATGATAAATAAACTTATTTAGTCTTCCAAATATTAGTAACTTATATACATAAACTGTTATCTGGTTCGTTTTGTTATAAACCCTTTTGACTATCTCTTTCAGTTAGAAGTCCTAACATCTTTGGCATTCTGATTTGTTAACTTCACGTTACAATTTTTGATAATAACAATCATGCAGTAGATTTATGTTTACTGTACTCATTACTGCATGTTCCAATACTACCTTTAAAATGTTATATAGATAAATGTTTTCGTGCTAGTTACAATAAGTTCTAGCTTCTCATATAATATCTTATGAGCGTGTTGTTGTGACATAAGCAACATGTGTGTGTATATACAACCCCCCCCCCCCCCCCCCGTTTTAAAAGAAAATGGTAAACACTAAATTAAAATATTTAATATGTTGTCAAAATTAAAATCAACTTATTATATTATTATATTGAAGCACAATATGGTAAATATAATACTTTAAATTAATAGTATATTAAAAATAAGTTAATAAACTTTTTATGTTTATAATTTGCGATCATATCTGGTTTTTACGATTGTCAAATAAACCATGCTCAACTTAAGATAAATTTTATGTGTTCGGGTTTAGTGTTAACACATTCGGTAAATTTTGAGAAACTCTTGAACATATTTAGCTAATGGTCGTGTTTGGGTTGAAACGGGTTTTCGTGGCTCACATGTATAATTATATGTTGTTTTTAATATGTTCTATGTTATTACCTAAACCAACTGAGATTATGCTGAAATTAGAAAATATAAGAGAAATGGGCAAGTTTTATAATTTGAAAATACTTACTTTATATATATTTATATGTTTTGTTCTAATAATATAAATATGTTCTATGTCATTACCTAAACCAATTGAGATTATGTTGAAATTAGAAAATATAAGAGAAATTGGCAAATTTTATAATTTGAAAATATTTACTTTACATATATTTATGTGTTTTGTTCTAATATTATAACTAGTTTAAGTACCCGTGTACTACATGGGTTACACAACGTCAAATATATACTGTCATTTATAAGTTTGTACATAATTAAAATAAACTATACACCGAAACACAAAATTGACACTATTCATTCTAGTGTACTAAACTAATATATAGAGTAATTCTATAGTATTAATAGTAAAAAACAAAATAAAATAAACTCCGGTTAAATGGTCTGTGTTTGGGTTTATATGTCTAACATAATTTTCGAGCTTGTATGTTATTAACGTTAGGTACGTGTATCCACAATATAAGCTAATTGTTTGATCTATGCACATCATAGCTATTTCATACATATGTCAAAATTTTATAGACTTGTATAATATGTTATTTGTTTGTTTTTGGACACCCTTTATTATTTGTACCTTGCAGGACATATGGGAACAAGACATCACATGACACAAGTTAAATGATAAATTGTACAACGCATCATGACACATTTTATGATTTGTCAACCACTTTTAATGTGCATAAATCGTCTTTGTATTTTTTATAATAACAAAGAAATTGCTAAATGAGAGACATGATGAAACTATTAACCAACCAGATAGTTCGTTATGTGAAAACTCGACGTGTTATGTGACTCATGTTAGTTTTATTTTGACATGTTTCTGTCACATCCCAATCCATTATTTTACAATTCATGCTCTTTTCTTATCAATTCATTTTGATTTTATTGACCTACATATTATTGTTTAAGTTTAGCGTTTCATATGTTTGATGTATAGTATAGTTATGTCTGTAAATTACATGCGTGTCGTGTTGGGTCAGGTAGCGGATTAAAACAAGTTTTGAGAAAAATGAGTTCGGTTAGAAGGAACCATTTTTCTAATAACGCCAATTTCATTTGGTCAAAACGGGTTGCAATCAAAATGGACCCGGGATGTAAGGCTCCGAACCGGGAACCTCAGTACCTCACCCGTTGGCTCATCATAATCAAACATAATTCTTAAACTGATTTCAAAATAAATATTTCATTTTGAGTATTAACATCTAACTTTATTTTAGTTTGAACATTTGTTACCTTATTGGATTTAAATAACCTAATTTTCACTTGTTGCCAGCAATACCCCTAAACTAACTGAACCCTAACTAAGAAACCTGCCTTGCTAACTAGAAAACTACTAGTGGGAATGCCCGCGCGTTGCGGCGGGTGTCCCGATGATATCATATTGTAACTAATACCAATATGATATCATTGGGTATAATTTTTATAATGGTATTTAATATCAAACGGGTCAAATGGGCCGAGTATAGTTTCTATAATGGTATTTAATCCATCACTATCATAAAATGCAAAAAAAGCGGATAAGGATTGTTGGTGGGTCAACCCCAAGTGTACTTACTTTCAAAAATGCAATTCCAAATACGCAAAGCATAGTTACCTAGATCAAGAGGCAATCCTAAATACCCCAAGTATAGTTACTTGGATAATAGTTGACTTAATAAACATTCTCATGATAAATCCTACCAATATCAAAGAGTGTTGATTGGTCAACCCAACACAACCTGGCCGGTTTCGACGAGTCACCCAACCCATTTTGCCATAAGGACCAAAAGTACACATAATAACACCTGAAAGATCCGACCAAGAAGCCTTAACCCCTTTGCTCTTGCACGTAGTTCCTCCTTTGTCATAGTATTATCTTGAACCTGAAACCCAACATGTATAATTGAATCTAAATGATTTATAAAATAATCTCATATAAAATGAAAGAACATCTTATTGGAAGTCAACAAATGACAAATTAATCTATTTACAGTAAGCCAAATGTGCTCAACGAAAAAAAAATTACCTAATAAGGATCTACTCAAAAAATCTATTGTACCATATTAAATGCAGTATCATATGAAATATATCATACTTCAGTGACTTATTATGCCATAAAAAATGTTGTTGCACCTTCTTAACTCTATGTTGCATCACCATATACCTCCGGTTCGATATCGCTAAAAGAATATTCTTCAAATTTGGGATATCTTTCATTCTTTCTCCTGAACAAAAACCACAAACGACTCCCAGTACAAAATCTCAAAAAACGGGGGTACGAAATTGTCGGATATTTTCACTGGAGCGCATTCATGAGAAATGGCGTCGACAACTCTCGGACTATTGACTTCATAGCCTTTAGCACATATACAGTACTTGCTAGTCTTCATGTAATTGATATAATTTTTGTTGCCTTTAGATAGCTTACAGAAGATTTTCATGTCGGGATCCTTGTTATCCCAATTTGTAACTTGTAAGAGTATCGGGCGGACATCGCCATGCATTTGGCCTGCAAAGAAGGCAAGAGTGGAACGCTGGGAAGGGGGTTTGCCGCCAAGTTCACGTAAGGGGTTTTGAGGTGATCGAATGTATGTTTCAGCGAGAGATACGTCTTTTCCTAATTCAAAATGTTCTTTACCAACATCCGAATTGCATAGAGCACGTATGCAACTATTCATATATTTTCTTGTCTCGTCCGTAGCTTGAAAATTACAAGTTTTCATAGAGCACGTTTGAGTCAAATCTGACAAAAAACTTGCTGGAAAACTGCAAGATGACAAAAAATAGCCTCTAAACGAAGAATAACTTATATGTGTAATACCTATACCTATCATACCCTTCATTTAATACAATAAAAGAACCATATTTGACTATTTGAGATACTAATCTAAAATGGACCACCTATTGAACCATAATCAACCTCATCTTCACTGAATAGTCGAATTCAAAATGGCTTCTTCATTCTAATCATTTTCAAGAAAAAGTGTCTAAATTTTTGAAAGCCATAGTAGTCGATAGCGCTGCGCTCGCCTAGGCGATAGGCGAGGCCTTTGCCCATGAGTGCGCCTAGCACCTTTGAGTACCTAGTTTGAAGTTTTTTTAGAGTTAGTGGTAATCTTGTCATTTTACAACTTCCTGACAAGTTTTTGGCCCGATTTGGTATAAACTAAAGCAATGCACATGTTTTGACAATTGGGTGACACACTTATCGCTTATACAAATATTAAAGATCAGATGGCTTACCTAGTCATGGCAGTTGAACGCGATACATTTATCCAAGATGCAACTGATTATTATCAGCTCCAAAACTGAAATTTGGGACAACAAAAACGGACCTGAATAACAATTGAGTATGGTGGGGGCATGTGAAATTTAAATCCATCTCGTGTGACTGATAATCGAACCTGCAACCAAAGTACCAAACATAATATAGATCATAAAATAAGTAGAAGCATACATGAAAAAAATAACTGGTAACATTTGAAAAAAAATTGATCTTTAATGTTGTTGTTCTCCCAAAACCTTTGAGAGCTGACCCATTCACGAAAAAATAGCTGGTAACTACTAACTACTTTGTAAAAGTAACCAACAACTACATTATATTTTGGTATCTTACATTCCTACCCAAGTCAAACTAAAAAGTATGAAAAACTTATGATGTTTGACCAGATCAGTTTCCTTCTCATAAAAGTTGCGGAAAGTCAATCACATAATCAGTTCCACAAGATTATCTGTCTTGATATAATTGCATGGTATATTAGACATTTGACCAATAAACCAACATTTTTAGTAACCGACGTGCTCAGTTAAACACGACATCTTTCATGAGTCAAATGAGTAGTTTAATCAACACTTGTAATAAGCCAAAAAAGATACTTTGAACAGAACATCAAATGTATGTTAATCCTCATATGTTTAGAAGTATTTTCTAAAAAGAAGAAAGAAAAGAGAAAGAAAATCATACCTGATGCTTTTCTTTCCATCTTGGAAAGAAGCTTGTGCCTAGCAATTCAAACAAGTGATCTCTCATCTCATCATTTGTCACCAACAAACACATGCTACTTATAGCAGCATATAACCAATACCTGGAAAAGTTACTCAAGTATAAATTAAAGAATACATTGTGTAATTTATGCTCGCAGATTCGCCATTTTCTTCCTTTTGTATACACACGCAGAAGTTCCTCGATGGCTCTTTAGAGATCACCTGGTAAATAGCATGGGTCATATTTTTTCATTAATTTATTTGCCTAACAAATCCAAGAAATGATCAGCAAATTTATATGCATTTGTCTCTCAAACCTCTTTCTATCTCATTCGTCTTTTAATATTTTTTTCATCAAACATTAATCCAACTCAAGCTTCAGATCCAAACAACAGTAATAAAACAAATCATAGATCGAAGTAATTACCTGAAATCATCTAATCCACCTCATGAGCTTTTTTCCTGCATTAAATAGTCTTATATACATCAATTCCAACCCCATTCTATATTTTTAATACTAAAAATCCAGTGGAAATAAAAAACATAGTCGTATCTATTCCAAGAACTAAGAAGCCCTAGAAATCAAAAGGAATATCTTTCAATCAAACAACAACTGGATTCTCACTTGAAGAAACATATTGTTTTTTGTTCAATAGGTAATTTCCAAGCCACACATTTCTACAAACACCTGGAGTGCAATGTTTATTGAAAAACTAATCAGTAGCTTATCATCGTAACCATCAATAGTCAAACAGTAACAAATTGAATATATATGTGGTACCTTTTTCTCCTCTTCCGCCAATATATGTTGTTCTTTATTTTGTTAACTTGATGTTGTAAATGACTCGTTTCCACCCAAATTTGCTTTGACACATCACCCAATTGCAACAAATGCGTCACCCAAACCAGAAACAACATAAAAAGTTACGGTGTTAAGTCGATCAAGAGACAATACGAATGCAGAGTAAAGCAACATTACACATTTGCACCAAAAACATATGAAACTAAAGAAATTAAACTGGGATCTGATTAAAAGTAACAAACAAGGACTAAGCACAAATGAGAAATCAAAATAACTTTAAATTGATTTAAAGTTACGGTGTTAAGTCGATCAAGAGACAATACGAATGCAGAGTAAAGCAACATTACACATTTGCACCAAAAACATATGAAACTAAAGAAATTAAACTGGGATCTGATTAAAAGTAACAAACAAGGACTAAGCACAAATGAGAAATCAAAATAACTTTAAATTGGACAAAGTGATTTGAAAGGTGAAATAAATTAAATCAATTAATTATTAATTGATAAACTTCCACCGGAGCACAGCCACAACCAAAGGATTAGGAGATGAACACTACCAGATAACCCATCTTTCAAAACCCTACATCCATATGCGACTGACTTCCATTGTGTACTTCTTAATATGGGTAGGATGGACACGAACAGGGGTTTGAGATGAAGAATTTGAGGGAACAACTCTGTGTGTGAGATAGTATAGATTTAATAGCAGTGGCCGATTCGTTTGAGAATTTAATTCTCATTATAGTTTGTTATTGCTCTGACGGACTGTTTCAAGAAGATGAAAGGGGAGGGGCAGGAAGGGAATCACATTTTACTTCTTAGCTAAAAACAAATTATAAAATTACGTAAATAACCTTGTAGGTGTCTTAATGTTCCTCTTTGTGACTAATTTACCCATATCAATTAAGCTTTATTAAGTTGTACATGTAGCTATAAAACTTGTACCCATGTCAAAATTCCAATATAGTACATCACTCCTCTTTTATAATGTATTATAGATATGGGTTAGGATTCAATTAGTTTAGGAGTGACAGAAGAAAATAAGTTGCAAGTTGAGAGTGTTGGAAGACAATTCTTAGTTGGGAGTGTTGTCGGCCAACAAATGAAAGTTGGAATTATTTAAATCCAATAACCCTATATAGTAATGGTAATAGTGATAACAATAAGTAGTTTGAGAAAAGTAGTGATAATAACAAGAGGAGTAGCAATATCATTTTAGTTTCATGTTATTATGATTATATACATATATGCTAGTTGATAGTGTTGTTGACCAACAAATGAAAGTTGAAGTTAAATCCAATAACCCTAAATAATAATGGTAATAATGATAATAGTAGTGGTAGTTTGAGAAAAGTAGGGATAATAACATTAGTAATAGCAGTATCATTTTAGTTGCATGTAATTATGATTATATACATATTATTTGTGCAGGCCGTTCATACTCACATGCGTTTTTTGTATGTTTTTTTGCCCTAACAAGATTTCGATAGTTAAACCACACATAACTTTGTTTTCTCCAACCAAAGAAAAGCGAGGAAGAGAAGTAGGTCTACAGTCAATAACAGAAGCTTTAGCTTCCAATAGCAGGGCTAAACTGGAAGAGAGGATGCTACTTGCCTAGTAAAAGGGAGTTCTCACCCAAGTGGAGTAAGCTTTCTTTCAGGAGTTATATTATTGATCTTATCACGGAAAGTCAACTTGAGGAACCAATCCACTAAGAAGCAATGTTTTTATTGATAAAGCTTGTAAAGGAGCCCCCTCTATATAAGTAGATCTTTTCCTCCATTTAATATAAATATAGGCCCTCAAAGAATTCATTCCAAGCCCTCTCGCTCTTCAAAAACTGAGAATGGCATAATCATATAATAGAGAATTTCGATAAAGCCTTTTTTTAGGAAGATCATTTGGGTGAGTTGGCTTTAGGAAACGCGTTTCATTCAACAAGAACCGAGAAAGTATCTATACCTCTAAAGGTTCATAGATAGTAGAGGGAAAGCAAACAAATGTTCCACGCAAATAGTGTGAAAGTAGTTCTAAGCTCAAGGGGCAGGGGGGTGAGGATCATTACCACACCCCAAGATTGGTGATGAAGGATGGTGATGGAGGTTGAAGTGATATGATGATGACGTGAAAGGTAAAGATAATGATTAGGACCATCGCCATGCTCAATAGCGTAAAACCTTAAATGTTTGAATTTCTACAAGCCTCACTATTTTTATTACTATTTTTGAACGGTGACTTTATTATGAGTGACCCATTGTCATTGCAGCAACCGAAGTCGGCACCCCGCCAAGGCTGGTCGGACTCCGTGTTCTATCAAATCCGGGCCGGCTTGTCAGCTTTGGTGGCGTTCCCCCGAAAACCGTAATGCCTCCACACGAGTTGCCTTGCTGATGTAACAGCCGGATGAAAACCGGGGTGACGCTCAGGATCGAACCCCCCTTGGTGGATTTGTCATCATCATTACACACTATTGCCTCACTATTTGATGCAGGTGAGAATCGTACCTGAGTCTCCTAAGAACTCAAGTCTTTTAACCACTTGAGTCTCCTATGGAGAAAGCTACAACATTCACTTCATTTTTTAAAAGAAAATATAGGTTTAACATTAAACAACCAAAATATATTTATAAGTAAATTGAAAAGAAATAGATAATGATAAATTTCTAATACCATCTATTTTTGGTAAACTAAGGCACTGAGCCTTTAGTTCTACAACTTTTTAAATCAACTAGTTAGTTTCCCTGCATGTTGCAACGAGATCCATAAATGGGTTGCAATACAACATTATTATACTTAGGTTTTTTGCCGCAAGTTACGTAAAAAGAATAGAAATGTGCACACTATGTTTTAACAAGTATTCATAGAAAGAAAATAAAAGAAATGTGCACCACCACTTACAACTGATTGCAGTTCACCACAAAAACCATGTACTCATTATTGAACAAATCTTAATAAACCAAAGGTATGTTACTGTAATAGACCAATATGAACATAAACATCACTCTTGTGTAAGCTGTCCGGTCATTGCATATCTACATAACCGTGCCATTGAAGATACCTTGCTAAATGATAAAGTTCATTAACATGACAAAAGCATGTAGTAATAATATGATATTGTATACACTATCATATGAAGGTCATTGTCCATTTAGAAATTAAAAGTTGTGATTTGTAAGTTTGTAATAGACTTGCCCAACTTGACCCAGCAGCTAAAAAATTGCCCAATGTAGCCAATGAGTCGAACCATCCCGTCCACTTTGCCGCTGGGTAGACGCATATATATGAAAAGGGTTTATAATATAAGTATTATTATGGCAAAGTTTTAAAATTCATACAAGTTTAGCTGAAATAAGATTATTCATTGCGGTAACATAAATTGTTATAGTTCATCTCCATTATATGAAATTTGTTCAAAAATATTGCTAGCCTGTGTGTTTATTTAGTTTGGGTGAGTTCCATTTTCATATAAAAGTTAATTATCTTCTAGGGGCATTTAGGGAAGAAAAGTGGTAAAGTTTAGAAAATTGTAAAGAAACCTTTGGTATGCAATCTTAACTTTGGACAATTTGGACATATTTGCCCATGCCTCCTCCTTTATAATGTAGTATAAATTATAGATATAGATTATATATAGTATGTAATTAAAACCAAATAATGGCATATAAAATTTCAATGAATACAAATAATAGCAATAATTTAAATATATAAGAAAACATATATTTTTAAAACCAACAAAGTATATAAGTACATTGTTTATGTAAAAGATGTTAATATTTTTTCATACACCATATATAGTAATTTCACTTTAAAAACATTTTTCTTAAAACATGATGTGTAGTCATATAGTACAAGTCCGTCTATACTACAACTGAAAACTATCTTTCTAAATAAACATGAAATTGTGGTGGATATCATCGCGGAGGTGAAATCGTGTAGTTTTTTGTGATACAAACATAGACATAAGGATATTATAGATATAGATTAATGGTAATTGAAGGTTATGATAAAAAAATGTGTACAAGTAGGTTTTGCATTAAGGGTAGAAAAAAAATTTACATGACATTTGAGTTTTAAGCATGAGACTTTTCCTATGTCATTTTAAAATTCATGTAAAATGATATGTGAAGAGTGAAGGCAATGAATTTACAAGTAACAATGCATCAAGGGGTAACATGGGAAATATTTATATGACATTATAGGTTTAAAGCATGTGTCTTTTCAAATGTTATCTTAACTTTGACAATTTGAACATATTTGCTCATGTTTCACCCTTTATAATGTAGTATAGATAATATATTTTCTTATATTGTTCTTTAAGCGCATTTTAGATAATGTATTAAGCTTGTATTTCATAAAAATATATTATTTTATAAGTTTTAAAAAACTTACTAATTTTCTTTAAATATTACATTAGCAATATGCATATGTTTTAATGACTATATAACATGTCTAAAATTTAAAAAGAATATATACATCACAATAATACAAAAGTAAATAAATACTTTGCAAGTTGTATTGCAGAAGGATGGTCCAATTGGTCCTATGGTATCATCCTTTTTTTTCTTTATTTGGACTCTTCTACATCTTAGACATACTAAAGCTCTATTTATATAGGCAACTAGTTTTTACCCCGGGAGCGTCCCGGGATTGACAAATCTAATATGACCCAAAGAAAATTAGTTAAATTTGATGTAGTGGGAATTGAAATATTTTCTAGACAAAATTACACATATTGTCCTTTATTTATCACCCAAATTTCATCCTATGTCCCTTGTCTTTCATTTGCATTGGTTATGTCTTTTATTTTCTCAATTTGCTACACATTCTGTCCTTTAGCCTAACTAAGTTTAAAAAGTTGGTTAACTTTATTTTCTAACTTTACACTTTTAGCCCCAGTAGTTTGGCGTTAACTAAATAGTTGTGCGATTGTGTCGATTAGATTAGGATGTGCCTGTTAATCAAGAAATTATTTAACCGTCAACAAATGGCTATATATAAGATCCCATATGTACCGAATATCTGTGTGGGAATAAGTTGTGTTTATGCGCATATTGTGTTTCTTCCCCACCTTGTTTTACAAATCAATCATCATCATGGTCATCTAGATTTGATTCGGAATTAGGGCATGTTTGGGATTCCTTATTTCACCAACTTATAACTTATCTCTTTAATAAAAAAGGAGATAAGTTTGTTTGGATAATAGGTTGAAAAGGAGGTTTTTGTGGGTTGAAAATGAGATAAGTTATAAGTAAGAAATTGAAACTTTTTGATTAAGGAGATAAGGAGGTAGAAGAAGGAGATAAGGAGAAGGAATCCCAAACATGCCCTTAATCAATGATCCTGTGATTTTTCTTTATTCTTTTTTGTATGTGGATAATTATGAGTCGTATACTCGTATGTTGTAGTTTTGTTATTGACTTATCAACTCTAAATAATCATATGACCACTTTCAATAGATAAATGGGCATGTAATTCCTTCAACTTTTCGATGCCCATCAATAGATAAACTTCAATCAAAATTCAAAAGCTTCACAAAACTTGAGAGCTGGATTCCAACGACACAAGTAAACAATCGGGAATAACCTTCAAAGGCATTATAACTACAACAGATCCCTCAAATATAATTCAAAATATCAAGCTTTAAGTTATGGATATTAGCAAAATTTATGAAAAACAAAAATAAAAACTTATAACCTTTTATATTCAAAAGGCTTGGACTTAAAGACAAATTATGGGAGAAATTTGACTTTTAACCTTTTCAGGGACTGGAGCATCTTAAGCACCCAAGCCCTTATGGCCGCTCAGGCCTACACTATTGTAGCCATTCATATTCCTTTCTTATGTTTCCTTCATTTTTTTCTTTCCCTCCTTTATATGGCGCAGCCCTTTCGACGTTCATCTACTCAACACACACAACCACCTTCCTTCCCCTTCCTTTCTTCTTCTGTTTTTTTTTCTCCTGCAGTTAAAGATAAGAAACAACCATGGATACTTAATATGACATATTCAAATTCTAATTTAAATGTTTTTGTACCTGATAGATGCTGATGTTTTTAAGATACTTTAAACGCTGCAAGCATCATGATACATTTTTCTTTCAAAAAACTAAGAACCTGAGAATTGTTAAAATTGGTAATGCAGAGAACAATTCCTTGTATTGATAATTTTCTGAATAATATGACAAAACAAAGAAGGGAAATATATAGAAGTTCCCTAAACTAAAAAAGGAAAAAAGAATAACGAGTACAAGGAAACCGGATCAATCAAAGGAGCAATCAAAGGAAACGAATATTTTAATTCCAATACTCCCCCTCAAGATGGAGCATGTAGATTCTTAATGCCCATCTTGCTGATTAACGATTGGAGTTGCTGAGTCCCGAGTCCCTTTGTGAGCACGTCTGCAAG
This sequence comes from Ambrosia artemisiifolia, assembly GCA_032199755.1. NCBI lineage: Eukaryota > Viridiplantae > Streptophyta > Magnoliopsida > Asterales > Asteraceae > Ambrosia > Ambrosia artemisiifolia. Next base: position 37,402,810 of record CM063516.1, read on the forward strand.
TTGAGACTTGCTATCAATAGTCATAGGGATAATTTCTTTTGAATCAACACGTTCTCGAACAAAAAAACAGTCCATTTCAACGTGTTTGGTACGTTCGTGGAAAACCGGATTGTTGGCAATATGACGAGCAGCCTGATTGTCACAAAATAAGGGAGTGGGGCCTGAAATGTACACCTGCAGATCCTTAAGAAGCCATCTTACCCAAAGAACCTCGCTGACTGTAGAAGCCATAGCCCTGTACTCTGCTTCGGCTGATGAACGAGACACCACGGATTGTTTCTTTGTCTTCCAAGAGATGGCACCGCCGCCAAGAAGAAGTAAATAGCCAGTTCTAGATCTCCTCGTGTATGGACACCCAAGCCAATCAGAGTCAGAATAAGCAATCAAATTTAATGGTCCTTCTCGTGGGAGAAGAATCCCTTGCCCTGCTGTACCCTTAAGATATCTTAAAACCCGATTTGCGGCTTCCAAATGATTGCTACGTGGATCTGCAACAAACTGGCTTAACACATTAACGGAGTACGTGATGTCTGGTCTAGTTGCCTGCAAATAAAGTAACCGCCCCACTAGGCGCCGATACTGTGTAGCATCCACCTGAGCTTCGTTCTCTCCTTTGTCAAGCTTGATGCCTTGATCGAAAGGAAAGGCACTAGGACGACACCCCAGCATACCACTGTCCTTTAGAATATCCAAGGTATATTTTCTTTGACTTAGAACCAATCCATCCGAGGTCTTTGCCACTTCAATACCAAGGAAATATTTCAATGGACCGAGATCCTTGATGCTAAATTCTTCATCAAGTTTTTTCTTTGTTTGTTGAATATGCTCAATATTGTTCCCTACAATAATCACATCATCCACATAGATGAGAACAGCAGTGTAAACTTCCTTTTCCTGAAATGTAAATAAAGAGTGATCGGCTCTAGATTGACAGAATCGTAACCCAAGAAGGAACTTGGTAAACTTGTGGTACCAATTTCGGGAAGCCTGTTTGAGACCATAGAGAGACTTTTGAAGACGACATACTCTCGTTTCGTTTTCTTTGGAAAAACCTTTCGGGATTTTCATGTAAACTTCCTCGTCCAAATCCCCATGGAGGAAGGCGTTATTTACATCCAGTTGATGGATACACCAATTTTTCTTGACTGCTACGGCTAGTAAGGTTCGGACAGTAACAAGTTTGGCCACTGGAGCAAAAGTTTCGTGATAATCTACACCTTCCATTTGAGTGAAACCTTTTGCCACGAGCCTTGCCTTGAGTCTTTCGATCTCACCGTTGGACTTGTATTTCGTCTTGTAAACCCATTTTGAGTCGATAGCTTTCTTTCCTTTGGGTAGCTCTTCCAAAGTCCATGTTCCATTCTTTTCAAGAGCTTTGATTTCTTGTTGCATAGCTTCCCTCCATCGCTTATCCTGGGCAGCTTGCTCAAAACATCTTGGTTCATTGTTAGAGTCAATAGTGGTCAAGAAAGCTTTATGAGTGTTTGAAAATTTGTCATAAGAAACAAAAGATGAGAGAGGGTGTACCGTAGAGGGAGCTTGTTCAGAGGCGGATTGTGAATGATCAACCGAGGGGGGGAGATTCACAATGTATTCGTTGAGGCGAGATGGTTGGCTGCGGTTTCTTTTGGGCCGAGATTCAGTGGCAGGAGCTGGGCTTTGCCCGATGATGATATTCGGCTCGGTGGTAGGAAGCGGTCCGCGGTCATCAATGGTGTTGGACTCACTAGAGTCAGTGGGCTGCTCATCCAAACCCTCAGATGCAGCAGGCTCTTGATCTTGTTCTGGGGTCTCATCATTATTAAGGCCATTTTCAACCACATGGGTTCTGGTGGGGGCATCATGACTCGGCCCACTAAGGAGCCTGATGGGTTCATCATGATCAGTATCAATTTTCTCCACTGTCTTGAATGGAAAGTAATTCTCACAAAATAATACATCCCTACTGACAATGATTTTTTTACTTTCAATATCATAGACCTTGTATCCCTTTGTCCCAAATGGGTATCCCAAAAAAACTCCAGGTCTCCCCCTGGCTTCGAACTTGTCTCCCTTCGTGTTATGATTTATATGGTATGCGAGGCATCCAAAGACCCTTAGATGATTGTAATGTGGCTTTTGATTCCAAATCAATTCGTAAGGCGTCTTATCTCCAATAACATTAGAAGGAAGACGATTTATCAAATATGCAGCGGTTAAGATACACTCCCCCCAAAACCTTTTTGGAATATTTGCCTCAAACCTTAGAGCCCGGGCTGTTTCAAGGAGATGTCTGTGTTTCCTTTCAACAACCCCATTTTGTTGAGGGGTATGAGGACAAGTGGTTTCTAACAAAATCCCATTTTTGTTGTAAAAATCAATCATGTAGTTTGACGTAAATTCTCCGCCATTATCACACCTAATTCTTTTTATTGATTTACCAAATTGAACCTCAACCAATTTTCGAAAATTTACAAGACACTCACTTGCTTGACTTTTGTGCTTCAAAAGAAAGACCCATACTGATCTACTAAAATCATCTACTATGGTGAGGAAAAATTTTGCCCGTGTGTATGACGGTGTCCTATAGCCACCCCAAATATCACAATGAATAAGCTCAAAACAATCATTGGTTTTAATAAAACTAGAAGGAAAAGATGTTCGGGCGTGTTTTGCCTTGGTACAAGAATCACAAAAATCATAGCTAAGTTTATTAAAGTTACTTTTGAGAAAGTCTATATTCGTAAGCTTTCCTTCTGAAGCATGACCCAATCTTTTGTGCCACGTATTCACGGTAGTCATCATAGCTTTCCTGTTTCCCCCGGTCATCTTCATGTGATACAACCCCCCTCGGCATTCACCCGCTCCAATCAAGTTCCTCGTACGTAACCCCTGTATGACAAAAAAATCAGGAAAGAAGGTTACGGCACATTGCAATTCCTTACTCAAACGACTAACTGAGAGGAGGTTGCATTTAAACTTTGGGACATAAAGAACCCCTTTTATTTTGACCCCTCCTGCAAGGTTGGATTCGCCTCTTCCCTCAACGGGAATGGCATCTCCGTTTGGTATCACAACCGGAGCTTCGCAGGAGGTTCTTTTGGAATTTTCAATAAGTTCTGGCTGATGAGCTATGTATTCGGTGCATCCCGAATCCATGACCCATGAACCGTCCTCTTTACCTGCCATGTTAGCCTCAGATTTCACATCTTCTTCAATTTTAGTTCCTGAAAAAAATTTCACGAAAGAATTATATTGATCATCAGTTAAACCAGGAATGGGACTTGTTCCTGTTTCGACGCATCCAGCCTTCGGTTTGGTTTTCTCCTCTTTCTTTCCAGGCCACCAGTCCGGATATCCAATCAACTTAAAACATCCTTCGCGTTTGTGACCTTTTCTTTCACAGAAGGTGCAGTAATCATTTTCTTTGGCCTCTTTACCTTGCCTGCCCGCTGCCTTTTCTTTCGGATGACCAGACCCTCCTTCACGCCTTTGAAAGGCCTTGAACGCAGCCTGTTCAGGCACTGATCGATTTTCGTTGGATATGGTCCTTTGCCTTTCATCTTCAGCCACCATGTGGTAGGCTACTCCCAAAGTGGGAGTTGGTTTAGTTGCTAAAATCTGGGTTCTAATAACAGCAAAATCACTATCTAGACCCATGAGAAACTCATAAAGTTTCTCCTTCTCAAGATGTTGTGAAATCTTTTTACCTAATTCACACGTGCACTTGTTGCAGGAACAACGTGGAAAAGATTGAGTTGCTTCATCCCACAACGAACGCAGACGAGTGTAATAGGTGGAGACGGTGGACCCATCTTGTCTGGTAGCCGCTATTTTCTGCTTCAGCTCGTAACCCCTAGGAGCGCTTTCTTTGCCAAACCTTTCTCGTAGATCCGACCAGATCTCTGCTGAAGTGGCTGCATATTTTACGCTATCCCGTATGTTCTTTTCCATGGCTGTAGTAAGCCATCCTCTTATCATGGCATCGCATCGCATCCATGGCTTGTAATCCGATGCAGTGTTTTCTGGTTTCGTGATGGTGCCATCAACGAAATCTATTTTGTTCTTGGCGAAGAGAAAGTTAGTCATCTCTTGCAACCAATCCGCGTAGTTGTTGTCCGTGAGGACTTCGTTAACATGGAGTTGTTTGGGAAAATCAGAAGGGTGGAGGTAGTAGGGTGAGTCATGGTCGATCATCATCCCTGACCTTCCTTCGGCACCCTTTTGTCTGTCTTCACCGGCCATTGTAGGTTGGATTTTTAGGGTTTCAGAACCGCTCTGATACCATGTTAAAATTGGTAATGCAGAGAACAATTCCTTGTATTGATAATTTTCTGAATAATATGACAAAACAAAGAAGGGAAATATATAGAAGTTCCCTAAACTAAAAAAGGAAAAAAGAATAACGAGTACAAGGAAACCGGATCAATCAAAGGAGCAATCAAAGGAAACGAATATTTTAATTCCAATAAGAATTGAAAGGATAATTGGACTGTTAGAAACATACTTTAAAGGCTGCTAGCAGTGTGATTATTGCCGCCAATACTTCATATAAAAAATAAATCACATTTTCTCCTCAAGAAAAATAAATGATGATTAAACATGCATAGTGTTTTCCTTTTCTCCTTTTCTAACTGTTATAAAAGCATCGGCCTTTGTAACAATCAAGCCCGTGACCTCAAGGTTATGAGCCTTGCGAGCTATCAATAACACAGTGATCTACTATCACAATACACAATAATTAAAAAAAGTATTTGATAACTGAAATTAACTTTAATATAAACGATCAAATCAAACAAAACATCTATAGACTACGATGACATGTATAACCTATAATCATTAAACAAAACATCTATCAAACCATCAATTTTATCCTGTATTTCGAATAACACAACCTACATGGTTAGTACCACCTTGTAGGTGAGATTTAAAACTACAGGGGCTAAAAGTGTAAAGTTAGAAAATAAAGTTAACGAACTTTTTTAACTTAGTTAGGCTAAAGGACAGAGAGTGTAACAAATTGAGAAAATAAAGGACATAACCCATGCAAATGAAAGACAAGGGACACAGGATGAAATTTGGGTAATAAATAAAGGACAATCTATGTAATTTTGTCTATTTTCTATATTACTTGATGTCATTATAAGTAGCCAATACATTTCATCTACGTTAACTTAAGCGTTAAAAGAGACATAAACGAAGTCAATCATCTAAGAGCAATGGCAATTAATTAGAAGATTGAGATGAAATAACTAAGCAAAGGATGGATTGAAGAATGAAAATATGAATAAGAAATCCATAACATCATGTCAACAACTGATAGGTGATCAAATTTTATGCAGCCAATCAATCTCAACCAGATTTCATGCACCAAATTAAAGATATTAGCTTGATCACATTCATCATTCATTCATTCCGCGCCAGATTTTCTGTTGGTTCAGGCCCCTCTCCACACACTCTCTAATTCACTCACAAAATATATATGTAAAGTTGCAGGAGAAGATAAGAACTGAAAAGTTTGCAAATGGAAAGGATATATTATTTGATAAAAGCAAATGGCCTTTATAGCCTTACACATGCACGTGGAAAACAAAAGAAAACAATAAAAATATTAACTTCTACCTAAAGAACTGCTAAAACCAAGACTATTTCTTTTAACCATCGTGTACATCTTCAAACGGTCACCTCCCTATTGATCGGTCAACCATTATACCAAGTCTAGGCCACTAAATACAATATTATTAAATAAACTATCAAACATAAACCGATTTGTAGTAATACTTGACCCGTTAGTTGCTAACCCGTGACCCAACGACCCATGAACAAAACCCGATTAATCCAACATTTTCTGCACCAAATCAAATCAGAAAAAAAATATATGATTTTTTATTATCAATATTTGTAAGTACTTGTATTTTCCAAGAATAAGGCATGTAAGTTTTCTTAAATCAAATCAGTGAAGTATGTCTTTTTTAATTACCATTCATAGCATAAGACATGTTAGTTGCCTTTTATTCTTAAAAACTGTTGAATTCGATTATTTCAAGCAGCTAATTGCGTTATATGTTGTATATGTAGTAGTGTTGTAAAAGATTGTACGTGCAAATATAAATAAAAAATAAACTAATAAAGATCTAACCAAACAACTAACTTGTTTAAGGAATTCAGCCCTGAATGCATGAGTAACCTTTAGATGGCCTTTTACAATATCATTCACAATACATGGGTTGTTATCCGGGTGCTCACTTTTGATTCTTGTGACTTCCTGCAATAGTAACATAAAAATAAAACGCATTAGAGCACAACGTGTTTTTAAAAACCAAGGTCATAAGACAACGCAACCTTAAAGAATCCAAAAACAAACTGCCATATAACTAATATCCAGTTTAGGAAGGTAATGGGAAAAAAAACCTTTTCCTTAATCTATACCTCATATCATAAATAGCAAAGAAATTGGTAGAATCGGGAAAGTGTGGGATGCGGGCAAATACCACATAAACCTAGCGGTTCGAAATATCTTCATTTAAAAAAAAAAACAAAAAAAAAAGACAAAGTATAACAACACCAACAAACATCACATAAATTGTATAAAAATTGTTAGCTATGCATCAGTTTGTAACCTATCACATAACAGTATGAAGTAAGATCATTATTTCTCAGCCAAAACAAACATTTAGGAGACACCAAACATCTCTACCGAAAGCCATACCAAAAAAAACCTTAAAAAAATAATTGACAGGCAGTAGATTACAGTTAAATAAAAAAAATTATCCCAACCTATTACACATCAAAACAAAACTAACATGTAAAACTCAAAGATGGTTAAAAAAAAAACTTACCCAACTTTACCAGGGATAGTACAGTTCCAAACCATCAAATTAACAATACCATCAGGAAGAGATTCAGGCCTCGCTACGAAACCCTAAATAAAAACATGAAATCAATAATATTAAATTTATAATTAATAAGTGGAATTGTTAGAGAAGGTGGGATTAGGGTTTGGAATAAGACGAACATGAGGGTGATTCTTTCGCCATGCTTTTCGTTCCTCGGTGAGTCGGCCACGAGCTATGCCACCAGACGTGGTTTAAGGTACCGATCGGGTGGAGATCGTGGTGGAACAGTGGAGGGACATGAGAAGATGAAACCCTAGCAGGAGTAAGAGGCAGAGAAGGAGAAGATGAAGGAGAGAGTCGAGGGTTTGTGTGATGAAAAGTTATGATGTTAATTTTTTTTTGACTTATATACCTACTGACACATAGGATGACACATGGCACACTCAAGGGGGAGAATTCCTCCTTAAGTGCCATGTCATCAAAATGGCTTTCTTTTATTATATATATAGATTGACAATATCCAATCTTGAAACAGACTATAATACATACATAGCGTGAGTTTAAAGGGGAATCTAAAATAGTAATGAATCAAGAAATTATTAATTTAACATGTTAAATAAAAATAAAAATAACAATAAATCACTTTAAAACAGAAAAAAATTTATAATTTATTTTGAAGATTTTACATATAAAAACACGTAGAAATCGTTTTAGTAAAAAAATAATATTTAAAAAAATAAAAATAGCCTAGAAAAACGTAAAAAAAGTTCTAGATAAAATTATTATTTTTTAATGTCTTTTGCATATATGATTATACGCAAAAGTTTCCACAAACATATGTAAAAATATATTTTTTCTATCTAGTAATGAGTTGTCAATAAATATTTAATATGTAAAATTAGTGGTTCCCCAGTTTTCTTCTGAACCCCCCCCCCCACACACACACTATATATATGTATATGTTCATGTACAAAGATTATATTTCATGAGAAATGTGAAAAATAATTAAGAATTGATATGTAGGCATCGTGTTTTGAATTTAGGCGTGATATTTTGGTAAGAAAAACATGAAACACAACAATTAAAAACACAATACAATGTATTATAGCTATGGAATTAAAAACACTACTTAACACTTAAAACACGCTGCTTAACTTTCTTGGTATGGTGTTTTAAGCCTACAATACATTACTTTGTGTTTTTAATTGTTATGTTTGAAGTTTTTCTAAACCATCAGCTTCCAAACCACAACCACCACCACCACCTTCCGTAACCACCACTATCACCTCCTGATACCCCCACCACCTCCCCAAAACGACCACCATCATATCTAATAACAACACATACCACCACAATTGACCAGCAAAACCCAACTCTTTTCGATCCAACCACCATCAGATCGAACTAAACCAACCTAAAACTAAAAGTATTTTCGATCTACAGAACCTAAACCCACAACCAAACACCACCCTTTTCTGACCTAAAACACACCTGTTGTTAGAGCCATCGCCACCGCACCATCTTTTTCCGGGAGGACCTGCAACATTAAAAGGAACTCCCCCAAAAATCGAGCACCTAACCATGGAATAACTCGGTGAGACGGTGAGAAATACCATTGTTGCTTAAGGGTTAAAGCATGAACAACGATGGAGTTAGGGTCGTGGTTGGTCTACAGAACCGGTCTGAATCCACCATAATTGTTAAGACGGTGGTCGTGGAACTTCAGGGTTAAAGCATGAACAACGATGGAGTTAGCGTCGTGGTTGGGAGAAGAGAGAGAGAATGTTGAAGATGAAGGTTTTCGCGGGTTTTGATTGGGAGAAGAGAGGGAGAAGGTTGAAGACGAAGGTGGTGGTGGTGTGATGGGTTAAGGGGGAGGTTGAAGATGGTGGGTGGGTCCCACATAATGTGTTATATTTTTTATATTCATCTAAATGAAAAGGGTATTTTGGTCATTTTATATGCATTTAACAGACATAATAGATGGACGTTAGGGCTAAGGACCATCAAAGTAACAACTTACTTAAACCCAGGATCAACCATGCTATTTTTAAGTTTCACCGACCATAGTAGCAATATTTAAAACCCCAGGACCATCCGTGTAATTAACTCTTTATTTTTTTATATAAAAAATATTCACTCAACCTTCTTTCTATCTCTCTTTTTTTTTCTCAAGATGATTAAATATATATATATATAGGGACAGGTTCAAATACAAAGTAATGAAAACGTGCGAAGTGTGCGAAGGCTCACTTGTACATGATAATTACGTAATGATAATTACGTAATGCCTTCATGAATACACAAAAACATTACGTAATTATCATTACGTAATTATCATGTACAAAGTGCATGATAATCACGTAATGAGAATTACGTAATGATAATTACGTAATGTTTTTGTATGTTGATGAAGGCATTACGTAATTATCATTACGTAATTATCATGTACAAAGTGCATGATAATTACGTAATGCTTTCATGAACATACAAAGACATTACGTAATTATCATTACGTAATTATCATGTACAAAGGGAGCCTTCGCACACTTCGCACGTTTTCATTACTTTGTAGAATAACCGTCCCCTATATATATATATATATATATATATTATATGTCCTATTTTTATAATAAAATTAGTTTATTACATAGGATTTCTATATTTTCCTATATGTATATCATATAAATTTCACATATTTTTAAAACTTACAAACATACACACACATATCCACACACATCTTGAAAAAACTATCAGACAATAATATTAATATCAAGAATCACATCAATTGGTGCCCACTTTTTAAAAGAAGATATAAGCGAAATGGCTTTTGGAAATAACGGTATTACCCTTAAAACTAATAAAAACAAAGATACATATTTTCTTTTCTATTTAAATGTGAATCGAGCCAAGAGACATTTGGTTCAATCACAATCATAAATTACCCTGGACCTATTTAGGGTTGTTCACGAGTTAAGTTGAGCCAAGCTAAGGCAAACTCAGGCTCGACTCGATTATAAAGCAAGCCGGCTTGATTTGGCTAGGATTTAAAATCGAGCTGAAAATCTAATAAGTTTGAGCTCAACTTGTTTAGATCACTCGGATTTAAAAAGAACAAAAATAATATTTAATATATTGCTTTTGAAATTCAATAATCTAAAATATAATTCAATAGTTCGAAAAGATACATCCAAAATATGCCTTAGATATCTAAGTGCACTCTTAAATACATGCAAATAATAATCAAAATTTTACAAAAATATACATCTATATAAAAATAAAATATATTATAAGTAAAATAATCCAAGCTAAATTGAGCCAGCTGATGAGCGAGCCAAACCGATCCACTCTGACTTGTTACAAACTGATCCAAGCTAGTTCAACAAACCAAGCTATATTTAACAAGCTGCTAACCAATAGTTTTTTAGACAACCTAACTACTAGTGGTAAGATATTTATATGGTGTACAATTAGAAAGAATGTATACGTTTAATATATCAAATGTGAATTGGGATCTGGGCAAACAAGGCATGTGCAATTAGATGACTTTTGATAACCACATCATCTGTCTAATTTTGAATTTTAACCAATTGGGATTGACTTTTTTTTTTTTGTTTTAACAATGAAATTTCCAAGGAAGATCTGCACAAAGTATGAAAGGATAAGGGAAACTATGAAAAACCCAATAGGGATGTTTCTTGGTTAAAGGGTTATGTTCATGTGCCTTGAATCTGTAATTAACCCAATTGTTTATAAAGACTTCTTCTATCTTAATACCCAATTGTTTATAAAGACTTCTTCTATCTTAATGCCCAAGTCTAGATCTATGCAACTTTTATGCTTATTTCATGTGATAAAAAGGTACGTGGAGGAATCTTGACCTACAAATCACACTAATTTAATACTTGTAACGTGGTTTCCAACCCCTTTTTTTATTCTTCACACAATCTTATAAAGTTAAAATCCCTTTTTGTAACTCTAGAAAAATGTGCAAGAAGTTAAAAGTAGCATTATTTGGGTCACCCCTTGCAAGTTGCAATTCAATAAATTAAACTAACGATCGAGTACTGTCAAATTCAAAATTTTTATTACCTCGTTTCAAAAAATGTGTATACACGTTTTAAAAGAGATATCTTAACACAATATATAGTTGTCATTACTTGCACGAAACCTACTTTAGAATAATCAAGTTAAGCCACTCTTGTTTTAGATAAAACAAATAATGTGTAAGCGAACAAGTAATTTTGTTAATTAGTCTAATAGCATCTTTCGAGACCAAATCTGCATTTATGTGTATAATAACCGAGTGTCTTTTCATGATAAGACCGGTTTTATTATATTCATGCATAATGAAATATTGACAACTTTTTACGGAAAACATAATTGAATCATGCACACCCAGTTAAGCAGATCGGTTTATGCATAATGGTTGATTAAACAATTTAATTGAAAGATTTTGATCAACAATGTGGATGGTCAACTTTATTCATTAGTTCTTTTATTATTCATTAGTTCTTTTATCAAATTAATTCGTTAGGTTGTCTAGGATCTAACCTGACCAACTTCCATTCTGACTAACAAAAGTTAGCATATCTCTTGCTATTCATTAGAGTTTAACCTAACATTTATAACACATATCAGACCTTAACCTAAGATTCTTTGTTATGCTGTGAATTTCAATTGGTAAGGTTGATGAAGTACACATTTTCTTGATTAACTAATTAATTATGCCTACTAAAGTCCTATGACAACTATAACTAGACAACAAAAGACTCAAATGGCATAACCATATTGTTAGAAAACAATTGTGCATCAATTCACATATATTCACACCTAGAGTAAAAAATTCAATCAATTATATTTTATTCAAGTTCAAATATAGTTAGGTTACCAATTATTAATTCATGGGCATCCATCACACACATAATATATGGGTGTGGAAAGTATAGCTCAAAGAGAGAACGAGGGGAAGCAAGTTGTGCAAGAAGACGCGCCAAAGCATAACTCCAACTACAATTTGGATATCGTGGAAAGCTAGGAATGATCATGTCTTCAATAACTTCTATAAAGGAGCCGGAAAAAATTGTTGGAGGAGATTAAAGCAAACTTTTTTGTTTATCTTAAGAATAAAACAAGTTTTAGTCTGCTAGAATGAAAAAGCTGGTGTGATTTTGAAATTTCATTGTAAGCTCTATTGCCTACATCTAGCATCTTGTTAGTGTGGCCTGTTTTAGTAAAATTATCTTGCCGTTCAAAAACAAAATAAAAAAGAACAAGAAAAAGAAAAATTATAAAAAAGGAAAACATAACATATGGGTAATTTGACTTAATCCTCTTTTAAATATTTTATTAGATAAACATAATGAAGCTATTATTAACAATGTGTTGTTGCACATGATAGTTTAGCTAGTAGGGGATAAGTTTAAGGAGTTGGGGGGTCATCATGTGCCAATTGCCCTATTCTAATGGGGTTATATTTTCTTGGAACATAGTATATGAATATGTAATGATATATGATTGATGTTGATGGATACTGATAATTGGTCACTGCTAAATGAATCTAAGGTAGAAAAAGGCATCCCTCATGTGACCTTTCCCCATACATCACGTGATCATGCACCCATGACCCAACCATTACAATCAACCAATACCCCACCTCCATAAAAGTCTTAACAGTTTATTTCCACAAACTTATAATAAAACACAATTTACAAACTTAGATTTGAGTCATTAATAATAATCATTATAACATCAAATTCAAAGTGTTATGCTACAACAATGAAACATTTGGTAGGGACAACATTGAATAACTGTCTTAGACCATCATAGACGCGTTTCTTTAAAGTTGAACGATAAAGGTATCATATGTTAATTGTATGTATGATAACGTTTCATACGTAAGATAACTACAGTTAAATACATAACTAGTCTAACATTGAAGCAATCTTATAAATAAGTGAATAATTGTTCATCAAATTCTGTGCAAAAAGAAGACAATTTACATGCAAGTGAAGGAAACAAAGAAGGATAAGAAAAAGGACATGACAATAAAAGCAAAGAAAGGTCCAAAGGTTAAGCAACAGACATGTAAAGGGGGTAGGGAACCAGACATTTAGTGCCATATGATTTTAACAAACATAACTTAAATGACACTAATTCCTTTTCCTAGATAAACTGTTGAGACACTCGAGGTGATAACGTTATCTTTCTGTGAATTCGTCGCGCAATAAGTTATAGTTTAAACTTTAAATATGCAAAAACTTCACATTTAGTAATGTTGGTATATTTTTAGTTATAAGAAACAATACTAGATCAATGATCTAATCCACCTTCAGAAGGAAATCCTTTAATAGATTGAAATAACTAAAACTAGTAAATGGAGGGTAGTTTTGTCAAGTTATGATATTTACAAACTCTCTTTAAATTACCACATAACTAACAGCAAAAATCTATGTTTAGGACTATATAAACAAAAAATACAACTACTTTTGTATAAACTTGTATCACCTGACAATCTCCACATGAAAATACCAGACTCTAGACCCACCTACATTATTTTGTCCACATGGAAGTGGAAGGCCAGTGCAGATCTGACCCACCCCCTACCCCCCCCCCCCCCCCCCACCCCCCCCACCCATCCCCACACCACCCCTCAAAATTATGATACATATATATATAATGCCAAGACTTCTTTCTTGTGTCCCAAAAACTGTCACCAATTAAAATACCACATGATATAGTTGCAGTTAATCACAATTCTTCAGAAATAAATACACACTTTTTTGGTTTTTGGTTCTGCAAATTCTCTGTACTCCTAAGAACCTAGAAAACTGAAGTAAATATTCAACTTTCTGTTTTTATTTTTGCAAAAGTGGAAGATAAATGTCTACTGAGGCTATGCATACCTTAGGAGAAGATAAAGAAGAGTTACACAAGCAGTTAGGATGCATGAATGGGCTTTTTCAGCTCTTTGATCGGCGTTACCTGCTCGGTCAACGTCGCCATGGCCACCACCACAAGAAGCTACCTCAAGGTGTGTCTTGTTAGTAAATTATATTGGTTTTTGGTTTCATTTGCAAATTGTTGACTATCAACATGTAACATGTTACATGTCATATGTTTCCTTGTGTGGTTACTATTAATTTACTGCTTTTAATGGTCATTTAGCAAGAAGTTGAATATATTTTTTTTTGCAACACTTTTTTGATGAAACTGATAATAATATCAGGAAACTTTAATGTAAACGGATATGGGTCGACATAACTAGGGACAGTTAAATAAATTCTTGAGGGTGACTGGTGACAGTAACCCGAACCGATAATATTAACCTTATATGCATATAAGCGGTTAAACGGGTAAAAAAAAGTTAGCTTAAAAGGGAAACATGTTGAAAGATGGCCGTTTTGTATCTCTAATGCATAAAACATACTAAATCAATTTATTAAAAATGTTAAGATTAGTAGTTAAATAATACAACTTTTGTAATAATAGTCACATGCTATTGGTTAAAAAAATTAGGATATTGTTAACCATATGATTAAGGGTTTAACTTCCATTATTTTCTTTTAAAAAAGAAGTGAAAAATCATTAACTACCAAAGATTTGTCAACCACCTTGCTTAAAATGATGAAATTTAACTATCAATCATCAACAATATTAAGATAATTAGGAAGAAACCATAGCTCTAACGGCTATGGTTAACTTTTTCCAAAATTAGAAATTTTGGACAAAAAGTGTTTCAACAGCCCACCCGTCTGACACGTTCATTTTGTGTCCTCTTTTATTTAGCTTACAAGTACAGAAATCATAGATTTTAAGTTTTTATCATCTAATTTATTTAAAAATTCTTATTAGGTCAAAGTGACAACGGCAAGGAGTTCACCAACGCATCGGAGAAACCTAAGGTAAGACAAAAATTTGGATTTATAAATTCATTATATTGAAAATATTTTATCATATAAACTAAGTCTTAGAGCCACATTTTATGTTACCTTGATTATTGTTATAATGTACGCGAAAAAAAAAGTGAACTTTAGTGGTAGTTACACACCTAGTAAAATCTCTCAACTATCTCTGCTATTAGTGGGATTTTACTGAGTACGTTTGTTCATTTGATTGTTTTAACTAAGTTTTAATAACTTACAGGAGAAAAACCCGAACAACGTTGTCAAAGAGAAGCACAGAGTATCGGTTGAATCATCAAGAAACTCATTTTCTTCTTCTTGCTCATCATTAGATTGCAGTAAACGAGTACAAACCGAATCATCCTCATTTTGCCCAAGCATTGTTTCCGAACCTTCATCTCCAACCTCAAACAAAAAACCCGATTTATGGGTCCCACCAGCTGATATTAGAGATGTAGTCAAGGACTCAATGACTCGAAAGCCTCGAGTAGTGTCAGTTAAAACTGTTGCAAAAGACGGACGAAAGGGTCCTGCAATGACACATGTTGATTCCCCACGGCCTTTACAACAACAGCAGCAACAGCAACAACAACCAAAACCCGTTCCATACGAAAGAAAAGATCAAAACCTTGCAAAGCTTCATGGCATTTCAACTTTGACTACAAGAGGAGTCAAAGAAGTACAACATACATCAAGATATTCATACGATGGAGGCGAATCACCATATAAGTTAAAATCAATTTCAAGTATTAAGGACCGCCCGCGGCTTTCCTTAGATAGCAAGCAAAGTTCTGTAAGGAACAGAACAAATGCAGTTGACCAAAGTCAACCTGATGAGCCAGGAAGTAACAAGAGACCACCATCAAGTGTAGTGGCAAGGTTAATGGGCCTAGAAGTTTTAAAATGTGAAGCTTTAAACATTAAACCTTGTTTGGATGATGAACCGAATTCGGTCTCAAGATCATCAAGAAAATCAGGTTCACCAAGAGTTTCCAATGCATTGACTAGAATTCCACTAGAACCAGCTCCATGGAAGCAGGAAGCCAAACAACCGGTCAACAAGAAAGCGCAATCTGTTTATGGGCAAATAGAAAAACGGTTGGCTGAAGTCGAGTTTAAAACATCTGGTAAGGACCTCAGAGCTCTTAAACAGATACTTGAAGCAATACAAAGAACAAAGATGAGTTTAGAGACTACAGTGCCCAACAAAAGTGTCACTAAACCAGTTATTGCAGCTTCAGAGTCCATGGAGATCACAAATCTACCAAAAGTCAAGAAAGTCAACCCTGGTAGGGGACATGCAAGAAACTTGAAAGCCACAGAAACTAAAGCAACTGGTGGGACGAAAAAACCGGTGTCCCCTTCAAGCGTGGCGAGGAATTCGGGGACAGTGAGCCCGAGACTTCAGAAGGCAAAGATCAAGAAGCAGTCAAATGGGAAGGTGGCTGTATCAAACTCGAAAGCAGCCAGGGACCAAGCGCGTCGGGACAGCAGTAAAACAAGAAACTTAAGTGACTTCCCATCAGAAAGTGATGTTAGTGTTGGTTCACAGAATGAGCCGGAAGTAAGAACAGTTAGATAAAATCTATACCGTTCGTTTTGAGTTTATAAAAATGATTTTAACGCGGTTTTTCTTTGTATTTTCCAGAATAAATTTGCAGACAGGTTGATGGGATATAAACCAATGGCTGAACAACCGAGTCCTGTGTCGGTTCTTGATGCATTTTACACTGAAGATACACCGTCTCCGGTTAAAAAGAAATCATATGCTTTTAAAGGTACATTTCTTGTTATTTAGAAATGAGTCAATATGAACACTAAACAACAAGTGGCCAACAGGCCACTTTGACCATTTACTTAGTGAACGGGTCGATTTGGGTTATGTTTCATCTCTAGTAAATCAATCAGGGCGATTGCAACTTTGGTTATTAAACGGGTCGAGTGGGTCAAATGGATCCAAAGTCATAAATGTTTCAGGTCAACCCAACCCGACCTGTTTTGGTCCTTTTTTTTCCTGACAGTAAAAAGTAATAATCTTTTTAATGATTCTTGCTAACGATCCTCGAAATTTTCTCCTCAGACGACGAGGAATTATGTTTTGATGAGCGAGAATGTGGTCAAGTGGGAATCGACAACTTGGCGAGCAGCACAGAATCAAACCAGTTCAGCAACATAAAATTCGAAAACATAAAACAACTAGTTCACCAAATCGAGTTACTAGACATCACCAACGACGAAGCCACTATCAATCCACACGACGACATAAACAACGAAGACCACATATACATCAACGAGATTATACTAGCCTCGGATCTCCTGAACAACCTCGATAGCGCCTCCACAATCATTCACCTCCATCCAACAACCACCTTGATCAACCCTGAGTTGTTCAACATTTTGGAGAAAACCAAAGAATGCACATCAAAATCCAAGAAAATCAAAAGAAAAATGATTTTTGATACCATTAACAATATTCTTGCACAGAAGTTAGCCATGTCAGCATCTTCTGAACAATGGACAAGCAAAAGGACAGGCGAAATCCTCAATGGAGAGAAGCTTCTTGAAGAATTATGCTTAGAAATATATAATCTCCAAACTAATAAAGCCAATGATCTATATGATGAAGTAATAAACATCATAAATGAAGATGTGAATAAAAAGTCAGAAGACTGGGATCACAACTGTAACGAGATACCAGCTCTCGTGTTAGATATCGAACGGCTTATTTTTAAGGATTTGATTAGCGAGATTGTGAACGCTGAGGTATCCGTTTCACAAGAACAGCATGGGAGGCACCGTAGGCAGCTGTTTGTCATGTAGAAGATCTGAAGATGAGTATTGTTCTATGATCAAAATGTTGTTTCTATTTTTTGTTAATGTTGATTATTAGTGTAATAATGTATCTGTTTCTAAGTGTAACTGTAACTTCAACTGCATATAGACTATATATACAAAATTAACCAGATTTGTGTACAAACAAGAATTCCTATTTACTTCTATCTGTTTTTTTATTTATTTATTTTTTAAGAAAACATACTAGTGGGGTTTTTTTTTTTTTTTTGCATTAATCCTATTGTTCGACGCAAGTTGCGTTTTAGTGATTACATTGGTTAGCAGGATATTAGTGGGTCCATGCCAGTAACGGGCTACTAAAAATAGTAGCATTTACAATTTATTTGTTCTTTTTCTTTATTGTTTTATGGAATATTTATAGGCTAAAAGGTTTCAAGACAACAGAAGATGTTGGGAATCATGGTATCGTATACGAAGCGGAAGCGGTTATTATTATTATTTTAACAAAAACCGAAATATATTTATACATATATATATATATATATATTTGCGATTCATATATAGTAAATAATAATTGATTTTATTAATCCAATTAACAAAATATTCCCAATCAGGATCTCGGTTAAACGCGTATAAACAAATAAATAATAATCACAACCATAGGGGGTTTAGTAATCAACCTTTGACGACTACACCGGAATTGTAACACGCGGGTTACAACGAATCCTCGCTAGTAGGAAGCTTCACGAACCGAGCACGAACCAACCAAGAGGAAGGGGTGAGGGGCGGTGGTTGTCTGCGGCGGAGGAGTGACCGGCCGACCGATAGGTGGTGGCGGCGATCAAGAGGAGTGGGAGTATGTGTGTTTTATTTATAAAACTTGTGTTTAGGGTTTGATCCCCAACCCCTTATTTATAACAATAAAACTTACACATAACCCCTTTTAGTAATCAATTAGGATTCTCTAAAACTTACACATAACCCCTTTTAGTAATCAATTAGGATTCTCCTTTAATAATAAACTCTTTTACTATTAAGTCCATCCAGTTCAAACAATTTATTATTTCACAAATAATAAACCACCTAAATGTAAACTTATCTGATTCGTGTACTAACGTGTAACTCTTCGGATCGTACTGGGTCGGGTTACATAGACTTCGACTTTAATTACTATCGAACATACTATATGTCCAACAGAAGAAACATACAAATATATTAACAATCAAGATGAACATATTACATATATATCATATATGGATAAGTAAGACTAGAACAAGCTTCTAAACTCCATTCATTCACATCAAAATTTTGTAAGTGATTCAGAGTATGATGAGTAGAATAAGCATTTGATGGAATTAAGGGAATTATGAACGTACCAACACTTGACAATCGAACATGGTAATTGAATTGAAGATGTAGGGAATTAAGAGGGGTTAAGTGATCAAATAAACCTTTAAGTTTGAATTAATCTTTTGAACTATTTGAAAATTAAAAGATTCCATTGGTATATTCATCTTTAAAACTGGGGTTGTAAACGAGGCGGGGCGGCTCGAGATTTACTCCGGATCAAATTGGTAAAAGGTGCAAATGAGTCAAGCCTTAGCGAGTCCGAGCTCAGGCCTGATACATGACTCATTTAGTTATTGAGCCTAAACGGGCCCAAACGAATTTATATTAATTTTTTATATATAATATACTTACTATTTAATATTGATGAACCGAGATTTGACTCATTTAAGCTATCGAAGCGTGCTCGAGCTGAGCTTTTAGCTAGTTTAAATCTTTTTCTTATATTACCTTGAGCCAAGCCAAGCCGAACTCGAGCTCTTGGGTTTTACTTTTGTGTCAAGCTCAGTCTCAAAACAGTAGGCTCGAACCGAGCCGAGCTCGAGCCTGCTTGGGCTTGGGCTTGGGCTCAACTCGGCTCATTTACACCCTTATTTAAAACCAACGATTGCCCAGTTGATCGAGCGAGCCTATACGTAGGTGTACACGTAATTTTGAGGATGTGTAAATATCATGACTAGGGGTGTAAACGAGCCGAGCCGAGCCCGAGCCTGACTGGGCTCGGCTCGGGCTCGTTAAGGTTTTGTGAAGCTCGAGCTCGAGCTCGGCTCGGTTCGAGCCTACAATCTTGAGCTCGAGCTCGGCTCGCTAGCAAAATCCAAAGCTCGAGCTCGGCTCGGCTCGGCTCGAGGTGATTTGAGAATCTCAAACGAGCTCAAAAGCTCGGCTCGAGCTCGCAAAAGCTCGCCTATAACTTAGGCTCGCGAGCCCAATCGTTAAGGCTATAACTTAGGCTCGGCTGTAACTTAGGCTCGGGCTCGGGTTCGGGCTCTAGCTCGTTAAGGCTCGATTAGGCTCGCGAGCCCAATCGAGCTTTGTATCTAGGGCTCGAGCTCGGGCTCGATAACTAAACGAGCCATATTTCAGGCTCGGGCTCGGGCTCGTTAAGGCTCGGCTCGTTCGAGCTTTTTACCGAGCCGATCCCGAGCCGATCTCGAGCCGCTAGGTGTCATTTACACCCCTAATCATGACCCATTAATATCCCACCTTATTGGTAGTTTGGGCTAGCAGGTAAATAAAGCTGGTCTTCTGGGCATTAACCCAAAAAATATAGCGGCCTAGTCCACTGCCCGAAACAAGTCAAAAAAAAAAAAAAAAATGAAGTGGTGGGTAAATTTGGTTGCAACTTGTAACATAAAAGTTCTTGAATTTATATCGTAGCACTCGAATGTTATAAATTTTTTTTTATAATAATACCAACTTTATTTATTCTAGAAAGAATAACTACAACACTAAATTTGGTGCGGGTTCTAGGATTCATACACCCTGTGAACTTTTGTTACAAAACATGGAACCACAATATCAAAACTGATTTATTGAACAAACCCAACCCAAAAAGTTTAATCCCTGATTACAGACTCAAGAACAATCAACTGCTAATTTTTACAGACACTTAGAGATTATCAACACGATAATCTCTACAACTCTTCTATGACCTAACTCTCCTGAATAGATTCAAGACAAATCTAAACAGAAACCCTAATCTGAGTAGAGAGAAAAATATCAGAAGATAATAAAGCTTTGATTGTATAAGAGATTGAGAGTGTTAAAACTTGAACTCTGTCGACGAGCACTGCTTTTATAGAGCTACATTTAGGCTCGGAGAGAAACACAAACGAAGCTATGGAAGCCGTTGGATTAGCCAAAGAAACACAAATTAGATCAATCGTAGCCCTTAATCTCAGCTTCGTAAATAGCCTTCCGGATTGCCAACGTGGCACATCCAACTGGACTGGACTTGATACTTGACCCGAACAGCTCTTGGACTGATCAACGAACTTGGGCTGAACTTGGGCTTCTACTTGGGCTTCTCTTCTGGGCTCCTCTCCTGGACTCCTCTCTATCTTTATACTTCTTAGTCACCCTAGCCCAAACTTGTGTTTTTTATCTATAATCACAAACATAAAAAACAAATAACTAACAACTTATAAAACAATCAATCTAAGTATTAAATTGGAACAATATACCTGATATTATTTCAACAACTTTATTAGAAAATTTTGTGAAGTTATGATCCCTTTGCAAGCCAAATTATAGTTATGGTATCTTTATCTTGAATTAAGGGTAGTTATATTGCTTATATATCTATAGCCATATAGATAATTGCTCAGGCATGTTTGGTATTTCCTTGGACAAAGTGGGTACTACTATTTTTTTTTTCGGGTGAAGAGTATAATCCCTACAAAGGAGGCCCTTTCACCCACTTGTTGATTAACCGTGAATTCGCTACTCTTATTTGGTCACACATTATAGTTTTGTGCAAGTTCCAGTTTTGAAATTTAACATGGTGTTTCGTTTACCTGCCATCCTTATCTAAGGCAAGACGGGGCATCACTGGCTAGTGCCTAGTGGGTTTGGGCTTGTGAAGCCAAGGGGCTACACGGTTCCGACCCCTGGGGCTTGGATTTTTTACTAAGGAATTCGGTTTAGTGAATCCGATTGAATTTGTCTCTTTCGCCTCTCTCTCTCTTCCATTTAAAAAAAAATCTTTTAGCTATTTTGGATAGATATTTTCAGTGTTGGGGCTACTTTAGGCTACTTAAGGGTAAAAATGACATAACATTATGTGATTGGTTAGGATAGTGCTACATGGAGCTTGTACCCCTTCCACTTAACGTGTTTCATTTGTGAAATGAAATCTTATTTTCAGAGTTAAAAAACATGGTGGTGAAGGTTTTGGATATCCCCAAAAAAACAAGCTCAGGTTCACAAAAAAGGCATTACATGCGGTTTTCTCAACCACATGTTGATAAAAATTAAGGCGAAGGAATTCTTAGGTTGAAAACAGGACTAATATTCATACTTAGAATTAGGAGTGCAAACGAGCCGAGCCGCTCGTGAGTTACTTGAGCTCGGCTCAATAAAAAGCTTGAAATGAGCCGAGCTTGAGCCTAAAACAAAGCTCGTTTATTTATCGAGCCCGAGCTCGAGCCTGGCATATGAAGCTCATTAGGCTTGTCGAGCCTTAGTATATTATTTGTTTTTTAATATTTGATAATATCTACCCATCATTTAAAGTTGTTTAGTAAACAAGCCCGAGCTCGAGCTTCACTTATCGAGCTCACGAGCCTAAACGAGGAGAGATGTGCACACTTCGGGTATCTATATCTATATCTATATCTATACTTCTATACTACATTATAAATGAGGAGGGATGGCTAAAATAGTCACCTCATGTCAATTTTAAAATGGCATACAAAAGGTCACAAGGTAAACAACTATCTTTTTGCCAAATCTTTCCCTTTATGCCCCTATGTACAACATTTGATTACAATTGTACAAATGACTAATGCAACAAGTCATCTCTATTATTATTTGCTTCACCTTTTGATTTTCTCATCTTTAATGAATTCAATTTGAGATTCAATGCATCACCTTTTCCTTTTCTCATCTTCAATGATGAATTAAAATCAACATCCATCAATTTAATCTCTAATACCTCTCATACCATTGCCTTATCACACCATTTTCTTTATTTCTCTTGGAAGCAGTCATCGAATGATATTGTTCAACACTTGTAGTCTTGCACTATCAATTATTATGTTGGTAAGCCAACACTTGTAATCTTTTATATTCTTTATGTATATTTATTTATTTAGGTATTTAGTTTTTAAGCTTTTTGTTAGTTCTTATATATGTTTTTTTTTTCATTATTTTGTCCGTGTTTTCTTTTACATTCTTTTTATTTCAATTTCTGTAAATTGTGGTTTCATGTTTATCATTCAATTGAATTGTTTATTTTTTAGGATCAAATCTGTTTTGTTTTGGAGACATCACAGCTCATCAACCCATTTCCATGTACATACATATTTTTAGTTTATGTTATATTCTCTAAAGTACGCTTATTTTCTTCTACTGTTATAATGTGATATCGCTTCCAATTGTCATTTTCGTTTTACTCGCATGGTGTACAATAAGGAGAGGGAAGCAAATCCCAGCTTATTGACATTTGATAGTGATGTGTGCGAAAGATTTATATTGTAATCTATCTTGTCAAGGTGCATAAACACACTCATAAGAGCTAGAAACCGTGTCTTTCAGTTAACTACTCATATGGTGCGTTGAGCTGACCTTGAGCACCGCGCCCCTGGCGTGCACCTTTGACAACTTAGATTATAATTGGTGCTCACAGTCATGCATTCCTACGTCATCATTTGAGTATAAATTTGAAATTTTGTTGATTTCACTTGAAATTTTAAAAATAAATTACAATTTTTTCTCAATTTACTTTGAATGATAACATTAGAGCTTTAATGGCAATTTTCATTTTTTATAAATTCTAACATTATTAGGGGATGGCAAAAGAATCCGAGCCCGATGGGAAGTTTGAAATATCACGCCTGTATATCGCATTGTCGTGTTCGATGGGAAGTTCGGTAGGGCAAAGTGTGACTGTGTATCGCATAAGTGTGTTCGATAGGAAGTTTGGTTGGGCCAATTCATGGGAAAAATAATCTTTGTTGTGTTAAGAAAAACATTACAAACAAAGAATAAGATTACAACTACGACACCTATATATATAAAAGAAGAAACAAAAATGATCAAATAAGACATCTTACAATCAATTACATCACAACTGTAAATACTCGAGGTTGTTTTTTTAAGTTTGGGTTCAAGAGTTCTGTGAAAAAATTACCCTCTTCTAATTTGAAACTAATGCTTTAATGATTTTGATACTTATTTGACATCTTTAAGTTTTTTAATTTACAAGTATGTGTATTGGATCTTTATGACGCTAAAGTTGAATTTTTCAGGTAAAATTTGTTTCCTAGAATGATTTTTCTCTCAAATTCTGGTGTTGCTTTAATTGATCAATGACTGTGTGTGTATATAAGTAAGAGGAGGAGTTGCCTAAGAAGCGTCAAGAACTACGCTCCCCATATTATTTTCTTAGAACTTTATACAATAAGTCGACCAATACGAACCAAACTTTAAGGAATACATGTTTGTCGACAGGATTTACCCGCTGCAATGCGCGGTGGGAAAACTGCTAGCGTATTACAAGTTTTTTGGATCCCGTCGCAACGCGCGGGTAAACCCACTAGTATGTTAAAATACAACAACACAAATTCATAAGTAGGTTTGGACGTTATGCTCTAATTTAATGAATTGTATTTGTTTTGTAGTATCATATGGTTTTGAAAAATAATAGGCTGGTAATGTGTTGTAAGATGATTTGTTGGGCTGCTGCTGGACTGTTTAAGGTTGTTGCGCTGCTGATTAGCTGTGAGTCATCTGGATAATTCTCTGTGTGATGTCAGGGTTGACAGCATTCAACATTTGGTTCTTTGTATATATTTATGATTGAAATCTTTATACTTCTATAAATGGTTGTGAGTGGAAGAGGGAGAATATGTTATTTTTTATCTTTATATTTGGTACGACGTTGTTCACCCTCTATAGTTTTTAATACTCTTTGAAAGTGGTTGTGAGTGGAAGAGAGTAGAAAAGGTAATGATAAAAGTACAAAAAATATTATTTAATTGCAATAAGAGAGAAAATGTATTGATTTTTAGTCTTACAAGTCTTTTGTTTCTCAAAGTTGCTATACTTGAATATACGATATGTTAGTTAGAATTTGATCTTTTGTTTTGACGATTGTCATGTTTATGTATTTTTTTCAGGCCATTCTATCATTTTTAGATCGTTGTGAGTGAGCGATTAGATTTTATCGTGTTGGGGTATTTGGGTTTTTGATTTGTTGTATTTTCTGGTTTTCTAGTTTTCATTAAGTGTACTCGAGTGTAATAACGAGTTCATTTAAGGTTTCTTGTCATTTTCGACACATGCAAATGTTCATTGGAAGAATTTATATAGAGTTTAGTACCCATGCGAAAATAAATAAAAATAAAACTTAAAGACTTGTTACAATCAAACTAAGTGTAAAAATATTAGAAGGACAACAATATTAACAAAAAAAGACACCCATTTTGACACGAGGTAATTATTATCTGACTTAAATTCTTTCTTAAAGTATCACATGTGTAGATATTTAATTTTTACTTTGTTTATTGATAAGCTATAAAGCAACAGGACCACAATGCTTTAATTCATTGAAAATAAGTTGTACGGTACTGACGCTTTAATCTCTTTAAGCTGCTGCTGTGCATTGGATCTGATGCAAAATTGACACTTCCTCTTTAATATTGGGAGTTAATAAGATGACCCTTCCTTAATCTTTATCTCATGTCTATCTCAGCTAACATTCTACTAATACTCTATATAAGGGGACGTGGCGTCACTAGATATGTTTACGGGTACCCTACTATCAGTACGGTAACATAGTTGCTACCGGTGTTGGTAGGGTTTCCGTGGACCAAATTCTGGTTCTATCTGGAATAGAAACCTGACATTCTCTCTCCAAAATAAAAAGTGAGTGGTGCAGGTGAGTTCTAGAGGAGAGACAGAGTGGAAAATGGATATATTATTAATATTATTATTATTATTATTAATATTATTATTATTATTATATTTATGAAAATAATTAATTATTGGGTAAAGAAACGGTAGAGTGCTGCCTTTAAAAAACTGTTTTAGTAAAGTAAATCAGTGAAGTGAAATAAAAATCTGGGTTGCACCCCCTAAGTACAAAAAAGTATGTATTTTTTTTATTTTGCATCTTTTTTTTTGAAACGGCAAGCTACAACTCGGTATAGCTACATAAAAAAATGTAAAAATGAAGCCGTAATATGCCAAAAGGATATATTGTGTTTTATATCAATCAAAAATCACAAAAAAACAAATAACAATAACAATTCCGATAGTACCGTTATTGGTATCAATGTTGTCCGGTCAGAATCAACGTGGTGCTGATATTGTAAGTATGATATCAAGTCGGTTCATCAAGGTACCTGTATAATACGGCATAGACACTCATTATAGATTTCAATACCAAAAAGATACTTTATGGTCAATGCAGCTCCGTTTTTAACGTAACTTACTGAAAACAATAAAAACGAATACTGATAATGCTACCGAAGTTGTTTAGAGAGTACCAGTTCAGTTTGTCACTGCATATTCGGAATTTTATATATCGTTACATAATTATTACAATAATGTCCTGCTTGCGGTGTGTACATACTGTACTATATGGAGGCCCTTGTGTGGCAAAAGTGAAATTAAACTAATTTTAACGTTATTTTATTAATTTCATAAAAATAACGCTAAAAACGACGGACGGTTAATCTGCATCATGTGATGGCGTTGATATCCAAAAGACAAGGGTATACATGCGCTAATTGGCCTTTGTTCGAATTGTAGAGTGTTATGTGCCTTATATCCAAGGAATAATACAAAACTATGTCGAGTCGGGTGTCTCACTAGAAGCAGTCTCTTTATTTCTACGGGTAGAGGTAAGGTTGTCTATATCTTACACTCCTCCGACCCTACCTTAGCTTTGCTATTGATTGGATTTACCAACTATGATGATGATAATATATTATTTGAATTAAAAAAAGGAGTAATGGAAATAAATAATCCCAACTATTGACTATTGGCCAATAACAGTCCCAACTACGAAAATAGCCACCAACGGTCCCAACTTTCGACATATTGGCCACCAATGGTCCCAAACTAACTAAGGGTAACTCCGTTAGTGTGATGCTGATGTGGCATGCTTAGGTGGCAAAATGATCATATGTGGCATCCTACGTGGCATTCTAGGTGGCAAAATGATCCTACGTGGCATGCCACGTCAGCATCACACTAACGGAGTTAGTGATCAAACTAACTGGGACCATTGGTGGCCAATATGTCGAAAGTTGGGACCGCTAGTGGTTATTTTCGTAGTAGGGACTGTTATTGGCCAATAGTTAGGATTATTTATTTCCATTACTCCCTAAAAAAAATGGTAAACGCCGTCAATTAAAAAACTAAATGTGAGGTAGCTATTATTAGATATACGGTTTTGCTTCGACATTTGTACATTACTAGTCACAACTCGGTTTTGAGAAAAAAAATTGGAAACGTAGAAAAAATTAGGCACATCACAATGAAAATAAAAGATTCCAAATAACAAGTGGTTATGTGTTTACACTTGGGGATGTAGCTATATCTTGGAAGTCATCTAAGCAGACTGTTATAGCTAGATTCATGATGGAATCTGTGTTTATCACCTTAGATAAATCGGGAGAAGAGGCGTAGTGGCTACGTCAATTTGTGGAAAATGTTCATAGATGGCCAAAGCCGTTTCTGGCTATTTGTATACATTGTGACAGCCAATTGGCGATTGGTAAAGCTCAAAGCTCAATATACAATGGCAAGTCAAGGAATATATAACGTAGACATTAGACGGTACGACAACTACTCTCAATGGGTGTTATCACACTTGACTATGTGAAGTCCAAGGATAAAATAGCGGATCCGTTAACAAAATCCTTAAGCAAAGAGTATGTTTCAAAGTCGTCAATAGGAATGGGACTAAAGCTCATGTAAGAAGGGAATATGAGATAAACATAACCTAGTTAACTGCAGATCCCAAGATGTAGATTCAATAAGACAACCTAATTATATAACTAGAGCGAGTCATTATGGGGTACCCGTATTCCTATCTAATCACAACCATATATGTGTGTGTTTAAAATGTATATGTATATAATATTAGGATTATATAGTGTAAAACTGTATTGTAAAAATCCAAAATCCACCATAATTACTAGAGTAATTATTATTACGCTATTTTAAAACTGTAGTGTAAAAATCTAAAATCCACCATAATTTACTATGTATTATTGGAAACTCAACATGAATAGTAAACTATTCATCAATAGTGCCATCCATTTTTTATATATATATTTTTTGTTTTTCACAAGATCATTTAATAATAAATACACGTGGTTCCACGTTAAAACACAAGAATGTTTGGTGGTGTAGTGGTTAGAAGTTCACTTCCCTAAAAGGTAGGTTGTGAGTTCGATTCTGGTTAGCGGCATTTTTTTTCCCACAACATCATTTAATAATAAATACATGTGGTTCCATATTAAAACACAACAATGCTTGGTGATGTAGTTGTTAGAGGTTCACTTCCCAAAGAGGGAGGTTGCGAGTTCGATTATGGTGAGCGGCATTTTTATTTTTTTTCCACAGCATTATTTAATAATAAATACATGTGGTTCCATGTTAAAACATAAGAATGCTTGGTGGTGTAGTGGTTAGAGGTTTACTTCCCTAAGAGGGAGGTTGTGAATTTGATTATGGGGAGCAGCATTTTGTTTCTTTTTTTCTTTTACACGACACTTTTACTATTAAATATAATTGGTTCCATATAAAATCACAAATTGGTACGTAGTGTGGTGGTATGACGTCCACATCCCTAATTGAGAGTTCTTAGGTCGACAGGGTGTGACAAGCAAAATGCTATTCTATTGGCAGATATGTTGCACATTAGTGGGTTTGCTACACCTTGAGTCATCCCACGAAAAGTAAATTTGGAAAGGCGAGTGATGCTATCAACTCACACACAAAAAAACGAAACAATGACCTTCGCAATCAAACACCAACTGTTGTTTGAAGAACCAGGTACACCCTAGAAATATGATACTACACTGTTTACTGGCTAGCGTTTTCTGCTCAAAGGAACTATAAGCGACACCAAGCGAATCAGATATCCGGGTTGAAGAAATGAACTGTAGTCCTTTTGTGCAACGTCTTTTGGCATGTTAACATGAAAACAATGGTAATGAACACAATAACAAGAAGCATGTTCATGAACTTTTGTATGCAGTAAATAGAAATCTCTCTAGGATAACTTCATGTTCTGTTCTATGGGAGCATGAATAACTTCTGTAACGCCTTTGTAAACAGTATGAAAACAATGATCTTTGTATGCAGATTGCGACAACCGATTCTTTTGAATTGCAATATGCTTCCTACGTTAACATCAATATTTCGGACAACAATGTGGTTGGACACACATATTGATTGTTATGCCGAAAGTGTGCCGCGAAGCGCGCGAGAAAAATACTAGTTACTATAGTTATTCGTATCATTTGCACATTAACCCTTATTCCTATCTATTAATCACACCCATATATGTGTGTGTTTAAAATGTATATGTATATAATATTAGGATTATATACACACAACTTTTAAGGTGTGAATGGTACAAACAATAAGAGTATTCACGCTTGAATTAGAGTAAATATTATTATCCTACTTAAAAACAAAGCGTAAAAATATCCCTAAATTAAACATAAGTACTTTAGTTATTCATGTCTATTGCATGTTAACCACTATATGTATCTAATCACACCCATATTATATGTGTATGTGTGTGCGCATACGGGCGTGTATGTGTGACGCGAGTGTGTATTTATATAACTAACCGTTTACTATTGAACCACTTTTAATTAAATAAGTGCAAGAGTCGTACAAATACTTGTATTTTTTGCTTTAATTGTACGTGATACATAAGAGTATTCCCATTGGATTCTATCTTCATCTTTAACAATCACTTTTTCTAAAAAATTATCTTCAAATTTTGTTTGGCCTCACACATACTATTCTCCATCTCTATCTTTATATTCATTTTTTTTTGTTATTTTCTTTCTCTTTCTTCCACGCTTTAGGTAAGAACTAAAATGTTTGAGGTACAACTTAATTTTTGAAGAAGTGAATAGTGAATCTCTATATATAAATATTCACCATAGCATTTTTTATATTTTAGAGATAGAGATTCAGGTAAAGAAATGAATGTGCCCGTCTACCTTCTATTGTATTGTAACTTTTGTATTTCGTTTTAATTAAAAAGGAAAATTATACAGCTATTGCGGTTCTTTACGTATAATAGATTAATTATTGAATGTTGTTACACGCCTAAATTACAAAGGGTTTAAGGAAAAACCAAAATCATTTGTCCATGCAGATCTTGCTAACATTGGTCATACAATGTTAGACAAATAAAAAATGGGGAAAACTGGTATAAAATTATTTTCTCATCATATATTACAGAGATTAGATATGAAAAATTGAGTTTAACAATCAACATGATGAAGGAAACCAACACTTAAAAAAAAAAAAAAAAAACTAACAATCAAACCGTATAGATAAGTATTGTAACGTCTCTTCTTTTTCAATGTTCTATCAAGGCAGTAAATTAAATCAAGAACGTACCATCACGTCTTCTTATTCGAATACGAATGCGCATACAACTAGCTCATTTGTTTAGTCAATGCTCACCATCCTCTTCTGAAGAAAAATACTTAGCGTTCATGCGCAAATGAAATGGCCGCATCCCTTGGTTAATTGTATATAGAGGTGGTGTGAAATTGGCACTTGAAGAAGAACTCACCATTTGGAAGTTTACTTGTTTTGGATGATCAAACTCACTGGAGTTATGATTGTGTGAAGGGAAATATGACTGTGTTTGTGGTGGTGGTGGAGGATACATAAGAACATGATTATCATCATCTTGTTGAGGTGTCACTGATCCATAGCTTCCAAATTGTGATAATGACAAATTGGATGGATCCCATTTGAGTAAAGAACTGTTTGGGACAACATTGTTTAACAAATGTGGTAAATTTGGAGTATTAGGGTTTCTTTGGAAGAAATTACATGATTGAACAAATGTAGTACCATTATTCTTGTTTCTTGCATCTTCTTGATCTTGTTGTTCACAGTTTTCGCTAGTATCTTGTGCAATTGATTTAGATCTATCTGGATTCCAATAATCTTCCCAATTGATTGTTTTCGCACCTTCGATTCGTTGTTGTGAAGAAGAATTTAGCTGAATGGCTTGAACATTTTGTCCAAAGGTTTCTGGTGGGATTTGAAGAGGAGGGAGTTCATCAATTTCACTTTTGGCTGCATCAAGTAACCAATCGATCGCTTTGCTAGGTTGGTTGAGTCCTAGTCGGTCTTGGAGATCGTATAACTGGATTGCGGTTGGGACAGAAAGCCTGACTCGCCTGTCTCTTAACCCTCGAACTGTACAAACTTTACTATGTCGATCTTTGCCACCGAATGCTCTTGAAACTCGAACGATTCTTGGATCCTTCAGTCTAGACCATGATGATGTAGTCATGTTTGGTTTAAGAATCTTGGTTGCATCATCAGTACCTTCTTGTTTCATTTGGTGGTCTGATTCTCTTGTATTTGAAATGTTCATCTTACTTGATTAATTAACAAGTAAAATTAGGATAATTCTTTATTTGCTTCAAATCTTTAAGGAAAAAGAAGATCTGTGAAAGTAGAGCAAGATTATAAACTTATAAATCATGGAAAAGCATCAAAATTTTCAACTTAAAATCCTAATTATGATGAAATACCAAGTACCCATCAAGTACCATGGGTACCTAATGGCTTTTCTTGATTGTTCTTGCCAAAATAGACATAGAAAAAGAAACCGAAGCCCAAAATATGCATAAATTATAAGTACTTTCAAGGTAGAAACAGAAAGAATTCTCACTTGGACACAGATTTCAGATACTTTTAACCAAGAATCAGCTATATATTGTTGTTGAAGTATAGTTTATCTTTCTGTTCTAGTCAAGAAAAGGGGGTGTTTTGAAGCAAACTAGCTTAGGCTAGAGAGAAAAAAGTCTAAAATGTCACTTGTACTTGCTTTAGAGAGAAAAACCTAATTGAGGACATGGTTTCAGAGATATCTCATGAAAGAAATGAGTAAAGAAAGCTTGATAATGTTGGAACCCAACCAACCATTGCCTATAGGAATGAGTTTTTAGTAAAGATTAAAGCAATGACTCATAGTACGCCACGTGATGTACCCTTCTTCAGCATCTCACATAATCGTCAAGATGATAACTTTCGTCACAAGATCGCGTTGTTGTACAAATACCCATTACAACATTGATGACAAAGTACATAGATTTAATCATGCAAATTTGTTGGAAATGATAATAACACTCATTTTTCCACTCTTTCATACATGCTTAATGAAGGCGGACATTAATTTATATTATACGTGTGAATTTAATATCATTTCTTTATAATATCTAGTTGATTTTATAAGTTCCACGTTAGAATTGGGTCGATGATTATCAACAAGATATACAATATTCTCTTCTTGAGGTTAAGTGACATTCTTTCACAAGAGAATGAAATATGGATCTAGGGTTTGTTGGGATAAAACAATGAAAATAATTATTTATGGGGACCATTCTATACATTTTAAAAAGAGTTGTGGCCTGTGGGTAGTGCTTTATCGACAGTTACAAAAATTTAACCAGACATTTTATTCAAAATTTGTGTATCATGGTGCAAAATTTGTGTAGTAACAGAAATCAGTTAACTATTTGCAGTTATTAATTTTCACTTTAACTAATTTGAGTGAAATAAGAAAAACGAGAAAAACTTTCCACTTTGCTCACAAAATTGTGACATAGCTTATGAGTTTTTTTAAGATGATCTGAATGGTTAAGATGATCTAAATGGTTAAGAGGCTCTTAACCGTTAAGAGCTTAATCATACAGCATCCATTATTAGCTTAATGGTTCAGCACTTAATCATTCCATTCAGATGCAACAAACAGTCCGAATGCTAAATGATTCAGAACTGAATGGTTAAAAGGCTGATTAAGAGGCTACCAAACAGCCCCTCATTATGTATGTTTATATATTAACCCATACATACACATTGGTGTTTGTTTACAGAAAGAAGTTCCACATAGATATGCATTAATGTTAATAAAATTATGCATAGCTACCCATTTGATCTATTCTACGACATCACTGTGCATTAAATTTGGTATATTTATGTTATCATATATAAACACGTTTTTTTAACTAGACGGATACATTAATATGGTTTTGATTGTTGCTGTAAATTATCAACAATAAAGCAATTAATAAATGAAAGGAAAAACTATTTTGATAATTTTATGGGGTTTTGAGTAGGGGTGTAAATGACACCTAACGGCTCGAGATCGGCTCGGGATCGGCTCGGTAAAAAGCTCGAACGAGCCGAGCCTTAACGAGCCCGAGCCCGAGCCCGAGCCCGAGCCTGAAATATGGCTCGTTTAGTTATCGAGCCCGAGCTCGAGCCCTAGATACAAAGCTCGATTGGGCTCGCGAGCCTAATCGAGCCTTAACGAGCTAGAGCCCGAACCCGAGCCCGAGCCCGAGCCTAAGTTACAGCCGAGCCTAAGTTATAGCCTTAACGATTGGGCTCGCGAGCCTAAGTTATAGCCGAGCTTTTGCGAGCTCGAGCCGAGCTTTTGAGCTCGTTTGAGATTCTCAATTCACCTCGAGCCGAGCCGAGCCGGGCTCGAGCTTTGGATTTTGCTAGCGAGCCGAGCTCGAGCTCAAGATTGTAGGCTCGAACCGAGCCGAGCTCGAGCTCGAGCTTCACAAAACCTTAACGAGCCCGAGCCGAGCCCAGTCAGGCTCGGGCTCGGCTCGGCTCGTTTACACCCCTAGTTTTGAGTATGAATATAATAGAGTCATGTTGAGGTGTATGAAAGCTACACTAGGAAGAGAGAGTACCCTTTAGAATTATGGATGAGGGACCAATTTACTTTACATATACTTGTCTGTCTTCTTCATCTGTTCCACTAGTCTTGGACCACTTCTGCTTTCTTTCTTTCCACAGAGATTTGCATGCACATAACTAACTCTCCTCTCTCTCTCTCTCTCTCTATATATATATATATATATATAGGGGAAGGTTTAAATAAAAACCCACTCAAAACGAAGAAACCCGGTAAACTCTGACTTCCCGAACTTTTTATCATCTGAAAAAATTAGGGTATGTAATGTACATGATTTTAAGAGTTTTGAGCCAAAAAAATAAAAAAAAGCGCCGAGTGGATATTTTTAAAAAAAATAAATAAGTTTTTTGTGTTACATATGTTACATGTCTGTTTTTGTGTAACATACGTAACACACAAAAAACTTATTTATTTTTTTTAAAAATATCCACTCGGCGCTTTTTTGATTTTTTTGGCTCAAAACTCTTAAAATCATGTATATTACATACCCTAATTTTTTCAGATGATAAAAAGTTCGGGAAGTCAAAGTTTACCGGGTTTCTTCGTTTTGTAAGGTTTTCTCTCTATACTTAGCCTACTTTGTCTCTGTGTTTTCACATCGAGAATTATTTGCAGATGAAGAGATGCCAAAGGGGCTTCTTACTCCCCATCCTCCTACATCTCTATATAAACGCCGGTTTATCAAGAAGACGCAAGAAAAGCACTTCGAATTGTTGATTAATCGCCAGAGATGGCTTAGAACCAATCGTTCATTATCTAATGGATCTATCCGTCCTAAGATGATCATCTCATGGCTATTGAGAACGAATCAAATCAGATGGTTCTACTTTCTGACTTGCTCCTACGGAACCAAGATCGAAAAGATTGAAAAAATCAGTCATTCACAACCACTGATGAAGGATTCCTCGAAAAGTTAAGGATTAGCAAGGGGTGGAATACCACAAAGAGAAAGTGTACCTAATAAAAAAGAATTTTTAGTAATTGGTACATGTTTTGTTAAACCTCCCATAAGCACCATATTCTGACTTTTTTTGGACAATATCCAACAAGAGTTTCCATTGAGTGAATAACGGATCCCGATCCTAAAAACAATAATGCTTTGGAATAAGCATGAGTAATCAAATGAAATAAAGCACTACGATAAGACCCCATACCTAGAGCTAACATCATATAACCCAATTGAGACATTGTGGAATAGGCTAAACCCCTCTTAATGTCTTTTTGAGCAAGAGCTAAAGTAGCTCCGAAAAAAACTGTTATTATCCCTATCAAAGAGATCAAATTCATTATGTGGGGTATGACTATGAAAAGAGGCATAAGTCGAGCTACAAGAAAAATTCCCGCTGCTACCATCGTAGCAGCATGTATAAGGGCCATCATTCGAGAGGAAGTAGACTACTCAAGAATTTCACATTTCCTTTATGTCATAATTGAATAAAGAATTCATAAAATCTAAAT
Source organism: Ambrosia artemisiifolia (assembly GCA_032199755.1). Taxonomy (NCBI): domain Eukaryota; kingdom Viridiplantae; phylum Streptophyta; class Magnoliopsida; order Asterales; family Asteraceae; genus Ambrosia; species Ambrosia artemisiifolia. Next base: position 37,437,792 of record CM063516.1, read on the forward strand.
AAAAATAATAAGGAAGACAGAATCAATGAAGTTTTGCTTTATTTTCACTGGAAATTCTTTTCACTGGAAACTTGAGTAAACATCCCCTGGATAAGCCTCGCGCCCAGGTGGTCTTCGTAATAGAAGAGACATTTGGCGATAAGCTTGGGCTTGTTTAGAGAGATCATCATAAATGATTAAAGTGTGTCGTTCACGGTACATAAAATACTCAGCCAGAGCTGCTCCTGTATTTGGAGCGAGGTATTGTAATGTGACTGGTTGGAACGGATATTTAATAGAAAGTTTGAAACTTCTTACTTTCCGATTCAATCTGCTATGAAGATATGAATAAAAAATCCGAAAGTTATTCTTTGTGGCGATAATACCAAAATATCAAGTTGGCTCAGTCGTCTTTATCTTGATCCTTACGGGCCTCTTGAATTCTCTCTTCCCTATTTTTTTTTCTATAATGTTTATTATATTTTTCTATAATGTTTATTATATTTGTTTACCATTCAGCCATGGATGCTTAGCGGGTCATAGTGAATGACCAGATTCCAATTCAAATGGAATCTTTCAACTAAAGCAATGAGATGCTTAAATGGAATTCTTTTAGTTCTAATAAATCAGGAGGAATTTAATGACAGGACATGAATTCAAGTCCTGGATTTTAGAATTGAGAGAGATATTGAGAGAGATCAAGAATTCTCACTATTTCTTAGATTCCTGGACCCAATTCAATTCAGTGGGATCTTTCATTCACATTTTTTTCCACCAAGAACGTTTTATAAAACTTTTTGACTCCCGAATTTGGAGTATCCTACTTTCACACAATTCACAGGGTTCAACAAGCAATCGATATTTCACGATCAAGGGTGTAATATATATATATATATAGGGACAGGTTCAAATACAAAGTAATGAAAACGTGCGAAGTGTGCGAAGGCTCACTTGTACATGATAATTACGTAATGATAATTACGTAATGCCTTCATGAATATACAAAATGAAGGCATTACGTAATTATCATTACGTAATTATCATGTACAAAGTGCATGATAATTACGTAATGACAATTACGTAATGCTTTCATGAACATGCAAAGACATTACGTAATTATCATGTACAAAGTGAGCCTTCGCACACTTCGCACGTTTTCATTACTTTGTAGAATAACCGTCCCCTATATATATATATATATATATATGAGGTTAGCGTACAAAGACTATATTTCGTAATAAAGATTAAGAATTGATACGTAGGCATCATTTTTTGGATTTAGTCCTGATGTTTTGAATCGTATGTACTAAAATAACACCAAACATAACAAGTAAAAACACAAATTCATTTATTTTACTCTTAAAACTTAAAACATCATGCTAAGAACATGTGTTTTAAATTTGTGTGTTTTAAATTCCATGGCTATAATACATTGCATTGTGTTTTTCTAGCAAAAACAACCCAAAAAATTATGTATAAATCCTAAACATTAATATTATAACTTTAAATTGCAGTTGTTGGCTATGAATATAAAGATGGCTACCCACCATTTTCTTGGATGTTTATAAAGTGTATTTGCATGTGTAGGTTGCACTTCACCAAAGTTCCTAATTGTAAAAGTTGCGATAACCGGCCAAGTACTATTTATAAGTAACTCAGTGCTAATAATAACAAATAACTAAGTGTAAAGAGATCATATTAATTTGATTGTCACGGTTTTTACATAAAGTAAGGTCTGTATGTGTATATATATTTATAATGAGATACAAAAGGAAATAAAGACAGGTGATTTTGAATTCATACATGTACATGTGACCCAATTTTCTAATGATTAGAAGCTGCAAAGAGATCATATTAATTTGATGTGTGGTTTCTATCAGTGAGAAGAAATGATTTATGATAGATCACTCTAAAAGAGTTGTGTATGATTTTTCTACGAGAAGTTAGCAGAAAAACTTGCTAGCATTTGGAGTGGACCTGGATAGTGAAACTTTTTGTGTTTTTTGTTTTTGGAGGTGTTTTGAGAATAACCCGTACGTGAATCTTTTGCAAACTAAAAATTGAATCTTAATTATGTTACAGATTTTTAAAATATATGTTTTTTTTAAAGGTCAACTAACACTTCTGTCCGACTACCAAGAGGGATCCCCACACTATGGATAGACCCCCACGACCACCCAGTGGAGGGCCCATATGTACCTCGAGCAGTTGAGTAGCCAATTAGGAGTATCCGAAATCGGGGAAAACTCCACCCGCCCGAAGGCACGATAGTGAAGAATTGGTAAAATCCGGCTCACCAGCAGCATTTTGCTGCCGGTAGGACTCGAACTCCCCAACTCTCATAAGAAAAGCAAAGAGGGTGTCACTCCACCATAAAGAGATGTTAGTGACGTGTTTTAACACACCATCCTTTGGTTCACAAACTCATCGTAGAAAGGATAAAATTTGCTAAAAAGAATTGGAATAAAAAGTTATTAAATGAAGTGAAATATAAAGTAATGAATGTTTGGAATCAACGATGCATTTAATCAACAAAATAATCATGTTTGGTATTTGATTTGTATAATTGTCAAAGTAATAGAAAAGTGGTGGTGGGGGCAAGGATATGGTGGAAACGTGGTAACGTTGGTGATAGTGTTAATTGGCGACGATGGTGGTGGCTGGAAACACAATCTTTTTATTCATTATATTGGGAGTTAATTACGCAGATGGTTAATCACTTTGACCCGTTTGTCCATTTTTATCCCAAGGCCTAGGCGTGCCAAAGGGCTTTTGACAATATAGATCACATATATTGTTAGGGATTCCTAGGAGCACCAAAGGGTTTTGTATTAATGTTGACTCTAGTTGGCACAACTTGTGTTCTATTTCTGGGTTTGCATTTCTATTTCCTCATGATTCAAACTGTGGGATCCCTGGTTTGTTTTATCTTTAATGGTGGTTAATAGCTATTTTTCTTTATGTTTTGATCAGTGGCAAAGGAATTCTAGCTAGATAGTGGTTGAGGGACTTGCAGTTAGGGGTGTTCAAAATCGGATAATCCATATTTCGGATATCCGAATTTCGGATAGTCAATATTGAGATCCGAATCCGAATCCGAAATTTCGGATATCCAAATTTCGGATTCGGATTCGGATCATCCAACGGATAATCCGAAACTTAAAAAAACTTAAAAAAATAATAAAAAAAACGTTCTCCTTTATGCCTAAAACGTGAACCTATTAAAAAACAAAAATTGAAGTTAGATAAACGAAATTTGAACAAAAAATATATAAAAAAAAACTTAATATTTTGATGGAAGGGGGCTGTGGAGGTCGATACGAGGTGGACGGGGGCTGTTATAGAGAAGAGAAGAGGGAGCAGCAGCTATGGATTAGAGGAGTATGGACTTAGAGTTAGAAGGATTAAGGATTGTTTATTGTGTTATGTAGTGTATATAATATTATATATTTATATATATTTTTTTTAATATTCGGATTCGGATAATTCGATTATCCGAAAATTTTCAAAATCAGGATCCGAATCCGAAATTTCGGATTATCCGATTTTCGGACATCCAAAAATCGGATTATCCAAAATTTCGGATAATTCGGATTCGAATTTTGGATTATCCGATTTTGAACAGCCCTAATTTATTTCATTTGAGGTTTGAGTTTGTTTTGTGTCTATGGAATTGGAAGTTCATTTGGCATTGGTTCAATATTTGGTGTGTTCTATTTTACATTGGGGGGGGGGGGGGGGTGGTTATGGGGAAATTGCAGAAATAAGGAGTGGATTAAAAGCTGGGGTAGTCATCTGGATTTATGATCGTTCTGTTTTTACTCAAAAACGTTTTTGTTTATTTTACTTAAAAATTCTATTGATCTCTTGGGTAAAGTGTAAGTCCAGAATCAATTCTGCTAAGATGATATGGGTTTTAGGGAATTTTTGGCTTGGGATAAGCATGCTTATTGGAGAGAGAAGGTTGGGCCTGGCTTATGTTGGTAGGTCATTATTTTCCTCCCCAAAATTTTTATGTTTTAGAACAGCACATGAGCCAGGAATCCTTTTGTTGTTGAGCCCTTTTCATTTCAGGTATGTTTTTGTTGTGTGTCATGAGCTCTTGCTATATGGTGGTAAACATTTTCTGAGGTGGAGGATTAATATCATATCTGGGTGGGGGGTTTATTGGGTTATCCAGATCAGTGATCTTCCCTTTTTTTCCTGTTTATGTTTAAGTTTTGGTTTTTGTATTGTACTAGTAGTTTGCCCGCGGGCGTTGCCCCACGAGCGTTTCGATGAACCGATCAGAGGGGGGAAATATACGTGAAGCTATTCGTTTCTTGACCAGTGTCCAACGGGTCGTCCACAACAATTGTTCATCTCCAGGAGACAAGGATTTGTCTTTAGTAGACTATGGTTCGCAATTCAGAAAGGGGGTGGCGGCGCAACTTGTTGCCCGTCTACCTTCGATTGTGATGTAACGTTCGTATTTCGTTTTAATTATATGTTAGTACTTAAAAAAAGTAAAAATTTAAAAATATACAAATATAAGTAATAATTTATTGGAATAATGGAAATAAAATTGCCTGAAGGTTATTTTTCTAAATCTGATACTAGGGTTTGTAAGCTCAAAAAATCCTTGTATGGGCTTAAACAAGTTCCTCGGATGTGGAATGCTAAGTTGGTTAGTGTTTTACATGACATACTCGGGCTTTACCCCATACCACTTCTCCATTGGTGTCATCATGCCTATAGCTGAGGGAGAGCCTCTGAATGACATGGGGTTCCAGAGGTGTGACATCACCGGAGGAGAGTTTTGACTATGCGAGGTGATGGAGTGTTGGGGTTATATTTATCATGCCATGTGTGTAATAACGAGTTCAGCTGCTTATTATATTAATAGTAGTAATAAAATAAGAGTATTAGAATTGCTGTTGTTGCAGATATTTATTTTAGGGGTGTTCAAAATCGGATAATCCATATTTCGGATATCCGAATTTCGGATAATCCGAAATTTCGGATAGTCAATATTGAGATCCGAATCCGAATCCGAAATTTCGGATATCCGGATATCCGAAATTTCGGATTCGGATTCGGATCATCCAACGGATAATCCGAAACTTAAAAAAACTTAAAAAAATAATAAAAAAAACGTTCTCCTTTATGCCTAAAACGTGAACCTATTAAAAAACAAAAATTGAAGTTAGATAAACGAAATTTGAACCAAAAATATATAAAAAAAAAACTTAATATTTTGATGGAAGGGGGTTGTGGAGGTCGGATACGAGGTGGACGGGGGCTGTTATAGAGAAGAGAAGAGGGAGCAGCAGCTATGGATTAGAGGAGTATGGACTTAGAGTTAGAAGGATTAAGGATTTAGGATTGTTTATTGTGTTATGTAGTGTATATAATATTATATATTTATATATATTTTTTTTAATATTCAGATTCGGATAATCCGATTATCCGAAAATTTTCAAAATCAGGATCCGAATCCGAATCCGAAATTTCGGATTATCCGATTTTCGGACATCCAAAAATCGGATTATCCAAAATTTCGGATAATTCGGATCGGATTTTTGGATTTTTCGGATTCGAATTTTGGATTATCCGATTTTGAACAGCCCTACTTGCAGTTGTGGTGGATAAAAAAGGTTGCATGCACAGGAGGTTTTAAGATGCTTGTTTCTTGTTGGGATAAACTGAATCAGCTTGGGTGTTTTTTTACTATGTTTATTTAAAGTTTTAGACAATTGGACAAAATGGATCATTTACCTATTTTAGCTATGTTATGTTGCTTTTATTTGTGTTAATATGGTGAATCAGCTTGATTGTGATTGAAAAGAAAATCTGATCAAATATTGGTCAATTAAATTGATGGTTAAAATAAATTGATGCTAAAATAAAATTCAGTCTGTGAATTAAATTAATGGGAAAATAAAATAATACTTATTTGCTCACCGTCCTATTTGCTTGACTAACCGTCTTATTTGCTTTCTAATTTAGAATCTTTTATGACGGTTTTTGTAATTGTCTTTTTTAGTTTTAATACATTCAAGGACGGTCAATTATAAAAAACACGGTATTTTTAAGACGGTTTTAAAAGCGTCTTATTTACTATAAAACCGTCTTACTAGATGCCATTTTTTGTACTATTGTGGTGACGACAATGATAGTGATGGTGATGACTGAAGAGGGGATTTCAGTTCTTTAATTAAAGAACGGATGTGGGGTTCCTTTACCGAATGAAAATGAACGAGCTGAGTGAACATAAATGGGGTATGTCCGTGTTTGTTCATTTAACTTTAATCGAACACAATTAGGAACAATTGAAAGCATTTTATTGTTCTATCGTGTTTAAAACCTAAATGAATAGTTCACAAATGTAAATGAACACAAAGGACATAAACAAACATACAAATTTAAACGAACATAATTATAGGCAGAAACGGACACAAATGAAAGAAGTTGAGAGCAGTTGCCTTCAAAGTGATATTAAGGACTTGCAATAAATAGTTCTTTTATATAAGTTAGTGACCCGTGACGATAAGTTTCATTAGAAAGCCTAGTCTTATTATAGCTCAATTACTAATTATTATATTTATACAATTTAGGTGAATTCATTATAAATCTAGTGTAGTGGCTCACACTTAGATTTCGTTTTATAGAATATGAACCTTTGAAGACTATAAGTAAGAAGTAAGAAAAAATTGTAAAAAGAACATTAAAAAAAACAAAAATAAGTATGTTAGAAAAAAATACACTTATGAAAATACCTGAAATTCATATCGTATATGAAGTTGGCCGGATTGAGATCCCAAATATTTGATTCATTGTTTGGTTTTTACGATTTGATGGTTTCGCCAATAGTTTGAAACTTGAAACTCACCATGTACTTCAATTTTGAACTATGTAGTTACATCTATGTATTATATACATGAATTATCTTAGGGCACATGGGTGGTAACTAATTTATCACATTCATCACATTATCACACCCAATCAGATTCTGACACCTCATTTTATCACATTCTATCACATTCAATCACTAAACCCAGCCATGCGACGATGTTCACATTTCATCACTAAACTTTTTAATTTTTAAAATATATAAAAACATTATATTAAATAAAAAAACATTATATTAAATAAAAAAACATTACATTAAATAAAAAATTACATTAAATAAAAAATATACATTAAATAAAAAAATTAAGTCAGCAGTGGGTAAGGGTCCTCAAACTCGATAGCTAAACCACCCACGTGTTCCATTTATAATGTAAGTTAACCAGGTTCTATTTCATTATATTGGCTTGTAGTAGAGTTAATAAACAGCAAAAAAAAAAAAAAAACCCTCTTCCCGTAAATACACCTCACACCACTCATAGTTTTACTAAAAACCATTTAGAACCTCACCTACCCCCTCCCATCTTCATCGTGTACCTGCAAATCAATGAGCTTCAATGGATGCTCATGCTCTAGCACCTTCATCATATAATTTTTTTAATAGTCTTTTTAAGATGCAAGGAACATGAATAAAAGCAGGTATGTTTTTTTAATAATCTTTTTAAAACAAAAAAAATTGTTTACAGAATTTAAAAACTTAAAAATTGTTTTTTTAATAATCTTTTTATAAATATTTAAAAACTTAAAAAAAAGGGAAATAGGAAGCCAGCCAACGTGATCTGTGTCACGGTGTGATCGTTTCGCGGCCGCGATGGAAATGGTGGGGTGGTGGTCGTGATGGTCACGGCCATCACGGGGTGGCCATCACGGACCACCCCGACCACCATTATCATTTTAGATCTTCTAATGTAAACTATTGTTTTTGAATTGGCTCAAACCATCAAAACCAGATTGTTAAACTGCCAAACTGATTAAAACATCTGGTTTAACTTACCTAGCCAGTAGCCATGTTTGCTTGGGTTAGTATGTTGATCCTTAAAACCGTATTTAGGGGTTCAGCTTTTGTTTTTTGTCAGAACGTTTGCAGAACCAAACGTGAACATCCCAAAGCAAACAACATACTCATATATATAATGCGTTGATTACATAGTTTGATAAATACACTCTTGTAATATATATGTGTGCTTAGGTTCGTGTACAAAAGACATATTTCATGAGAAATGTGAGAAGGATGCATTTAATCAACAAAATAATCATGTTTGGTATTTGATTTGTATAATTGTCAAAGTAATAGAAAAGTGGTGGTGGGGGCAAGGATATGGTGGAAACGTGGTAACGTTGGTGATAGTGTTAATTGGCAACGACGATGGTGGTGGCTGGAAACACAATCTTTTTATTCATTATATTGGGAGTTAATTACGCAGATGGTTAATCACTTTGACCCGTTTGTCCATTTTTATCCCAAGGCCTAGGCGTGCCAAAGGGCTTTTGACAATATAGATCACATATATTGTTAGGGATTCCTAGGAGCACCAAAGGGTTTTGTATTAATGTTGACTCTAGTTGGCACAACTTGTGTTCTATTTATGGGTTTGCATTTCTATTTCCTCATGATTCAAACTGTGGGATCCCTGGTTTGTTTTATCTTTAATGGTGGTTAATAGCTATTTTTCTTTATGTTTTGATCAGTGGTAAAGGAATTCTAGCTAGATAGTGGTTGAGGGACTTGCAGTTAGGGGTGTTCAAAATCGGATAATCCATATTTCGGATATCCGAATTTCGGATAATCCGAAATTTCGGATAGTTAATATTGAGATCCGAATCCGCATCGGAAATTTCGGATATCCAAATTTCGGATTCGGATTTGGATCATCCAACGGATAATCCGAAACTTAAAAAAACTTAAAAAAATAATAAAAAAAACGTTCTCCTTTATGCCTAAAACGTGAACCTATTAAAAAACAAAAATTGAAGTTAGATAAACGAAATTTGAACAAAAAATATATAAAAAAAAAAAACTTAATATTTTGATGGAAGGGGGCTGTGGAGGTCGGATACGAGGTGGACGGGGGCTGTTATAGAGAAGAGAAGAGGGAGCAGCAGCTATGGATTAGAGGAGTATGGACTTAGAGTTAGAAGGATTAAGGATTTAGGATTGTTTATTGTGTTATGTAGTGTATATAATATTATATATTTATATATATTTTTTTAATATTCGGATTCGGATAATCCGATTATCCGAAAATTATCAAAATCAGGATCCGAATCCGAAATTTCGGATTATCCGATTTTCGGACATCCAAAAATCGGATTATCCAAAATTTCGGATAATTCGGATTCGGATTTTTGGATTTTTCGGATTCGAATTTTGGATTATCCGATTTTGAACAGCCCTAATTTATTTCATTTGAGGTTTGAGTTTGTTTTGTGTCTATGGAATTGGAAGTTCATTTGGCATTGGTTCAATATTTGGTGTGTTCTATTTTACATTGGGGGGGGGGGGGTGCTTATGGGGAAATTGCAGAAATAAGGAGTGGATTAAAAGCTGGGGTAGTCATCTGGATTTATGATCGTTCTGTTTTTACTCAAAAACTTTTTTGTTTATTTTACTTAAAAATTCTATTGATCTCTTGGGTAAAGTGTAAGTCCAGAATCAATTCTGCTAAGATGATATGGGTTTTAGGGAATTTTTGGCTTGGGATAAGCATGCTTATTGGAGAGAGAAGGTTGGGCCTGGCTTATGTTGGTAGGTCATTATTTTCCTCCCCAAAATTTTTATGTTTTAGAACAGCACATGAGCCAGGAATCCTTTTGTTGTTGAGCCCTTTTCATTTCAGGTATGTTTTTGTTGTGTGTCATGAGCTCTTGCTATATGGTGGTAAACATTTTCTGAGGTGGAGGATTAATATCATATCTGGGTGGGGGGTTTATTGGGTTATCCAGATCAGTGATCTTCCCCTTTTTTCCTGTTTATGTTTAAGTTTTGGTTTTTGTATTGTACTAGTAGTTTGCCCGCGGGCGTTGCCCCGCGAGCGTTTCGATGAACCGATCGGGGGGGGGGGGGGGAATATACTTGAAGCTATTCGTTTCTTGACCAGTGTCCAACGGTCGTCCACAATAATAGTTCATCTCCAGGGAGACAAGGATTTGTCTTTAGTAGACTATGGTTCGCAATTCAGAAAGGGGTGGCGGCGCAACTTGTTGCCCGTCTACCTTTGATTGTGATGTAACGTTCGTATTTCGTTTTAATTATATGTTAGTACTTAAAAAAAGTAAAAATTTAAAAATATAGAAATATAAGTAATAATTTATTGGAATAATGGAAATAAAATTGCCTGAAGGTTATTTTTCTAAATCTGATACTAGGGTTTGTAAGCTCAAAAAATCCTTGTATGGGCTTAAACAAGTTCCTCGGATGTGGAATGCTAAGTTGGTTAGTGTTTTACATGACATACTCGGGCTTTACCCCATACCACTTCTCCATTGGTGTCATCATGCCTATAGCTGAGGGAGAGCCTCTGAATGACATGGGGTTCCAGAGGTGTGACATCACCGGAGGAGAGTTTTGAGTATGCGAGGTGATGGAGTGTTGGGGTTATATTTATCATGCCATGTGTGTAATAACGAGTTCAGCTGCTTATTATATTAATAGTAGTAATAAAATAAAAGTATTAGAATTGCTGTTGTTGCAGATATTTATTTTAGGGGTGTTCAAAATCGGATAATCCATATTTCGGATATCCGAATTTCGGATAATCCGAAATTTCGGATAGTCAATATTGAGATCCGAATCCGAATCCGAAATTTCGGATATCCGGATATCCGAAATTTCAGATTCGGATTCGGATCATCCAACGGATAATCCGAAACTTAAAAAAACTTAAAAAAATAATAAAAAAACGTTCTCCTTTATGCCTAAAACGTGAACCTATTAAAAAACAAAAATTGAAGTTAGATAAACGAAATTTGAACCAAAAATATATAAAAAAAAAACTTAATATTTTGATGGAAGGGGGTTGTGGAGGTCGGATACGAGGTGGACGGGGGCTGTTATAGAGAAGAGAAGAGGGAGCAGCAGCTATGGATTAGAGGAGTATGGACTTAGAGTTAGAAGGATTAAGGATTTAGGATTGTTTATTGTGTTATGTAGTGTATATAATATTATATATTTATATATATTTTTTTAATATTCGGATTCGGATAATCCGATTATCCGAAAATTTTCAAAATCAGGACCCGAATCCGAAATTTCGGATTATCCGATTTTCGGACATCCAAAAATCGGATTATCCAAAATTTCGGATAATTCGGGTCGGATTTTTGGATTTTTCGGATTCGAATTTTGGATTATCCGATTTTGAACAGCCCTACTTGCAGTTGTGGTGGATAAAAAAGGTTGCATGCACAGGAGGTTTTAAGATGCTTGTTTCTTGTTGGGATAAACTGAATCAGCTTGGGTGTTTTTTTACTATGTTTATTTAAAGTTTTAGACAATTGGACAAAATGGATCATTTACCTATTTTAGCTATGTTATGTTGCTTTTATTTGTGTTAATATGGTGAATCAGCTTGATTGTGATTGAAAAGAAAATCTGATCAAATATTGGTCAATTAAATTGATGGTTAAAATAAATTGATGCTAAAATAAAATTCAGTCTGTGAATTAAATTAATGGGAAAATAAAATAATACTTATTTGCTCACCGTCCTATTTGCTTGACTAACCGTCTTATTTGCTTTCTAATTTAGAATCTTTTATGACGGTTTTTGTAACTGTCTTTTTTAGTTTTAATACATTCAAGGACGGTCAATTATAAAAAACACGGTATTTTTAAGACGGTTTTAAAAGCGTCTTATTTACTATAAAACCGTCTTACTAGATGCCATTTTTTGTACTATTGTGGTGACGACAATGATAGTGATGGTGATGACTGAAGAGGGGATTTCAGTTCTTTAATTAAAGAATGGATGTGGAGTTCCTTTACCGAATGAAAATGAACGAGCTGAGTGAACATAAATGGGGTATGTCCGTGTTTGTTCATTTAACTTTAATCGAACACAATTAGGAACAATTGAAAGCATTTTATTGTTCTATCGTGTTTAAAACCTAAATGAATAGTTCACAAATGTAAATGAACACAAAGGACATAAACAAACATACAAATTTAAACGAACATAATTATAGGCAGAAACGGACACAAATGAAAGAAGTTGAGAGCAGTTGCCTTCAAAGTGATATTAAGGACTTGCAATAAATAGTTCTTTTATATAAGTTAGTGACCTGTGACGATAAGTTTCATTAGAAAGCCTAGTCTTATTATTATAAAGCTCAATTACTAATTATTATATTTATATAATTTAGGTGAATTCATTATAAATCTAGTGTAGTGGCTCACACTTAGATTTCGTTTTATAGAATATGAACCTTTGAAGACTATAAGTAAGAAGTAAGAAAAAATTGTAAAAAGAACATTAAAAAAAACAAAAATAAGTATGTTAGAAAAAAATACACTTATGAAAATACGTGAAATTCATATCGTATATGAAGTTTTGTAGGTATCTATTTCGAAAGGTACATTACTAGTGGTGTTTAACAACCATTGAGCAACTGTACAAACCGAAGCAAGTCGGTGGAGTTGGCCGGATTGAGATCCCAAATATTTAATTCATTGTTTGGTTTTTACGATTTGATGGTTTCGCCAATAGTTTGAAACTTGAAACTCACCATGTACTTCAATTTTGAACTATGTAGTTACATCTATGTATTATATACATCAATTATCTTAGGGCACATGGGGTGGTAACTAATTTATCACATTCATCACATTATCACACCCAATTAGATTCTGACACCTCATTTTATCACATTCTATCACATTCAATCACTAAACCCAGCCATGCGACGGTGTTCACATTCCATCACATTTCATCACTAAACTTTTTAATTTTTAAAATATATAAAAACATTATATTAAATAAAAAAACATTATATTAAATAAAAAAACATTACATTAATAAAAAATTACATTAAATAAAAAATATACATTAAATAAAAAAATTAAGTCAGCGGTGGGTAAGGGTCCTCAAACTCCATATCTAAACCACCCACGTGTTCCATTTATAATGTAAGTTAACCAGGTTTTATTTCATTATATTGGCTTGTAGTAGAGTTAATAAACAGCAAAAAAAAAAAAAAAAAAACCCTCTTCCCGTAAATACACCTCACACCACTCATAGTTTTACTAAAAACCATTTAGAACCTCACCTACACCCTCCCATCTTCATCGTGTACCTGCAAATCAATGAGCTTCAATGGATGCTCATGCTCTAGCACCTTCATCATATAATTTTTTTAATAGTCTTTTTAAGATGCAAGGAACATGAATAAAAGCAGGTATGTTTTTTTAATAATCTTTTTAAAACAAAAAAAAATTGTTTACATAATTTAAAAACTTAAAAATTGTTTTTTTAATAATCTTTTTATAAATATTTAAAAACTTAAAAAAAGGGAATTGGGAAGCCAGCCAACGTGATGTGTGTCACGGTGTGATCGTTTCGCGGCCGCGATGGAAATGGTGGGGTGGTGGTCGTGATGGTCACGGCCATCACGGGGTGGCCATCACGGACCACCTCGACCACCATTATCCTTTTAGATCTTCTAATGTAAACTATTGTTTTTGAATTGGCTCAAACCATCAAAACCAGATTGTTAAACTGCCAAACTGATTAAAACATCTGGTTTAGCTTACCTAGCCAGTAGCCATGTTTGATTGGGTTAGTATGTTGATCCTTAAAACCGTATTTAGGGGTTCAGGTTTTGTTTTTTGTCAGAACGTTTGCAGAACCAAACGTGAACATCCCAAAGCAAACAACATACTCATATATACAATGCGTTGATTACATAGTTTGATAAATACACTCTTGTAATATATATGTGTGCTTAGGTTCGTGTACAAAAGACATATTTCATGAGAAATGTGAGAAGGATTAAGAATTGACATGTAGGCATCATGCTTTGGATTTAGGAATGATGTTTTAGGTTGTTTTGGCTTGAAAAACATCAAAAAAAAGCAATTTAAAACACAATGCAATGTATTATAATCATGACATTTAAAACACAAATAAAATGTACTACTTAAAACTTAAAACACACTATTTAGTGTTCTTGGCATGGTGTTTTAATTTTAAGCTTAGAATACATAACTTTGGGTCTTTAATTGTTATGTTTGGTGTTTTTCTAAGCAAAACAATCCAAAACATGATGACTAAGTCCAAAAATTGATGCCTACATCTCAAATTTTAATCCTTCTTACACTTCTCATGAAATATGGCGTTTCTACAGTAACCTCACCCTAAGTAAAGGTTTGGGTGCAAAGGGCATATTTCGTAAGTGTGAGAATGATTAAGAATTGACACGTAGACATCACGTTTTGGATTTAGGTATGATGTTTTATGTTGTTTCTGCTAGAAAAACACCTAACACAACAATTTAAAACACAATGCGATGTATTGTAGCCAAGGAATTTAAAACACAACTAAAACACACAGCTAAAATACAATAATCTAAACACATGTTCTTGGCATGTTGTTTTTAGTTTTATGCCGAAAAATAAATTGTTTTGTGTTTTTAATTGTTATGTTTGGTGTTATTTAAACTATACAATCCAAAACATCATTACTAAGTCAAAAAATGATGCCTACATAACAATTCATAATCCTTCTCACACTTTTTCACGAAATATATATAGAGGGTAAAGATAAAATGGAAACCCCTTTTTTTTTTGGAAAAATCTTGAAAACCCAATGTGAACCATTGATCTATGTTGATCAATGGCTAACATTTAAAGTGGTTACTTTTTAATAAAATAATAGTTATTAATGAGTAAAAGGACAAAAAAGGGCAATAAGGTCATTTACTAATTCTGGAAAAGCATATTTAAATACTCCCTCCGTCCCAATTTAAATGTTGTGGGCCCAGAAACACACATATTAAGAAATTTTTGTTTATATGTAATAAAATGACAATAATATCCTCAAATCTTTGATTGTGTTTTGTCTTTTATGGGCAAAACTGGAAATTGCAATTCTATTTTTGGAAATGGACATTTAATTTGGGATAACCAAAATGGAAAGATGGACATTTAAATTGGGACGGAGGTAATAGCTGATTTGACACTTGTCAAGTCATCTCTCTCCTACTTTATTACACTCTTTTCCACAATAAATATTAACATGTGTTAGTATTATGATTCAAAATCTTGACCACGTATGAGACATCACTAACATGTGTTAACAGACATATAGTAAAAGAACAAAATAAAAGAACACATACAATGTGTATTTATTTAAGAAAATGATAAAAACGATCATAACAATCAACAATAAAACGTATCAAAAACGTTTCATACAAACATAATTATATGTGAATGATAAAAAAAACTATCATAACAACATAAAAAAGATCTAGCTATGCTTCATTCATGATACCCATCTTCATCTTTCACAAAAACATCTCTTCACCTGCAAAAAAAGATAACACGTGTTAGTGGGGCTCTCCAAAACACATAATGAGACATCACTAACATGTAGGGGTGTGCATGGGTCGGTTTGGGTCGGTTTTTACCATTAACCATAACCATAACCGCTATTTCGGTTATGGGATTTTCGTAACCATAACCATAACCAAACTTCGGTTATGGTTAATCGGTTATGAATTCGGTTATGGTTATTTCGGTTATTAACCAAAGCTAACTTTCGGCTAAATTATAAAATTAAAAGCCCATGGGTCTAAAAGACTCAGAACCTACAATGATAGACTTAGCTTGGGTTATTATTTATAAGTTAATCAAGACTACACTTTCTAGTTAAAGTACCAATGTGGGATCCCTTTTAATAAGATATTAACAAAAAAACATATTTAACCCCTTGTTACAACTTACAACTTACAAGTTTAATTCATCATAAAAAAAAGAATACTACATCAATATCATGTTGTTAATAACATACTTTTATTATAGTAAAAAAAAACCTCTATATAGTAAATATAGAACACATCTATTACATAAACTTAACAATACAAGTTCGGTTCAGTTCGGTTATATCGGTTATAGAAATTTCATAACCATAACCATTGGTTATGTTGGTTATCGGTTAAAATCGATTCAGTTATGTAGGTTATGGTTCGGTTATGTCGGTTATGGTTAATTTTGCTCACCCCTACTAACATGTGTTAGCACATTCCAACATATGTTTTTCTAAAATAACGTATGTCATATGAACCCTAACACGTGTTAGTTGGGCATATACTAACATATGTTAGTATCACTTACATGTGTTAAGGGCATATACAAACATATGTTTTTTCCGAAATAACGTATGTCATATAAAGCCAAACACATGTTAGTTGGTCTCTTTCAAACACATAATGAGACATCAGTAAGCACCAATACAAAAAATCAAGCCTTCACACAAAATAACATATATACAAGAAATAAAAAAGTTAAATATTATTAGAGAAAAATCAAAAGATATACCATGAAATAAAAAAAAAATACATCTGGTGATGTTAGTTGGGCTCTTCAAACACATAATGAGACATCACTAACATGTGTTAAGAGCATATTCTAAACATATGTTTTCTGAAATAACGTATGTCATATGAACCCTAACACATGTTAGTTGGTCTCTTTCAAACACTACTTTTTTATGTAACCATTCCCCCTTAAATAGTTACATCTACCATGATTGACCACAATCATTCAAATAACATCCTTAGTCTTTTACAATCACATAAAAATACATAAAACTAGTTATTATTTAAAAGAATTCATAATTTTCTCTTCTAGGATATTCAATTCTCAAATAACATAATTTAATCAAACTTATCAAATACTAATCAACACAAACTTGCTAAAATTCCTAAAAAATAAAACATTAATGGCATAAAAAGTTTAAACTTGATGGAAATTCACGATGGTTAAATTCAAGACTCTGTACAATATATACAAAAAAGAAAACCATAAAAGAATATTAAAAAAATGCACACATTATAATTTTGTTGCAGGTAAATTAGTTAACTAACTTTTCCCCAAATTGCTTGATAACAAATCGGGCTTCAAATAGAAAAAAATAACTGTACCTTAAAAATTTAGGAACGATTAACTCCCGCTTGAACGTGGTTTTGTTGAACTTTCAGATACGTTTGTGCAAGGCGGCTCAACGACTGTGGATCTTACCAAGGCCCCTACTGATGGCGAGGGTTCAACACCTAGTCAGGACCATGATTTATTAAAACCACTTGTCATAAATCTTATACTTCACATCATATATTACGGACAACAAGCCTATAACTTATGCTCATTCATTGTTAAAACACCTTAACAAAATGAGTTAAACTACAAAGAGGCCAAGCTAGCTTCTAAACATCATGCGCAATGAACCATTAATTAAAGGGGGACTCACATGACATGGCACCACTTCAAATGATTCTTATGTCAAAACGCGCTAAACGACCCTACTTCAAATACAAGGCTTCGGATGTGCCACATCATTACTTGTTATTTGGTCGCGCACCACAACATTATTTTATTTGGTCGCGCGCCCCATCAATATTATTATCAGGTCGTGTGACATAATTGTTACATGGCCGCGCGCCTTAACATAATTATCCGACAGCGTGCAAACTTTATTATCTAATTGCACACCTAATCATGATCACTTGGTCGCATCCCTCAATATTATTGTTTGGAGACACATCATGTCATTATTATCTGGTCGCGCGCCTCAACATTATTATCTGGTCGTGCACCACACCATTATAATTAGCTCGCGCATTGGTGAAAGTTAGCATAAAAATGTGACACTTAGCCACCAAAAACGTGCCAAGAGCAACGTTCTTGCTCATTAGTGAAAGTTAGCCTAAACAATATAAATGGTGTTACAAACACATCACAAACACCTGGAGCACACAATGTTAACTTACGCGCATCTCGATGACCCTTTAGAAACTAAAATATTTGTATAGTAAAATACAGAATAATAAACAAGTCAGGTGCGCGTTTAAACGTAAGCCTTGACATTAAAAATATTTGTATAGTAAAATACAGAAAGATAAATAAGTCAGGGGCGCGTTTAAACGCAAGTCTTGACACTGTAAACTTCTGTATAGTAAAATACAGAAAAATAAACAAGTCAGGTGCGCGTTTAAACGCAAGCCTAGACATTGTAAACTTCTGTATTGTAAAATACAAAAAATTAAACAAGTCAGGTGCGCGTTTAAATGCAAGCCTTGACATTACAAATATCTGTATAGTAAAATACAGAAAAATAAATAAGTCAGGCGCGCGTTTAAATGCAAGTCTTGACACTGTAAACTTCTGTATATAAAATACAGAAAAATAAAAAGTCAGGTGCGCGTTTAAACGCAAGCTTAGACATTGCAAACTTCTGTATAGTACAATACCGGAAAATAAACAAGTCATGTGCGTGTTTAAACGCCAATCCTGACATTGTAAACACCTGTATAGTAAAATACAGAAAAATTAATAAGTCAAGAATGCACTCAAAAATTAATAGTAATTGCTCTTTTTGTGTGTTAAGGTAGTCTAGCAAAAACAAACTCGCATGGTAAGATGCAAGAAAAAATCAAAATCAAGAATGCGTTTAGACGCTGATATTGATGACTAAAAAATATAATGTTGTTCAACAACTCGCGATGTCAATTAGCGTCGACACAAAACAACCATCTAAACCAAAAGCCGTGGGGTAAGCCACAGATAAACGACCATCTGGTCGGTGCTTAAACGTAAACCCAGGTCGCAAATAAAAACATCCATGGAAAGATTGACAGAGTAAGGAAGGTGACACGCGCATTAAAATTAGGGCCGGCAATTTTGTATACGAACACGATTACCTGACACGAACCTGAACGATCTTAACAGGTACAGGTATGGCTTTAACAGGTTTCGTGTCCTAAACAGGTAGACATGAATTTACCTGTTAATTTTCGTGTCGTGTACAGGTAGCCAGGTTTCGTGTATCGTGTCTTAACAGGTTCGTGTATAAACAGGTCAGATATACATGATTTGCCAGCCCTACGTATAATGTTCGCAAACAGGTACGCAAACATGTATTAACAGGTACACAAACAGGTATTAACAGGTACACAAACAGGTATTATCTAGGTCTTTGGTGAACTTTTGGAAATTTTGTCTCACTAAATAGGTTCGTAAACATGCGAATTAGTATAATGGTCACAAACAGGTATTAACAGGTACTTTTCGTGTATACCTGTTAAAAAAATTAACAGGTTCGTGTATGAAAAAATAGACACAAAAAATTTTCGTGTCGTGTACAGGTAGCCAGGTTTCGTGTATCGTGTCTTAACAGGTTCGTGTCTTAACAGGTCAGGTATACACGATTTGCCAGCCCTAATTAAAATGCGCAAAAGCACTCACCATTTGCTAATTTACATATCTTAACTAAAGTTATCTTGTGATACTATGGCACCAAAACCAAAACAAAGGTGCGCGGCGCAAGGGTCAAACCGCAAACATTACATGTGCCTTAAATAAATTACTTTGCGGAGCGCAAACGACACTGCATTTAAATGTGAGCGACGCTCTCTTATAAAACGGTTCAAACTAACCAGTATTACTTATTATAATTATACATACTCCGAATCACCTATTTTATAAGTCCAATGCTCCTAACAATATTTAGTAGCAATGAATTGGGGTGCTGGCATAGTATAACACCACTTCAGATGGTTCCCATATTATAATATGCCAATTGATCCACGGGTTTTGATACAACCTTTCCATGTTTACCGCAACTTAGTATCTTGTCAACTTATCTTAAGTTCAAGAATACTAATGCAAGGTTGGCCACCTCATAACACACGCACATTATATGATTGAGATTCTTGTAGGTTCAGCCGCATAACATTTGGTCGCGCACCATAACATTGGCCGCTCAAGGTTTGGAAATGAGCCACATCGATACTTGTGTCGAACCGTAACTAAATGCTCTCACGTCGGTGACAGTTAGCCCAAAAGGTGACACTTAGCCAGTAAACAAGCGCAACAAGCACGAGAAATAAAACAAGCAAATGGTACAACACGCGGGAAGCATAAGGCACAAAAAAAGAGGAAATCCTCATTGCCAAGCTCTCTAACAAGTCCAGCGCTCCACCTAAACGCTTGCACGTCCAGGCGCAAGATTAGACTGGGGGAACTTGAAGAGGTATGGTACCTAACTTATATATGGGTCTGGCCCATTAGGTCTAAGGCCCATGATGATAATAATAGAGTTCCCTATTTAAAGGGGGTTAACCCCTCATTTAGGGCATGCTCTCATGGAGAACCACCACCCCCACCATCCTAAAGGTGTAGATCTAATCAAGAGGAAGAGGAATAGGAAGAGGAAGAACGAGATGTGATTCTCCATTTCTGGTTGAAGACGATCCAAGCTCTCAAAGATAGATTCATACTCCTTGTAATCATTGTAATTTACATCAATATCAATGAATATCTCCCAATTTTCTCTTATATGTTTAAGTATGTTTTGGGTCCGTGCTTGTTTACACATTGTGCCACTTGACACATTCAAAAGGGGGAGGTTCAATATATGAATGTTATGTCATCAACACCCTTTTCTTTATATATATATTAATA
The DNA here is from genome assembly GCA_032199755.1 of Ambrosia artemisiifolia. Lineage (NCBI taxonomy): Eukaryota > Viridiplantae > Streptophyta > Magnoliopsida > Asterales > Asteraceae > Ambrosia > Ambrosia artemisiifolia. The sequence goes on from CM063516.1 coordinate 37,458,330, forward strand.
GAAAATAGATGTTTTGGTCTTGTTTGCTCATGCCATTAAGAATACGAGGGCTTCACTCTAATTCACGGTAGCTCGGCTTGATAAGTTGGCTGTTTTTCTTGGTTTTGATGATTTGTATATGTTCTCTTTATACAATCAAATAATAAGTTAGCAGCAATATCGTATTATACATATCTCAAATAACTCACTATCAAACTAAGTAATACTACAAGGAAATGAGTAATCAACTCGGAGCTCAAACTTGGTCCAAACAACTATACGAGCCAACGAATATAATAAAAGCCTATGAGCCATGTAGGCCTGATCATTTGTGTTAATTGTTCACATATTTTTATTAAATATACATACGGGCGTGATACTTATCTATGCTATTATATAATGCATCATAGATAGGCAACATAGTAATTTAACTTTATTTGAGGAGGGTATTATTGTAATTTACCTCAAAGCTCAAGACACATTAATACATTATTTAATAGACTTATAATTAAATATTTATCGCCAATGATGTTGTAGCCTAGTGGTTGCAATGGAGGTGGGAAGGTTTACCCATTTTGTGGGGTTCCTGCTCTAGGAGGTCACAGGTTCGAATTCCACTCAGAGTAGGGTTATTCTGAAATGAGGGGCTGGACCTGGGGGGGGGGGGGACCGGACCTGAAGGGTGCGGAGCTTCGTTATGGGTGGTGTACCGTTGGCCGTTCAAAAAAAATATATTTATTACACTCATATAAAAATAAAATAAAATAAAAATACATTAATAAAGAACTCTTTATCCCAGCTATTCGAATTCTTGTAACCCGCATGAATTAATTCTCGCATGATTGCTTTTCTGTTGTAACTGATAATCAAGTTAATATTAAGCAATTAGAATCAACAAGTCTTACACATAGAATCACTCGCTGTTGTCAACAAAATCGTGATCCACCTTCACCGCCGCTTGGAAACATCCTGGAAAGCACCACCGTATCCAAGCCACTCCACCACAATAGGTTATGTTACTTTTGTGGACATCTATGCATTATCGGTCATCTTGCCGTCAAGTATAACTTTTCTTTTATGCTTTCCCATCTTTGTTTGTCACTTGGAATTATACATGGCTAGGTTAGGAAGTTTTAGGAATAATATGATAACCTCTTTATCAAAACTAAGATGCTTAACAGAATTCTAAAATTCTATACTGTTAAAGTAATGGGTATGATAGGTTTTTGTAATTAGATTATGATATTTGTCACCCAATGCAATCCAATGATTTAAATGTGAGATTTTTACTCTGAAGTGTTATTTTTGTACTAATGAACTTCCATCACTTCTTTTATGCTACATGGACATTTTCAACTTTCAACCATGAATTTCTTGCAGCCATCTTCACGTTTTGTAAATTATAGGGGCAGAGGTAGTTAAGTGGAACCAACTGCTACGTGTTTTTTGTTTTTATTGGGGAAAGATAGTAGATTTAAAATGTTATAACAATAAAGAATTTTCCTTTAATGTCTAAAATATATAATTTTGGTTATTCCTTTTATTGTTGTAACATGATTTAACAGTTTGTAACCTTAATGGCTAAAAAAAATAAACGTTTATTCATTGTAGTTAGGTAAAATTGATTTAGGTTTTAACTAGGTTCAAGCTGTTGTTACCAAGTTCTATAGGTGATGATCTACGATCATATGCAAATATTACTTCTTTCTCATATGATGATCTAATTCAATTGCCTGAAATTATTATATACAGCTAATAATTATACGATATTTCTTTAGCCTTTTAGTATAATTGATTTAAATAATTTCAACTCTATTACAATGGTTTCAACCAAATTAATCTATATTTATATTACTATAAAATACCTTTTTAGGACATTATGCTAATTTTCAATCAATTTTGGATGCCCTACAAAAGGTTTTACGCATTTACTATAAATATTTTATGCATAGTAGCGTTTACAGTACATTGTTGTCGTGCGTCTTTTGACAAGCCAATACATTCGATCTTTACTTAACGACATAAATATTGTTTGATGTGTCTTATTATATTATAAGTCAAACTATTTAGTTTTATCTTATCATTTCTTTCATTTTTAAATTTTAATTAAATTTTACAATTTTGGTCAAGAACTGTTATTTACGTTGGGAACTGATGTCGTCGTCACTATTCTGTGGAACCAACATCATGTTGTGTCCCCACCGCATCGTGCGGGCACCTCTCTAATTTTTATTAAATATACATATGTGAGTCAGGGATCAACTTTTTAATGAGCTAATCTACAGACCCGTCTATGAAACTTTGAATTTTATTTTTCATCACAAATTTTACTCACTTTTAGGGAGGACCTTGCGGGAAGGCCATACGGGTATGATACCTGAACTGGTAACACCGCCGCCACTAGGGGTGTTCAGAATTTGATCCGAATTCGAAAAATTTGAAATTCAACTTAATTCGATTCGATTATCAAGAATTCGATTTCATGATCAAGAATTCAAATTCGATTCAATTCGAGTTCAATAAATCGAATACGAATTTATGATTTTAAATTCGATTCGATTTAAAATTCGAATAAAAATAATACATATTTATTATGTATATAATTATATACACACCTATAACTTTATAACATGGACTAATCTATGAATTCGACCTACATCATAAATTAACCCATTACCAAGCTCAAGCCTAACTAAAGCCCATAACTTAAGTCTTAACCTTAAACGAATTTATTAGAATTCACTTCGAATTCGAGTTTCTAATACAAATTCGAATCGAATTCGAATTGAGTTTTTTATTCAAATATGAATTCAAATCGAATTTGTCAGCTTTTATCGAATTCGAATCGAATACGAATTCAGTAAAAAAATAAATTATTCGAAAAATTAGATTCAAATAATTCAAATAATTCAAAAATTCGTTATTCGGTTCGATGAACACTCCTAACCGCCACCCTTACAGGTAGGCTATGCGGGTATCGATTACATGTTTGGTTTACTGATTGTGTTGATACAATATATGATTGTTAAACGGTCATATATCCATCGGGCCCATTTAAAAAATATTATTTCTTTTAAATAATCCACTATAAATACAAACCATTTTCACACTAAATTTACAAACAATATTCACCCACACATAAAATATTCTCCATTTAACCATTTTTTGATCTCTCTCAAATAGAAACGACGAGTTGGACTAAAGAAGAGAAAATAACATTGGCTAGGGCTTAGCTGAGTCTCGCCGAGAATATGACTTGCAGGTCGTGTTAGTTTTGGGATGTAGTCCATGAACGATATGGTCAAAATGTGCGTGAAACAAACCGTAAGGTATATGAGATGTAACCTTAACATGACTCATATAATCAATCATAACCCACATACATCTAAAATCATGTAACCTTAACATGATCCGTTTAACCCATTTTTTCTAAATGTGTCACGGCTTAACAAATAGTAATCAAGTTGTAAACATGTTAATCGGTTGGTTGGATGTGAAAGTGGGTTAAATGGGTTTAATTTAACACGTCGATCTGTTCAATTAAACAAATCAATCCAAACATAATCCATTGAATAAATCAACCCAACTCAAAGACAACCAACTTATCAAACAGGTAGATATAACAACCCATAGCCTGATTATTATTTTTTTTTGCCGGGTCAGAAATTACCACCAAGAGGAACCTGATACCTTTAAGATATTTCACCCTAAATAATCAACATCCCACCATTGTTTTGACTTTGACTTGTGACTTCATATGATTCAACTTCAAATAGAGGTATTACATTAATGTTGCACAAAACTTCAAAATACAATTCTACTAGCACAAAAAATTACAAATTCATAAAATGTACAACTTACAAGACATATGGTAAATAATAACTGTAACATAAAAAAAGATTCACACACAACACCACAATATATCTGAACAAAACACAAAAGCTAATGAAATCACTTTCTATGGAAACTGTGTAATGATCTTGGAGAACCCTCAAACAGATCCAACAGATAATTCTCAAGATCATCAGCACTATACTTGATATACTTTTCACTGATATTATTTGCATGCCTGCCAACAAAAGTTCTATAAGCTTGAATCACCTTGAGTGACATTGAGATCCTGAGATCTTCACAGAGTTGACTATTCGGTATTGACCATCCGGTTTGACTTTTGTAAATTTCTTCAAAGGCAGTGTAGAATCCTTGCAGCCTATCTTTAAGAAGAGTCTTGGAGATTGAACCTGAGTTACCTGAATGATAAAGCCCCTCATCTCTAAGTAAACTCAAGATTGAGCTCCATGTGGATCTTTCGTAACTCATCGCGTGTTGTTGAAATTTCCAGTTATGTTTTCGAATCCAGTTATCACCGAGTAAGGTTCTTAGCTCTGACCCTTTGACTTTTTCAGCCATGTAATGGATGTTGTTCATCAAGAAAAGGTGTCCCAGTGCTTCTTCTTTGTATAATCTTGATTTTTCCTCTAGGTTGGACTCAAGAATCGACATTAGTGAACGAAAATGCAGCGCCATTGGAGATAAGCATGAGTTCTCATTGACGCTATCGTCTTCACAGGCAGGACTTGTGTCTGGTGATGATGATGAATCTTGATCTTGATCATCACCATGGTCTTTTAAAAGGGTATTTAGGGAGAAACTATACTCGATAAGGGTGCGAATGTAGTTCATCACGTAACGAGTGAGATGGTGTATCCCACCTCCAGGAAAAGCCGCATTTGACACGTTGGACCCCACTGCGTTCTTGAAATCAAGAAATGTTGCAGTAACGCAATCACCAACTCGAGTAAGCACATCTTGGAACTCGGTTCTTAAATATAACCCATTTTCGTCAGGATAAAAAGACTCGATATCTGGTGTAAGATCTACTAACACTTCATACATGTCTAGAATCCTAAGCAATTTTTCGGGTTGGTGGGTTCCAACCGCAATCGCTTCTGCAAAATTTAGAAGCTGCAAGACTGAAGCTTTTGATGACTCGGTAAAACAGAATGAGGATACAGACTCAGTTTGACCGAAAATCTGCTCACACAAGAACTTCTCACTTGCAAGATAATTTCTTACAAAGATTTTCAACGCTTTCGTCCATCGCCTGATCTTGTTATTCAATGTAGCCCATTCCATTTTCAGAACATCTTCGATGCTCGTTTTCTCCACTTCAAGAATATATAAACAATCATCCAACGCATCTTTACGGACGCTGATGAATGCTTGAGAGCATTCTTTATTGTAATTTGAATCAAACATCAAATTAGCAATATTTTTCAGATTAGGAATAACATTAGGATTAATCAAATCCATGATGTAAACCTCGGATCCTCGGCTTATACTATCTCTTTGAATTGAATCATCAACTGAATCATCCCCAAAAGAGAATCTTGAGCTATCATCAAACACATCATCTTCAGTAGACCGAAAGGAAAAACGCTCACGCTCTAGATTTTGCCTATTATGAACAAGCATATGCTTGAATTCCTCCTCAAGTCTTGCCATGGACGTCTGAAGAACATCATTAGCCTTCCTTAAGAGCTCATGTTCTTCGCTGTTTTTACTCGGATTCAAACCCTCTAATCTCTCAATCGCTCTCCTAACCTCATCAACCACCTTCAAATACTCCTTAGCTTCATCAGGCCCAGAATCCCATATCATAGATTGACCAACTTCCCATGTCATAACCTTATCATGTATCGATTCAATCCGCCCCTTCATATCACTCAACTCCTCATTCCCATCTTCTTCTTCTTCATCTTTACTCTCGGTTACCTTCACCATAACCGCCAATCGCGCGCCTAAATCCTCCAAGATCCTAACCGCCTCATCCGATAACTTCTTGTCAGACTCCAATTCCCTCAAAATCAGCCTAGCAGCATCTATCAATTTCTCTTCTTCCACTCCCTCCATCATGGGATTACAACTTCCCATAACAATATACACCAACAAATCAACAAACCCAACACAAATAGTCAAATAAACACACTGTTTTAAGTCCAAAAAAATGCTCTGAACTCAAAGAGGCATTTCTTCAAACACTTGGTGTGCAAACAAAAACTCCAAAAAAAGCTAATAAAACCAAAGAATTTAAATGACCCAGATGAGAAAACAAGATCCCAAACCAAAAGCACCGAATAAATTAATAAAAAGAAACTTCATCATCCAGAACGTGATCAATAATTAACTGATCACAAAAGTACAAAACTTGAACTTATGGGTGCATGTGTTAGGTATCAATATGTTTAATAACCTGACAAAAAGAAACAAAACCAACCAACTAAATAACCCTAATTGAATGTTTTAAAAAAAAATAAAAAAAGGCTAGATCTTTTAAACAGACAACCTGTTAATGGGAGTATCCTATATTTTCGGAGCTTTCAAGGTTTGGAAACAATATAGAATGAATAGTTGCAGCTGGAGGTGGTTTGGGTGTTTCTTGATTGATGTTATTATTGTTATTCAGCGGTTAATCAGGCGTAGATGAAGCATCGATGGTTGTGCTAACGTGGCGACAGGTTATTGGTTGTTGCAAAAGTCTTTGGTTTGACCAGGGTCAGTTTTGACCAACATGCTTAACTGTTGTGTTTGACTTTTATATTGTTATTTTTAGTAAATACGGTTTATAGTTGTAAGATTTTTATTTTTTTTGGTTAGGGATTTCTATAAATGGGGTGGGCGGCTAAATGGACGTCCTTTTTACTATCTATATACCTTCTTAGGTAAATATAATTTTTTATCATTGAGCCTCTGTGCTACCGGCCAGATGGCCTCCCCAACTTGGGCCATAGCCGGTCATGGTCTAAATAGCATATTATATTAAGGTTATGATCAAATACATAAGACACTTTTTCTAGGAAGGGTGAGAAGGATTGTGATACATTGATCATACATTTGAAGGGTTGAGATTAGTTTGTTTGAAAAAAAATAAATAATAAATTAAAGGAAGGGTATAAAAGAAAAACCACATTTGTTGATTTTCTCTCTCCACATGCAATGCACATGTCAATTCCCCCCATCATTTTAAAACGTCTATAACTTTTTCATACGATATTTTTTTTTCAAAAAAAATTCACCATATTAACGAGCTTTTTTTATCTTTAATATGAGTACCACATTGCTACATTAAAATTGAAAAAAAAATCGCGTTAAATGAGTTTTCTTCTCTGTTGTGTCTTATGCTCGTTCATTGTGTTATAGTATGCACGTGTGCTTTATAAATATGTTATTTATGTTTTTTTAGTCTACACATGATTTAACTTTGTCTATTGTGATTTTAGTATATTTTTCATTGTGTTTTACGCAAATGAGTTTTGTATTTAGGTGTACATTGTGTTTTATTATGTTGTTCATTGTGTTTAAGTCTATTATTCATTGTGTTTTAGTCTTCTGTTCATTGTGTCTTTAATATGTCGTCCATTGTGTTTTATTAGACTGTTCATTGTGTTTTATACCCTATTGTTCATTGCATATTTAATTGATACTCATTGTGTTTTATGTTATCTCTATTGTGTCTTACATAACTGGGTTTTCAACTTTTTTTCAAAAGTATTCATTGTGTTTTAATCTTATGTTCATTGTGTCCTTATTATGTATTTTTGTCGTCTATTGTGTTTTACACAATTGGGTTTTTTACTTTCTTTTCAAAAGTATTCATTGTGTTTTAGTCTTCTGTTCATTGTGTCTTTAGTATGTCATCCATTGTGTCTTACGCAACTGGGTTTTCAACTTTTTTTTTTCAAAAATATTCATTGTATTTTAGTCTTCTATTCATTGTGTCTTTAGTATGTCGTCCATTATGTTTTACTAGACTCTTGATTATGTTTTACACCTTATATTTAATTGGTGCTCATTGTGTTTTACACTCCATTGTGTCTTACGCAAGTGGGTTTTTGAATTTTTTTCAAAAGTATAACAATATGGTACTTATATTAAAGATAAAAAGACGCTCAATGTTACAGTATAATTTTTTTTAAAAGATGACGTATAAAAAAGTTACGAACATTTAAAAATGAAGGTGGAAATGGCATGTGACTTGCATGTGCATATTTTTTTGACAAAACTACTTCTCCCACTTGTTTAATCCTTTAGACACATGTCATTTTCTAGTGCTTCTCATCCTTCTCATTTTTTATAGCCTTTGTAGAGTAACCCAACCCTATTATATTATATTATGTATAAAAATTATAATTAGAGATATATAACTATTAGCAATATATAAATAAAATATTTATTAAATAATGAATGACTTGAGCGTGTGTCATGCTCAAACTTTAAAAATAGAAATCTAACTGAGCCAAGCTTGAGCCCTAGCAGTCTTTTAATTAAACAAGACGAACTCAAAAGTAAACAAGCTAGGGTTTGACTTGGCTCGTTTACACAGTTACACCTAGGGGTGAGCAAAAAAAGGTACGGATCGAAAAAAACTGATAGTCGGGTTTCTTTTCGGTTCTGAATATAATAGTTTCTTCGGGTCGGGTCGGTTCTTGGTTCTACATATATAAAAACCGAATGTTTCTGAACCTACCCGAAATTAAACACAAATATGAGCCTAACCCAGGTTATTAACAATAACAATCCAATAAATTAAAGGACATAGCCACTGCCGGCCTTTAATAGGGGCGGCGTGGGTGACGGCTCCAGGCCCGAAATCCCGAGGGCCCGCAGTTGTTTTTAATTTTATATATATATTTAGGGTAAACTTTGTTGCTTGAATCATCTGTTGGAGCCTAAGTGCTATTGGCTCCAACAAACCTTGTGTCTTCATCAGCAGTTTGACAATCAGTGGTTTCTTTAACAGTCTTTGTAATCAGTAGTTTGTCCAGCAGTTGTTTGGAAACAGCAGTTAGAGTCAACAGTCTTTGAGAGGATTCTTGTATGCAAAATATTGTTTTATTGGTAATCAGGTGTTAGTATGTTTTGGCTTTTCAATTCATCTGTTCTTCTCCAGGTCAGCAAACCCAACAATTTTGTGGGCCTAATATGTGAAGGCACGAGAATTTGGGAGGGAAGGTGAGAGACGAACAAGGATTCAGAAGGCGGAAGGGTTTACCGTTTACACAACCAATGCCGAGCACTCTGGACTTTCAGTCATAAGCCCGGTTTTTTATATTGAGTTTTTATATATGGTGATTATGTTTAAATTATATAGGCCCAGTTTAATTGTTGTGGCCCTAGGCCCAATTTGTTTTTTTACCGTTTTCAGAGACGGCCACGGACAAAGCCTCAGGACATGACTTTTAATAACATTACATGATAACTCTCGTCCATAATACTTGACATCATGTGCCCTGTTCCCAAATGCTCACTTGTGGATGACTTCCTCGACAACCATTAGAAATTGGGATTCGAATGGTGACACATCACAATTTGACCCATTTGTATTTTTTTTGAAACTCAATGCTTAATATACAAGCGTTAAGTACCGGGTCCTAATGGTGAGAACATCGCCACTTGACCCGTTCATGAGTTGCACACTTCGGATGCAACACTGACTTTGTTACTTAGCATACACTATTTCTATTATAGTCAAAAGTTGCTGGGAATTGCTCCTCTGTTTTACAAACATCCAAGCCTTTTTATCTTCAATTGATTGCTGTTATTTGGTATCCAGTCATATGTTATTGCCTCTAATCAATCACTACACTTGCACTCCGCAAATACAAAGTAGATTATATAAATACACTATACTATTCTATTGTCGTTGATAACTAAATTAGTTTAAAGAATTTGTATCATATTGTTTGGAGTATATTTGTTTAAATTGAAGATTTCTATATCAGATGTTCAGTATTATGATGATATGATATATTGATATATAATATTACCTCATCCTCATGCATTGATGCACATGCAATGCAGCCTTGTATAAATTGGGTCGGGTCGTGTCGGTTTTTTAAGAAATGGACTGAGGAACCACTGGGAAATGGACCAAGACTGAACTGTAATATAGGTTCTGTTTTTCGGTTCCAGATTTATAGATATTTCGGTTTTCGGGTCGGTTTTTCTTAAATGCTCACCCCTACTTACACCCCTAGTTTTAAGAGCTTGGTAGATCCTATCAGATAGATGGTTTATAACATGGTTTCTTTATTGCGAATTTCTACGATTGGAAGCAAAATTATCAACATGCCTCCAAGATGGTACCCGGAAATGGTCAATGGAGAGGTGATTGGAGATGGTCAATGTCAGATAATGATCCTAACTTCAGCATTTCTATGAACGTTCTTTGACATATTATGTTGGCTGTTGGTTCGTAGTCACTTTTCGCATACATGTTATCGCATTATCACTAGAGAAAAAGAGAGATTAACAATGGTTCAATTAAAAATAAGGTACCAATGACTAAAAAAGTCCTCGTGCATAAGCAAGATAATTTCAGATCGAGATATCGCTAATCCTATGGTCAAATATGAAATCTTAATCACATATTCTAAATTGCATCTGCACCTTTTTTGGGGAAAAAATCGTAACACCATAAGATTTTTATCAGCATGACAATCTCAAGCCTTTATACTATAGTATTGGTGTTCACCAACCAAACAGAAAATTTGATGCACATTAACAACAAAAAAAGCCGCTCTATTGGTTGTGAAGCATGGCATGACTGGTTATACATTTGGTGTTCTGTTCTAATCAAGTTTTAATTTTGGCCATTTGGCCAATTTCTCGAAGCTCAGGTACAAAGACATTTATATATGGTCTTAGAACTTAGCAGTTAAAATACAAGCAATCACCTACAGTTTCACGCAGCCCAGAAAGGTTTAGAAGCCGGCAATGATTGACCTTTTGTTACATGATCGGAAGGCGTATCTTCCTCGTCATCATCATCTTCATCTTCATCTCCATACTCCATGAGACCGATTAAAGTTTCTGCAGTGGTTTGAGATAATGAGTCACAAAGTCAAAATTACATTTAGCTAGCGGCAAAACAGTAATGGGTCAAAAGGGCATTTTTGTTGGTTGGGCCTGTAACATTTTGTCCATTTTTTTAAATAACCCATTTGACATGTTGGGGGATAAAATACAACCCAAATCAATCCCTTCATTAATGAGGTAACATTGCCACCTCTGCGTCATCATCATCATCATCATACTCAGTTTATCCCACCTATACCAAAGCTAAGGTAGGGTCTGAGGAGGGTAAGATGTAGACAGTCTTACCTTTACCCCTAAGAATAGAGAGGCTGCTTCCAGTGAGACCCCCCGGCTCGATGTGGTTTGGTATCAAGCCTTGGACATAAGGCACAGAACACTTAGCAATCGGGACAAACCCGATCGGTGCATGTACCCCCTTTGTCTTTTGGCTATCAACGCCACCACATGATGCATGATTAACCGTCCGTCATTTTTAACGTTATTTTCACGAAATTAGTAAAATAACGTTAAAACTAGTGCAACTTTACGTTTGCCCCCCTAGGGCCACACATATAACATTGCCACCTCTGCGTATTGCATATAAATGTGGTTAAGACTGTAAGCTTACCAGGCACTGATTTGGTTTCTGGTTTGGAGGTGGTGCTTTTCACCTCCACCGCCTTTGTTACCGCAACAGATGATTCGAATCTTGGAGGTGGTGGGGCTGGTGTCCTTGAAGGGGGCGGGGGCATGGTTCTCGGAGGAGGTGGCATCATGCCATTGGATACTGGCTGAGCCAGCTTCTTTGGAGCTGGAATTGATGATTTTACTTCACTTGGGTTTAAGATTCCTGATTCCTGCGAAAAGTCATAAGCACACAATGCAATAGGATTCTCAATGATTGGTTAAATGATGAGAAAATAAGATCAATAAGAAACAAGGTGTGAAAATCAAGATAACCATGCAAGCACGGTCTAAAACAGAGAACCACATGATACTGTAGAGATGCATGTTTAATCTTTAGTGACTATTGATCTCCAATGAATCTGTCTAGTGGAATGTTGTCTATGCATGACATGACCATATTGCAAGTTGAGTAAGCATAAACAGAGACTTTTTAAAGTAACAAGTAAGAAACAACATTTTGTCCGCTTTTTTCAGAAAATGTCCTAGAGGTGCAACTTCAATCGATCAACTTTTAAAGAGTCGTTTCATTATGTTTTATGTCTAAATGTTCAAATGAGGTTTATTGTAAAAAGACAAGTTTGAAAAAAAAGGCCAAACAGATAATCATTAAAACAATATACTTTTGGTAAACATATTTGACACGGTAATTTCTTCAAAAATGTACTCGACTTGATTATCATATCATGTATAGAAAATTCAATTTGAAAATGTAAGATAACTCGTGCTTTCATGCCTGTAGCCATTGCAAATTTAGATAAATGATTAATAATGCATGGAGTGGACTGAATTAATAAGTCCCAGTTAAAACTTAAAAGCACCAAAGCAGCGACAGTCTTGAGGCTTCCTACGCATTTATAAACCCTGTGAAAACACAAATGTCCAACACACAGGTCCACTATCAGCTGTAAACTTCATACAAGGTCAGAGAAAAATACCTGTAATAATAAGTAGCAAGCGTCAGAGCCAAAATAATACCAACAATATATTAACAAAAACAATATGCATGTGCAAAAGAAAATGAGAATCTTAATACGATCCATTTAAATGCAATAAAGATTAACAAAAACAGTTTGTTTTGTTCAAATGAAAACCAACACATTCAAGCCAGAGAATAACTTAGTTTATCCCATTAACTGCCCACTCCTGAAAATGCCTAAAACAATCCCTAAAATAAATGCAATAAAGATTGTAACTAACATGAACCCGGCTTCTCACATTAGTTGCAGCTAGAGCGGGCAATTCAAGCCCATTGGCGCTTTGGATTATAATTTATTGTTTATCTACAGTGGGCCACATTTATAGATATACATACAGGGTTAGAGCACAGATACCTGATGTGCTTTAACAGGCCCTTCCTGAAACTTGCGTTTGTGAGTGGGCTGTTTTTCCTTCTCAGAAATGGTGCTTGCAGTTGTGTTTCCATTTTTTTGGCTAACAGAAATCGTAGACGTGATAGGAGAAGTTACTTGCTTAAGGGCCAAGGCAACTTGTTGCAAAGGAGTTGCTTGCGGATATATCCCACCATAACCATTATAGCTTGTACCATGTGAAACAACAGGGGTGGTGCCAGGGTATGTAACCAAAGAAGTTACTGGGGAATGAACATATCCTGCAGTCGATGCTGCTGAGCTGGCAGTTTTTTTGGCAGTGGTTTCCAACCCAACAGTCGGATTCTGGACCTCTGCCAGCAACTTCTTTGGTGGTGGTACAGCACCATAAACCTTAACCGAGGATACCCTGGGACGGTGAAATGAAATCAGACATAATATGTTTTTAATAAATAAAATAAAATGTAATTATTCTGTTCATGTACAGATGGCTACCTAGAGGCACCACATTCTGCACATATTGTATCTAGAAGATTCTCAGCCAGAAGCTTTGCATGCTCAAGGCTTTTAGGATTACTACTTGACAAAAAGAGATGTAATGGCTGTTGTTCTGCAATGAAAATAGAGTGGAAAAGAACAATTTATAAGTTTAGGAAAAAAAACGAAAAAACATAAAAAAGCGATATATATACACAACCTTCAGCATTTGATGTTAAATTTCCTGAACCACGCCCTCTTAGTAAGACTTTAGATCCTGTTTCATTCATAATGTGATTTACATACTGATCCTGCATGTACAAAACCCAACCAGAAGCAACAAAAAAGAACTCTCCCAATCGTATGGAGATGTCAAGGAAAGCTTCAAAATTAGAATTTTTCAACTTCATCGTGAATAATCGAAGCTATATAAAACTTACTAAAAAAATAACAGAAGTAAGATCAATATTGTAAAAGCACAAGAAAAAATGTAGAGAAGCTCACATTTGGTCCACGGATTCGCGCAGTGATATTCAAGGAGGGATCTGGTTCAAAGCCCAAGAAAAGACACGTACAAAATGGTTGAACCACCTAGCAAACAATACCATATAAAGTGTTTACTGACAATGATTTAGCTAATGCACCCTTTAAAAAATTATTAGCTGAACTTTCACCTTTAATCCATTACTTACAGGACCCTGCTTCAGGATATCCTCCACCATTGCAGCTGCCTGATCAACTGCTTTTATCCTGTCTGCTGTTGATTCCAACTACAGTGGCAAACCAAATAATAAATTTCGTACGGCATTATCCATAAGGATATAACCCATCAGGAATCCAGAATAACGACTTCCCAGTAAAAAGAATAAAGACCATGGTGGTCTCTGTGTATAACCATATTTTGGATTTCGTCACTAGCTATGACAAATTACAGACTTACTCCCACTGTTTAGCACTCTGTAATTTGTTTGGTCCCAAACACCAACTCACATTAAAAAATGACTGTTAAGTTGATGTTAAACATCACTTTTACCCCTTTTAACTACCCCCGCCTTTGCCCACACAACTTTCTGTAGTTAGGGACGAAATCTTGAATATACTAGGAAAAAAATATGAAGTCCTTGAAAATTCATGTTGCAATCAAAAACTTAAATGCCTACTTAAAAAAACATGTAGTTCTAAAGAAACTAGGAACTTTCTAAGTTAGTCTTCAAGTCCTATATTCCATGATATAGTTGCCATAACTTTGTTCTATATTAGCCAAAATAAATTCTCGCCATTAATGATTTTAAAGTTTACAGGAGCGTGCCGAAAAATATATAATCATTTTACATTAACTAGGTTAAATTATTATTATTAATTCAATCAATTTTAGCCTTTTTTATATATTCAAAGAATATGAAATGTTACAAGTCAATAGGTCACTATATACATTAACTTCATGAAGACTGTTGGGGAACTTACAAAATGTGAAGCAATACTTATACAATGTTGGAACATACGAAGAACTGTATGACTATATGACAATATTCAGAAAAGTGGGCTCCTAAATTAAGACTGTGCATTAAAATTTGGACATCGATATCTGTTTGGTCACCAGTTAGCTATATAAAAAGCACCAATTAAAGCATGTAAATCATCACACACGCTGAATCATGAAAGCCTCTATCCTAAACCAGTTGTATTCTGCAAAAATATAAAGCACATACGAGTTCCCGTCTGCAACCAGTTACTACAATAACTTATTTGGACAACAATAAGCATTTTAAAATTCCTAATTAATTTCCTTAACTTTATAAACTATGTGTTTCCACCAAAAGCATCCTACCAACCAAAAACCGATAGTCTGGAAAAGGCAACAAAAAGCGAACTTACATGAGTGCCAGCCGAAATGTGAAGATATAATGGTTTTTCACCGTCAGACGGTGCGTTTGGTGGTCGATATTTACCCCTGCAGTAATCATTTAGTATCACATAAGGAAGACAAGAAAAAAAGAAATCACATTCACATCAAAGTGAGCTACTTGCCTAGTTATCACTATGGCGCCAGTGCACATCTGAATCTGCACAAGTTAGAACACACAATCAGTGTTGAGCCACAAACTTTCAAATCCAGTTCTAGCTCTACCACAAAAAAAAAAAGACGTCTTATGTAAATCTCAATTATTTTGGCTCATTAATTATTAAAAAAGAACAACAGAATTTAGATTAACCTCCTCTTGTGTTTGTCGTTTTGTGAGCCTGTACCGAACAGACGATTCCGCATCATTTATGACAATCTCTCTTGCAATCAACTCTTCCTGAATCTTTGGCTACAAGAAAGATTTTCAATTAGTGTCTTCTTACATGACAAAAAGAACAAGTCATATTCTTCTTTCAACACTTCTTCGAGAAGAAGACAAAGCCATTAAATCTTGTTCCACAACAAACATAATCATATAGCGAAATGTTGAATGCAATTTCTATGTTTGAACTTTGAAGCAACAAAAACACTCCTATAACCAAGTGACAACACATGCAAGTATGCAACTAAAATAACCAATAATCCAATATATGTATCTTAAATTCATACTTGAATCTTTTGTGCCAACAAGGAGGCATGCTGCTGCAATTGCAAAGCCGCAGTCGAAACCGGAGCAACACGGGGATACGCGGTCCCAATATAACCCATGTTGCCCAATGGAAGCATTCCAGGGACTGCTAATCCACCTGAAACCAAGGTTTCAGCAGGCTGATCCCATTTCCTCTTTTTCCTACAATAATATTTAATCCACCAATACCAAATTACCAATCTAGTCATATCATATATATATATAGTTATATACTTGTTTGAAACTATAAACAATTAACATTAGGTGCGATTATATTAAAAAAAATGATGGAATGTTTGAGGAAATAAGATACCTTTGTTTGGTATGAGATGAATCGGTTGTAGCTGTTGACTCAGACTCCAGCATCGGAACCCTAGATCGATCGTCTTCGGTCATGTTTGTCGTTGTTGTTATTGGTTTATCTGTTTACAGGATTTAACAATTTTATATTTCTTTTGGGGATATTATTATTACTGCATATGGACTTTGGTACGTACCAATTTGGTATCGAGTACTGGTTTCATATCGTTAGATCCGTCATAAATAGTCTATGGTGTGCAAATAAATATAAAATGGTACCTACTTCTACCGAATCGGTATCAATATTTTTCAATATTGATACTGATTGGGTACTAATATTTGACAGATTCGGTAAAGTATTCGACATCCGTTTTTCCAAAAATTCAATATTAGTGTATTTGGTATCGGAAGCGGTACTGATTTCATTCATAATTCACATTGTTTTGAAATCCGGATTGGACATCGGACCGGTTGGACAGGGGTGTTCGAACCGGTCCGGTTCAGGGTATTGAACCAGGTGTGCTTCAAACGGGGGGTTGGACCGGGAACCGGGCCGGTTGAACCGGGTTTTAAAGGGATTGAACCGGGATTTGTTATATTTTTTAAAAAAATTTACCCTGTTAATTTTACGACACCATTCAGTTCTTACATCCGGTCTGACTGGATGGGCCGGTAAGAAGACCGGTTTAACGTCCGGTTCTAAAAACATTATTTTATCCATTTAATTACATAAACATACCCTAATTTATGTGTATGTGTGTATATTACATTTGTGTTTTTTTTTTACTTTTTAAAAATGACGCATAGACCCTACAAAAGCCAATAAACAATAAGTTGTAATTAGTAAGTATCAATAATTATTGGCCTATATGGCGAACAACTTTTCAAAAAAGTTGCAAAAGTCCACAATCGTTTTTAACGGACTCAACAAACTCCGCAATCCACATACTTTGTTTCAGTCAGTTGGCTTGGATTGCGGATTTTGTTAAGTCCATTAAAAGGGATTGCGGACTTCTGCAATTTTCTGAAAAGTTGTTCACCTAGCTTGCACGGCTGCACATCACCAAAGAAGCTTCAAGTTCGCATTTCCAGATTGTGTACTACCTATTTTCATTGAAATACAACTCAACCACCTAATGGCACTCTTAGTTTAAGAGATTCTAGTATTGTGCTATAATTCAAAT
Source organism: Ambrosia artemisiifolia (assembly GCA_032199755.1). Taxonomy (NCBI): domain Eukaryota; kingdom Viridiplantae; phylum Streptophyta; class Magnoliopsida; order Asterales; family Asteraceae; genus Ambrosia; species Ambrosia artemisiifolia. Next base: position 37,475,733 of record CM063516.1, read on the forward strand.
GTGAAAAGTCAATATTGTAAACTTGGATATGATGGCTCACTGCATGGTGGTTCTGTCAACATAATAAGTAATTTTTTTATATGCAATACAACCCAAAGATGACAGATAAAAGGCTATAAATATGACATATGAAATATCTCAATCCTAGTCATAATGAGAATAGGAACAAAGAAAAATGTTATTATTGGGTTGCATATATTTATATGTGTTGTAGCATTTATATTTGAGTTTTGTCATAGCTCTCTATACTTAGACTGATTACTTCTATAAGTTACTCAAAACACTTAAAAAACATTTATTCATTATCATCATCTTGGTCACTTATATCAGTTCTATTGCAATGAACACCCCCCCCCCCCTTCCAAGCCTGTTCTAGAAATTCATGTTTACATAGAGTCAGGTTGATCCTTAGCATCTGCATCATTCTTTCGTATCCATTCAATAAAATCGCTTAAATTTGTGTATGCGCACCCCCCTTTGCTGACGCTACTTGTAACCTTTTCTTTAATCTCCAACGCCTTAACTTTGAACGTTTTGTCACTAAGCAACCGTTCCACCTTACTTGTTATCTCTCCTCGAGTAATGACGCCTCCTTCATCCTTTTGAAATCCTATGCCAGTCCTCCAGATGTCACAAGCGTAAGTCGCGTTCTGAAACTGATCACAAAAGTGTGGCCAACACAAAAAAGGCACACCAGTTGTGACACCTTCTAAAGTAGAGTTCCAACCACAGTGACTCATGAAACACGCTACAGAAGGATGCGCCAACACCTTCTGTTGTGGTGCCCAACTCACAATTCTCCCACGAAAACCAACTCTTTCCATATATCCATCCGGATAGTTAGCACTAGTCTCCTTGGTCGTACCTGGTCGAACCACCCACAAGAACGGTCTGTTGCTAAGTTCAAGACCAAATGCTAGTTCTTCAAACTGAGTTTGATTAAAAGTAGTGGAGCTCCCAAATGCAACATAAATGACTGAACATGCTGGTTGTTGATCAAGCCATGTTAAGCAGGTAGTGTCTTCTTGCCAGAAGTGGCCTGTCTGTTCAGCTAGTCGGTTTCTTGCCAAGAGAGGGCCTATCGGTAGCAGCTGCGGGTAAAGGCTGAATGCTGCAGCCTCTAGCTCAGGACACGAATTACATATATACCTTTCTATCAGTCTATAAGCTTCTGCAGTCTGTACTACAAATTTAAAAAATACCTCTACGATAGTTGAGTCCTCAAAGCACGCCCATGGGAGGTTCTGCGGTTTTATAGGTGGCATAGCTTCAGACAGTCGAATCATCTCATCACTTAGAGGTATGCCTGCAATAAATATAGGTGGCATAGCTTCAGACAGTCGAATCATAGCCAGCTAAGAATATTGAAATTTAACTGTTAACCAACATGGAAATAAATGAAAATTGCGATGGATAAGATGATAACACACGTGGAAGAGTCGGCTAACACTTAGCCAACACTTTTCTAATCAGGCTAAATTTTAGCCGACTCTTTACACGTGTGGTAATCGTTCATTGGATATTTTGTGGACCAGTTGTAATTTTCAAGGAATTTTTTTCGCCGACTAAATTTCATCCGACTCAGCTTATGTGGCGCGTTTTGATTGGATGGTTTTGGAAATGTTTATTATGAATGGGGTAAAACTGAATGTTTATATCGACAAAAAACGGGTCAAAACGTTTATATTGATGCTTTTCCCTAACGACGCCTCCAATATGCAAAACTATATAAGCTTCTCACCATTCTTGTTTATGATACCATCATCAATCAATTTCTGACAGGATAATATCGTTGCCAATGTAGCAACCGAGGCAGGCCTGAAGGCGGCTCTTCTAACTCCCATCTTCTTAGCCACTTGTATGGCCCATCCTAAGCAATCATCAGCAATAAGACAAGTAACTTTACTTGGGTCATCTTTATTAATCTTATCTATCAGTTCTTCAAGCTTGAGTGGCATGGTTTGTAATATCGACAAGGCCAGCTTACATGGGTCACTCCTGTCCTCCCATGGTTCTAACCCATCAGGCAGTGAGACCATCTGCATCAGACCACCAAAACCATCTTTATGTAAACAGTTGTTTGTCACTAGATGGTGACTGACCTCTGTGTTGATGAAGGTGACTTTAACTCCTTGTGATACTAAACATTGAGCAAGCTCCAGTGTAGGAGTTACATGGCCTTGTGCAGGATAAGGTATTACTAGAACATGAGGTTTTGTCATGAGTTTTCTTTGGAGTGTTTATGCTTTCTGAATTTGATTAAGTTGAGCCAACTTTTGTACACAAAAATGGCCGATCGAGCAAGTCAATCTATGGGTTCTCTGCCTCGGTGCCTGGTGGCATGCATGGTAGCACATGTCCTTACCTCCTAGTGACAAATTTCCTTTGGTTGACACTTGCAGTGGCTTTGTTGTGTAATGTTATATGTGTCAAACAACTAGCAATAATTGACAAATCTGTCTCACTGCTCAAATGTGACTTTCATGGACAAAAAACTTGTCGATGGATGGCTTTTTGATATGCTTGAAGTACATTAAAAAAACAAAATAAAATAGATTTCAAAGTGTTCGATAGAGATTTATCAACGATTAGCGATGGATGGATTTTGAATGTATTTTATTATAACTAGATGTTGTTACCGCGTGTTGAGGTGGATTATGGTGCGAGCTCTAATTAACTGCAAGTTTTAATCAGATGTGTTTGTGAACCATGGAGACGATCAGTGTATATAAACAAAACACATGCATTCAAGGTTTTAGGTTAACATAGCGCAAATACGTTGGATCAGAGTTCACTGCAGCCATTTAAAAGTTGCCAGTAACCTATATGTGTGTGTATATATTTATGTGTATGTGCGAGTGCGCGCATATGTGCTAGTAAACAAATTACAATAATTGACAAGCAGATGTCCTTCAAAGCCACATTATGGTGCTCTAATTCACATATGAAAATTTAATATCATAAGTGATATGATGCTTCACATTATGTCCTTAATAATAACTATTATTAATATTCATTCCAACCAAAAGATGACAGAAAAAAGGTTACAGATATGAAATATCTCAAATCCAACAACAGTGAAAACAAGAACAAAGGACAATGTTTGATGTAATGAACACCAACCAAAATCTGTTTTAGAAATTCATGTTCCTATAGAGTCAGGTTGATCCTTGGCGTCTGCGTCATTCTGTTGTATCCATTCAATGAAATTGTTGAGATTTCGGTGAGAGCACCCTCCTTTACTAACGCTACTTGTAACCTTTTCTTTAATATCCAACGCCTTTACTTTGAATGTTTTATCAGTGAGCACATTCTCCACCTTACTCTTTATTTCTCCTCGAGTAATGATACCTGCTTCATCTTTTTCTAACCCCGCCCCAATCTTCCAAATGTCACAAATGTAAGTCTCGTTGTGAAATTGATCACCAAAGTACGGCAAACACAAAAAAGGGACTCCGTTTGTGACACCTTCTAAAATAGAGTTCCAACCACAGTGACTCATGAAACATGCGACCGAAGGGTGGGACAAGACCTTTTGTTGTGGTGCCCAACTCACGATTCTTCCACGAGAACCGATTCTTTCAATATATCCATCCGGGTAATCAGTTGCAGTCTCCTTGGTCATACCTGGTCGCACCACCCACAAGAACGGCCTGTTGCTAAGTTCAAGACCAAGTGCCAATTCTTCAAACTGTGTTTCGTTGAAAATAGTGAAGCTCCCAAATGCAACATAAATGACTGAACAAACTGGTTGTTGATCAAGCCACGCTAAGCAGGCGGAGTCTTCTTGCCAGAAGTGGCCTGCTTGCTCAGCTAGCCGGTTGCTTGCCAAAAGAGGGCCTATCGGTGACAGCTGCGGATACAGGCTGAATGCTCCAGCCTCCAGCTCAGGACATGAGTTACATATAAACCAGTCGGTCAATCTAGAACTTTCTGCAGACTGTACTGCAACTTGAAAAAAAACTTCTATGGTAGCCGAGTCTTCTAAGCACGCCCATGCGAGGTTCTGAGGTTTTATTGGTGGCATGGTTTTGGACAATAGAATCATCTCATTACTTAGAGGTATGCCTGCAATAAAAGGTTCAAGAAAAGTTATATATTAGTATTGGCGGATCCAAATTTGGACCGGGTCAGAAACATGACCGCTCCTAAAAAAATCTAGCTCTAATAGAAGAATAACTACCCGTAAAATACTAAATTTGTCTCACCTTTTTCGTTTATAAACCCATCATCAATCAGTTTCTGAAACGACAATATGGAGGCCAATGTAGCAACCGAGGCAGGCCAGAAGGCTGCGCTCCTAATTCGCATCTTGTTCGCCACTTGTATGGCCCATGCCATGCTATCATCAGCAATAACACAACTAACCTTACTACTGTCTTCTTTATTAATCTTCTCTATCAGTTCTTCAAGCTTGCGAGGCATAGTTTGTAACATCGACAAGTTCAACTTACGAATGTCACTCCTGTCCGCTGATGACTCTATACCGTCAGGGAGTGACACCATCTGCATCAGACCCCCAAAACCATCTTTACCTACACAATTGCTTGTCACGAGGCTGTGATTGATCTCGGTGTTAATAAAGGTAACTTTGACTCCTTGTGTGACTAAACACTGGGCAAGCTCAAATATAGGAATGACATGGCCTTGTGCAGGATATGGTATCACTACAACATGAGGTTTTGCCATGATTTTCCTTGCGTGTATTTGCGCTTTCTGTTCTTGATTTCGAGCGCACTTTTACACACAGAAACAACCGATCCAACAGTCAAGACTCTATGGATTATTCGCCTCTGCGAAATATGCAAAACTTAATTAATTGCACCATAAAAAGTAAAACTAATGCATCCAAAACATGTATAAAAAGCAACCAAACTAAAACAATGCAGGGTCGATAACGAATCCAATTCGCTAACCTTTTAAACTCGTGAGTCGCGAAACAACTGCTTGAGGCTGGCTTGGCAACTGCAGGTTAACATCAAAACCACATTTGATCCAATCAATTCATCAGCAAAGTTCAAAACAATGAAGCCAAAGATAAAATAATTTTTTTTTCAGCATCTAAATGAAACAAAAAGGTGGTGATAAAATAACGTTTTTGCAGCATCTAAAAAATTAATCAAGTCAATGGCAATTTAGGCAGTCTTAATCAAATTAGCACATAGTTGTTGCTATGGAATTAATAATAACATATAAGCACATAGTTGTTGTAATGGAATCAATCAAATGAATTAAGAATAACAATTAAAGATAAAATGTTTAGTAATGAAAGGAACCTGAATATATCAAACATGCAATTTAGTTGTTGTCAGTTTGGCAGCATGTGGAAGGGGTCTGTGAAGGCTGAACAATAGTTTACTGAACTTTTATTGTAGGAGACGGATTGTAAATGTTTAAGATAAATAATTTTACATTAAATATTAGTTAATAGTTTTCTATTTTAGGATCTATATATAATTCTTTTAGAAAAATCCGGGTTGCATAGGTTAAAGTTTAACCTAAAATGGGTCGTATTAATTACATTAAATATTAATTATTACTGTAATTAATAGTTTTTAAACCATTTCCTTGCGTGCGTGGCGCGCACGCATGGTTACGGGTCTGACCTTTCGTGAAGCTCCTTGATTGGTCTCACGTCATTATTAGCTGTACTATTTGGTCCCCGCGTTCATAAATGGACGTTGGGATTTGCCTTGCTGCCGTTCTCTGATTGGTTGGACGTGCGCCATGATCTCTGCCACATGTCCCTTCAATATGATTGGCTCGTACAAGGTTGTACGTTGTACCTTTTGTCTTCCTCGTGCTCATGTAGCTTTGCTTGCAAGGCACTTGTACATGTTGTGGCGGAGGTGACCACGCGTCCACAAATTTAAAATAGGTTAATCATCTTGGGATTATTTGCCATTACTATAAAGATTCAACAAGTATTCAAGGTGAGTTTACATAGCCCCTTTTTACTCTTTTACATTTTTGGGGTGAAACATGTTCAAATCTTTTTTTTCTTGATTCAATAAGCAATTACATGAACATTACCTTTGTGCACTTGTCTTGAACTTAACTGTGGTGAACACGTTATTTGATTTATTGATGCAAAGATTCATGAGATTCATTGATACAAAGATTCATTAATTCATTTAGTCACATGGTTGGTATGCAAATTTAATTCCCAGTAGGTTTTGTTCTCACAAGCTGTCCTAGATACATCATTGACTTGTTAATTGCTATACAACCTATGTTTTAATGCTATGACAAAATCTATGTATTCGCACCAACTATTTATAGTTGAACCCCCATCTTTCCAAATTAACATGTTTCAAGGTTTATTATCGCATGGAGGATTTACAAGCTTTTGGATTACATAGAATGCATGAAGCCTTAGAAATTAATTAGAGATTGATGTATCTTATTCAATTTGTATTTGTATGTACCAAAATTGTGGAATGAATAAAAATGTGAAATCTTTAGTACCATGTGCTGTTATACAATCGTCACTCGTGACATCTCGAGCCCCATCGGTTGGGGTTTTACATAAACTAACTTATAGTCATCTACAAATAGCCCTTAGATTATTGAGGTACTTGAAACTATCTCCTGGAAAAGGAATAGTTTTTAGGAAAAGTGATAATTTTCAACTTCACGGTTTGTTGATGCTGACTGGGTAAAATCTCTTGTGTCCAGAAAATATGTTACTGGATTTTGTATTTATCTGGGGAGTTCTTTAGTCTCATGGAAAAGTAAAAAACAAAACACAGTGTCAAGGTCCTCAGCTGGAGCTGAGTATAGGGCAATGTGTTTAGCCACTTGTGAACTCATAAGGCTCATTAATATTCTGAAAGAGCCAAAGGTTGATTGTAAATTGCCAGTTAAACTTTACAGTGATAGTAAGGCTGCAATATCCATTGCAGCTAATCTTGTGTTTCATGAACGAACTAAGCATTTTGAAATAGATTTGCACTTTATAAGAGAGAATTTCAAAAGGTGTCATTGAAACTGTTAAAGTTGATTCTGAAAATCAAATTGCATATATATTTACTAAAGGTTTGAATCATGTGCAACATGAAGCTCTTTCAAACAAGTTGGGTTTGTTGGATATGTTTAGTGTTTGAATTAAGGGGGAATGATAAATATATATGTTATAATTCAAACATTAGAGAGGGTCTAATAACATTTGTTATGTGTCTAATAGTTTGTTGAGTTATATAGGTTGTGGGGCAATCTGATGAAGCATGTGGACTTATTATTTTGGACTTGTGGTGTGGACTTATTATAACATGGCCCGGTTTGTGTGAGATAGCCCAGCTGGCTAGGGCTTTTGTATGAGCCTCTATATAAATGATTAGAAGTCTTTGGATGTGATTGTTGATATATTATCTCTTGTTTACGTTTGTATCTTCTCTTTCTGTTGGTCTAGGGTTTTCACCCTGTAAGTCTTGTATTTCTGGTGTGTATTTCTGATCAACTGATTCATTAATTAGTTGATACTGACTTTGTATGTTCTATTATTGATCTTAGTGATTTGTTAAGATCTTTGGGTGGTTTGGGTACTTTTCTGGTTTGGTTTAATAATATAGTTTTGTCACCGTTGTTGCTATATCTTGTTTCTATCTCTTGTTTGATTGTGTACTATTAATATCCATAGTTTCGAACAGTTTGAGAGTCTCAAACGCATGTGCAGGTCTATATAAACCTGAACATACGTATGTGTCTTAGATTTTTTGTGATTTGGTTTCTAGATTCAATGTCGTTACTCTGTCCAAATTTTGAGTGAAATACAACGAATGTATTTACCTTCTGGATTGAGTAACATCTTCTGATTTTCGTTTTCAAGTTTCCGCCCCTTGTAACTTATTTCATTTATTAAGTCTCCATTATTTAACTAGAAGTTCACAAAACTTATAAAACAAATGATTCAGATCAAGGTTTGTTACCCATATGGCCTGTATAGGAGACCGTATGGACTGGATGTCGCAATTGCGTTTAAGTTTAATCTATAACATGCTAACAAATAAAATAAATTAACTAGCTATAAAGTAAATGGGTAAAATACTTTGCAACGTTCATTTTTTTTGTTTACAACCTCCTAAAATCGCCTCTTATATGTCTATCGTACGTTTTGTATCGTATTGTATAGTATAGTATAGCATATCATAGCATAGGTGTAGTATAGGTCCCATATAGGTCTCATATATGCTTATAAGTGAAGTGTAATATATTAGGCTATCCACTGTCACAACCCAACCCAACCCAACTTTTCATTAAAAAACTAATTTCTCTCTCTTCTACATACACAACCTAACCTAATCCATTTTTCACTCACACTCATAACCCAACCTAAAGTAAAATTATATTAAGTAAATTAATATTATAATAATAAAAAAGTTATGATGACAGTGCATAGTCTAATGCAAAAGTAAAATATATAGTTATTTTATTCTACAATCGGTTGCAACCTTAGGTTGCAAGAGCAATCAGGTCGTGCAATTTACATTTATTTTTATTTATTTATTTTTTGTCTTTTGTGAATTTTGACAAACGGTTGTGGTTTTGAGTCATGATAGCGCATAGTCTTATACCTATAAACCCATAGGAGGCCTATATGGAACATATACTATATCTATAAGCCTATACAAAACCTATACTACATGATACATATGTTCAACCTATGCTACACCTATATTATAGTATAGTGTATTATGCTATACTATCATAGACTATACGATAGTACACGATATGATACGATACGAGATCTATACTACACGATCAAGTTTTTAAAGTATTTTAAACTTAAAAAATAATTAAATATTTAGAAAACTTCATTAAAACAATAAAATATTATATAAAAGGTTTGAAAAAAAGCACACTTTAATACGCCCAATATAGGCCTACTGACCAAGTATCAGCGGGCTATATGCCCAATATAGACCTATACGAGGCGTGTTTGACCAGCCGCCAAACATATTTGAGGTTGTTTTGATACGCCTCGTATAAGCCTGTACGAAACGTATTGGTGTGAAAACAGATTGCGGGGGCGTCGAAATAAACAAAGGCTCGTATACTTTTCTCTTTCTCTAATTCTGATGATCAAGTTGTACTTTTTCTTCTTTTAGTAGTTGTACTTTAAAAAAGACTCGTTGTGACCCATTAGACCGTCTTCAATGCGATCGAAGTAAGGTCTCCTGAGCCACATTGGGTTCTATCGGCTCTTGAGCCATTTACTTTCTTTTTTATTTTATTTTTTGTCAACGATAATATTCAAGATTTTTTAAGAGATTGAGTTGTTTTGAAAAGTTTGAATAAAGTTTCAATGGAGTGTTGTTCTTCAGATTCGGATATGGAGAAGATGGTGTGTAAAGTAGAGTTTTTTATTTTTTTATTTTTAATATTTAAATTTTTTATATATAATCACCCATTCAATTAAAGTAAACCATATACAGGTGGAAACGATTCATGGGTATGGGGTCTGGACAACAGCGGCTCCTTTTCTGTTGCTGCTGTCAAAGATTGGTTACAGATGGATAGGTACGTGCAGCCGGTCCAGTTTATGAAGTAGGAGTTGTGGGTGCCGATTAAAATCAACACTTTTATTTGGGAGATGGAGTTAGATAGGATCCCGAACCGTTTGGCCTTGGTGAGAAGGAAAGTAAACATTTCGGACACATCGTGCCCTCTCTGTGACACAGACGAAGAATCTTTTCAACATCTTTTGGTGAGTTGTGGTTTCACTTTTGGGGTTTGTAGTAAGGTTTGGAATTGGTGTAGGATAAATGCGTGTAATGTGGACTTGGTTATAGACCTGCTGCAAATGAATTATGTTTCGAACAGGTCCAAGTGGGAAAAGAAGATTATAAGGGGCATTATTGTGATAACTTGTTGGGCGATTTGGAAGGATAGGGCTGTTCATGAGCCGAACCGAGCTGAGCCAGGCTAAGCTCGCGCTCGGCTTGGTTATAAACCGAGCCAGCTCGGCTCGGATTTGAAACCGAGCTGAAAATCAAAGCTCGAGCTCGGCTTGGTTTTAAACCGAGCCGACTCGGCTTGGCTTGGTTTGGCTCGAATATAAAAAGAAAAAAGAAAAATGGCTTTCAAAATTCAATATTTAAACTATTATTCAATAGTTAAAAATAACACAATTAAAATAAGTTCAAGCTTATACATTACACGTTAAAATCATGTTCAAGCAAGTACAAAATAAGTCTAAAACTTTAATGGAATACAGTATAAGTTCATCAACATACAAATTAACTTGAGTACTTGAATCAAAAGTAGTATTAAGTTTATTTAAATAACTTGATTAGTTATAACTTCAATCCCAAGCAAAGAATCTCGATGCCATTGTTACCAAATATTAAATTTGTAGCATATTCTCCATCTTGTTTTACATTTTGGTAATATATTATATGTATATAAAAAATATATATTAAAAATTAGAATTATTCGAGCCAAACCGAGCCAGCTCGGCTCGTTACGAACCGAGCCGAGCTAGGCTCACTTTCTAACCGATCAGAGCCGGCTCAGCTCAGTTTCAAACCGAGCCATATCGAGCGAGCTTTTTTCGAGCTAAATCCGAGCGAGCTCCGAGCCACGAGCTTTTTGGACAGCCCTATGGAAGGAGCACAACAATAAGGTGTTTCATACTTTTACGCCTCGAGTTATAGAGATTGTTGCGCGTGTGAAGGATTTATCATATATTTGGTTTGAACATCGTTCTAGGTTTAAAAACATTGAATGGAATGATTGGGCGAAGTACCTGTTGTACATATTGTAAGGTTTTTCAGCAGTCCTTGTTTTGAGGACACGCCTGTTTTAATGAAGTATACTGTTAAAAAAAATAAGTAAATCAGCACTTGATAACCTAATATTATGTTTTTTTAAGTTCTTTTTATTACTCAAATTATTACTTCTATGGGTTTAAGATAAGAAAAATAAGTGATTATGTTAGTACATGATGTCCCTAGGCTAGTATATTGGATGTTTGGACGTATTTCGGGGTGTTGGGAGACGTTTATACGCGTTTTGGGGGGTTCGAGAGGCTGTAGGCAATTAGGATTATACAGTATGCGATTGGGGCCCTAATTGCATGACTGTTCACACGATTGGACTGATCCTATAGGCGATTAGCTTCTAATCGCCTATAACAGGCCTGCTAATCGCCTGTTACCTGCTGGTCGTACCCGGGAGGTATAAATAGGCCTATTCTCAACCCTAGAGTCGAGTTCTTGCCACACACACTCTCCAAACACCCTCCCCAGGTCTGAGACGTCTGATTTGATCATTGTAAACACTCGAGCTCTGTTTTAGTGATTAATCTATAATCTTTTGACCCGTTTGTGTGTTGGAATTACTCGTTTATCATTGTTTCAATATCGTATCTGTTATTAGAACATATTAGAGGGATTCCGCACCTCTGGTATAAACCCCGTGATTGTCGGATTACGCGTTCGCCGGTCCTAACAGATTAATTGAAAATTGTAAGGATATGTAAGGATGTTTGTATGGTTGGAGATGGAATAGAGGGGCTTTTAAGGATTGTAAGGATTTTAAGGATTTTTACGGTTTTGTAAGGATATAATGTGGCAGCTGATTTAGCAGCTAAGGGCGCCTAAAGCCGCGCTTAACATTGGAGATAGTCTTATAGACAACTTCCGAGTAAAACCCCTTATAAAATAATACAACCAAATATATCAAGTTGCGCCTAAGTATGGCTCATTGAGTGCTGTTATAACGATTTAAACTGAGTATTACTCCAATATTATAAGGGCTCATGGGGTGGTTCGGTTTTTATCACACCCATCACACTATCACACCCAATCAGATTCTGCCACCTCATTTTATCACATTCTATCACATTCCATCACTAAACCCATATGGCTGTGTTCACATTCTATCACATTTCATCACTAAATTTTTTTTTTTAAATAAACTAAAAACGTTACATTTTTATTAATAAAAAAATATTTAAATATTTAAAACACATATTTAAATAAATTAAAAAATATTTAAATATTTAAAAAAAATTATTTAAATATTTAAAAAAATATATTATTTAAATGTAATGTTTTTATTTAATTTGACAAATTCATAAAAAACATAAATATATAAACTACAAACATTACATTTAAAAAAAATAAAAACATTAAATTAAAATAAAAAACACACTACTACAAATAAAATAAAAACTTAAAAAAATAACACACTGCTACAAATAAAATAAAAACTACTAAAAAAATACAAAAATTTAAAAACTAAGAAAGTTTAGGGCGTAACACTCGCCACGCCGAAACATGTTGAAAATCAACCCCGAACTCAGCCGCGTAGTCGATTTGAGCAAAGCCAACTTGCACATCTTCGGTTTCGTTGCGGTTTTTATTCACCGTTTTTTAAATAAATTTTCGAAGTTTTGACACTTCGATCGGAGGTCCGCGTGTTTATGAGAGATTGAATCACACGAACGGTTAGTTCCCCCGACAAGTTGACTAAACTCGGATAAAACTTTTTTCCAGTTCGGATTGCTCCGTCCACGAACATGACCACGACCCGTGCTAGTTGATGCGTCATTGGGGTGTACGGTATCGTACGCGATCACTAATGCGATTTCCTCCTCTTGCGTCCAAGTAACCATGATGAGGATGATGAGTTGAATTTGGTGATTTTTTTTTTGTGTATAGAAGAAGATAGATTGGTAATTGTGGGTTTGAATGGGTAAATTTGTGAGTATGTATATATATATATATATATATATATAAGGAAAGTATAGGGAGAAAACCTCCCCAAATGGAAAAACCCCAAGAAACCCATCCCTTGGCCTATATTGTGCCACATCATCCAAGCCAACTTTTCACCTTATTATATTAGAAAGGATATAATTGTCATTTTCACTTTCCCCCTTTTTTTTCAATTTTTGAATTACCCCCACATCTATATAAACAAACAATTATACACTCTCTCTCATCCAATGCCACATCCTGTTCTCCCCTTTCTCTCTCTTCAGAACCAAGAACAATAATAAAAATCCTGCTTTCACTCCATCAAACCTTATCATTCTTGATCGAAGATCATTAAAAATCTTATTCTTCTCCATCAAAACCTGACCATTATTCATCATTGAACAAACGTTTAAGGTCGTCTTCCCCAAATCAACATCCCCAAAACCAGATCTGAAACAACAACAAATCATGGAGTATTCAAGATGATCTGAAACAACAACAGATCGTGGAGTAGTCAAGATCACTCTCCTTATGTAAGTAATGCATTTTATTAAATTTTAAACTAACGGCATATCATCACTCTCCTTATTTATTAGGGTTTCTAGCTATTTGGGTATTTAATAAATTTAAAGTTTTTAATAATTAACTAGAATCTTGAAGTTGAAGGTGGTATTGTAAATATTAAACCAAAGTGTCTATATTCATGATCTTTGTGCCATGACTTATGAGAATAATGTGACATCGATCTGGACTATTTTTCTTTTGATTTTTCGTAGATCTTGTTTTAATTTTTTTTTCGTACAGTCATCACAAAATATATAAACATGTTTCTTTTGATTTTTCCTTTCGTAGATCTTCGATTAATTTTACTTTCCTTTTATTTTTGTTGAGTACTTTGGGTTTCTAAAATCTAATGGTTCAAATCTGTATGTATAGTTAGTTTTTTTCATTTAGAAAGTATAATATATAAAGTTTGGGGATAGTTTTTGTTTACGGTTAGATTTTTTTTATATTATTATTTTGCATATGTTGGATTTTTATTGGATTGAATTTTGTTATAATAATAATAATAATAATTACAGTTTTGGTGATAGTTTTTGTTCGCATACCAAGTGTTCGATCAAATGCTTGAATGAAAAAAAAACTTATGTTAACCTTTTTTATTTTTTTATTATTATTTTGTTTATGTTAGATTGTTATTGGATTGGGGACATGAGGTTGATATATCACTAATGGTGCATGCCTATTTTTTGCGGTTCGAGTCTTGTATGCTCACACACTTTAGTGATGCCCAACTAGTATATGCCCAACTAACAGGTGTTAGGGTCCATATGACATACGTTATTTTCAGTAAAATATATGTTTTAGAATATGCTAACACATGCTACTGATGTAGTTGTATTAAAATAGTTGTAAATTTGAGTATGATATACTTGGCACTACAGATTTGATGTTGCTTTATACACATGTTAGTGATGCTAACACATGTATATACCTAACTAACAGGTGTTAGGGTTTTTGTATTCTGTTTAATAAATTTTTGGCAAGTGAAATTGTTATGAACTCGTATAGGGTACATGTCTATTTTTTGCGGTACGAGTCTTGTATGCTCACACACATTAGTGATGCTAACACATGCTAGTATATACCCAACTAACAGTTGTTAGGGTCCATATGACATACGTTATTTTCAGTAAAACATATGTTTTAGAATATGCTAACACATGCTACTGATGTCTTTTATTATATTATATATTTCATGAATATGAGGATAATTTTTTGGTATATGGATTTGGATTGGTTATGATTTGATTTTTTAAATTTATTATTGTTGGATTTCAAACCCTATTAATCGTATTTGAGTAGTTGTATTAACATAGTTATAAAATTAAGTATGATACACTTGGCACTGCAGATTTGGTGTTTGTTTATACACACGTTAGTGATGCTAACACATGCTAGTATATGCCTAACTAACAGGTGTTAGGGTTCATATGACATACGTTAGTGTATGCCCAACTAACATGTGTTAGGGTTCATATGACATACGTTATTTCAGCAAAACATATGTTTTAGAATACATTACACATGTCAGTGATGTCTCATTATGTGTTTTGGAGAGGCCAACTAACACGTGTTATCTTGTTTTTGTAGGTGAAGAGATGTTTTGTGTTAAAGATGAAGATGGGTATCAAGAACGAAGCATAGCTAGATTCTTTTTATGTTGTCATGATAGTTTTTTTTGTCATTCACAAATAATTATGTTTGTATTAAACGTTTTAATACATTTTTAGTATTTCTTAAATAAATATACATTTTATGTGTTCTTTTATTTTGTTATTTTTAGTACATGTCTGTTAACACATGTTATCGATGTCTCACACGAGGTCAGAATTTTGTATCACAATACTAACGTATGTTAATATTCGTGCTGGAAAAGTGTAATAAAGTAGGAGAGAGGTGACTTTGACAAGTGTCAAATCAACCTTTTTAAACCTAGGATTCAGAAAATTAAAGTGGCCCACTTGCTTATTTAAGATTACCATATTGCCCTTGATCTCAATTACAACCACACAATGCAAGTTGCTTTTTATTATTAAATTCAATTAATTGAGGACCATTGATCAAACTTGATCAATGGTCATAATAGAGTTTTCAGGGTTTTTCCATTATTTGGGGTTTCCATATTATCCACTCCCTATATATATATATATATATATATATATATATATATATATATATATATATATAGGTAAAAATTTTTTTTTTTTAAATTTGGTCAAAGTGACCGTTGGCCAGTCAACGGATAGTCCACAACGGTCGTGATACATATCACGATATTAATGCTTGCGGCCGTGATTGGTCAGGGGCGGTGTTTCGCGGCCATCGCGGCATCACAGGGTGGCCATCACGGACCACCCGGCTGCCCTAAGACATAAGTATATGAGTAATTACAAATATTGACATGTTAGTACACATTACAAGAAAAACACATCACTATAAAATTACTAAACATGAGTTACTTCTCCCTACATTGGCCCATTAAGACCATTACGGCTCATTACAAGAAAAAGAATAAATCCATTCAGATCCATTATAAAGCAGTACAACCAAATGTAAGTCCTTACACTCTTAGTATAAGACATTGAGCCATGTTATAAAAAAGTACGACCACATACTACACTCAACATCAAACAATACAAAAAAAAAAAAAAAAGTTATAACAATTACAAACAAATACTAAGTGAATATAAATCACTTAACCTAGATAACCTAGATATTATCAGCCAACTAAGAATCCTTATAACCTATTACAAGAAAAAATAGTTCCTTAAGACATATTATAACACATTACATTCAAATAACCTATTACACCCAACCATGTTTTAGAAATTCTTGTTCACATAGAATCAAAGTTCATCCTTGGTCCATGCATCATTCTTTTGTATCCATTCAATAAAATTGTTCAGATTTTTGTGTGAGCAACCCCCTTTACTAGTGCTTTTTGAAACCTTATCTTTAATATCCAACGCCTTCACTCGGAATGTTTTATCACTAAGCAGCTTCTTCACCTTACTCATTATTTCTCCTCGAGTAATGATACCTGTTTCATCTTTTTCTAAACCCAACCCAGTCTTCCATATGTCACAAATATATGTCTCATTGTGAAACTGATCAGCAAAATACGGCAAACACAAAAAAGGCACTCCGTTTGTGACACCTTCTAAAATAGAGTTCCAACCACAGTGACTCATAAAACATGCTACCGAAGGGTGGGATAATACCTTTTGTTGTGGTGCCCAACTGACGATTCTTCCACGAGAACCGACTCTTTCCATATATCCATCAGGGTAGTTAGTTGTGGTCTCCTTGGTCATACCTGGTCGCACCACCCACAAGAATGGCCTGTTGCTAAGTTCAAGAGCAAGTGCTAGTTCTTCAAACTGAGTTTGGTTGAAAAGAGTAAAGCTCCCAAATGCAACATAAATGACTGAACATGCTGATTGTTGATCAAGCCATTCTAAGCAGGTGGCATCTTCTTGCCAGAAGTGTCCAGCCTGGTTAGCTTGTCGGTTGCTTGCCAGAAGAGGGCCTATTGGTGACAGGTTCGGATATAGGCTAAATGCTGCAGCCTCCAGCTCATGACTTGAGTTACATATAAACCATTCTGTTAATCTGGAAGCTTCTACGGCCTGTACTAAAACTTGAAAAAAAGCTTCTACGGTACCTGGGTCCTCAAAGCATGTCCATGCAAGGTTACATGGTTTTATGGGTGGCATTGTTTCAGAGAATTGAATTATCTTATCAGTTAAAGGTATGCCTGCAATAAAAGGTTCAAGAAAGATTAAAAGAACATCTTCAAGTATGTATTCATTATTGAAATATGATAGAGGTGTCAAGATAGGTTGGTTAGGTGGATTGAGTAACACATCAAGTTAAATTATGATTTTAAAAACCATTTTATCTAGGGGTGCAGATGAGCCGAGCAGCTTGCGAGCTACTCGAGATCGACTCGATAAAAAGCTCGAAACGAGCCGAGCCTTATCGAGCTTGAGCCTAAAACAAAGCTCGTTTACATATCGAGCTCGAGTTTGAGCCTAATATATGAAGCTCGCCAAGCTCGTTGAGTCTTATCGAGTCTTAGTATAATATTAGGTTTATTAATGTTTTACACAATATTTACCCCACATTTAAAGTTGTTTAACAAACAAGCTAACCTGAGCTTTTGACTTATCGAGCTATCGAGCCTAAACGAGCCTAAAATATATATTATTTAATTTAATATACTAACTAATAAACACGAGCCTGAGCCAAGCTCGAGAAACTACCAACGAGCCGAGCTCGAGCTCTTATAAGTTAATCAAGCTCGGGCTCGGTTCGGCTTGTTTGCACCCCTAGTTTTATCTAAATAATAATATGTATCTTTGAATAGAAACATATTTTATGCTTTCAAGGTACAGAGTTCTCGTTCTAATTGGATCGAAATTGTCACCTCTATTTACTAAATAAAAATTATATACGTCTCTATTTACTAAATAAAAATTATATACATCTCTCACCATCCTTGTTTATGATCCCATCATCAATAAGTTTCTGAAGAGACAATATGGAGGCCAATGTAGCAACTGAGGCAGGCCAGAAGGCTGCACTTCTAATTCCCATCTTCTTTGCAACTTTTATGGCCCATCCCATGCAATCATCAGCAATAACACAACTAACTTTATTGCTCTCTTCTTTGTTAATCTTCTCTATTAGTTCTTCAAGCTTGCTGGGCATGGTTTGTAATATCGACAACGTCAACTTACAAAGGTCACTCCTGTCCTCCCATGGCTCTAAACCATCAGGGATCGAGACCATCTGCAACATATCCCCAAAACACTCTTTGTCTAACCAACTTGTCACGAGCTTGTGATTGACTTCGGTGTTAATAAATGTGACTCGGATTCCTTGCTCGACTAACCGTTGAGCAAGCTCCATTATAGGAATTACATGACCTTGTGCCGGATAAGGTATTACTAGAACATGAGATTTTGCCATGATTTTAAGCAAACTTTTTGTTCGGATGTGTTTATGAAATGATGATGTTTCTGTACTTCTTTCAGCTCATTTTATAGACAGAAATGGTCTAGATTTTATTTTAATTACAGTATTTTTTTTTTGTCATATATGCCATATAATAAGAGTTCCATTTCTTGTGGCTTTGATATCGTTCTCAAAGCAATGAATTGTGTCTCGTGGTTATGCTAATTTAATTGCAGGACCATAGAACATGTCTCATTTATGGTTAGATAGACCTATGGCTAGTGGGTGTGGAGGAGGCCCATCATGTATGATGACCCTCCACCTCAGCTGTCATATCAGCAAAGGATAGGAGCATCATCACCATAATGGATCAAGGGTGTGGAGTTAGGAGCATCATCAACCTTTTCTTTTTATTTTATTTTTTGATTTTTTAATTAATTAATATTCTAATAGTAATATTAAAAAGTTAATATTATATTAAAATACATTACTAAAAAAACACAACTAAAATTACATTAAACTACTCGACATAATTTTTTTTTTACAAATAAGCTACTATTGTCCGTTGTTTCAAATATATTCAACCAAGTCCGCTTGAAGATTTTGATGCGTGAACTCGTTATGTAACGAGAACTCGTTTAAATCTTGTTGATGTCGGTCAACAGGAACAGTATTCTCCGCCGGGGCATTCTCGTCATACTCACAGATGGTTGCGCCTTCGTCTTTGAGTATCATGTTATGCAACAAGATACAAG
This sequence comes from Ambrosia artemisiifolia, assembly GCA_032199755.1. NCBI lineage: Eukaryota > Viridiplantae > Streptophyta > Magnoliopsida > Asterales > Asteraceae > Ambrosia > Ambrosia artemisiifolia. The sequence goes on from CM063516.1 coordinate 37,494,715, forward strand.
CATACATATAGTAACACAACGTTTTTGGGTGAACATACGTACTGGGTTTTCAATGATGTGCCATCTTGCTTGTAGAACCCCAAATAACCGTTCAATGTCCTTTCTTGTTGCCTCTTGAAACTTGGCAAATTTCTTTATTTTTTCGTCGTACGAGTGGTGAATAGTTTTAACGATTGTAGAGTAAGGTGGGTAGATCCCATCAGCAAGATAATACCCGCGCCTGTATTACAGCCCCGATACTGTAAACCTGGTATCCGGACCGGTTCCTTTTATGACATCGTCAAAAACCTCTGATTAGTTCATGACATTAATGTCGTTGTTCGAGCCAGGAATGCCAAAGAAAGCAAGCCAAACTCATAGATCTTGTGAACACACAGCCTCCAAGATTATTGATGGATGTCCATGATCCCCTCGTGTGAACATTCCGCGCCATGCATTCGAGCAATTTTTCCAAGGCTAATGCATGCAATCAATGCTTCTGAGGATTCCTGGAAAACCCTGTCTTTGGTTGTGGAACTGTTACAATTGTTGGACCTCACTGGAGTTTGGTTTTCGCAAATATTTCTTGTTGTAAAGCTTCACCACACACTTGCTAAAATTGTGCAGACATTCTCGTGTAGTTCTTTCCGACATCTTTAAATACTCGTCCCACGCATCTGCCGCAGTCCCGTACGCTAGTTGCCGAAGTGCCGCTGTGCATTTTTGTATGGTGGTGAACCCCCTTTTCTTTCTAGCATCGTATCGTAAGGTAAAAAAATAGGTGAAAATTTGCCACGTTATCGGCTATACATAAGAACAATCTCTTACTCATTCGGAATCTACGCCTAAATAAGGCTGCCGAGTGCAAGGGTTCTTCGGCAAAATAATCGACTACCAATCTATCATGGGCACCTACACATATTTTAAAAAATATAAACACAATAAACATCTACAATCTTAAAAAAATTTAAATATAACAAACATCTTCAATATTAAAAAATAAATATAATACACATAAATAATCTAAAAATATATATATAAAACTAACCTTCCCGGTCTCCGTTTATAGCCGCTTGCTTAGTTCAAGGTACCGAGTTGACTTTCTCTCCTTCTTCCTTGGCAATGATCTGTGCCGCTTGCGCCACGACATTTATAATTAAATTTACGGCTTCGTGTGTAGATGAAGAACCCGAAGAAGACAAAGACAAAGACGAAGAAGATGAAGAAGACATAGTTGTTTGAGGGTTTGGAATTTTTTATAAAGATTGATTTTGTTTAAATATATTGAGAGAGTTTGAGAGATTTGGTTTAAAAAAAGTGAGAGTGGGAGAGATGTATTTATAAATATGGAAAATGGAAATTGATTTTTTTTTTAAAATCCGACCATTCCCAACGATCAAAAAGAAGAAACTCACCACGTGGAGGATCGGCTTCCCCGGCCTCTCCTTGCCGCCGCCACCAACGCCGACCCTACGGAGCAGTGTTGCCGGGCCGACTATGGGCATGCCGTCCCCATGCTGAGCCCCACAACCATAAGTCTAAAAAGATACTGTATAGTTTTAAATTTGGCATACTAACGAAAATAGGCAACTAGGCAAGTCGACCTTCCAAAATTAACAAAGGCATGGACTTTTACAATTATTATACTATATTAATAGACAAGTGTATTTGAATAGTGATTTTATTATTATTTTATTCTTTTTGTTATGTTAAATACTTATTTTTTCAAATACTTTCAACATGTTTATTAGTGGTGTGGTGGTTATGAATTGTGATGGTTGGTTTATAGGGTGAAAACCTTGGTTCAATTCTTGCAACCATCCCTCTTTTTGCTTTTTTTTTTGCTTGCAGCCCCTCCATGTGCACACCTAATTAATACACTTCTTGCCAAAACAAACGTGATTCTTTGTTGGAGAGAATAGTGAGCAGGTGAAAATGAATTTAATGGAAGTAAAGGGTCATCAACTAAAAGGAGGACTTACCATTGAAGGAATTGAAGTCAGGCCCAAATGTGAACAGGCTTAAGTTCAACCAAATATCATTCCAATTCTTTTATAGTAACCTAAAAAATTTATTTGATAATTATTCTTTGTGAGAAGTTACTTAATTTGGCGAATATACGTATGTGTTTTGCTGCTGCAACTTTCATGATTTTGTTTGGCGTTTGTACGAAGATGAATCCAACAGGAGCCTCAGGTAAGCCCCCAAGAATGTATAGTTTGAGGCTGTTGAGATTGCATGCTATGTTTGCAATGGTAAATATATAGGCTGGAATGTTTATTTGTGGTTGTTAAGATAATCCAAGTATATTTGCTATGGCAAATATGTAAGTTAGTATGTTCCTTTGGGATTTAAAGCGCAACGTATTTTCCAAATCGGATTGATGCCGGCGCAACGCGCGGCCGATTAAAACACTAGTTTAAATAACAATCCAAAACAACTAAGGCTATCCGTTGTGGCACGCGAGCGAACAGCTGCGAGCTAGCCAACGAGCCACGGGACTCGCGAACACGATAACTACCACGTGTTAAGGCACACGCGAGCGAGCATACGGGACTGCGGTCACGTCCCCTAACGACATTATGACCGTTTGAAATAAAAAAAATCATTTTTCTTTTACTACACACACACACTTAACATTCCATTTTAGACATTTTAACCATTTTTCATCTTCTTCTACAACATTCAACCTTCATAATTTTCTTCTACAATTACATTCAAAACTTCAATTTCTTCTTCTCCACTCAATCAAAACAATGGTGCCATGGAGGGAGAGGAAGAACTTGCGTTAATTATTGCGTACAACAACGTGCACGGCGATGGCGCTTCGACTAGTTGGGCTAATCGAAGTCAGGCTCCACAATGGGATAAAGTTTTAGCCGAATTTAGCCAGCTTGTGGCTGAACACAACGTAGTTGTTATTCAATCTCGCACAAGTACAAAGACCTCAAATCGAAGTGTCAAAAATTCGAACGATTTTATAAAAAAGTAAAAAACGAACTCCCTAACAAAAAAGAAGATGTGGTCATATCATTCACTCACGTCGAGTATGTTTTGGAGATTGAGCACGATTTTACACATGTTTCAACGTGGCAAATGTTATGCCCAACATTATGTTAATTTATATTTTCTAGTTATTTAATGTCTATGTAAAGTTTTTTTTATGTAGTGTAATGTTTTTTTATTTGTTGTAATGGTTTTATTTTTATCTAATGTTATGTTTTTTATTTTATTTAATGTAATGTTTTTATTTTATTTAATATAATGTTTTTTTATTATATTTAATCTAACATTATTAAAAAAAATGGTTAAAGTCGTTGCTCACCTTGAGCCACAACCTTAAGCCACAACAGGGTCAAGTGAGTGAGCTCAAGCTTTATCCCAGGGTCACGTCAGTTAGCGTAATATGGGATGATAAAGTGTGTGCTCACCTTAAACCACAACACATAGTCTAATATATAAGAAGAGGACAAATCACTACAAGAAACGTGACCTTTAGCGGCGATGGCCAGGCGGGTCGCCGCTAAAGGTCTAATCCTAAGACCACCCAATCCCCACCCTTGATCAAGCAGTAGATCCAACGGCCCATAAACATTCGTGCTTTTTTGGGCATTAGCCGTCGCCGCTAAAAGTCGAAAAATTTATAACCTGCTGCCTATTGCCTTTCTTCTTTCCCTTGCTGTGCATTTTTTCCCTCTATTATCTCTCTCACAGCTCTCACACTCTATCACAGACCTCTCCTCTCCCTTTCTCGCTCTCTTTCTCTCACAGATCTCTCCTCTCTTGTCTCTCTCTCGCTCTCACTCTCCCTCACTCTCATCCCTCTCTCACCCACTATCGGCCACCGGGAACCACCTCGAACCACCACCACCACCGGAATTGTGAACCACCTGCACCACCACCATACCACAGCTCCACCACCACACCAAACCTCTCGGTTCATCCCACAACCGTAGTGAATAAGCAGGGCCAACTCTTCACAGCCAACACTTTGATAATCATGTTCTTCACAGCCTACACTTAATAATCCGACTCCTTCACATCCCACGCTCCAATAATCTGGCTCCTCCATACCACTTCGATAACCCGGCTTCCCCATAGCCGACTTGAAATTAACGTAAAAGCGAATGCCAATATGGTTCCTCCATACCCACACATGTACAAGTCCATTCGTATCTGAACAAATCTAAAAATCAATGCCTATTTAGTTAATTTTTCAGATTGATTTGCCGATGTTGGTGATTTTCCCTTTAAGATTTTGTCTCATACATATGGAACCGATTTTCCCTAGCTTTAAAATTTTGTCTTGAATATATGGACCCTACAAATCATTACATTTGAAATTAAAAATCTATAGAGATAAGGTAGTTGTGACTTGAGGCAACTACAAATAAATAATAGCATGTGGATGAAACACATGAAGGGCAATGTGGTCCATGGACGGCCAATGTTGGATTTAAGCAGGTGACCATTGAGTGCTTCTGCTTGCAATCCTTTGCATATTCGTATGAGATACATGGGTGATAATTAAATTACATAATAATTTATATCATTAAACAAGCAAGAAATCTTCATTATGGGACGCTTTAATTAATGAGAAAGTATAGGATACAAAATATCCTTAACGTGAGAAGTGTAGGAAGCCACCATATTTTGCCACTTGTCAATTTAACCAAACTAGGGTTAACGTAATTAAACTCAATTACAATCAAATTCAAGGGTATAACTGATTTACGTAAATCACGATCTGTATACGGTTACGATTTCATAATTTAAGCAATTTCAACTCGATTAAAACATTCTAAATGATTATACAATCAAAAAAACAAAAACAAGTCGATTGCATTGAACGAAAACATAAGATCAGTGTTTCAATCTAAAAATCCGAAAAACAGAGGATTATACTAGGACGATTAATCAGACGAAAAACATAGGATTATGAATAAACGCTCGTATTAGTTGTCAAATACTTTCAATTGTATTTCAAGAAGAAGGATTAAACATAAAAATTAGGTTAAAAGAAGTTGCAGAAGAAAAAGAAGAAGTTGGTGATGATAACAGATTGTTTGGACGCACCTTGTAAATGTTTAGACGCACGTTGTAAATACTCATGTATATAAACACACTCAATTCTTCATAACATGCGTCTGAATTCTTCATAACATGCGTCTGAATTCTTTATAACGTGTGTCCAAAACCTTAATACGTGCGTTTTGAAACAATAAACGTGTGTTTGTTTTATTCAACCAACCAATTTTAAACGCATAACATGCGTCTGAAAGTATGTATGTATGTGTGCGTCTAACACACTCTGTTATCCATACTTCTTCTTTTTCTTTTGCAACTTACGTTAACCTAATTTTTTTTATGTTTAATCCTTCTTCTTGAAATACAGTCGAAAGTATTTCACAAATATAACGAGCGTTTATTCATTATCATACGTTTATCGTGTCATTTAATCGTCTACGTATACAATCCTCTGTTTTTTATTCAAACTCTGTTATAACGTTTAATTGACTTTTTATTTGTTTATTCGATTGTGTAATATCTCAAAATGTTTAATCGATTTCAAACGTTGAAAAATTTGGTTTCGATTGATTCTGTTGTTATGATTTGAAAAAGATTTAAAAGTTTTTTCCTAATTTACCCTTGGTTAGATTAACACAAATATGATTAGGGTTTTTAATTACCATCATGCCACCGTCTTAATCTAATGACTGAGAATGTTTCTTACGCTTCTCACGTTAAGAAAGATTTGTATGTTATCTCTTCCCTTAATTAATTACATTAATCGTTGTATTTTGTGTTTTAGCAAATTCTAAGCTGAAGTTACCGATCTACCTTGGTTCCAAGTAAATTAAAAAGTTCGGTTTTGGTAATAAGTATGAAAAGATCAAGTCTCGAAACTATTAAGGTTTCAGTATATTAACCTATCTAAATTAGCTATTTGTATAAAACACCATATGTGATACTAGCTTTTATCCCGGGAGTGTCCCGGGGTTGAAATATCTAATATAACATAATAAAATTTCTAATATGACAACATAATTAATGCTTTGCCAATACATGATTAATGAATAATATTATTATTATTATTATTATTATTATTATTATTATTATTTATTTTAAACAAATTTCTGCCATAAGTTATCATATTCAAATATAAAAAAAGGAATCTCTGCCTATGAAGTTATGTTTATCGTTTGTGATTTATTAGTAGAGTAAAATATATTTGAAAACAAAACCCCACAAAAATAGTTGTTTTTTTCTCCGTTTTTTATATAGCACTATGGTACTCGTTGGAAAGATAATAAAACGCTCGTTAATTTGGTGTAATTTTTTTCTTTAAAAAATCTCGTATATAAAAGATATTAACGTTTAAAAGTTATGGGAGGAAACATTAGAGAGAAAATTTAATTTTGTTTTTAAATTCTTATCATTTCCTAAAATAATTATGATATATATAGATTTATTAAAAAAACTTAAAAATTAAAAAATCCTACATGATGCCATGTGGCACATTCAAGAAGGGGTTGAGGCCTCCATTGAATGTCACATCATCAAAGTTCAATTCTTTTATTATAAGTTATAGATTATAGATTCCTCGGTTACCATGACATATGGATAGTCGCCGAGTGAAGGTAAAAGAGACGTTTTGTTGAGATCGGTTGTTTGTTACAATCTACAAGTAGTATAAATAGACAAAATACAGAACATTAATCCTAAGCTAATTAATGGGCCTAACACTAATGACAAGTCTTAATTTATCAACTTGTATGTTTATGTTTGTTCTTTATGATATTGTCAATTTATTTTTGGCTAAAGTATGTAAGTAAGAAGTTAGAATATTGAAGTGACTGATGAATTTTTAACACTATGTTTAGAATGTTGATCCTAAAGGTGAAAAGAACAAGGCCAATTTTTAGGTACTATGCTAGTGTCTTGACACATGTTGATTGTCGGAATTGTTTGTTTCTAATTACGTTTTTACAGGTCACTATAGTTAAACTAGATATTATTATCTATCCTACCGGCTAGGAATTTAATTGGCTACATTTCACTCTTTTAATATTGTATGTATTTCTACATCATTTACTAAGATCATGGGTTGTGGTTTAACATAACGTCTTATCACGTTATTACGTAAACAATGAGTTTTAACTAACTCGTCCTTATTTTAACTATCGGGATTATGGTTTAACTAATTATTAAATAAAAGAAAAACAAATTAAGGGATGTGTGGGTGTTTTTTTCGCATGTGATTAACTAGACCCCACGTACAAAATGCTTTGCCTGGCCGGCGTTAAGGGCTTAGATAGGTAGTTGATAAAACTAAAACTGAAGAGAACAAAAAAAAAAGTTTGATATGATGACTAAATTTCAACACAAGTTCTTTTATTTTTAGCTTAGAATAGGAAGATAAAAACACTAGGCTATAAAAGGCGGAGTCTCCTTTAAAATTGAAAATCGTCCGTCCTAATACCCACCCCTCCAGTATATGCTTCAATAGAAATTACACACAAGGGTAGATTAGAAACCTCTAACAAAATGACCGTTCGTAACTTAGCGGATAAATTGCATTACATAACATTAAATAAATTCGTATTAAATATATTTAATATGTATAATTCTTAACATATTTTAGTTGAAAGCTATTTTAATTGTAATATATTTCTATGTTATAATAAAGCATTAGTTATATAAAATTTAGAAAATAGACAAGACAGAGCTTTTATGTCAAGATGACAAATTTAACATGAATGTGACGTTGTGACGAGTTATCTCACCGTCCATCTCGTGACGAGAAGATTTTCCACAACTTTCCATCATATATATTACAACGGCAGCTACAACAGTCACAACAATAACAATCGTATTTAATAAATCTGAGCCATAACAAAAGTATTGGTAAGGTTTACGAAGTTTAGATTTAGAAAAACGTTACCTTTATCTTAGGGATAAAGACGACGCTTTCAAAGAGACACCCGACTCCAATCCTATCTTATGGTGACATTTCACATAGGTAAATTATCTATATATTATTATTAATTACCTACTTCTTTATGCTTTCATGGTTCTACCATACAGAGGCGGAGCTAGGATTTCAACATAAGGGGGCTTAGATTATTTAAACTAGTACTCATTAAAAGAAACCGAACAACATAATAAACTATTATTACTAGTGGAGAGTGGAGTGAGCCTTAAGGGGGCCTGATACAAAAAAAAAAGAAAAAAAAGAAGGATATAGTGAAGAGTGGAGTGAGCCTTAAGGGGGGCTTGATACAAAAAAAGAAAAAAAAAGAAGGATATAGTGGAGAGTGGAGTGGACCTTAAGGGGGGCTTGATACAATTTTATTGAATATGTACTATGGGTAGGGTTCCTGTAGGAAAATGGTTTTATGTAGGAAGTGTAGGAAGCGTTTTCAACCATTAGATTTAAAGATGGATGGTAGAGATTAAAAGATGAGATGATGTTTAAAATCTAATTAATATATTATGGAAATTAAGGGTATGATCGTCAATATGTGTTTTAAATGAGGATATCAAGGTCATTTTGTATCAAGTTTTTTAGAAACTATTTGAATGCTTCCTACATTTATGGTACATCTCTCTCTCCTAATTATTATTTTCTTCCTACATTCATGGTACCTCTCTCTCCTAATTATTATTTTAAATAATATCATTCAAACTCAAACATTCATCTTTACAAAACAAAAGCAATTGTGCACCCACCTCCAACATTCATCTTCAACAGTGTTTTTTTTGTTATAAGATTGTAACATCAAAAGTGTTTTATATAAGGTTTTGTTAGTTCTTTGTTCGATATAGATAAAACATCAGAGGTGTTTTATAAATGTTTATGTATATTAGGTGTAGTTGTTGTTGTGGATTAAAACATTTCAACAGTGTTTTGTTTGTTATAAGATTGTAACATCAGAAGTGTTTTATATAAGGCTTTGTTAGTTTATTGTTCGATATGGATTAAACATCAGGGTGTTTTATAAATGTTTATGTATATTAGGTGTAGTTGTTGTTGTGGATTAAAACATTTCAACAGTGTTTTGTTTGTTATAAAATTCTAACACCAGAAGTGTTTTATATAAGGCTTTGTTAGTTCAATGATCGATATGGATTAAACATCATAAGTGTTTTATAAAATTGATGTTTGTTATGATGCAGACTTTTAAAGAATAGATATGATAATTCGAAATTGAATGAAAGATAATATGCTGAAAATAATTTCCTAAATTAGTGGGATTCATTAATTTTAAGTATTGGTAAAAAAGTCTCAATTGACCTTAATCTCCAAAATTGATCCAATGGCTATAAATCTTTCTTACACTTCTCACACAAATTAATTTTCCTACAGGATCCTCTACCTATATATATATATATATATATATATATATATATATATATATAGAGGGTTAGAATCAAATACATGGTAAAAGAAAAATAGAAAGTCGTAGGAATGGTATCAAACGGACCTCGATTGAACTCATTCAAGCGGCATTGGAACCGTATAATCGAACCCTACGACGTTAGTTTTTAGGTATTCATTTTTTGGAGTTTTAGCTTGTAGTTTTTAGAATATGCGTTATATCATTGTGTATATTATGTACCATTGTGTCTTTCTCTTATTTTTATCATTGTGTCATTTTTTTTATTTATTGTGTCTTTTTTCTTCAGCATTGTGTTATAGTTTTTTGACACTGTGTTATATTTTATGGCTCATTGTGTCATATTTTATGATCTACTGTATTTTTTTGTATCCTTCTCATTTTTATTACACAGTGTAGAATAACTTAACCCTATATATATATATATATGAATCTTTTTATGTTTTTAATGGACGCTTAAAGAGAAATTTATCTACATAAAAAATAAGCATAATAAATATAGATTGTCTCGGAAGATCTTTCTTCACAGGATGAACAAGTGATATAAGTACTCGTCAAACCAGGTTCATGTTATAAAAAAGAATAACTAAGTCGATTTAGAACATGCGTTATTACAACAGGACCGTTAAACGGGAAAACATGTAAACATTAAAACGTTGAACCACACACGTGCTTTGCTGTGTGTTAACTCTCGAAATTTAGACTAGAAGGTTCAATGAAAATTCCATAAAAGATGTAAAGCATAGGTGACCAAAGTTAAAATTGAAAAGGTGTTGGGATTAAGGTGAAAAATGCTATGTGAGAAAAATTGTAAAAGATGAAAAATATATGGTTTAAAGTAAAAAAATAATATAAAATGAAAAAATTAACAAAGCATATGGTAGCAGTGGCGGAGGGAGGGGGTGACCAAGGGGTGTCCAGCCTCCCCCAATGGCCCAAATTTAATTAAATTCTTATAGTCCATAGGTAGAGGATCCTGTAGGAAAATTAATTTGTGTGAGAAGTGTAAGAAAGATTTATAGCCATTGGATCAATTTTGGAGATTAAGGTCAATTGAGACTTTTTTACCAATACTTAAAATTAATGAATCCCACTAATTTAGGAAATTATTTTCAGCATATTATCTTTCATTCAATTTCGAATTATCATATCTATTCTTTAAAAGTCTGCATCATAACAAACATCAATTTTATAAAACACTTATGATGTTTAATCCATATCGATCATTGAACTAACAAAGCCTTATATAAAACACTTCTGGTGTTAGAATTTTATAACAAACAAAACACTGTTGAAATGTTTTAATCCACAACAACAACTACACCTAATATACATAAACATTTATAAAACACCCTGATGTTTAATCCATATCGAACAATAAACTAACAAAGCCTTATATAAAACACTTCTGATGTTACAATCTTATAACAAACAAAACACTGTTGAAATGTTTTAATCCACAACAACAACTACACCTAATATACATAAACATTTATAAAACACCTCTGATGTTTTATCTATATCGAACAAAGAACTAACAAAACCTTATATAAAACACTTTTGATGTTACAATCTTATAACAAAAAAAACACTGTTGAAGATGAATGTTGGAGGTGGGTGCACAATTGCTTTTGTTTTGTAAAGATGAATGTTTGAGTTTGAATGATATTATTTAAAATAATAATTAGGAGAGAGAGGTACCATGAATGTAGGAAGAAAATAATAATTAGGAGAGAGAGATGTACCATAAATGTAGGAAGCATTCAAATAGTTTCTAAAAAACTTGATACAAAATGACCTTGATATCCTCATTTAAAACACATATTGACGATCATACCCTTAATTTCCATAATATATTAATTAGATTTTAAACATCATCTCATCTTTTAATCTCTACCATCCATCTTTAAATCTAATGGTTGAAAACGCTTCCTACACTTCCTACATAAAACCATTTTCCTACAGGAACCCTACCCTATATATATATATATATATAAACAATGAAATTAATCAACAATTACTCACAAGTCTAATTTTAAATTTTTTTTAACATGTTGTTGAATGAAGGCATATTTGTTTTGGCTAATGAAACTCAACCTAGTCATCATCGCCAATATTGGTTTGCCTAGTGACTTGTGTTTAACCATTTAGGGGAAGGGGAACCAATCTTGCACTGCTATATCAATTCATTGAAGCACAGTTTTAGAAGCAACACTTCACTGATTCTTTTATTTATTTTCATTTAAATACATTTCTAAACCGTTTTTTTTTTAATTTCTCACGGTTTAAATGTTACAACTGTCCCATAACTTCCCACGGTAAAAAAAACCAATGCCATTAAAACGTCTCACCTATAACAGTCAGTAATTTATTTTTTTACATGAACCATCCCACCAAATAGTCATTAATTAAATTTCAAACATTTAAACTGTTCATAACTTTGTATATAAAAACAAACCCACCGTTGTGTAAAACTCTCACAAACCCATGGTTTAAACAAACAAACACCCACACTCTACACAAAGATGACTAGCTGAAACGAGGAAGAGGAGATCGCGTTGGTGGTGTGCTACAAAGATGCCCAAAACGACCCGGCTCTACAACAACGCCAACACCGGGGGCTCGGGCTCGCACCCGGAGGGGTTCTAGGATTGCGTGTTTCCCGACTACAACAAGCAAGTTGGCATCAACGACCGGACCATCGAGAGCCTCCAACGGAAGTGGACATATCTCAACAATAAGTGTGATCGGTGGACCACCCTCTACGACCGCACGTTGAGGGAGCATCCGGACATCGATCCAGAGTTGACTATTGAGTTCACGCATGTGGACTATGCGGCTCGATACGACAACAAGTTCGACTATGTCGAGGCATATCAATTGTTGCTCCAACTTTAAGTTTTTTTTATTTGTTTTAATGTATTTTAATTTTATGTTCAATGTTAATGAATTTGTGTTTTTATCTTCTTTTTTATGTTTTTATTTAATTAGGTTTTAATTTATGCTTTAATTAAATTTAAACGGTTCAAATAAAAATATATAATTAAATGGTCAAAAGAAAAAGTTTAAATAAAAACATATAATGAAATTAATAAAAATAAACGGTTTAAAAAATTAAACGGTCAAAAGAAATAATAATAATAATAATAATAATAATAATAATAATAATAATAATAATAATAATAAAATGTTTCAAAATAATTAAAGGGTCAACATCACCACCTTCACCGCCCGTTAAATAGAACTAGGATTTGATCCACGGATCTATTACCAGCCTCGGTAATAGCAGTGTTACCGTGCTAATAATGAGATACCCGTGATCAAATTGGTTGAAGTTGGCTTGGTATATACGAAAATATGTGGTTAGGGATATTCCACTTATCAACAAAAGTATGTGGAGTTTTATGTGTACATTATAATAAATGCAAATGTGGTCACGTAAAAATGTGTGGTTAATCCATGGAATCATGGATACAAATGGCCAAAATGAGCATAGCACAAATAGAACTTCAAATTTGTGGTAACTACTTGATGACGTGTTATATAATATTTTTTTTTTAAAATTAACTTTCATAACGAACGCGACTCCTCAAGACGTGTTATATCCCTACCATGTGCGTATTATTATTATTATTATTATTATTATTATTATTATTATTATTATTATTATTATTATTATTATTATTATTACTACTACTACTACAGTACAATCTCTATAATTTAATACTCGGTTAATTATTAACCTTGATAAAATTAATAATTTGTCCAGTCCCAACTTGAGACCAGTACAAAATTGGACCCTAATCGATAAAATATTAAGATCATAATTTTTTTTGAAATCCCAATGTAAATATATTGGTCCCAGCGAAACTATAAATTAATTCCAAAATTCTAGGATTGTCTAGTAAAATAAGAATCTATAGTCACTTGTTTTTTTTTTTTTTTTTTTTTGTAAATTTCAAATCTATATTGGTCATCATTGATTTTTTAACCCCTTTTAGTTTAGAAGCCATAGTTGATGTGATTTTAAAAGTTATCATTCGACATTTTATAGTGATCAATCTAGATCCATATACATTGAACTTAACAAGTTCATTAATGTGTGAATGTACATGAGAGTTTTGACGGTCCTTGTTTCTGTTTTATTCAAATAGGTAAGTGAACAGACATCGAAATTTTGAAGGTCGATGCATTAATTTGAGAGTTGCTAACGAATATAAGCCAACTCTTTAAATTAATAATTTATTAATTTATCGATATAATAATATTTCGCTAAATTAATAAAATATCCCGGTACCAACATTATTAATTTATAGTGGTTTTACTGTATTATTATTATTATTGTTGTTGTTGTTGTTGTTGGTGGTGTAGCTGTTGCTATTGTTGTTGCCGCTGTCGGCCACTGTTTCCCTTTCCAGCAACTATAGTGGCAGATTCCAGTGGCATTGAAAGGGTTTGGCAATACAAACGCATGGACATATTATTCACTTAAAACAATGTGCGTTTGGGTCGGTTTTGGTCTAGTCGAATGTTGGCGCGAAAAATCGAACGAACTGGAGGACTATTCGACATTCTGGAAGCAGCGAAGACGTCAGCAGCCGACGCCACCAATTTTTTGAGGATGTTCTTGTCTAGACGGGGGCGCAGATAGGTGGATCGCGCAAAATGGAGTTTCTATGGTAAACTTATGGACAAAAAAAGATTCGGTTCGTATTTCGTTCTAGGAGTTTAAAGTGGAACAAAAGCGCGAAGGATGGCACGTACACAAAGGTATGACCTCGTAGAACTTTATATTCATTACTAGGGGCTATTTTGGGATGTGAGAAAAATGTCCGCCATGTCTTTCTGTAGCGTTTTTTTGTTAACGTTAAATTATGAGTTTTGTACGCGAATGGATGCCTCGGTTGTACACTTTGGGACAGTTTTATGCCAAGCTTGTAGCTTGCTGATTTGGAGTAAATGGATTGGGTATTTTGTGACACAGAGCTTGATTGAGTCGATTTGTGTGACGATTTAAGGTTGTTTTGATGAGATGGCTTACAAGTAGAAGGAAAAGCTTCGCAACCGGTGATTTATAATCCCCCTATTTTTATTTAAATACATTTCTGGGGCTATCATATATGGAGGGCACGTATACAAAGGTATGACCCCATGTCGATTAAATTTATGAGTTTTATGACATAAACGTTTTATAAACGTTTTCCCAATGAGTTAGTTTTATAAATGTTAAATGCGTCAAGAGGTTTAGGGACGTCTTAGTTGGGAGTGGGTTGGTTCGAGGCGTGTAGTATCTGTTTGAGGTATGATCGGATAGAGTATTTACCTTTGGGTAGAATATAATGAGTTGTATAGTAAAAGCAATATGTTGATGAGATCCATATATGAAATCAATTACTTATAGTCTTAGAAAACTAAATGAACAATGTTTCATGATGATTATAAGAGTGGTGTGGTTAATCCACGTTATAGTATAACGAGACCCTAAACATAGTGTGCATGTGTAGGTGTTAATGTATTTTATGTGATGTAGCATCCTTGTGGTGCTGATGCGGGTTATTGGTAATGGTTCGTTACCTTCGGGGTGGCGACATATTACCAATAATGTTAGGGCATCTTGATGGTGTCAATGAGTTTGGCGAGTTGTCACCTATGGTAATAGCGAGTTGGGTAGTCGTTGTCTTTATGTCAACGATGAGTTATGCGGGATGGGGACTGCCGATCTAAGTGGTGGTGTCGGCATGTTCCGGTAGTCGTTATCTTTATGTCAGCGATGAGTTATATGGGATGGGGACTAGTGATCTAAGTGGTGGTGTCGACATGTCCCGGTAGTCGTTACCTTTTGGTGGCGATGAGTTTTGAGACGATGGGTCACGTCTTTGTGATGTGGCCGCCTAATGTGTGTTAGGTTTCCAACATTGTGTGATTTATTTGCATTCATATGGACAAACTAGTGGATTGTGTGTATTGATGGTTATGAGTTATTAGTCCAACTGTGGGTCGTGTCTTCAGTGTCGAGAAGTGATATGTTAGTCTTAGTCATGTCGTGAGGAACACGGTCTAATTATGTGGAAAAGGTCTATAGGAGTGAGTCCTGGATTTTATGTTTTGTTTACTAGTAGTGGGTTGATAGGGTGGATTGTCCTAACTACGTGTAGTAAGCGAGTCGGGTCGGTTACAGTGATGAGTTACACTTAGATGGGAATCAGCTTGGATGAAAAGTATTGGGTAACGATATTTGTTGGGTTATAATGGGATAATGTGATTACGAGTTTAAAATGAGTTCATATGCTTAAAAGTTGAACTGTTTTAGTGTCTCTTTATTGTTTAAACTTAAACTATTAGAACTCATTCAACGTTGTTGTTTTTGCATGTATGTTAGATTGTTTTGCAGGTTTGATTGTTTTAGTGGTGCATCTTGACTAGCGGAAGAGATTAGTCGTGATAGCATGGAAAGCATTCGCTTTGTTTGAGATTTATACTCTAATTGTGTTTTAAAATACTTTCTACTGCTTTTATTAAATTTCCGTTGCGTATTTATAAAGAACTATATGTTTTTAAACGTTACACTATAATGAGACCCGACTGTAGGGTGTCCGGGTTTGGGGCCTTACAAGATGTCCATCAGAAGTTTGGTTGGTAGAAACAAACACATGTAATGGTAAGTATTTATGATGATAAAAAGGATATACTTCATGATCTAGTCTAAAACAAACACATCTAACTAACTCTCTAACAAACTAACTAAGAATAATATTTGAGATACCAATTACATGAAATAAACAACATTTACATCCTTTTTCAAGTTTATCTCCAATATATAGTAAGGTGTTAGGTGTCCCCGTATATGGTGGATCATCCTTTCGTGTACGAGTAGTGAAAGTAAACAAGGACTTTTGTTAAATGGATTCTTAGGGGCAATGAAGAGATGAAAGAACCTATACATCATCTAGGTAGAATGGTATATATCATAGGTGTTGTTAACAAAAGGTATCTTCACTAGAAAACCTAGGTACATACACTCTTAAGTAAACAAATTGAACCAGCATGTCCACGACTTTGGACTTAACTGCAACAATAAAGGAAGATTAAGTATCAATTTAAAGATTGAAACGTTGTTGTAGTAGATCTTCCACCATGAGTGGAAAGAAATCCATAAATGTCTGTCAACTGAGGAAGAGGAAAATTTAGTTTCCATGTTCCAAACGTTCATTACAAATGGGCATCTAATGAGATTAATACTGATCATGGTATTTTCTAAATTAAACAAGGTTGGAACTCTTTAGCTATTTGATCCAAATCATGTCGAAACCAAAAATGTACTTTGCTTTTTGGAAATTTACCTTGAGACCCGATGTCAAGATAAAGCATCTTGAAAATCTTGCTAAGAAAGTTAATGTTAGCGATAATTATATATTTGGTGTATATATCTGTATTTAGGATGATTGATATTGTTTCCTAGAATATTGCTAGGGTTTCTTGTAATTCTTCCCTATATAAGGGATCACATATTATCAATATAATTCATTCAGTTTTTACACCAATACCGTCTTTCATGGTATCAGAGCTTCGGTTCTGATATCACCTATCCGTCCTTCTCTTTTCCGATCCTTAACCCTAATCGGCTATCATACTTGCCGACTTCCTGTTCTTTTTTTTTCGACTGATCAATGGCTAAAGATGATGCAGGTGCTGAATCTTCCAACCCTAAACCCACCTCCCTTCATCCCGCCTACTCTATCACCAATATCCAGTCCAAGATTCGTACCCTAGACGGCAAAAAGGTCACCTATTCTTGTTGGGTGAAACTTTTCCGTCTTCATGCTATAGCCTATAAAGTTGTCAACCATATCGACGGTACACCCGCACCCACTGCGCCTGCTGAACTTGCGGAATGGAACGAAATAGATGCACTTGTGCTGCAATGGATACTAAGCACTGTAGGCGATGAATGGTTAGGCCGTGTTCTGGAAGGCAATCCCACTGCCCACGTGGCGTGGACCAGATTTGAAAAGATCTTTCTGAGCAACAAAAAGGTTCGGGCTACTGCGCTCGAAACCCGATTCTGCAACCTTACTCTGCAAGCCTGCTCTTCGGTACATGATTATTGTCAGCAGTTGACTGAATTCTCAAATCAGTTGGCTGATGTCGATCAACCTGTCCCAGAATCGCGTCTTGTGTTGCAGCTTGTTCGTGGCCTTCCAGAAGAGTTTAACACGACCGCCTCTCTTATTAATCAGAATGGAGTTGATTGGGACCAGGTTGTTTCTATGCTGAATGATGAGGTTATCCAGATTGAAGCCCACAAAGGCTCCACCACCACGGTTCTTGCAGCCCCCTTAGCACCTTCTCCAGCCACTTAGGTGACTGGTACAAGATCGAACCAGCAGTAGCCCCACACAGATCCGAATTTGAACACTAATCGTGGTAGGGGTAGGGGCCGTAACACCTGGAACCACCGAGGAAATAAGGGACGAGGGGCTGGACGTTCTTAGCAGTACCAGCCTTGGACCGGCCAGCAAAATTCTTACCCGAACGGGGCTTGGTGGACCCACCGCCCTGCCCTTACCCCACTCAGAATGCCTGGCGTCCATCTATCCCACCGGTGAACCAACAACCCCAACAGGGTCACTTCAGTTCTGCCCCAACAGCCCCCTTCTCGGGTTACATGGACTATTCGGGGCCAACCGGTTTTACTCAGCAGCCTGTTTCAGGCTATAATGCTCTGTGTCCTTCTGAACTTAGTGCTGCGTTTAATAACTTGCAGGTCAATCAGCAACAAAGCTCCTGGAATAATGATCTTATGGACACTGGAGCGGAGTCCCATCTTGCTCAAAATCAAGGTAAAATTGTTATCCCTAATTCTTTTCCTGTACGCGGTAATATTTTAGTTGGAAATGGTCATCATTTACCCATTCTCGGGTCGGGCACATGCTTTCACAAACTCCCAAACCGCACTTACATACTTCCAAATGTCCTTCACAGCCCCAAAATAATTAAAAACCTTATTTCAGTCCGCCGTTTTACTAGAGATAATAATGTATCCGTTGAGTTTGACCCTTTTGGTTTTTCTTTGAAGGATCTCAAAATTAAAAGGCTTCTATCTAGACACGACAGCACCGGGGATCTCTATCTGTTTACGCCTCCACAACTTCCGCCTCAAGCTTGCTACCTTACCACACAATCTCTCCCATGGCATGACCGGCTTGGCCACCCCGACGGTTTGTCTAATGTTTGCAACTCTTGTCGCATTTCAAATAGTAAACGACTTCCTTTTTATTCATCATCTACTTTTACTTTTGCCCCTTTTGATATCGTTCATTGTGACCTTTGGACCTCACCTATCCCTAGTAAATCTGGATATAAGTATTACATGGTCTTAATCGACAACTTTTCTAACTTTGTCCGGGTTTACCCATTAAAATACAAATCAGAAACCTTTCCCACTTTTGCTAAATTTCACCAACTTATTAAAACCCAATTTCACCGAAAAATTAGAACTTTTCAATGTGATCTAGGTGGCAAATTTGATAACCATGCTTTTAAATCATTTGCTGACCACCATGGCCTTTTGTTTCGGTTCGCCTGTCCTCAAACCTCCTCACAAAATGGCCGGGCCGAACGGATGATTCGTCGTTTAAATGACATCATCCGAGCACTACTTAATCATGCCAATCTTCCACCTACCTTTTGGGTGAAGGCTCTTCACACCGCTACCTACTTACACAATATCTTGCCCACTAAACGTCTCAATTTCTACACCCAGACAATGAACACCTTCGCGTATTCGGTTGCGCCTGCTACCCGAACACGTCTGCCACCCACCCCCATAAACTTAATCCCCTAGCGGTCAGGTGTATCTTCCTCGGATATCCACCCGATTTCCAAGGTTATCGGTGCTTTGACCCAACAACTGGGAAGGTGCACATCTTGCGCCATGTTACCTTTGACGAGCACACCTTCCCCTACACCATCCTTCAATCGCCCGGTTCCTACACCTTCCTTGACGACACCATTCCCATGGGCTTTGACTTCACGCGTCCCAAACGACAACCCTCGGTCACGGCCCCATTCCCTATTACCTATTCTCGTCGCCCTCGTCCAACCACCTTACCAATACCTTCGACCACCATCCAAAACCAACCAACTTCACCACCCCACGGCCCAAACCAAACAACCTTACCACCACAACCTGCAGCCCCTACCCACGGACCTGCCCCCACCAACTTACCCAACACACATCCAATGACCACCCGGTCTAAATCCCAGACCGGGTCCTCGGTTCATCCAACCCTAACCGCACATCACCTATCTCCTATTCCTACATCCTATGCCAAAGCCTTTTCTGACCCGAACCGGGCTAATGCCATGCAAGCTGAATATAACGCTTTATAGGAAAAGGAAACATGGGAGTTGGTCCCACGTCCCACTGATAGGCTGATAATACGATGTATGTGGCTTTTTCGGCACAAATTTAAATCGGATGGGACATTGGAAAGGTACAAGGCTCGTTTGGTGGTTAATGGTAACTCTCAGACCGTGGGGGTCAATTGTGATGATACATTTAGTCCGGTTGTTAAACCTGCGACTATACGGACAGTCTTGTCCCTTGCCGTTTCCCGTTCTTGGCCAATTCATCAATTAGACGCCAAGAACGCTTTTTTACATGGGGATTTACATGAGACAGTCTACATGCATCAGCCACCGGGGTTTGTTAATCAACGATTCCCGAATTTTGTTTGTCACTTGAAGAAATATTTATATGGTCTGAAATAGGCTCTGAGGGCGTGGTACAATCGGTTTGCTACTTATATCATGTCCCACAGTTTTAAAAGTAGTGTATGTTATAATTCATCATTTATCTATCATAAGGATCCTGCTAATATTGCTTACTTACTATTGTACATTGATGACATAGTCTTGACATCATCCACTACCACCCTACTTAATGACACATCCGCACGCTCTCTCGAGAGTTTGCTATGACAGACCTTGGGCAGTTACATCATTTTTTTGGGAATCAAGGTTACCCATTCCCAACAGGCTCTCTTTCTGTCACAGTCTCAATATGCAAAAGACATCATAGCACGAGCATCCATGACCTCGTGTAAGCCTTGTACTACACCGGTGGATCTGTCTACTAAACTAAGCGCATCAGATGGTAAAGTGTTTGAAGACCCGACCTTATACAGGAGTCAAGCAGGGGCCTTACAATACCTGACATTTACCCGGCCTGACATCGCCTACGCTGTTCAGGAATTATGTCTGTTTATGCATCAACCATGGGATTCACATTTTGCTTTTATGAAACGCATCATCAGGTACATTCAAGGCACTTTAGAGTATGGTATACGTATCATCAGGTCTCCTTCACACTCACTCGTCGCTTACTCGGACGTCGATTGGGGCGGCTGTCCAGATTCACGACGATCTACATCGGGTTATTGTGTGTTTCTCGGGGATAATCTTATTTCCTAGTCCTCAAAACGTCAACCAACTGTTTCTAGATCGAGCGCGGAGGCTAAGTATTGTGGAGTAGCTAATGCCGTGGCTGAAGCAACATGGATTCGAAACTTACTTCTTGAGCTTCACACCCCTCTTCGACAAGCCTCAGTGGTCTACTGTGATAACATATCTGCGGTTTATCTCAGCAATAACCCGGTTCAGCATCAATGCACCAAGCACATCGAAATTGATATACATTTTGTCCGAGATAAAGTCAAGGTGGGCGACATTCGAGTGCTTCATGTTCCGGCTGCTTTTCTGTACGCGTATATATTTACAAAAGGATTGTCGAAACAATTATTTCAGTCTTTTCGGTCTAGCATGAGCGTTTGTTCTCCGCCCGGTCAAACTGCGGGGTGTCTTAGCGATAATTATATATTTGGTGTATATATTTGTATTTAGGCTGATTGATATTGTTTCCTAGAATATAGCTAGGGTTTGTTGTAATTCTTCCCTATATAAGGGATCGCATATTATCAATATAATTCATTCAGTTTTTACACCAATACCGTCTTTCAGTTAAGACGACAACCAGTTTCCTTGAAAATAACATTGGCAGCATAGGATAGGTGAGATAAGATCAGGTTTTAGTTCTCTAATTAAATCTACGTAGAACACCTACATCACAGGTGCAACCCAAAGGAGGGAGGTGGGCGATGGCTTGGAGCCCGATCTCCGGAGGGCCGGAATTTTTTTAGGAATGGCAATTGTACCAAAGTCGCCGTTAAGAGTGACAATTATATAATTCTTGGCAGAAATTGCCACTAGTGATGGCAAGTGTACCATTTTCAGAACTATTCTCAAACCTCATAGTGACACATTCCCTTCTACACTGATTCCAAATCTGACAAGCCTACACATTCCTCCCTATCACCATTACTAATGGAAATGGCACTAGTTTTGAATTTTTTTTTATAGGTGGCATTACTTGTGAAAACCTTTTGAGTACTACTAGTAGTATGAATTTTACAAAAATCTCAATACTTTTGTATATACATTATCCACATTTCCCTTGGGTATTGGTCTTGAATGACCTTCTAACTAATTATTTATTTGTTGTAGCTTGGATCTAAGCTCAATAACTTTCGGGAATGCTAGATGCAGACTAACCGTACAACAAGGCCCAACTCGGATTCCGTTTAACAACACATGCATCTTCTTTGTTCGTGGATCTTCTAATTAACTTGGCCCAGTCACTTTTTTTTTATCAATTAGCTCTAATCTTGGCTCTTTCTAACCTTGCTATTGATACTAATTTGTTGTCAACAGAGAAATAAAATAAAGGACTAGTGCTACATTGGATATTAATGCCACAAAAGGAATTACAAAGATTATTGATCAAAAGTTTATAGTAATAAATTACGAAGACATCATACATATACACTTTCTTAACAGCCAACAGGAATTCATTTAACCAAATAGAAACAACATCAGTAAAAGAAAAACAATACATCATCAATACCAACGTACATACACGATGCTCTAATAGCAACATAGCGCCTTATAGATACATTGTGCACGTAACAAGACCACAAAGAGTTTTATTGTTTGATGTAATTTGGTCTAATAACATCACATATGACAATTGTCTTCACCTGTCTTTATCCATTCAATAAAATTGCAAAGGTTCCTGTTTGAGCAACCACCTTCTTTAACGGTATTTGTAACCTTTTCTTTGATATTCAATGCCTTAACTTTGTATGTTTCATCATTGAGCAGCACCTTCACTTTACTTCTTATTTCTCCTCGTGTAATGATACCAGCATCATCTTTTTCCAACCGCAATCCAGTCTTCCAAATGTCACAAATGTAACTCTCATTGTGAAATTGATCAGCAAAGTATGGCCAACACAAAAATGGGAGACCGTTTGTGACACCTTCTAAAGTAGAGTTCCAACCACAATGACTCACAAAACATGCTATGGAAGGGTGAGATAGTACCTTCTGTTGTGGTGCCCAACTCACGATTCTTCCACGAGAGCCTACTCTTTCCATATATCCATCCGGGTACTCAGGTGTAGTCTCCTGGGTCATACCTGGTCGCACCACCCACAAGAATGGTCTATTGCTAAGTTCAAGACCATATGCCAATTCTTCAAATTGAGTTTGATTGAAAATAGTAAAGCTTCCAAATGCAATATAAACGACTGAACATGGTTTTTGTTGATCAAGCCATGTTAAGCAGGTGGGGTCATCTCGCCAAAAGTGACCTGACTGGTCAGCAAGTCGATTGCTAGCCAGCAGAGGGCCTATAGGCAACAACTGCGGGTACAGGCTAAATGCCGCATCCTCTAACTCTTTAGTTGAGTTGCATATAAACCATTCTGTCAATCTAGAAGCCTCTTCAGATTCTCTTACAAGTAGGAAGTTGGCTTCTACTGTAGCCACGTCCTTAAAGCACACCCATCCGAGGTTCTCAGATTTTATAGGCGGCATGGTTGTTGACAACTGAATTATGTGATTCTTTAGAGGTGTGCCTACATAAATGATTAAAAATATTAAATTGACATTATTCTTATTCGATTAAATATATTAAAGATGGCAAGACACATGTCCAATGAGTTGGAGAACGGGTTCCGGTTAAAATGGGTCATTTTAAGAATAGGCTGAAATGAAACATAATGTTTGTGTTTTCGTACACCGCTAACTCTTTCCATTCTTTTCTATATTTGGAAGTAATAAATGTATTAATTATGATTACAAACACTATATCGTTAAAATAAGATCGATTTTAAACCTTTGAATAAAAAAGTCTAGGTGGTTGTGTTTAATTAAAATAAACTTTGGATGAGTTTCAACCCATTTAACTTGTTTCCCTATTAGATAAAAAAAATTATTTGATTTGTCAATATAAACAAACTGCAATATCAAATAATGTACAAGTATATGGGTCGATAGAGTCACCTATATACATCCATAGATGTCTCACCTTTCTCGTTTATAATCTCGTCATCAATCAATTTCTGAAACGACAATATGGAGGCCAATGTAGCAACTGAGGCAGGCCAGAAGGCTGCACTTCTAATTCCCATCTTCTTTGCAACTTTTATGGCCCATCCCATGCAATCATCAGCAATAACACATGTAACATTACTGCTGTCCTCTTTGTTAATAGTCTCTATTAGTTCTTCAAGTTTCTGGGGCATGGTGTGCAACATTGACAAGACCAACTTACAAAAGTCAGTCCTGTCCTCCCATGGTTCTAATCCATCTGGGATCGAAACCATCCGCATCATATCCCCACAACTCTCTTTGTCTGACCAATTGCTTGCCACTAGCTTGTGGTTAAAATCTGTGTTAACAAATGTAACTTTGATTCCTTGCTTGACTAACCGTTGAGAAAGCTCCATTGTAGGAATTACATGGCCTTGTGCGGGATAAGGTATAACTAGAACATGAGGTATTCCCATGATTTCTAGGTGAAGTTTTCAAGGGAGTTACTATAAACTGTTGGTGTTTCTATACTTGATTGTTAGCTTGCTTTTATAGAGAGACAAATGGCCTTGTATAGTTTGATTATTTTATCATGATGGCTTTGTTTGAATTAGTCTGACCTCAAAATATTCAATTTTTGTTTGTTCCTGGTGTCTGGATTCCTCTCGGTTTTAATTGCTTGACGACGAACATGCTTCCAAATATGGCATGTTAGATCTGGAGTTATTAATTGTGGTGTATATAAGAGCCCTACTATACAGATAATTTTGTATGGTTTTATTTGTTCTATTCAAGATATTGAGTTTGTTATCAGGAGTTACATAGATTACTCGGACATATCTAGAAATATTAAATGGCAACTTGTGACTAAAGACAACTAGCAATTACAGCCATGTATCTATTTTAATTTGATTTCTGAATTGCAGGCTTGGAAGCATGTCGCTGTAGCTAATGAAGTGCAATATGGTCCAAAGACTGAAGATAATCAAGATATTAATGGAGTCAAGCTGATATCCTCACATCAAGATCTTGGGAAAGTATAATCGTCTTGCGATGACCTTATGGTGCATTGGCAGCCCCATGACCTTTCAATGTGGAGGTCATGGGTTCGAGTCTCACCTAGAGCAATAATTGCTTTGGGTTGAGCCATAAGTTTTACCACAATGGGCCTTCGGGTGGTGGGTTTCCTTTGGATTGTAGCGGGCCTTGTCACCAACGCTGTCTGCGTTCGTGGGCATGGGTGACCTTTTTCCACTAGGTTTACCCGGGGGATCGGGATTTTGTTGGTTATTAAAAAAATAAATAAATAAACTTTCATTTTAGGATGTCTTATATGAATTGCTATATTTCATATTATCGGCATTATTATGTGTATATTTGAGTCCCAAAACACTACAATTTATTATATTTAATCAAAAAAGAACTCAGGCGAAATGTTTTATTATTGGTATTATGTGTCTATCGTCTGAAGTCTACAACAATTCGGTTGAATATATATGTAAACATGTCCTGACACAATGAGATGTTTGTTTGTTATCTTCTTCACGGGTTCCATGAGACGATATTCTTTTCTTTTAATCAGGAAAATGTAGTGCCACTGCCATCTGCAAGCACAAATTATGCCTATATGATCAAGGGAAATCAAGATGAAATCACACCACTAGATTATGAGTCAAAATTACAAACTTATAGTTAGGATAAAGAATAATGGCTTGAATACTAAAATAGAACATCACGATGGTACGCATAGGTCTGTTTACTATACTACATGTTTGTATTTCCTTAATTCTTTCGTATCTTCTTCGAAATATTCTTCAAATTGTCATACGCAAATGGAATCTAAGCGTGATCGAGAATATAAAATTAATTACTATTAAGTGAGGGTCGGGTAATTATTGGGTTTTGTGTAGACATGGCCAAAATTGAGGCAGCTTAAACCCCAGTTATTATTAGGCCCAATTTACCTTTCTAGTTGGTTAAGTAATGAGATTCTAAACCCAAAAGGCAAAAGTCCATAGGAACGAAGACCAACAAAAGTCCATAGGAACGAGCGGTACGAACTTCTTACAGCTAGGGTAACTCAAACACACCACTAATCGAAATTTGGAACTACGTAGTAGCAAACCGGACCTTCATTAGAAACCTGATCAACAACAACTACTTGTTGTAAGCTGGGAAGTAGGAACTGCTTGGTAGCGACTCACATCCCCTTTGTCGCAATTGATCAGCATTACACCCATTGCCCATGTTGCACGGGTCCTCACTTGAACATTACATCTAAGGAAACAATATCCTTAAAAGGCCTGCATTTATGTACCACTCCAAAGTTCTTTCTTTCTTATTTTCAAGTCATTTTCATTTTAAACACCCAATTTTGAGCGCTGGACACAGTTTGGTTCGATATGAAGCTTGTTGTAAAGATTATCAAAAAATCCTAAATTTTATTAGTGTTGTTATATATGTCTATATCTAATTCAAATTAATAGGTCAAACCTGTGCGTATTAGATCAAGTCTATATGTATTAACATGGGTCAAAAAGGTAGTTGATTACCCGCCATATAAATGTCATTCCAATGGGTGTATATATATAGGGGTCGTTTCAAATACAAAGTAATGAATTTACGTAATACTTTCATGAACATACAACAACATTTTCGTACATGATAATTACGTAATGTTTTCATGAACATACAAAAACATTACGTAGTTATCATTACGTAATTGTCATGTACTAGTAGTGATTCTGTCTATGGTACGTAATTTTGTTACGTAATTTTAGTTATGAACTAGTAGTGATTCTGTCTATGGTACGTAATTTTGTATGTTACGTTTTTTAGGGGGTATGGAAGATTGTTATGTAAAGTTTTGAATGATTTTGTTTATGAAACGTGATTTTGGTAATGAAACCATAATGAATATGTATATAATGGAACTATAATGATTTATGTATGTGTTACGTAATTTTGGTAATGAAGTAGTAGTGATTCTGTCTATGTTACGTAATTATGCATGTAACATGACTTCGCACACTTCCCACGTTTTTGTTACTTTTCACAATAACCGCCCCTTATATATATATATATACCCATAGTGTACGAGCCATTATAACAAGAACAATAATATTAGTGTTTTGTGTGTGAGCTTTTGTTTTTTATTCTTCTTTACTATTCTCTACACAATCATATGCATGAAACCAAATATTTGTGTCCATCCAAAATTTTGGTCCAGCTTTTTATGTCACACGAGGACCAAATATTTTTGAAGGTTCTCAGGCACGGCCCTGTGCATAGGCATCTAAACATTTTTTTACCAAAACTTCAAAGTTTGAGGACCATATATAACCTAGAACATGTTAATAAATAGTCTCTTGAAGCTTGCATGCATATTATTAATCAATTACATTACTAATTCAAAGTTAAAAACACAACACACAATATAGCATGAATTTTAACATCACTATGCCATTATACCATATACACTTGCATAACCCAACTAGTATCATGTTTCACACGAATATTGATTTACATAAAGCCAGTATAATTCTAGCGATTTGTATCTTTCTCTTGTATCCAGTCAATGAACATACTAAGATTTTTGTGTGAGCTCCCACCTTCCTCCACATTGCTACGAGTCTTTTCCTTTAAATCCATAGCTTTTGCTTTGAATGCTTTGTCACAAAGCATCTGTTCTAGTTTTCTTTTGATCTCTTTCCGTGTGATATATCCCGCCTCGTCTCTGTCAAACCCCAGCCCATTCTTCCAGATATCGCACATATAAGTTTGGTTACTAAATTGGTCAGAAATGTAAGGCCAACACAAGAAAGGGACTCCGTTTATCACACCTTCCAAAGTAGAGTTCCAACCACAGTGACTTAAGAAACAAGCTACAGAAGGGTGAGCTAACACCTTCTGTTGGGGCGCCCAACCCACAATTTTCCCACGAGCGCGTGTTCTTTCAATAAATCCATCTGGGTAGGAAACTGTAGTCTCTTTGGTCATACCCGGCCTCACAACCCACAAGAACGGCCTGTTGCTAAGTTCGAGACCTAAAGCCAACTCTTCAAACTGCCTCTGGTCAAAAATAGTGAAACTCCCAAATGCTATGTAGATAACTGAGCATACAGGATTTTGATTAAGCCATTTTAAGCAGGAGACGTCTTCTTGCCAGAAATGACCCGCTTGGTCTGCAAGTCGGTTGCTTGCCAGTAGTGGCCCTATTGGCAAAATCTTTGGATAGATGCGAAATGCCGCAGGCTCCAGCTCATGAGCAGAGTTGCATGTCATCCATTCTGTCATTGTTGCAGCCTCCGCTACATCAACTGAAATTTTAAAAACCGATTTTGTGGTTGCCAAGTCACCAACAAAGGACCATGGGAGATTTGCAGGTTTTATAGGTGGCATGGTTGGTGATAGTTGAATTGTCTGATCTTTTATAGGAATTCCTGATACACAAAGTTTTTACAAATGCTACTTGAGTTTTATTCTTAGAATTGAAATTTAATAAAATAGAAATGTTTAGTAAAAGCTAACTAAATTTTTATATATTTGAGCAACAAATGCTACTCTGCAAACCTCTTTTTAAGTGTTTATGTAAGAATGTATTTGCAAGTTAGCTGTATAATTCTAACTTATTATTTGGATTCATGGAGACGGATTTTCAGGTCTTGCTGATGCACTTCTTGAGCATATTTCTTTACAAGGCTTGTATCAATTCATCGGCGATTAACTTCATCTAAACATTAACCATTTCTTCCTTTTTCTTAATCTAGTTTATTGTTTCACCTGTTTGATCTGGTTCGGATAAATATAACCAAAACTAACATTTATAATGTATGAGTTGTAGGAGCTAAAACAATGTCCGACGCAAAATCCCATTACCTAATTTATGACTCTATGTTTCGTAAGCAAAACAAAAATATTTTTTAGGAAAAAGGGTCCCGGATTTTTAGTTCACTTTGAGCCCCCAAAATGGTTGAGCCGCCCCTAAAATAGATCAGCCAGTGGTCTTACCTTTGTTGTCTATGATTCCATCATCAATCAGTTTTCTAATACTCAACGCTGGAGCCAGTGAAGCAACTGATGAAGGCCAGAAGACGGCTCTTTTGGTTCCAATCTTCATTGCCACTCGGATAGCCCATGCCGCACAACCATCAGCAATAACACAAGTGACCTTATGTGCACCTTTGTTAATCGTCTGTATAAATTCTTCCAGCTTACCAGGCATGGTTTTTAATATAGACTCAGTCAACCTACCAAGATCACTTCTGTCTTCCCATGATTCCAACCCATCTGGGATACAAACCATATCCATCAATCCTTTAAAACTATCTTTTTCTGTCCAGTTGCTTGTTACAAGTTCATGATTGATCTCTGTGTTTACAAACGTGACCCGGATACCTTCATTGACCAAACGTTGGCTTAGCTCCATCAGAGGAATTACATGTCCTTGTGCTGGATAAGGTATAACTATAACATGAGCCATTTCCACCTTTTCCTATTGATTTTTTTTTTTTTGGTGGTGGTGTGTGTGTGTGTGTGGGGGGGGGGGGGGGGGGTGTTACACTTTCCTTTGTGATTGTGATCACATTTTTATAGACCTGGACAGCTAAACATTCTGCTTCCTATCTAATTTGTATATTTAATTTCTCCTTCACCTTACCAGATTTGTTCTTATGCTTAATATATTACATTTCTTATAATTTATGACTTGTTTTTGGCACACGTGATTGGGTCGTTATTTTTCTTTGGGTATCGCTATCAACACACCACTCCCACCTGTCACATCATATGGACCGTATGAGAATGCAAAAAATAGGTCATCCTGGCCATATAACATTTGGCCGCCATATGACTCATATGACTGTTTGTTGCCGTATCATACGACCGGCTTGACCAAATTGCACACTAACATTAGGCCCGTTAGTGGTGTCTGGATAGTGTGTCAGTCGCGTTTGTATGACAACCGCATTTCCAATTCCTTGATGACATAAAAGGTTTTGGAATTTTTATATCTAACAAAAAAAAGCATTTTCAAAATAAAGTATTATTTGGCCATAGAGAATTAATATATTATAAAATATGATTTGGTCGACAAAAGAAATCTAATTTGATGAAGATTTCAATAGTAGAACTTTGGCATCATCCTGAAAAAAACAGTTAGATGTAGCAAGGGTGATTGGAGCAAACCTCATGTAGGTCTAAAAACTAAACATCATTGTATTATAAAATGTTAATTTGCTTTTCTTTGCGGATCTGTGGTATCCTTCTTTTGCTATTTTCTACATGTCTTGATCCAATTACTTTGTTTGCATTTATCCTAAAAGAAGCATACTCAAGTTGCCAAGGATCATCAATCAGTGTTAGACTACGGCGCTGTTTGGTAGATCTTAATGATTCCATTAGGAGGTTCCCTCTAAATCAGTCATCATTAGGTTCACGTTCATCAGAAGGACCATAGTTGTCAAAGCGCCTAGGCGCACTCAAGGCGCATAGGTCGAACCCGGAGCCTAGGCGCAAGGCGCATAAAAACGAGGGCTTTTTATAATTAGGCGCATAATATAAAATACATTTTTTAGGGATTTTAGAGATGTTTTAGGCTTGTTTAGCGATACTTTATGATGTTTTAGGGTTGTTTAGGACTTGTTCATGACTCATTTAGAATGTTTTAGAGGTGTATACAACTTTTAGCCTGAATTTGGCCGAAAATCAGCCTGAAAACAGCCTTGATAGTGTGTCTCAGTGCCTAGGCGTGCGCGCCTCATAGGGCGCAGCACACTTGGTGCGCCTCGAGCCTAGGCGCGCCTAGGCGCACGCTTAGGCGCGCTTTTGACATCTATGAGAAGGACATTTCTGAATTGGACAGCAAGTCTCTTACCTATTAAGATTCAAAATGATGTTGCATGCAAATTTTACCCCTTTATCCCTTCACCCGTGTTCATAACCCTCATCTGGCCACTTACGCGCCTAGGGGCGGACCTGGCGCCCACCATTTTTTTACTCCGTAGTGTAATTTTACGTTTTTTCAACGGAAAATTTTATACGTACTGAGTCCGACCCCCCACCGTTTTAAGGGTCTTGTGACTTTCGGCCCCCTCAAAAAAAAAAGCTCCGCCACTGTACGCACCACCACCTCGACCCACCACCGCTTCGGCATACACTTACTGACTAAGCACATACCGGTCAGGCCCTTATTAGTTCAGCACTTATTAATGCAAAGGTTGCCAAACAACCCCTAAGTGTAGTGAGTTAACAAGGAAGTGCAAAAGTTATTGTTACATGGACAACGAAGCTTTAACTTTAACTATATTATACATTGAAAAGGGTGTAGTGGTTTAAGTAAAAAGGGTAGGTAATGTGGCTCATGTGATTGGGTAAAAACAAAAGCAAAAATATTTCTCTCTCATATACACACCCCCTCTCGCAGCAATCCGCTGCAATCCTTCACGCCCACTAAGGGCTTGGCAAAACGGTCTTTGACGCTTATGACGCTCTCATTTCGGTGAGGTGGAAGGGGCGTGACTCCATCACGTATAGTCTTAGCACCACGTGTTTTTATTTATTATATCTGCTTAGATCCCCACTCCATCCGATTGATTATCCCCTCTCCATTCGATTGATTGTAGTAAAGTGGCTGCCTTCTAATATTCACTTAAGATCAGGCTGGTTAAGTTGTCAGTTTTAAGTCATATTGGTTATTTGTAAATAGTTATACAACAAACTTGAAAATAGTTCTTTTGACAAAACACCTACCAATTTTGTAGAGAAGAGAAGGGATTTGAATTATGAACCATGACCTCTCCAACCTATAAACTTTTACTATAGTTTCTCTTAGGTTATCTCCGTTTCATGGGTGTAAATAAATTTCCATATGTTTGGTGTGGTCACACTCATATGATAGGATTCATAATTTGATATCCATATTGGATCTAGATGATACTAGCTTTTATTAATATAGATCAAGATCGAACTGCGATCGGTTTATTATTCATTTTAATGATCATTTGTGACCGGTATTGTGAGTGCCTTTGTTGCGACTAGTTCGCGGTGGTCCCATATTTGCATTCGGAATGCAACCGACTCTTTTGTGACTGGGTTACGGCCACATTTTTGCAACCAGGTTACAACTGCAAACTAGGCAATGGCGACAAAGTTGCGCCGCTAGAGATGGAAATAACTTGTGACCGTATTATTTAAAAAAAATCATGTTTTCCCATTCAAAGCTGCTAATATTTCTAGGTTTTTAAATATGAAAACTATAGTATTTCTCAGAATGAATATTTCATTATACACAATACATTGTATAGGAATACAAATGTTAAAATATATGGCTAAATATAAGTCATATGTTAATCTCTATGTTTCTTTATCACACGTTGATATATTGTATTGGACCTATTGAGATTGTTTGGGCTTATGTCTATTATAATTGGGCTTATCTTGTTGGGCTTGTGAGCCTGCTTGTGAGACTGGTAATATTGTTTTAAGCTGTAGGCCTTATGGCCCAGCTTAGTTGTTTAATACCACGTGTGTTTTGGATGGTTCAGATTGTTCAGGTTGTTTAGATCAAACAGTTGACATCAGCTCGTGTTTCTCGAGAGTTGGAACCTTCTGGATCGTTCTATAAAAGGATTGTTGACCATCCCTCTCCTCATACACACACACATTTTACTCTTTCTCTCTGTATTGTTCTAGGGTTTACTCTGTCATCGTCTTCCCTGTATTGTTTAGTATTTCCATCTCTGTATGTTGTTATATTCTTTTATCTGTGTCAACTGAGTTCTCATCAGTTGACACGACGAACATTGTATTGCTTCTTTGAGTTCTATATTTGTAGAACTCATGGGTAATTGTGGGGGGGGGGGGGGTAAATCTTTGGGTTGGTTTAATAAGATTTTGTCACTTGTTTTTGTCGCTATTTCTTCTATTGTGGGTGTGTTTAGTCTTGTTCTTGTTCGTATTACAAAAGTTTACAACAAATCAAATCTCCTAATTATGGAGATAGTATATACACAATCATTCCTAAACCAGCGAGGCGCAATTTATGGCGAGATATTCTCTTGATAGAGAGATATCCGCTAATACAACTGCGCACTTGAAGCAGGGGGGATCGACTGCTGAGACTGAAACGAAAATCGTAAAAGAAAGTTCTCGAATGGCCTTTGGTGAAGACGTCGGCTATCTATATGATGATGAGTGGGTACGTGTAGGACGCGAACGCGCCCACGCTGAACCTATTCACGAACAAATAAAATGTCCAATTTGATGTGTTTTGTTCGTTGATGATGGACAGGATTGCCAGACAAATATGTAGCGCTCACATTGTCACAATAAATGATGCAAACATTCTAATTAAAGTGGTTACAAATAAAACACCAAATATTTTAGTTCTTCAGAACCTAATAGATATCCGGACACTCAATTTAAAGTATTTACAAGATAAAGTCATGCTTAACTCAATGGTGGAATGATATGAGACACAAGTTCTAAATTTGCTTCAATGCACATCACCCTATCGAGCATAACTTCTTTCTTCGCCTTTTCTTTTTCTTTCTGTTTAAACAACTTCTCGATAATTCAGTTCAACCTCTACATCTATAAATAATAAATATGTACTTAAATTTACACTCAAATAATGCTCATTTTGACTTTTTGTAAGCAAGTAATGACCCATTAACACGATTAAAGCACATTCTATATATATACAATTACTAACTTTGGTCACCTCTAAGAGTCACCACTCTTTCTCCATTACTTGGCACCTTTTCACAAATTAACCACTAACATGAGTCTAATCCAAGAGTCACTACTCTTTCCCCCATCACTTGGCACCTTTTCACAAATTAACCACTAACATGAGTCTCATCCAAGAGTCACTACTATTTTCCCATCGCTTGGCACTCTTTCACAAATTAATTACCAACACAAGTCTCCTTCAAAAGTCACCATTCTTTCCTATTGCTAAATACCGTTTCAGATATCTATGTATATACATAAAAAAGCAACATGAACCACCACTTTCTAAATATTTTAATTTGAATATATACCATCTTATTTTAACAAAGAAAAAATATGTCAAAGGGATTTATCTGATATTAGTTTGCACCTTTTCATGACACCGTTCATAAACTTACAAGACGCCGTTGATTAAGTGGTCGCGTCTTTTTTCTTCCACAATTTACAACTACCACATAATAACCGTCAAGCCTCAAACCTTTACATTCACATCTTCCACATCCATAAGTCTTTTTTCCCCAACCATCATCCTCCACCACACCCCCACCGCTTCTGTGTAAGCTCACCATGGTCGCCAATACCCCAAGCAATTCGGGTACTAATTAAACGTCCAATTAAATGTGTAAAGCATATGCCTGTTTGCGGTAAAAGAGAAAAGATATATGCCATGAAAAGGCACCCACATAAGATGTCATCAATTAAATAAGGAAGGTTGCGAGCACTCTTCTTGATGATTGAACCGCCAGATTGCTTGCTTCAGACATTTTTTTTTCCAGAATGATGAATGATGCAGAGCCGTCAGATTCCCCATGCTGGCACTCTTCTTCATGGTCGAACAAACGGTAAGTCTAACGCCGAATAGGCGAGACACACCATTGGCGGCACGTGCATGAGTTGTGGTCGTTAATGCGAGACACACCATTGGCAGCACGAGACACACCATTGACCATTGGTGGCACACCATAATTTCGCGTTGGATGAAGAAAGTGATACTGAGATTGTTGTTGTCACGATGAATGTTAATGTTAATGTAAATTTAGATGTAGATGTCATGGAATGTAAGGTTAAGTTCTACCGTTCTTTCTTACGAATCGTAAAAGTTAAATGCATGCATAAAATATTTTCCTAGGATTTATTAGTGGGTTTGGTATATTTGAAAACAGTTCTAAGGTTTGAGAACTAAGATGGAGTCGTGATTTGTTTTTACAAGTTTTATAGATGGGTAAGTATTTAGAAGAAACTGAACTACCACTTTGAGTTAATGAATTTATTTTTTGATAAAAAGATTAAAAACAACATACTCATCAACCTTGTCATAAGTTTCTTTTAAGTCAAGCCAAACATCTCTGGCTAACTTAGAAAAAACTTGTCCTAAAAACAACTCTTCACTCACATAATTGAGCAACCAAGTAAGAACAATAGAATTGCACACATCCCATTGTTTTCCTAAAATTTCATCACTATCAGACCTGGTAATAGTACCATCAATGAAACCAAATTTGTTTCTGGCTTCAAGATAAAGTTTCATAGAACTTGCCCAGACAGAATAATTATCGGTACCTTTTAACTTGATACTGATAATAGACAGAGTACTAGTATCACTTGGATGAATGTACAAAGGATCACCAATATCTTTGCAATTCTATTATTTGAATAATAAGGTCAAGATCAATAATCAGAGATCAAAACCCTAAAGACAAAGACACAAAAAAATATGAAGACAACAGATCTAAACAGAAAACAAGATCGAAACAAAAACACACAGCGGGAGACTAATAAACCTTAGGATCTAGAGCCATGTAGAAAATTATAGATCTAACTACTAATG
This sequence comes from Ambrosia artemisiifolia, assembly GCA_032199755.1. NCBI lineage: Eukaryota > Viridiplantae > Streptophyta > Magnoliopsida > Asterales > Asteraceae > Ambrosia > Ambrosia artemisiifolia. The sequence goes on from CM063516.1 coordinate 37,530,091, forward strand.
AACAATATCAAACACAAACTCATACAATCGATGATCAACAACACAGAACAAGAGATATAGCGACAAAATGATGACCAAAACTTTATTATTTACCCAAACCAACCCAAAGAGTTTCAGTAACTGAAACTCGGATAATACAACATCCTTGATATCTACTGATGATAATCAGCAGATGATCTCAAGAGAAATACAAGAAATAATAACAAAGACTTACAAAACTAAAACCCTAATACAGAGATCACTCATAGAGACGAGAGATAAACGAAATAACAAAAAATAACAGCTGAACAAGCTTCTCGAATACTCAGTATTTATAATAGAAGACTTTGACTAATGGGCTTGTATCCAGCTGGGCCTATTGTATGGGTTGTCACATATTTTAACCCAATAACAAACCTGCACTTATAACACTTGACAAACAAATATAAGCCCAATACATTATAAATTGTAACATTTGAATTAACAATTATATTTTCAACACCAACGTACATACACGATGCTCTAATAGCAGCATAGCACCTTATAGATACATTTTGCACGTAACAAGACCACAAAGAGTTTTATAGTTTGATGTAATTTGGTCTAATAACATCACATATGACAATTGTCTTCATCCCTCTTTATCCATTCAATAAAATTGCAAAGGTTTCTGTTTGAGCAACCACCTTCTTTAGTGCTACTTGTAACCTTTTCTTTGATATCCAAGGCCTTAACTTTGTATGTTTCATCATTGAGCAGCACCTTCACTTTACTTCTTATTTCTCCTCGTGTAACGATACCAGCATCATCTTTTTCCAACCGTAAACCAATCTTCCAAATGTCACAAATATAACTCTCATTGTGAAATTGATCAGCAAAGTATGGCCAACACAAAAATGGGAGCCCGTTTGTGACACCTTCTAAAGTAGAGTTCCAACCACAATGACTCACAAAACATGCTATGGAAGGGTGAGATAGTACCTTCTGTTGTGGTGCCCAACTCACGATTCTTCCACGAGAGCCTACTCTTTCCATATATCCATCCGGGTAATTAGTTGTAGTCTCTAGGGTCATACCTGGTCGCACCACCCACAAGAATGGTCTATTGCTAAGTTCAAGACCATATGCCAATTCTTCAAATTGAGTTTGATTGAAAATAGTAAAGCTCCCAAATGCAATATAAACGACTGAACATGGTTTATGTTGATCGAGCCATGTTAAGCAAGTGGGGTCATCTCGCCAAAAGTAACCTGACTGGTCAGCAAGTCGATTGCTAGCCAGCAGAGGGCCTATCGGCAACAACTGCGGGTACAAGCTAAATGCCGCAGCCTCTAACTCTTTAGTTGAGTTGCATATAAACCATTCTGTGAATCTAGAAGCCTCTTCAGATTCTTTTACAAGTTGGAAGGTGGCTTCTATGGTAGCCATGTCCTTAAAACACACCCATGTGAGGTTCTCAGATTTTATAGGCGGCATGGTTTTTGACAGTTGGATTGTCTGATTCTTTAGAAGTACACCTACATAAATGATTAAAAAATTAAATTAACATTAGTCTTATTTGATTAAACATATTAGAGATGGCAAGACACATAACGTCCAGGCTTTCCTAAACCGCTAACTCTTTCCATTCTTTTCTATATTTGGAAATAAAAAATGTGTTAAAATGAGTACAAACACTATATTGTTAAAATAAGATCGATTATAAACCTGTGAATAAAATGGTTTAAGAGCTTGTATTTATTTAAAATAAAATAAACTTTGAATGACTTTCGACCCATTCAACTTGTTTCCTTTTTAGATATATATATATATATATATATATATAGGATTAGGATCAAATAAGAACCTAAGGTATAGTTGAGAACCTTATAAACCTCATCCAACCATCCATTTTCTTTTTTGATCTTAGGGGTATAAATGTAAAATTATATTTTTTATTAATCCAAATAACAGTTACCTACATATTAACTTGTTTCAATTTGTAAAATCTAGATTATATAGATAACTGCTTCCTTCCTTGAAGAACAACCCTAAAAAAAATTTACGATCCTCAAAATTCGTTTCTTCACAATTTTATGAACCTGTTTGCTATATCAATCTAGAACTTTTCATTACAAAAGTAGTAAGAGATATTGACGGTAATTATGTGACGACCCGGAAAATTTTTCTTCTTATTCGTTTTCTCCCTCTTCGACTTCGGGAAACTTTCGGGACGAAAATTCTTTCAACAGGGGGATGATGTGACACCCGGCAAGTTCCGGTAACTAACTTTTGAAAACTTAGTAAGTCTACCTTAGCGAGTCGCGCATACGTTACACATAACAAGGTCGGTCGAGTCGCACATCATTAAGGTTTTAGCATACGCAAGTCTCGAGTCCCGGGAATTGGTGAACGAGTGTGAACGTGTTTATTTCCATGTATTATGTGTTTATAATCATTATGTGACTTGTCGGTATGTGAAAACGTGTTAACATATGTTAAAACGGAGTTTAACGCGCAAAATACCCTGCACCAGACCCTATAGGCGATTAGGGGACCCTAATCGCCTATATGAGGGCGAGTAGCAACTTCCTTTAGGCGATTAGGCTTGTCTTTAGGCGATTATGGGGGCTAATCGCCTATAGTGAAGGCGATTAGCAGCCCTAATCGCCTGATAAAGCTGCATAATCGCCTATAAGGTGCCTGACGACTAGAAACGCCTATAAATACCACCCTTGACCTCCTAAACACCATTTATGCAACCCTAGCCGTCCCATAACCCTTACCAACACACAAACACTCTCTGGAACTCGTTTTTACATCAAAACATTCATTTCCAAGCTTATTCCATCAATTTCTCTTAAATCCAAGGTGTGTTCTTCAAACCCAAACCTTTAAATGACTATATTTTACTCCCTAAACGTCCAGACCTGACTTATAAATGTTTTTGTCTTTGAAAATCCATTTAAAACCGTTTTTAAACAAACCCACACCTTTACATGTGTTATATGTGTTATATGTGATTAAAGATAGGATTTTTAGGATTGAATCATGGTTGTTTTTGTGTTGTTATGATGTTTATGGCTGTTACAAGTTAGTATGATGATGTCCTAGGAGTTTTAATGGTTTTGGTTGTGTATTGTTGATACTTGATGTTTTGACCCATTTGAAGGATTTTGGATGATTAAGGATGATATGAGGTGTGTTGTTGATTGTTTGATGTTAGGGTTTGCTCTAGGATGATGTTAGAACAGTAGGATGCTATCGGACAACGTGGTTATGTGATTAAATCTGGATATTTGCTATTTAGGGCAAGTTCTTGCATGTTGATGTGATGTTTTCATGTTAAGTTGCTATTTTGGGAAAACGCTCGCATTCGGGACTGTTAGAATGATGGAAACTTAGGGTTTTTGCTTGAAATATGTTTGTTAATGTGTTAGGATGATTATTGGGTGTTTTTACACGTTTCGGATCTGATTTGGAGGGTTAAACGCGCGAAAAACCACATCAGCTGTGCTATAGGCGATTATGAATCCTAATCGCCTATGCTATAGGCGATTAGGGGCCTAATCGCCTGAATGGAAGGCCTACTCGTGTATACTATAGGAGATTGGGGTCATAATTGCCTTCATTTCATGCAATTGTGATCCTAATTGCCTTCATTTCATGCAATTGTGACCCTAATCACTAGTTAAGCCCTGAATTGCATACCTTATGACCATAATCGCCTGAAATGCATGTGATTAGCCCTAATCACATATAATAAGGGGCGATTAGCCCTTGTAATTGCATGTTGACCATCCCTAATCACATGTTGACTTTCCTAATTGCCTGCTAAGTTCCTAATCGCGTGTAATGCTGTTATAAGTGTATGTTGACATCCCGAAACCCGATTTGACACCTAGGAACATGATAGGAACCCCGTAACATGCTTAGTAACATAGTAACACGTGTTTGGACTTGTTTGTACGTTAATTGACCTATGTGTTAGAATCGTTGAACTTTAACGCATGTTAAGTACTAAGTTGCATGTTTTGTGTATGTTTGTGTATGAGATGAACACGTGGAATGTCGGGTCACCAATGGGATGTCGAGTCTTGTCTTACGTAGTCTGGTTATCGGTCAAACACGTTTTTCAAACACATCATGGTCATGGACTGGACTTAGGGACTAATGAACCCTGCGGGTTATTAGTCTAACTTAACACATATCTTATGATAGGTCGCCACTAGTTGGGGCTATCATATCTTACAGACGGTTTACTCATATCACATATACGGTTTACTCATAAACGGAATACGCAACCTAAGGTGAGTTCACGGCCCCACATTTTACGGTTTATGTTTTCGGGGGAGAATCATGCTTAAAACGCTTTTATGACTTATGACTTATTTTCGTCTCAAAACTCTTTTATGACTTATGGTTTATTAAACTCTTTGTAACTCATTATTCTTTATCACATTATACTATGGCTTACTTATCGTACTATACGGTTCATCAAAAAGTCCCTTAGAAACCACTAACATGGGTATATGGCGGGGAAATATGGATAGCGCTATTGGGAACTGACAAACCTGACTCGACGGTAGGACCGTGCGGGTGCATATTGTCTCTAACAAAACAAGGTCTACCGGTGATGACGGTAGCCCATAGGAAACTAAGGGTCACTACACGGCTTAGTCAGCAATGGTTTCACCCGTATGAGTATCTTATTATGCGCCTAGCTAGCGTTCTTACAAGCATAGTAGTAATTGTGATGGTAACGGTTTTCGAAGGATCACTTTAAACGTTTAAATAAAACCTGTGAACTCACCAGCATTATATGTTGACTCTTTTAGCATGTTTTCTCAGGTCGCTAAGGTAGCAGCTGTCTGATAGGCGCACGGAGTCGCACAGGAGTCGTCTCGCGTCTAGGGTCCCATGGCATGTTTTGGAATTGTTGAACTTTGAACTTATGTTTTTAAATTCTACATGACTTTTGTAAACCTTAAATGCTTCCGCACAGTTAAATGTTGGTTTTTAAACTTATGCATGGATTTTGGTATACGTATGTTTTACATTTAGACGTCGTTTATTGTGACCGTTGACTTGGATCCTGGTGTGTCACACGCCTCACGGTAGAACTCCGCAGGTGAAAATTTGAGGGTGTGACAAATTATTAATTAAATCATGTTATTATTATTTTTTTCAATTGGAGCAACCAAGAACAAAGGTGACGATTCTGATGCATATTAATATTTTCCGTCAAAACAATTCTTTTGCTTGATTCTTTTCTCCATCAAAACAATTCTTTTGCTTGATTCTTGATTGAAAAGTAGTATACGAAATACATATGGGTTTTTTATAGTTTTATATTCAAGATGATTCACATGTAATTTTCATTTGATTTTACAGTCTCGTTTTTTTTTCTTACTAAAGTTTGGTGCTACTAGTTTTATTTTAGTTATGTTGGTTTATACATCATATTTCCGTTTTACGATTATACATATATGTATATTCGTTTATTGTGTTTGATTGTTCGTCTATTACGTTCACATTAAAAATATTACCATTCTACATATGTGTACAATAGAACAATGTATATGTTTGTATACCCGTTGGTATATGTATATAATTTAACAATAGGTTTATAAAATAGTATATATTTAACATAATTTTGTGTACATCTGTGTATAATTACTAGTTTACATGTACAAACATTAGATATAGGTGTGAACTTGTTATACACATATGTATAGTTACATTGACGTACAGAATAGTTATTCAAATATGTACAGTGAATGTACCTATAAAAATTAATATTATACATATATGTACAATCTATCATGATAAATATTTACTGGATAATGAGAGAGAAAGAGAGTTTTTAGGAATTAATTGTTTGAGTGAGATAACATATTTACTATCTTACCCCTAATTTAATATAAATAATTAATTAAACTTCTATTTAATTACCATCTTGCCATCAAAGATTAGTGGCTAAGAATGGTTCTTATGGTTCTCACATAGGTAGTGGTTCTTATTTGAACCACACCCTATATATATAGGTAGAGGATCCGGTAGGAAAATTATTTTGTGTGGGAAGTGTAGGAAGTATTTTCAACCATTAGATCATATCTAATTAAATCTTTAAATGAAGGGCATTATAGACTTTTGTTCATTTTTTTATTTATTACAAACCCACTAAATTAGCAACTAACATCTAGATATTTATGAAGATTAATCATCCTAAATTAACTAATTATTCATTATTTTTCATAAGAATCATAAAATATCCATATCAAATAAGTTGATCAATACCCAAAAACTTGTTCGATTCTTCAAACATATAACCGTCTCTATCACTTGTTCGATTATTCAAGCCATGACAGAAGGTTAACATCAGGAGTGTTTTATAATGAAAGAGAAACTAGTATGCATTAATAAGGAGTGTTTTATAATATCATCGGGAGTGTTTTATAATAACATTAAGAGTGTTTTAGAACGAATCAGTAGTGCTTTATACGAATCAGTAGTGTTTTAAAAACGAATCATGAGTGTTTTTTATCATATATGAATCATGTTTAGTAAAAAAAACACTATTATTCGGTTAGATCAACAAAAAAAAAACTATTACTTTAAACCTACTATTATAAAAGATGAAGAATAACCGGTGCAAAGAAGGTTTTGTGGTTCTATTTGTTTTTTTTTTCTTTTTGGAAGATGAACAAGTTTGAATGTATGAGAGAAATTATAATCATTAATAAAATTAAGATTAAAATTAAGATGAGAGAGATGAGCATGATTTAAGGGTGAGAGTCAAATGGTTTCTTTATTAAAATACAAGAAAATTGCATTACTACCCTCATTTAAAACACTTATTGGACCATCCTACCCTAATTATTAAAATATAATTAGTAGAATCTTAACAAACCCAAACTTCTAATCTTAACCATCCATTTCTAGATCCAATGGTTGAAAACACTTCCTACACTTCTTACACAAATCAATTTTCCTACAGGAACCTTACCCTATATATATATATATATATATATATATAGGGGAAGGATAAATTGAAAACCCACTCGAGTTAAGAAAACTATGAAAACCCTTGTAAAAACCATCAAAAAAAAAAATTTTTTATTGAAAAAAATACACAAGGTAAGATACATGTATTAAAGCGTTTTGGGCCAAAAAAATAAAAAAAGCGCCAATTGGATATTTTTTAAAAAATAAACAAAATTTGCACTGTTACATATGTAACAACTGATGTTACATATGTAACAAAGCTGTTACATATGTAACGGCACAAACTTTGTTTATTTTTTTTTTAAATATTCTATCGGCGCTTTTTTTATTTTTATTTTTTTGCCCAAAACGCTTTAATACATGTATGTTACCTTGTGTATTTTTTTCAAAAAAAAAATTAAAAAATTTTAGATGGTTTTTACAAGGGTTTTCATAGTTTTCTTAACTCAAGGAGGTTTTCAGTTTATAATTTCCCTTATATATATATATATATATATATATATATATATATATATATATATATATAGGGTGAGGTTCCTGTACAAAGGCAATATTTCGTGAGAAGTGTGAGAAGGATTAAAAATTAATATGTTGGCATCATTTTTTGAACTTAGTCATGTTGTTTTGGATTGTTTTGCCTAGAAAAATACCAAACATAAAATTTAAAAACCGAAAACAATGTATTTTAGGCTAAAAAGTTAAAACACCATGCTAAGAACATTAAGTAGTGTGTTTTAAGTGTTAAGTAGTGTGTTTTAGCTGTTTTATAAATTTGATGACTATAATACATTGGATTGTGTTTTAGATTGTTGTGTTTGGTGTTTTTCAAGTTAAAACAACCTAAAACATCATTCCTAAATCCAAAACATGATGCCTACATGCTAATTCTTAATCCTTCTCACACTTCTCATGAAATATGTCCTTTGTACAGGAACCTAAACCTATATATATATATATATATATATATATATATATATATATTCGGTTTGTTAATACAAACACAACCGCAAATCAAATCAAATCAAATCATTTACAAGTATATGGGTCATTAGTGTCACCTATATGTAATCAATCATACAACTCTCACCTTTCTCGTTTATAATCCCATCATCAATCAGTTTCTGAAAGGACAAGATGGAGGCCAATGTAGCAACTGAGGCAGGCCAGAAGGCTGCACTTCTAATTCCCATCTTCTTTGCAACTTGTATGGCCAATCCCATGCAATCATCAGCAATAACACAACTAACTTTACTGTCGTCTTCTTTGTTAATCGTCTCTATTAGTTCTTCAAGTTTCTTGGGCATGGTGTGCATTATTGACAAGATCAACTTACGAATGTCACTCCTGTCCTCCCACAGTTCCAACCCATCTGGGATCGAAACCATCTGCATCATATCCCCAAAACTCTCTTGGTCTAACCAATTGCTTGTCACAAGCTTGTGGTTAAAATCTGTGTTAACAAATGTAACTTTGATTCCTTGCTCGACTAACCGTTGAGAAAGCTCCATTGTAGGAATTACATGGCCTTGTGCGGGATAAGGTATAACTAGAACATGAGGTATTCCCATGATTTCTAGCTAGGTGAAGTTTTCAAGGGAGTTACTATAAACTGTTGGTGTTTCTATACTTGATTGTTAAGCTTGCTTTTATAGAGAGACAAATGGCCTTGTATAGTTTGATTATTTTATCATGATGGCCTTGCTGGAATTAGTTTGGCCTCAAAAATATTAAATTTTTGTTTGTTCCTGGTGTCTGGATTCCTCTCGGTTTTAATTGCTTGACGACGAACATGCTTCCAAATATGGCATGTTAGATCTCGTGTTTATTAATTGTGGTGTATATAAGAGCCCTACAAACAATTTTGTATGGCTTTATTTGTTCCATTCAAGATTGAGTTTTTGTTATCAGGAGTTACATAGATTACTCGGACATATCTAGAAATACTAAATGGCAACTTGTGACTAAAGACAACTAGCAATTACAGCCATGTATCTATTTTAATTTGATTTCTGAATTGCAGGCTTGGAAGCATGTGGCTGTAGCTAATGAAGTGCAATATGGTCCATAGACTGAAGACAATCAAGATTTTGGAGTCAAGCTGATATCCTGACATCAAGATCTTGTGAAAGTATAATCGTCTCGCGATGACCTTATAGTACATTCGCAGCCCCCTGACCTTCGAAGGTAAAACATTCCCAATAATTGCTTTGGGTTGAGCCATAACTTTTACCACAATAGGCCTTCGGGCAGTGAGTTTCCTCTGAAATTGTGGCGGGCCTTGTCACCAACGCCGTTTGAGTTCGTGGGCGTGGGTGACCTTTGTGCCACTGAGTTTACCCGGGTAATCGGGATTCTGTTGGAGTGTTGGTCATTAAAAAAATATATAAATAAACTTTCATTCTAGGATGTCTTATATCAAGTGCTATATTTCATACTATCGGCATTATTATATATGTGTATATTTGAGTCTCAGAACACTACAATTTATTATTTATCTATTATTTAAAAACCAACTTTGGGAATAGTAACTTAACGGTGTTACTATTCCCCCGTTAAGTTACTATTTAACTAACGGTGTTACTATTCCTCCGTTAAGTTACTATTTAACCAAGGAAATCGTGTCCGTCCATTTCTTGAGGTCATAATAACTATGACAATTACGTAATTTTTTCTTTTGTTCGAGGATATATTCGTCATTTTATGTATGAACGCATGACACTTTTGTAGTTGTGCTTTTTATCGAGGGTATATTCTTCGTTTTGTGTGTTAACGTGTCGTTAGTTTCTTTTACTGTGTTAACGTGCCCGCTGCAACGCGCGGGATCTCTTGCTCGTATTTAATCAAAAAAGAACTCAGGCTAAATGTTTTATTATTGGTATTATGTGTCTATCGTCTGAATTCTACAACAATTCGGTTGAGTATATATGTAAACATGTCCTGACACAATGAGATGTTTGTTTGTTATCTTCTTCACGGGTTCCATGAGACGATATTCTTTTCTTTTAATCAGGAAAATGTAGTGACACTGCCATCTGCAAGCACAAAGTATGCCTTAATGATCAAGGGAAATCAAGTCGAAATCACACCACTAGATTATGAGCCAACATTACAAACTTATAGTTAGGATAAAGCATATATAATGGCTTGAATACTAAAATAGAACATCACGATAGTACGCATAGGTCTGTTTTTTGGGTTCCAAATGAACTGACACTACAACAAATTTAAGAAATAGTGGCGATACCAATACCGACGACAGGCGTTGATCTGAGGAGGGGTACAAGAGTTAAGCTCAGCCATTGATCTCAAAAGTGATCAAACGGCTAGCGAGTAGTAGTATATGTACCAATAGCGGCGACACATGGAGCAATAGCGATGACCCGCGTTAGTATTACCGCCGACTTGGTGTCGCCGCTATTGCTCCAAATTGTTGTAGCGTGAACATTGAGCGAACAGTTTGTGACTGTTTAGCTGGAATTTCGTTTGTGTTCGTTCTTTTAATAAATGAACGAATATGAATAAAAAAATTCATTCATTTAGTTAAATAAAGAAAAAATTACACCGTTAGTCCTTATGGTTTCCACCTAATTTCAATGTAAGGTACTAAGGTTTTATTGTTTCTGTTTAAGGTATTAACCTTTTAATTTGTTTCAATGTCAGGTATTAGGGACTAACCTAGTTAAAACTTAACTGAGTTTGAGGGGTATTATGGTCCATTCACCTATGTATTTCTTTTAACCAATTAATACATATATTAAAAATAATAAGAAACCGGTTAGACCCAAGGGTCGAACCCGGCACCTTCATTGTACAAGATAACAACCCAAGCAGCTGATCTACATGATCAGTTGGTTTAATAACTAAAACAAAACACTTAACACAATCAGAGATGACCGAGCTCTATATATATACCCCAATTTCCCACCCCTTTTCTCTTGTTGAACAAAACAAAAACCCACTGATGTATTGAAGCAGTCAAGTGGAAGAGAGGAGTCTGGTGGCTCCAGCCAACCCCACGGCGGTGCACAAGGCGGAGCTCCAATGGCCCATTCCCCAACAAACACACAACCAAACCCCATCCCTATGTTGAACCGATTAGAGAGAGAGGAACGAGAAAAGAAGCTGAGTTGAAGGATCAGAGATAGAGAAGGAGAGAGAGAGAGACCAGGACAGGAAAGAGAGAGAGAGAGACTGAGAGAGAGAACTGAAGAAAGGAAGAGGAAGTGACGGTGGTGGTTCACGGCGGTGGCGGTGGCTCAATTAGGGTTCCGACTAGAGGAGTAAGGTCATCGATGGTGATTAGAGGTGTGGTTTAGGTTCCGAGCAGAGTGGTTAGTCCTGATAACTTTTCTTGATTCCATTTCTCTAGTTCACATTAGTTATAACAGTGACAATTAATATTGTTTAGGAATAAAAGATGTGATGATTGATGGTAGGAATTGTAAATAGTGGAGGAGGAAGGTGGTCACAATGGGTGGTATGAAGAAACCGTTAACTTTGTGTGTGTTTGTGTGTGTGTGAGAGAGAGAGAGAGAGAGATGACCGACCTGTGTTTAATGGTTTCATCTCTGATGGATTTAATTGTTTTGTTGTTACAGATATCTGCCTCTCTTTATCATTTATGCTAGTTATTAAACCAACTGATCATGTAGATCAGCTGGTTGGGTTGTTATGTTGTACAATGAAGGTGCCGGGTTCGACCCTTGGGTTTGACCGGTTTCTTATTATTTTTAATATATGTATTAATTGGTTAAAAGAAATACATAGGTGAATGGACCATAATACCCCTCAAACTCAGTTAAGTTTTAACTAGGTTAGTCCCTAATACCTGACATTGAAACCAATTAAAAGGTTAATACCTTAAACAGAAACAATAAAACCTTAGTACCTTACATTGAAATTAGGTGGAAACCATAAGGACTAACGGTGTAATTTGTTCTTAAATGAACAACCATGAACAGATGCCACATTTGTTTATTTATGTTTGTGAACGTTCGGTAACATGTTTTTATGTCCAGTTGTGGTGTTCAATAATTCATTAGGGCTTTAATTTTTATATTTTATTTAAAGACTTCAAAATTTCACTAATATATTAAAATAGACCTTTTAATACATGTTTGTTTCTATTCATGAACGCAATTTTATATTCATGAAAGCATGTATTTTCTTAACAAACAAACAGGAACAAAGCATTATTCATGTTCATTCGATTTCTTCACAGCCCTACTTGCATATCAATTTGTACTTGTTTAAATTGTACAAAAACATATATTGCATGATATGGGGTCGCGTGATATTAAATTTATACTTGCGTGTTTGTTTTATCGTAATTAATATAACTTCATAGTAGATAAGTACGGTAAATATATAACCATATAGTATGAGGGGGAGGATCAAATGAGAAGATAGTTATTGTGAGAACAAAAAGAAGAAATGAAACATTATATACTTTAACTCTTATTACATTAATTATTATCGCTTTAATTAATTAGTTATTAACAGTTTGTCTTACACATTATTAAATTTGGTCCTACACATACAAAAAATTCATCATACATATATCGAAATTATCACACATTTATCCTACACATATCGAGATTATCATACGCTTATCCTACACATATGGAAATTCATCCTACATTTGTCCTACATATCGAAATTACCCTTCGCTGTAAATTATCTATAACTTATAATAAAAGGATTGAACTTTGATGATGTGGCATTCAATGGAGGCCTTAATCCCTTCTTGAATGTGCCACGTGGCATCATGTAGGATTTTTTAATTTTTGAGTTTTTTTAATAAATCTATATATATTATAGTTATTTTAGGAAAAAATAAGAACTTAAAAACAAAATTAAATTTTCTCTCTAATGTTTCCTCCCATAACTTTTAAACGTTAATATCTTTTATATACGAGATTTTTTAAAGAAAAAAATTACACCAAATTAACGAGCGTTTTATTATTTTTCCAACGAGTACCATAGTGCTATATAAAAAACGGAGAAAAAAACAACTATTTTTGTGGGGTTTTGTTTTCAAATATATTTTACTCTACTAATAAATCACAAACGATAAACATAACTTCATAGGCAGAGATTTTTATTTTATATTTGAATATGATAACTTATGGCAGAAATTTGTTTAAAATAAATAATAATAATAATAATAATATTCATTATTCATTAATCATGTATTGGCAAATCATTAATTATGTTGTCATATTAGATATTTTATTATGTTATATTAGATATTTCAACCCCGGGACACTCCCGGGATAAAAGCTAGTGATTAATATGAAAAAATATATTTTGAAATTAAATTAAGAGTTTCATTAATTTAACTAGTTTAGGGGGGTTACAAAAAAATAATCATTTATTTAACATTAAATATAATAATTATATGGAGGATTCCTATTGGTTTAAATTTGTTCTTTTTTTCTAATAATATTTTTCTTCTCATTTGCACTCTCCACTATAGTATGAAAATTCTAATATCCACCAATTTTTTTCATATCTACCATCTTCTTCAAAATATTCTTCAATTGTGATACGCAAATGGAATCCAAGTGTGATCGATGAAATTAATTATTGTTAGTGAACGGTCATGGTACTCGTTGGGTTTTGAGGAGACTTGGCCCAAACTGAGGCAGCTTAAGCCCGTTTCAGCTATTATTAGGCCCAATTTACTTTTCTTGTTGGTTAAGTAAATGGATTCTAAACCCAAATTATTGTACCTATCTATATATGTTTGTCTTGTACTTTTTAATTTCTTAAGTATCTAAATTATTTAAAGAGAAACCTTAGTTGCAGTTATGGGCGTAGGTCAATTTAGACCGAACCACGTTATATGCTTGTGTTCATTTATTTATTCAGATTGATTATCCGTGTGTGTGTGCAGTGTTTAATCACTTCCGTAGTTTTATACTCGATACAAAACCAAAAGATAAAAAAGCTAAGCCAGTCATTATTCAGAATTAAACTAAACGAAAAAAAAAAAGTTATATTAAATGTTTTCAATGCAACTTATATGGTTTAGTGACTTTAAAATTAAAGTCTTTTGGTTTCAATTGTTTAGTAATAATCGGGAGCAACGAGCAGTAATCTGTGAGTAGTAGGAACGAAGACCAACAAAAATGCCATGGGAACTAGCGGTGGGAACTTCTTACAGCTAGGGTAACTCAAACACACCAGTATTCGAAATTTGGAACTACTTAGTAGCAAACCGGACCTTCATTTGAAACCTGATCAACAACTACTTGTTGTAAGCTGGGAAGTAGGAACTGCATGGTAGTGACTCACATCCCCTTTGTCGCAATTGATCAAGGTTACGCCCATCACCCATGTTGCACGGGTCCTCACTCGAACATTACATCTAAGGAAACAATATCCTTAAAAGGCCTGCATTTATGTACCACTCCAAAGTTCTTTCTTTCTTGTTTTCACATCATTTTCATTTGAAACACTTAATTTTGAGCGTTGGACACAGTTTGGTTCGCTATGAAGCTTGTTGTAAAGATTATCAAGAAATCCTAAATTTTATTAGTGTTATTATTTATGTTTATATCTGATTCAAATTAATAGGTCAAACCTGTGCGAATTAGATTAAGTCGATATGTATTAACACGGGTCAAAAGGGTAGTTGATTACCCACCATATAAATGTCATTCCAATGGGTATATATACCCATGGTGTACCAGCCATTATAACAAGAACAAATATTTGTATCCTTCCAAAATTTTGATCCAGCTTTTTATGTCGCACGAGGACCAAATATTTTTGAAGGTTCTTGGGAACGGCCCTGAGCATAGGCATCTAAACATTTTTTTTTACCAAAACTCTAAAGTTTGGGACCATATGTAACCTAGAACATGTTAATAAATAGTCTCTTGAAGCTTGCATGCATATCATTAATCAATTACATTACTAATCGAAAGTTAAAAACACAACACACAATATAGCATGAATTTAACATCACTTGCCATTATACCATATACACTTGCACAACCCAACTAGTATATCATGTTTCACACTAATATTGATTTACACAAAGCCAATATATATTTCTAGCGATTTGTATCTTTCTCTTGTATCCAGTCAATGAACATACTAAGATTTTTGTGTGAGCTCCCACCTTCCTCCACATTGCTAAGAGTCTTTTCCTTTAAATCCATAGCTTTTGCTTTGAATGCTTTGTCACAAAGCATGTGTTCTAGTTTTCTTTTGATCTCTTTCCATGTGATATATCCCGCCTCGTCTCTGTCAAACCCCAGCCCATTCTTCCAGATATCGCATATATAAGTTTGGTTACTAAATTGGTCAGAAATGTATGGCCAACACAAGAAAGGGACGCCGTTTGTCACACCTTCCAAAGTAGAGTTCCAACCACAGTGACTTAAGAAGCAAGCTACAGAAGGGTGAGCTAACACCTTCTGTTGGGGCGCCCAACTCACAATTTTCCCACGAGCGCGTGTTCTTTCAATAAATCCATCTGGGTAGGAAACTGTAGTCTCTTTGGTCATACCCGGCCTCACAACCCACAAGAACGGTCTGTTGCTAAGTTCAAGACCTAACGCCAACTCTTCAAACTGCCTCTGGTCAAAAATAGTGAAACTCCCAAACGCTATATAGATTACTGAGCATACATGATTTTGATCAAGCCATTTTAAGCAGGAGACGTCTTCTTGCCAGAAGTGACCCGTTTGGTCTGCAAGTCGGTTGCTTGCCAGTAGTGGCCCTATTGGCAAAATCTTTGGATAGATGCGAAATGCCGCAGGCTCCAGCTCATGAGCAGAGTTGCATGTCATCCATTCTGTCATTGTTGCAGCCTCCGCTACATCAACTGAAATTTTAAAAACCGATTTTGTGGTTGCCAAGTCACCAACAAAGGACCATGGGAGATTTGCAGGTTTTATAGGTGGCATGGTTGGTGATAGTTGAATTGTCTGATCTTTTGTAGGAATTCCTGATACACAAAGTTTTACAAATGCTACTTGAGTTTTATTCTTAGAATTGAAATTTAATAAAATAGAAATGTTTAGTAAAAGCTAACTAAATTTTTATATATATGAACAACATTTTGATTGACTAGTGTTTATGTAAGCATGTAATTATAAGTTAATTGTATAAATCTAACTTATAATTTGGATTCATGGACAGGGATTTTCAGGTCTTGCTGATGCACTTCTTGAGCATTATTCTTTACAAAGCTTGTATCAATTCATTGCCGATTAAGTTCATCTACACATTAACCATTTCTTCCTTTTTCTTAATCTAGTTTATTGTTTCACCTGTTTAATCTTGTTCGGATAAATATAACCAAAACTAACATTTATAATGTATGAGTTGTAGGAGCTAAAACAATGTCCGACGCAAAATCCCATTACCTAATTTATGACTGTATGTTACGTAAGCAAAACAAAAATATTTTTTTACGAAAAAGGGTCCCGGATTTTTAGTTCACATTGAGCCCCCAAAATGGTTGAGCCGCCCCTGAAATAGAGTCAGTGGTCTTACCTTTTTCGTCTATGATTCCATCATCAATCAGCTTTTTAATACTTAACGCTGGGGCCAGTGAAGCAACTGATGAAGGCCAGAAGACGGCTCTTTTGGTTCCAATCTTCATTGCCACTCGAATAGCCCATGCCGCACAACCATCAGCAATAACACAAGTGACCTTATGTGCGCCTTTGTTAATCGTCTGTATAAGTTCTTCCAGCTTACCAGGCATGGTTTTTAATATAGACTCAGTCAACCTACCAAGATCACTTCTGTCTTCCCATGATTCCAACCCATCTGGGATGCAAACCATATCCATCAATCCTTTAAAACTATCTTTTTCTGTCCAGGTGCTTGTTACAAGTTCATGATTGATCTCTGTGTTTACAAACGTGACCCGGATACCTTCATTGACCAAACGTTGGCTTAGCTCCATTAGAGGAATTACATGTCCTTGTGCTGGATAAGGTATAACTACAACATGAGCCATTACCACCTTTTCCTATTGATTTTTTTTTTTTTTTTTTTTTTTGGGGGGGGGGGGGGGGGGGGGGGGGTGTTGTAACAAGTGCACACACTTTCCTTTGTGATTGTGATCACATTTTTATAGACCTGTACAACTAAACGTTCGGCTTCCCATCTAATTTGTACATTTCTTATAATTTATGACTTGTTTTTGGCACACGTGATTGGGTCGTTATTTTTCTTTGGGTATCGCTATCAACACACCACTCCCACCTCTCACATCATATGGACCGTATGAGAGTGCAAAAAAAAGGTCAACCTGGCCGTATAACATTTGGCCGCCATATGACTCATGTGACTGTTTGTTGCCGTATGATACGTTCGGTTTGACCAAATTCCACCCTAACATTAGGCCCGTTAGGGGTGTCTGGATAGTGTATCAGTCGCGTTTGTATGACAACCGCATTTCCAATTCATTGATGACATAAAAGGTTTTGGAATTTTTATATCTAACAAAAAAAAGCATTTTCAAAATAAAGTATTATTTGGCCATAGAGAATATATGTATTATAAAATATGATTTGGTCGACAAAAGAAATCTAATTTGATGAAGATTTCAATAGTAGAACTTTGGCATCATCCTAAAAAACCAGTTAGATGTAGCAAGGGTGATTGGAGCAAACCTCATGTAGGTCTAAAAACTAAACATCATTGTATTATAAAATTTTAATTTGCTTTTCTTTGCAGATATGTGGTATCCTTCTTTTGCTTTTTTCTACATGTCTTAATCCAATTACTTTGTTTGCAGGTTTTGTTTTATCCTAAAAGAAGCATACTCAAGTTACCAAGGATCATATCAATCAGCGTTAGACTACGGGGCTGTTTGGTAAGTCTTAATGATTCCATTAAGATGTTCCCTCTAACTCAGTCATCCTTAGGTTCATGTTCATCAGAAGGACATTTCTAAAGTAGACAGCAAGTCTCTTACCCATTAATAGTCAAAATGATGTTGAATGCAAATTTTACCCCTTTATCCCTCACCTGGCAACTTACGCACCCAGGGGCGGACCCGACTCCCACCGTTTTTCTACTCCATAGTGCAATTTTGCGTTTTTTCAACTGAAAATTTTATACGTACTGAGTCCGGCCCCCACCGTTTTAAGAGTCTCGTGACTTTTGGCCACCTCGGAAAAACAATTCAAGCTCCACCACTGTACGCACCACTACCTCGACCCACCACCACGTTGGCATACACTTACTGACTAAGCACATACCAGTCAGGCCCTTATTAGTTGAACACTTATTAATGCAAAGGTTGCCAAACAACCCCTAAGTGTAGTGGGTTAACGAAAAAGTGAAAAAGTTACTGTTACGTGGACAACGAAGCTTTAACTTTAACTATATTATACATTGAAAAGGGTGTAGTGGTTTAACTAAAAAGGGTAGGTAATGTGGCTCATGTGATTGGGTAAAAACAAAAGCAAAAATATTTCTCTCTCATATACACACCCCCTCTCGCAGCAATCCGCTGCAATCCTTCACGCCCACTAAGGGCTTGGCAAAACGGTCTTCGACGCCTCATTATGACGCTCTCATTTCGGTGAGGTGGAAGGGGCGTGACTCCATCACGTATAGTCTTAGCACCACGTGTTTTTATTTATTATATCTGCTTAGATCCCCACTCCATCCGATTGATTATCCCCTCTCCATTCGATTGATTGTAGTAAAGTGGCTGCCTTCTAATATTCACTTAAGATCAGGCTGGTTAAGTTGTCAGTTTTAAGTCATATTGGTTATTTGTAAATAGTCATACAACAAACTTGAAAATAGTTCTTTTGACAAAACACCTACCAATTTTGTAGAGGAGAAGGGATTTGAATTATGAACCATGACCTCTCCAGCCTATAAACTTTTACTATAGTTTCTCTTAGGTTATCTCCGTTTCATGGGTGTAAATAAATTTCCATATGTTTGGTGTGGTCACACTCATATAATAGGATTCATAATTTGATATCCATATTGGATCTAGATGATACTAGCTTTTATTAATATAGATCAAGATCGAACTGCGATCGGTTTATTATTCATTTTAATGATCATTTGTGACTGGTATTGTGAGTGCCTTTGTTGCGACTAGTTCGCGGTGGTCCCATATTTGCATTCGGAATGCAACCGACTCTTTTGTGACTGGGTTACGACCATATTTTTGCGACCAGGTTACAACTGCAAACTAGGCAATGGCGACAAAGTTGCGCCGCTAGTGATGGAAATAACCTGTGACCATATTATTTAAAAAAAATCATGTTTTTCCCATTCAAAGCTGTTAATATTTCTAGGTTTTTAAATATGAAAACTTTAATATTTCTCATAATGAATAATTTCATTATACACGATACATTATATAGGAATACAAATGTTAAAATATATGGCTAAACTAGTGTTTTGCCCGCCGCGCGTTGCGGCGGCGCGCGGCGGGTTGAACCTTGCATTAACACACAAAATGTAAAACATATTGCGTAAGACACAATGCGCTACACACGATTCGTAAAACACAATGGGGGAGGGGGTGATCGGTAGTATCCCTACCAACACTTCTCTTTAGGATAGAGCTAGTAATTTTACATGTCGTACTTTACGGTGGTGTTGACGCATACATTAACTCAAATCTCACACTCTAAAGGGTCAGTACACCCATGACTTATTTATTTAACCGTATTTGGAAATATAAGTTTCATCTATTATATTTTTGTGTGTTGGTGTAGAATTTTAGGGTTTGAACTCAACAACAAATAATAAAAAGAATCAACACAATCATGAACACAATGAACAAAGAATGTAGGCGACAAAACAACGGTGACAAAATCTTATTTATCCAACCCAAAAAGTACCCACCAAAACCCTAGATCTCAGATAAACACTGAGATCAAAACAACAACAATACAAAGTCTTCTTCAAGATCTACTGATCAACAATATCAGTAGATCGAGAGAGAAATAACCAAAGAAACAATACAAAAGAATAATACCTAATCAAACCCTAAAATAACCAGAGAACTACAACAAGATGATAACAAATAAAAGAAAGACTAAACTATCAACGATGACTGAAGACTCCTTTTATAGCCAGCTCAGAAACGTCGAGAAGCCAATCCAACGATCAGGAACATAACCCATCCAACGGCTGAGATTAAAGCCTGTAAAATATCTCAACAACTTTGAACACATGAACCAGTTCAATTAAGAGTTCAGCCAAACCAAGTAAAAGGTTCATATCGAACTTAAATCAGACTGGACTTAAACCAAGCCCAACACAATAACCAAGCCCAGTAATTGAATTAAATCAAGCCCAAGACATTTTAACATCCCCCCTTAATTCAATTACCAAACATATTTGACAACCCAAGTTTAGTACACAACAACTCATGTTGAGCACTAAACAGGCCTTTCGTAAAGATATCAGCCACTTGCTGATCAGATGACACTTTCAAGGCGTTAACAAACCCTGAACTTATCTTTTCCCTCAAAAAATGCCAATCAAGTTCAAAATGTTTAGTTCTGTCATGGAAAACAGGGTTTTCTGCAATAGCAATAGCAGACTTGCTATCACAGAACATCTCTATGGGTAATTTAACTTCAACTCCTAATTCTTTCAACAAATTAGATATCCATACTAGTTCACAAGTTGTAGAGCACATAGCTCTATACTCAGCTTCTGCTGAGGAACGAGCAACAGTGCTCTGTTTCTTACTCTTCCAAGAAACCAAACACTGACCAATAAACACACAAAACCCAGTAACAGACTTACGGGTTGTAAGACACTTAGCCCAATCAGCATCTGAGTATGCTGATAAAGCTAAACCAGTTCCTTTTTTAAACATAATGCCTTTACCTGGAGAAAGCTTTAGATATCTAAGCAGCCTCAAGGCAATTCTTTGTACATTTTGAGTTGGTTTATGCATAAACTGACTCAAAAATTGTACAGCATAGCTTATATCAGGACGAGTTAAGGATAAGTAAATTAACTTTCCTATAAGTTTTTGATATCCTGTAACATCTTCTAAAAATTTTCCATCTTTGTTATTTTTAATGGACAAATTGTAATTCTGTTCAATGGGAACACTAACAGGCTTACAACCAAGATACCCAAACTCACTTAACAAATCCATACAATATTTTCTCTGATTAAGGCAAATACCTTGATCAGAATATAACACCTCAATTCCAAGAAAGTATTTTAACTTTCCCAGATCTTTGATTTGAAAGTTTTCTTTTAAAAGCACTTTTACATTATCAATCTCAGTCTTACTATTTCCAGTAACAACTATATCATCAACATAGACAAGTAAGACAACAAACACATTATTCACAGATTTAACAAACATAGAATGATCACAAACACTTTGCACAAACCCAATGCCTTTTAACACATTAACTAATTTTTCATTCCATTTCCTAGGAGCTTGTTTCAGTCCATACAAAGACTTAACAAGCTTGCAAACTTTAGACTCATTTCCAGAGGCATAGCCTTCTGGTAAACTCATGTAAACATCTTCAGTTATAGACCCATATAGAAAAGCATTGTTTATATCAAGTTGATATAAAGTCCAATTGTTATGAACAGCAAGACTTATTACTGTTCTGACAGTAACCATTTTTACCACAGGAGAAAAGGTTTCTCCAAAATCTAAACCCTCTCTTTGGTTATAGCCCTTTGCTACTAACCTAGCTTTATATCTATCTATCTCACCATTTGACTTGTATTTAATTTTATAGACCCATTTACACCCAATAGCCTTTCTACCAGGAGGTAGATCAGTGACTACCCAGGTGTTGTTTCTATACAAAGCCTCCATCTCAGCATTCATTGCTTCTATCCAGTGAGGATCTTTAGAAGCTTGAATGTAAGATGTAGGTTCAACAGACTTATTTACACTAGATACAAAGCACATATTCTCAAAAGACAAATTAGAGTAATTAACAACCTTCTCAACACCATATTTAACTCTACCCTCAATAACATAGTCATCAAATTTCCTAGGTAACACAGAGTCCCTACTAGAGTGTCGAACTGGCCTACTTCCCTCAGGAGTCCTTAACTCATCATTTGATCCCTCTAACCCAGTGCAATCAGCCCCCCTCCCTGTAGAACACCTAGGTTGCTGATCACAACTATCATTATGACCTGCCTCACTAGTGTCCCTGGGAGAGTCACCTAATTGTCTCCCAGGTGAGTGATCATGAGTATCATCAGGTCCCCCATCATCATTGGGAAGGTTTTGAAAAATAGTTTTTTGATTGTCACTTGAAGAAACTTCATTTTCAAATATATCAAAAAAATTTAAATGATTAACTTTTTCAAACACAAGTTGTTTATGTTCAGTTTTAAAGGGATAAATATTTTCATAAAACTTCACATCCCTTGAAAACTCAACCTTTTTTGTTTCTAAATCATAAATTTTGTAACCCTTTTTAACAAAAGAGTAACCAATTAACACACTTTTATTAGCCCTGCTAAAAAGTTTATCAGGACCATCTAGAACAGTTTTAAAACATAAACAGCCAAAGTTTCTTAAGTGATTTAATTCGGGGGGGAACCCATATATCAACTCATAGGGACTCTTACCATCTAACACAGACGAAGGTATCCTGTTAATTAAGTAAGCAGCAGTAAGAACACATTCAGACCAGAAACTTAAAGGAACACAGCTTTGGAACAGTAAGGCCCTAGCTGTATTTAAAAGATGCCTATGCTTTCTCTCCACAACTCCATTTTGTTGTGGAGTGTAAGCACAAGAGGTTTGATGAAGAATGCCCCTTTTATTACAAAAATCATTTACTTGTTTATTTACAAACTCAGTACCATTATCACTTCTAAACACCTTAATGTTTTTTGAAAACTGAGTTTTAACAAGTTCATAAAAACTAACAATATTTTCAAACACTTCACTTTTTGATTTTAACATATAGACCCACACAGATCTAGAGTAATCATCTACAATGGTTAGAAAATACCTATCCCCTTCCCTACTAGTGACCTTATAAGGCCCCCATACATCAAGGTGTACAAGGTCTCCAACACTCTTGGACTTATGGTCACTAATTGGAAAAGGAACTCTAACCTGCTTAGCCTTATGACATACCTCACAAGGCTCAGAACTAGACTCACCAACATTTAACCTATCTTTTAAAACAGCTAATACCTGACTAGAAGGATGTCCTAGTCTACTGTGCCAAAGACTATGATCAGTTACAGTATTAAAACACACACTATTAAAATTAACATTTTTACCAACAAAGTAAAGACCATCCTGCTGTCTACCAGTCACCAGGATTTTCCTTGACTTGGAATCCTGAACAAAGCATTCATGTTCATTAAACAAAACATCTAGCTTATTATCCTTAGCAAGTTTATGTATAGACACAAGATTAACACAGTAATCAGGAATGAAGAACACATCATGTAAGACAACACCATTAGCCAATTTTATATCACCAATTTTAGCAACTTTAGCATTGGTACCATTAGGGTGTTTAACTTCCATATTATACTGAGACACATCTATACTATTTATTAACTGTTCATCATTCCCAACCATATGTTGATTAGCCCCAGAGTCCATAATCCAACCAAAAAACAAAGCAAACTTAACCATACTTGAACAGTTAGAAAAGTTTTTAAACAACTTAGCAACTTTAGACAACACAGACATACTTGAAAAACCATTAACAACAACAGACTCACCTCCTACTTTAGAACTCTGAGGATCACCTCCTGGTTTCTCACTTATTAGACTCATCAATTTGGAGATCTGCTCAGAAGTAAAAGGTGAACCAGAAGAGACATTTGCACTCACATTGTTACTAGTATTGGACACACCAGACCTCCAATTACTCTGAGTTCTATTATTAAACTGGTTACCATTATTTTTGTTAGTGACTTGATTACCAGATTGATTACCACCATTTCTCTGATTATTTGTTGGATATCCAACAATTTCAAAACATCTTTCAATGGTGTGTCCAACTCTATTACAGTGAGTACACTTCAAATTTGGATTGGGTCCTTTAGAGAACCCTTTCCTATTGCTAGACACTTGGTTAGTTCTAGCAGTAAAGGCTACATTGTTACCCTTTGATCCACTACTTGAACCTCTATGGGATTCTTCCCTAGAGACAACAGCAAAAGCAGCTTTTACTGAAGGTAATGGATCACTGGTTAACAGTGTAGTTCGAACAGGTTGGTAAACCTCATCAAGCCCCATCAGAAACTGCATGAGTTTAATAAGGCTATTAAAGTCATTGAACTCCTTAGAGGCTTGACAAGTACAAACAGGCAATTGAACAATAGAATCAAATTGTTTCCACATAGTATTCAACTTATTGTAATACTCAGACACAGAACTACCACTTTGTGTTATACCATTTATCTTTTGATGCAGATTAAACATGACACAACCATCAATTCTATCATAAGTTTCTCTAAGATCAAGCCACACATCTCTAGCACTTTCAGAAAACACTTGTCCTAGATACAGTTCTTCACACACAGAATTAATCAACCAAGATAAAACCACAGAATTACATCTTTCCCATTGATTAGCTAAAACTTCATCAGTAACAGGTTTGACACATGTACCATCAATAAAACCTAGTTTGTTTTTACCTTGAAGAGCAAGTTTCATAGCTTTAGACCAAACAGAATAGTTTTCTGTTCCTTTGAGTTTAATACTAACAATTGACATACTAGATGTGTCACTAGGATGTAAAAACAAGGGATCACTAATATCCAATTTACTAATAAGAGTTGCATCTCCTGCACCAAGGTTGGGGCCTCCACCACCAGGGTTGGCACCCCCACCTCCTGCTGGATTCACAACATCACCCATTTCAACAGAGACAACAATACAAACAACCAACAACCACAGATAACAATCCTAGAAGGACGAAGCTGAGTCAGTGTTACAGATAGTGGATTCGTCACTCAATGGTGTCCACCCAGTTCTTAACTCAGGAGCCCTTTTATTAACTATATATATATAGTACTTATATATATACAATCAATCAACCAATCAATGAATCACAAACAATAACAACAAAATTAACAGACAAGACACCAAGTAGTTTGGCCAATGCCGGTCCACCCTAACCCGGCCAGTGCCTCTAGACACAACAACAAAAACTAAAGAGTATGAAACGATCTCACCAGACAACTCGTAGTCTGTAACCTTCTCTTAGGGTTACACGACCAGAGAGCAAACAGCACAGCTAATCAGTCCTCAATAACAACTCCACAGAACCAAGGTCTCCAGCCAACAATCGTTGACCAAGCAATCTGCTCAACTAAACAAACCAAGAACAAACAGATAATAGACCAGATCTATAGATAAGACCAGATCTACTAAATGACAAGACCAAGAACCAGATCTATTACTTAGATCAGATCCTTCAACAATAACAAAGAAACAAACAGCGGAAGACACACTAGAACCAAGATCCAGAGCCTATGGCTCTGATACCATGTAGAATTTTAGGGTTTGAACTCAACAACAAATAATAAAAAGAATCAACACAATCATGAACACAATGAACAAAGAATGTAGGCGACAAAACAACGGTGACAAAATCTTATTTATCCAACCCAAAAAGTACCCACCAAAACCCTAGATCTCAGATAAACACTGAGATCAAAACAACAACAATACAAAGTCTTCTTCAAGATCTACTGATCAACAATATCAGTAGATCGAGAGAGAAATAACCAAAGAAACAATACAAAAGAATAATACCTAATCAAACCCTAAAATAACCAGAGAACTACAACAAGATGATAACAAATAAAAGAAAGACTAAACTATCAACGATGACTGAAGACTCCTTTTATAGCCAGCTCAGAAACGTCGAGAAGCCAATCCAACGATCAGGAACATAACCCATCCAACGGCTGAGATTAAAGCCTGTAAAATATCTCAACAACTTTGAACACATGAACCAGTTCAATTAAGAGTTCAGCCAAACCAAGTAAAAGGTTCATATCGAACTTAAATCAGACTGGACTTAAACCAAGCCCAACACAATAACCAAGCCCAGTAATTGAATTAAATCAAGCCCAAGACATTTTAACAGTTGGTAGTACAATTCTCCCCACCATATTTATTTTGAAAGGTATTTGCCTTAGTAATTAACAAAACATAACGTATTTATTTTAGATAGGTATGCTTTTAATAACCCATGCCCATTTTTCTCACTCCAGCTTTTGTTATCCCCCTTTCTTCTCTACATCTACACGTACTTGTTCTGTTTTAACATCATGATAATCATATAAATTTTGTGGGTTGAATACAACATCAAGGCCGTTGGGGATGGACTTGAGTTTTTGAATATTGCCTTGGAAATCTGATTTAGTTGAATGAGAAGCTCAGATCATATCATTTTTAATGAAAAAGCCTTTCATTAATTGAAAAAGCCTGCATCGTCATTTTTTTCACCACCGCCCCTAACGGAGCCCCCGCTCAGATCCACCATGGTTCACCACCACCGCCGACCCTATATCCGGCATTATCGCACCTCTTAACTTCTTTCTTCTCTTCGATTTAGTTGGAGATAATCACCCTAGATACAACCGGCCGATCCGACCATTATCCCGACCTGTTGCAGGCCGTGCTACACATAAGTCGAACAGAGACGCCACCCTCGCCGCTGCACTGACTGGTTTGGTCATTGGAATCCTGAATCGCAACTTTTACCTTAGCCGTCGTCGATCTTATAAGTTCGTCGTGCGAGTCCCGAATTACAATACAAAACTTTCGGGGTGGCGACGATGCTTGCGATGGCTATGTTGGTGGTTGGGTTTGAAGCACCGATATAACACATGGACCGCTAGCTCTGGCCTCTGATTTTTCCAAACCACCGAAGTACAGAAGAAAGGGTATTGCAAATAATGGTCAGGGGGCAGTTTGTAATTTGTTTAAAGATGAGGGGTCGGTGGCGTAAAAAGCCACCGACATTACAAAATAGGATAGAGATAATAAAATTCATATGTTAATCTGTATCTTTCTTTATCACACATTAATATGTTGTATTGGACCTATTGAGATTGCTTTGGCTTATGTCTATTATAATTGGGCTTATCTTGTTGGGCTTGTGAGCCTGCTTGTGAGACTGATAATATTGTTTTAAGCTGTTGACCTTATGGCCCAGCTTAGTTGTTTAATACCACGTGTGTTTTGGATTGTTCAGGTTGTTTAGATCGAATAGTTGAGATCAGCTCGTGTTTCTCGAGAGTTGGAACCTTCTGGATCGTTGTATAAAAGGATTGTTGATCGTCTCTCTCCTCATACACACATTTTACTCTTTCTTTCTGTATTGTTCTAGGGTTTACTCTGTCATCGTCTTCCCTGTATTGTTTAGTACTTCCATCTCTGTAAGTTGTTATATTCTTTTATCTGTGTCAACTGAGTTCTCATCAGTTGACACGACGAACATTGTATTGTTTCTTTGAGTTCTATATTTGTAGAACTCTTGGGTAATGGGAAAAGTGAATATAGGGCTGTTACGCATCTAAGTTAGATGTGAAACCATCAAAACGACGTAGTTTTGATGAAATCCAACAAAACCTAAAATCCTAATTAGAAACTATCAAAACTATCAAATCCTAATTACAGTACTCCATTATATTACTCTCCATCAAGTTCGATCCCTCGATTTCACCATCATCCTCACAATTTGTTTTAGACATTTTGTATTCTTCGATTATGTAGGTATGGGAAAAAGAATTAATCATTTAATACTTAGTTTTCATTTTCAATAATTGATTCATTATCCCCCTGTTGAGCATCAATTTCTGAATACATATATGTGTACGAATGAATTGATAACCATGATATTTTTCCGAAATAAGATAATCTTTTAATTCCTAACAAATGTATTGTGAAGAGTAAACAGAAATAAATAAAGAATATATTTAATTGGTAGTGGAGTGTTGGAGAAGAGGGTGTGCAAACCGTGAATGATGATGGTGAAATCAGGGGACACGAATTTGATAATAGCATAACTATAATTTTAGGTTTTGTTGGATTTCATCAAAACTACGTCGTTTTGATGGTTTCACATCTAACTTAGATGCGTAAAAGCCCCATATTCACTTTCCCCAAATCTATCTATACATATAATAAACCAAAGCCATTTTAATGACATGGCACTCAAAGAGGCATTCTCCCCCTTGAGTGTGCCATGTGTCATCCTATGTGGCATTTAAAAAAAAAAACAAAAGGGATTAAGTTATTTTAGGAAAACAAATATTTAAAAACAAAATTAGATTTTTCTTCCTTATGTTTCATCCCATAATTTTTAAACGTTAATATCTTTTATATACGAGATTTTTTAAAGAAAAAAATTACACCAAATTAACGAGCGTTTTATTATCTTTCCAACGAGTACCATAATGCTATATTTAAAACGAAAAAAAAAACAACTATTTTTTGTTTGAAGTATCAGGTGTTAGCATTGATTTATAGATTTTTTTAGGTTAGGTATTGAATATTGATATTGATATTGATATAAGAGTTATACATTTTTTTAGCCTTTATGATAGGTGTTAATATTAGAGTTATACATTATTTTATGTTAGGTATTAAATATTGATATTAGAGATGCATTTTTTAAGCCTTTATGATAGGTGTTAGTACTAAAGTTATATATTGTATTATGTTAGATACCCATATTAGTATGTTAGAGTTGTGTATTTTTTTAGCCATTAGGATATATGTTAATATTATAGTTACATTAGAGTTATATATCGTTTTAGGTTAGGTGTTAGCATTGAAGTTGTACATTATTTTAGGTTATGTATTAATATTAGAGTTATACATTTTGTGGGGTTTTGTTCATATAGAAAACAAACACAAAGTGTTCAGGTAATTTATTAATCATGTATAGGCAAGTCACTAATTATGTTCAAATCAGTAAATATGAATTATATTTTCAACATGTGTTAGCATTGGAGTTGTACATTGTTTTAGGTTAGGTATTAATATTAGAGTTATACATTGTTTAAGGTTAGGCGTTAACATTGGAGAGACATTGTTAATTGTTTTTGTTTAGGTGCTACCCGAAGCTTTCCTGCATGTAACTGTAAAGCGCATCATTCTATTTCATATATAAAATTGATATGTTATAATAGATTTCTCAACCCCGGGACGTTCCCGGGGTATAATCTAGTAATCTATACATATAATAAAAGAAAGTCATTTTAATGACATGGCAATCAAAGAGGCATTCTTCTCATTGAGTGTGCCATGTGTCATCCCATGTGGCATTGAGATATTTTAGGAAAAAAATAATTTAAAAACAAAATTAGATTTTTCTCTCTTATGTTTCCTCCCATAATTTTTAAACATTAATATCTTTTATATACGAGATTTTTTAAAGAAAAAAATTACACCAAATTAACGAGTGTTTTATTATCTTTCCAACGAGTACCATAGTGCTATATAAAAAACGGAGAAAAAAAAACGACTATTTTTTGTTGGTTTTTGTTAAAACAGGAAAAAAAAACAAAAAGCGTTCAGGTAAATCATTAATCATGTATAGGCAAGTCACTAATTATGTTCAAATCAGTAAATATGAATTCTATTTTCAACATGTGTTAGCATTGGAGTAATACATTGTTTTATGTTAGATATTAATATTAGAGTCATACATTGTTTAAGGTTAGGCGTTAACATTGGAGATATATTTTTAATTGTTTTAGGTTAGCTGTTACCTGAAGCTTTCATGCATGTAACTGTAAAGCGCATCATTCTATTTCATATGTAAAATTAATATGTTATATTAGATTTTTCAACCCCGGGACGTTCCCGGGGTATAATCTAGTAATAAATATGTACTTAAATTTACTCTCAAATAATGCTCATTAGACTTTTTGTAAGCAAGTAATGACCCATTAACACCCATTAAAGCACATTATAACCAAAAGTGAAATGATAAAAGATATCAACTCAATATGATTCATAAGTAGAGGTGTACAAAAAGATCGGTTTAGGAACCGAAATCGGTAAAACCAAACTGAATTAAAACCGGTCAAAACCAGTTTTGCCTTAAACCGGTATTAAAATATCCCAAACTGAAAACCGGGCTAAAACAGGCGCTAAGACCAGCCAAACAAACCCGAACAGAAACCGAAACCGGTATACAAACCGGAACTGAACCAAAACTGATACCGCTAAAAACCGATTGAAACGGGGAATAACCGAAACCGGTTTAAGAAAAAAAAAACATATTTGGTCATAAGCACAAATAAAAAACTTTGTTTTTTTGTATTAAAATTCAATTTTCTTATTTAAAAAACTTAAAAGTTAGTAAAAGTAAAATTTTATGTAATATCTATGATTTTAAAAAGTGAGTACGAGAACCGGAATAGAACCGAACCGGAATCGAAACCAGTCAAAAAGAAAAACGATTTGTGGCCAACCAAACCAGCATGGAACCGAACCGGTTTCAAACCGAAACTGGTTTGGGTTGTTAAAACGATGGGTGCACTCTACTCATAAGCCACCTTAGAACCAAACATGACCCATTAACGTAATTAAGCCACTAACTCAAAAACAATATTTTGGTCTCGTTATGACCAAATAATAGCCGATATATTTATAGATAATTTGTAATTGATATGTATATAACAATGTTTCCTATTTTCTTGTAATCATCCCAAAAAATATGGGATCACAGTTTCTATATAATGATAACACACAAGAGGGAAGGATCAAGGATCCATTCATAACATGGTATCAAGAGTACCAAGCCCTTCACCCTGTTCCTGAGATCCGGCAGCCATTCTTCTACGGCTATCGTTATTTTCTCCCTGCCTTCCCTCTGTCACATCTATTCTTCATCAACCTTCGAACCCCCTGCCTTCCACCTTCCCTTTCTGCCAAATCCATTCTCCTCGTCTCCCTACATATCACCAACTCTAAACCATGGCTGAAAAACTTCATCCCGCGGTTACCGTCTCCAACATCTCAAACCTTATACCGTTCAAACTGGAGATAGATACCGCTCACTGGCCGACTTGGTCCGAACTATTCAAAATACACTGCAAAGCCTACCAAGTATATGACCACCTTCTTCCTCGCCCACCACTCGCCGCCCCTGCTGCCACAACCGACAAAGACAAATCACCCTCTTCTTCATCTCCCACAACCGACGAGACATGGGAACGACTCGACTCCATTGTTCTTCAATGGATTTTTGGATCGATCTCCCAAGCTCTCGTCCATACCATCATTGAACCCAGCCAAAATAAAACCGCCCATGAGGCATGGGTTGCTCTTGAAGACTTCTTTCAAGACAACAAGAGCGCCCGTGCCCTCCACCTCCGTCACCGATTCACCAACACCCGCTTAGAAAACTTCCCTTCCGCCTCAGCCTACTGTCAAGTATTAAAAACACTTTCAGATCAACTCGCCAGCGTCGGTCATCCGATTGACAACGACGGGTTGGTTTTGCAATTAATTGAGGGCCTTACCGAGCAATATGAAAGCTTCGGTACTCTACTTCAGGGTCAAGACCCCTTACCTCCCTTCTACATGCTAGATCCAAGCTTTGTATGGCCGAATCCTGAAAACAGGGACACGCTCTTCATGCTTCGAAGACCGCTGCTACTCCCTTAAATGCTACTGCTCGTTCCTCTGCTCCACATGCCAACACTGATCCACCCTATGACCGCTCCCGGAGCCGTGGTCGCTCACGTGGCCGCGGCAAGGGCCGTCCTTCTTCCTGGGGTCGTGGTGGCCGAGGACAAACATGAGGTTCTTTTTGGTTTCCCCCTTATTCTTCTCCTTATCAGTAATGGACACCTCCACCATTTGGTTTTTGGGTCGGCCTACCCACTTCACAACAACAACAATACCCTCAAGCATGGGCCAGTCCACCGTGCCCCTACCCCACTGCCTCTCACAAGCCCAACAATCCCTCAAATGGATCTGGAATTCTCGGGACCAGACCAAACCAGGCCCACCACACGGCCTACCAGCCCACAGATATCGATCAGGCTCTGGCAGCTATGTCTCTAAATTCTCAACAAGAACCGACTGGTTATATGGACACGGGCGCCACAGGTAACATGTCTAATACCTTTGTTAAATTCGATTCTTTTTCTAATAATAGCATGGGTCAACAAATAATTGTCGGTGATGGCTCAACCATCCCGGTTCATGGACATGGCGACCAAACCTTACCACCACCCTTTCCCCCACTTGTCCTCAAAAATGTCCTATATGCACCCAAATTAATTAAAAATTTGATATCCGTTCGTCGGTTTAAAACAGACAACTCTGTCTCTGTCGAATTTGACCCGTTTGGTTTTCTTGTGAAGGATTACAAGAGCCGGATCCCTATCCTCCAGTGCAACAGCAGCGCTGATCTCTACCCCCTCGTGCTTGGCCCAGACACCACCACCTTTCTCCTTCAACATTTGCTGCTGTCACCTCAACTTTATGGCACTAACACTTCGGTCCTTAAAGTCTTCTAGTTTCATTAATTTTTCCAGTTTAAATAATGAACTTTGTCAATCTTGTGTACTTGGCAAAAGTATTAGACTACCCTTTGCTAGTTCTAATACTCGTATTTTTTATCCGTTTGATTTAATTCACAGTGATTTATGGACATCTCCTATTTTGAGTTCTAATGGTCATAGATATTATATATTGTTTATTGATGATGTCTCCAATTTTCTATGGACCTACCCACTGTCAAATAAATCACAGGTTCACAC
The DNA here is from genome assembly GCA_032199755.1 of Ambrosia artemisiifolia. Taxonomy (NCBI): domain Eukaryota; kingdom Viridiplantae; phylum Streptophyta; class Magnoliopsida; order Asterales; family Asteraceae; genus Ambrosia; species Ambrosia artemisiifolia. The sequence continues at coordinate 37,562,785 of CM063516.1, forward strand.
CACTTTCTGTCACTTCCACAAACAAATAATCACCCAATTTGAAAGACCAATAAAAACTTTTCAAAGTGACAATGGCACCGAATACATAAACTCGTCCTTCACCAATTTTTTCTCCACCAACGGCATTCTCTTTAGACGATCGTGTCCCCACACCTCGTCTCAAAATGGTAAAGCGGAACGCATGATAAGAACCATTAATAATATGATCCGCACCATCCTTACACATGCCTCTCTCCCTAACACCTTTTGGCATCATGCACTCGAAACCATCACATACCTTCTCAATATCATCCCTGTCAAACACCTTAATAATAAAACACCCACTGAACTTCTATACCACCGCACACCTTCATATGACCACCTATGAGTTTTCGGTTGCCTTTGTTACCCTTTAACACCCTCAACCACAATCCACAAACTTGACCAACGCTCTACCCCGTGTGTCTTTTTAGGATACCCTACCACTCATCGCGGGTACAAGTGTTTTAACCTAAAAACTAAACTCATCATTTCCCGACACGTGGCCTTCGACGAGACCACCTTCCCCTTTGCCAACACCATCACCCCCCCTCCCACATACGAATTCCTTGACGTCTTTCCCACTGCCCTCTGGCCCCACATCGGCTCTTTTCCCACCTCCACTTCCACTCCTCCTCATCATCCCCCTACAGACCACACTCTCTCTTCGACCTCACCAAACATCCCGGCTCAAACTTACTCCCCTTCGGCCCACCAATCTCCTCACCTTACTACAACATACTCACCGGCCCAACACACCTCTAACCCCACCTCCTAGACCAGCCCACAACACCTACCTTCACCATCCCCTATCATTGGCCCAACCCATAACCTTTCACCAGCCCCCAATACTCCACTCCACTCGCCCAACCCCAACCAGCCCACTACAGCCCAAAACCAGCCTGCCACCACACGCACCATGCGTACTCGCGCGATGGATGGCATCTCTAAACCCAAGCAACGCCTAAACCTTCACACCTCAACCATCGTACCAATTCCCAAAAACCCCACTGACGCCTTGTCCATCCCGGTTTGGCACAAAGCTATGACCGATGAATACCATGCCCTTATTAAAAATGAGACATGGGAATTAACACCTAGGTTTCCAGGCATGAATGTTATCTGAAGCATGTGGTTGTTTAAGCATAAATTTAAGTCGGGTGGATCATTGGAACGGTATAAGGTGCGATTAGTTTGTGATGGTCGCCTTCAACAGGTTGGTATAGATTGTGGAGAGACATTTAGTCCCGTGGTCAAACCTGCCACCATCCGCACAGTTTTGTCTATTGCTTTATCTCAGTCTTGGCAGGTACATCAGCCGGATGTCACAAACGCCTTCTTACATGGGCACCTTAATGAAACTGTGTACATGTATCAGCCAATGGGTTTTCGCAACAAGGACTTCCCGGATCATGTGTGCCGTCTTAAAAAGTCACTATACGGGTTGAAACAAGCACCTCGGGCATGGTACCAACGCTTTACGGACTTTGTTCTCACTCGAGGGTTCGTACAAAGCAAATGTGATACTTCCCTATTCATCTTTCACCAGCACTCACATGTGGCATACCTTCTTCTCTACGTAGATGACATCGTGCTGGTAACCTCCTCTGACTCTCTCCGCAAAACCTTAGTGTCGCACTTATCAACCGAATTTGCCATAAAAGACCTCGGGACTCTCAGCTTCTTCCACGGACTGTCCGTTAAACGGCATCAAAACAACATGCTTATCTCCCAACGGTCTTATGCTCAAGAGATTATTTAACGAGCAGGAATGTCTTCCTGCAAACCTGTCCATACCCCGGTTGATACAAATTCAAAACTCGGCACTGACTCTGGAGCCGATTTTCATGACCCTTCCTTGTATCGCAGCCTTGCAGGTGCTCTGCAGTACTTAACCTTCACACGACCAGACATCAGTTATGTTGTGCAGCAAATCTGTATTCACACGCATGCTCCCAAAGTTGATCACTGGAATGCTCTCAAGCGAATTATACGATACATACAGGGTACTTCACATCTCGGTCTATCTCTAGGACCTTCTCGAGACCCACGATTGATTGCATACACTGATGTCGATTGGGCTGGTTGCCCTGACACCCACCGCTCTACCAGTGGTTTCTGCGTTTACTACGGTGACAACCTTATCTCTTGGTCATCCAAACGGCAGGCAACAATCTCCCGCTCCAGTGCAGAAGCTGAATACAGAGGGGTTGCGAATGTCGTAGCAGAGGTCTGTTGGTTACGCAACCTCCTCCTTGAACTAAACCGCCCGCTCTCATGTGCCACGTTGGTCTACTGCGATAATGCCAGTGCCATTTACTCATCAGGCGACCCGGTTCAACATCAATGTACAAAACACATCGAGCTTGATATTAACTTTGTTCGCGAGAAAGTGCAGAAGGGAGACGTTCGCATTCTACACGTTCCATCTCGCTATCAGATAGCTGACATCTTCACCAAGGGCTTACCACGCGTATTATTTGAAGATTTCCGGTCCAGTCTAAGCCTTCGCTCACCTCCGGCTTCAACTGCGGGGGTGTAATAGCCGATATATTTATAGATAATTTGTAATTATTTGTATATAACAATGTTTCCTATTTTCTTGTAATCATCCCAAAAATTATGGGATCACAGTTTCTATATAATGAGAACCCACAAGAGGGAAGGATCAAGGATCCATTCATAACACCAAATTCGACTTATTAGAACCGTCATAACCAAACACCTACTAAATCACATTACAACCATATACAACCCATTAATATAAGGTACAACATGTCACGTCTCACTCGTCTCGGGTTGAGGGAAGTCTCAAAGTCGTCTCAGGAAAAGGGACGAGTGAGACGACTTTAAGTCGTCTCGCAGGTTGTCGGACACGTGACGGGGTTTAATTGGTCTGTAGTAACTCAGAATCTAAAGACGCCTCGGGAACCGGGAACCGTCTTTCCAAAGACGGCTGAGGGGGCTACTTTGGCAAAACAACTCGGTCAATGGCTAGATTCGCAATTTTCCCTATATATATATAAGCCTTTACATTGATATATGACTCATTCACACTTGGTATAACCAAACCCTCGTTATCACTCGTTACACCCATTGTATCACATGATTATGATTTAACTTTTATACTAAAAGAAAATAAACTTATCTTATGGTCTTGTCTACGAGTTACATAAGTTGTATTATATTGCGCTACAATATGTGAAATGTGTAAATGTGTTATGTATAGCTTAGAAGTTGTAACTAAAAATTGTAAGGATTTTTCATTCGTAACCGATTACAATTTCAATAGGTCTTGTGTTCTTGATTATTAGTTGTTATTGATTTTCAACTACCGATAAAATTAATTAAAGAACAGTTTTGAACACAGTCCAACAAGTCGTATTAGAGATCGTTTTCTTGACTCAATTGCCTATCAATATTTGATACAAACTCTATTATTTGATCTTTATTCGACCATAAAAATAGATCTTTATTTGATCTTTGTTTAGGGTGTTCTAGTGACCACCACTTATAGTACTTCTATTATCTAATTTCTTAGTTAACCATCCATTATCAAACTCATGTACCATAGCCAACCCAAAAATCAAATTTGATGAGGTTCAATAAATCAAAGAAAAAAAAAATCATTGTTTTGATAGTTAACCATACAAGTGGTAGGGCTCAGTGCTAATTGGTTCATTTTTCTTCTGTAAGGCTCCTAGTACATACATTGATGCGCATATTTTAAAATATCATGATCATAAAATCATTATTGTTTTGATATTCTAGAAGCATATGTCTTTCTAAAACATCACATGTTACAAAACTCATAAATATCCCAGCACGTAGAGTTTTGTCCATATTATATGAAAGAATACGCAGGTACCTATCCTTGTTACTAAATACCAAAACATCTTGGACCATTGACAACTATTGGTCTATCAAGCATTGACATTAACAACATGTGAAATATGATAAATCCACAGTAGGTTCACGTTCACTCCAAAAAAGAAACCAAAAAATATATAATTGAACTTAGAAAACAAATTGAACTTCTCTTACCATCAATGCAATTTGTGTATATAAGTGAAATTACAACCAAGTATAGAAAGCATCAACATTTCCTAGAAACACCCACCAAACCTCACACATAATTAATGACCATGGCAAAAGCCCATGTTCTAATAATACCCTGTCCTGGACAAGGCCATGTAATTCCTGCAATGGAGCTTGCTCGACGCTTAGTCAACAATCGTGTCAAAGTTACATTCATAAACACTGAGGTCATTCAAAAGGCGGTGACAAGGAATTGGGTAGAGAAAGATGGTTATGATGATCTAATGCAAATGGTTTCCATCCCTGATGGGTTAGAACCATGGGAAGATAGAAAAGAATATGGTAAGTTAATGCGATCAATGAAAGAGACCATGCCTAGCAAGTTGGAAGAACTTATCGAGACGATTAACAATGACAGCGATGACAAAATAACATGTCTTATTGCTGATTGTTGGATGGCTTGGTCTCTAAGAGTAGCAAAGAAGATGGGAATTAGAAGAGCAACCTTTTGTCCTGCATCAACTGCTACACTAGCCAGCATGATGAGCACTCAAAAGTTGATTGATGATGGATTCATAAACAACAATGGTAAGATTTATTGTTTTATATATGACTATTTATTCTAGTAAATGTGTTTTTCAGTTTAGATAGTTTGGAAAAGTTTTTATAGTTTCTAGTTAGTTTTTGGAACTTGTTTTAATTATAGGTAATCTGCCACTTGAACTAACAGACGTGAATAGTTTTATGAGGATTGGCTAGTTGAAATAGCAGGTGTGGTATGTTTCTCAGAGTACGTGATGAGTTGGCAAACACACATTTAATTTTCAACATAAACACTATTCATGTCCGCTAAGAGAATCCATAATGCTTTACTTTCAGACGGGTTTGGAATTCTAAACCTCACATTCAAAACCATCTCACCATTCTAGGTGTCGTCCGAAACATGTTTTGGAGGGTGTTGGATCGCCATAGCGAACGGTCTGGTTTAGGGGGAGAGGGTCCCACATACACACATGCAATAATTTTTTTATTCATTTTTTGTGTAAAAGTGAGGTGTGGGTGGAGGTTTGGAATGGTTTATGGTTGTAAGAAAAAATAGGTTTGAAATCGATGTGGTTTGGAATGATGTGGCATGTTGATATGACGGGTTGGATATTTAGAATTCATTTAGCATTGTGGATGCTCTAAGTCAACTAGCGGGTCCTCGTAAACATTATTCACATCTGCTAGTACAACTAGTGAATCACCTACAACCAACACATGTTGCTAAAGGTGACTAGAAATCATGAAACTTCTCCAAATTACCTAAGATAATTAAAAATTAAATAAAAAAATCTTGTACCAATAGATAAAATTCTTAAGAAATGTTTTTATCTCGTATAAATTTATTAAACTTGTTACGTAGGCACACTTCAAAACAGTGGTACGATCCGCTTGGCAGAAACTATGCCACCGATGAAGCCTGAAACACTCGTATGGGCATGTGTTGGTGACTCAACCAGCATAGAAGATCATTTTCAATATAATGAAGAAAATTTTGAAGATGCCAAAATGACAGAGTGGTTTATATGCAACTCGGCTCTTGAGTTAGAACCTGCGGCATTTAGCTTATTCCCACAATTATTGCCAATAGGCCCACTCTTGGCAAGTAACCGACTCTCTGATCAAGTGGGCCATTTTTGGCAAGAAGACTTGGCCTGCTTAGCATGGCTCGATCAACAACCAGCATGCTCAGTCATTTATGTAGCATTTGGGAGCCACACTGATTTCAGTCAAACTCAATTTGAAGAGTTGGCACATGGTCTTGAACTTAGCAATAGACAGTTCTTGTGGGTTGTGAGAGAAGGTATGACCAAGGAGGCCACATTTGCTTACCCGGATGGTTATATGGACAGAGTGGGGTCTCGTGGAAGAATCGTGAGTTGGGCACCTCAACAAAAGGTATTGGCTCACCCATCTATAGCTTGTTTCATGAGTCACTGTGGTTGGAACTCTACATTAGAGGGTATAACAAATGGGATCCCTTTTTTATGTTGGCCTTACTTTTGTGATCAATATTGCAATGAGAGTTACATTTGTGACATATGGAAAACTGGGCTCGGGTTTAATAAAGATGAAGCAGGTTTCGTCACACGAAAAGAAATAAAAAGTAAGATAGAACAGTTGCTAAGTGACACAACATTCAAACGTAAGGCTTTGGATATTAAAGAAACTCTTGCAAGTACTGTCAGAGAAGGTGGACGCTCACATAAGAATCTTACCAAATTTGTTGAATGGATACATGCAGCAAATCCAAAAGTCAATGATCAAAGCAACTTTGTGTGAAGAACTTGTAGCAGTTAAAAATGAATAAATAATTATGTATTTATATATTATTTAGAATCTCTATTGGGTTACTATCTAATTAATGTTTTCTATTGTACCGCTAATATTATTAGCTGAATATCCTAAATAAATTGTGTTACAATTCATAAAGTTATTACCTTTTTGTCCATGTTTCTATTAACCCATTGTTTTCTCTCTCCAAATATTTACAAGACTTGGTGATATCAACCGCAACAAATTGCGGCGGGGCATCGAAAATGTAAAATAATTCGAATTTTTATCATCTAATAAAAACATATTATATATAATCCGACTCGTTTCTGAACAAAATTTACGTCCAAACATAGAACAACTTAAAACATCATAAAAAAGCATAAAAATGTATTATACATGGTCCAACTCATTTCCTCAAAAAAAAAATTACATCGAAACATAAACCAACTTGAATTTATACTGACATGTACACAAAAATAAGCACGTAGTGGTGTCGATACATAAAGTTAGTTGAACTTGTACGTCTAATGATAGCATACTATATTTGACCTGACTCATTTCCGAACACAAGCTATGCTTCCCTCAATAATTTGATCATACATTAATACTTTATAAAAGAATTGCATCATAGAAACAATCACTTTTTTCTCTATAATTTGAATACAGTATTGCTATTATTTTTTAATTAAAAAATGACGTGTTACATAATTAGCAACTAGTTTAAGTCCCTGTGCTACCCGGCGGGCTTCACATCAGTAACATTTTGATACTTGGACTTAGAAAAGCAAACGGCACGTGTTTTACTTTGATTAAAAACTCATAAAACAAATACAAGTATGAAACTGACATTTGATACAACTATACCAAATAAAAACTCTCTTACAAAACTGGAACGTCAAGAAACTCAAAAAATGAATACATGTAGCAATTTTTTTGGAAGATATATGTTCAGTTTGTCACGATAAGAAGAAAAGTTACATTTGACTGTTTGATTTTAAACAAAACGTTTTCTCAAAACGCGAGATAATTAAAATAAACACGTCACAATGATATATATGGAATAATATGGCGTGTGATATTATATTTTAATTAGAATGATAAAAATGGTAAAAGACGGCACTTTATTAAAAAACAATTAAACCATGATATAGTTTTGAAAATATAAAATATTTGTGTTTTGATCATTTATACATAGTAATGACATAACGGAATTTTATAAAATTATATATATATAACAATTCACATCCTTAGCAATAGTAGCCTCGCTAAACGCGAAATAAAAGGCCTTCAGTTTTGAATTAATTACGAAAATGCCATCGTAGTAATTTTATTATTAAAACCAAAATAAAAAACCTTTAGTTTCAAGGTAATTAAGAAAATGCCATCGCTTGAATTTTATTAGTAAATCCTCTTTTTCAAGCAGTTTAGGCGCTTTGCTCGTGGGTTCGATCTGATGAAGGCGTAAGCAAACTGTGCACACTAAGAGAAGAGGACATCCTTAGCAATAGTAACCTCGCTAAACGCGAAATAAAAGGCCTTCAGTTTTGAATTAATTACGAAAATGCCATCGTAGTAATTTTATTATTAAAACCAAAATAAAAAACCTTTAGTTTCAAGGTAATTACGAAAATGTCATCGCTTGAATTTTATTAGTAAATCCTCTTTTTCAAGCGGTTTAGGCGCTTTGCTCGGTGCAACGCGCACCGGCGTACCGACGGAACAATACGACTCTCTACGTTGTGTTATCCGATTAGCAGACCCTCGCAATACCGTTGGTGTAACTCCGCTGTTTGTCGGAAAAATCTGTAGCTTTTCACGAATCAGCGCCGGTTATGTTTTTACGCCGCGCTAAGCGCGTCGCGTAATTTACTAGTTAGTAAAATAAAATACGATCAAAAGTGATTAGATAATATTAAAAAAAAGGGAAATTACTAGTATATTAGAATGTGTGGTAACACTTAAATAAATGTTATTATAATCATAAACAAAAGACTTTAGAATTTTTACTTAAGATCTGGTTTGTAAAAGAAAATACAAACACGTGTCATATGCATTGTTTGATGGAACAAAGTTAATGGTGATATAACTTTAATCGTCCCCCAAACAAAATTATTACTATGGTTGCCAAAAAAACAAAAATCCACAAAAAGTTGCGGTAGAAAAGAAAATGACCAAAGTTCCCTGGCGCAATGTGTTGTGTTTTAGTATTATTTACATTACATAATATTTAGAGATGAGAAATAACTTAATCGTAAACTAAAATCAAACCGACATCAACTGAAAACTAAATTAACCAAAAATTGAATTAATTTAAAATCGGTTACAGGTTTTTTTGTACCCTTAGAAACCGAAATTAACCAAATTGTTCATATATTTATATATTTTTAGCTTTTAAACCTTAATTTCATGTACTTCTAAACAAAACTTTTAACCGAAATTTGGTTTCGGTTATTAACCAAAATTAAATGAAACAAACTAACAAACTAACTAAATAGACCAAACCAATTAACCGATTAGTTAATAAGAACGATTAACCGATGAATTAGGTTTCAGTTGATGCTAATAACCGAACTGAACCGAACCATGAACACCTTAGAAGTATTTATGCTCCCCCATTGTATCACGTGAACACCCTCTTATGAACCCTTCAATCATTTATCAATGGTTAAAAAATGTTAATAACATTTTAGTAAAGAGAGAAGATTAAGGAAAGTAAATTAAAATACAAGGGATAATTTAATCACTACATTCTTTAATCTCGTACCTTAATATTTACAAAATATTTCTAAAAATGAACATGGGGGACTTACCAATTTTGTTGAAATAAACATTGACTTTTTAACTTCACAAAATGACCAGTACCCTCAATGCTAAAAGACACTTCACATGTCATTGTGTCAACCGTTGTGAAAATTTACTCCACATGAACACATCATAGACGTGACATGTATACTCGTTATTTGAAAACAATCTTGATTCTTGAAGAAAAATCTTTGTGTGAAACGCACTCCATATGCATCAATTAATGCACCTAAAGTTAAATTTTGAGATAAAATAGTGCCGGAGGAGGCGTTGCCCTAGTAAAATTTTGAGATGAGATGTATTAGACCTTTATTAGAAATTAATATATTGCCCTTAGTGAAAAGTAATATTATCAATATTGTGATTTATTTTGATTGATGTAAATCATTCCAACATGAAATTTCGATCCAAACTTTATGAATTGTATTGGCGTTACTATCGTACCGAACCAAACGAATACGTACTGGTTTAATAATATTGGCATTAGTCTCGAGATTCCTTTTTACAAATTTTGTTTAGACCATATGTAGTGAAGTGTTATTGAGGGCGGTATCTTAAAAATCACGCCCCCCACACCGGTACATGGGGGCGCTATCGATCAAAACCTTCCCTAGGCGTTATGTTTATAACGCTAGATTGAAATTCGCCCCTCCAATAAAATTCATCCACGTGGTCTTAAATATTGTTACAGGTATTTAGGAGTGTGGAGGCGTAGAGAGAGAGAAGAAGAAGAGGGAAGGAGGGGGAGGAGGAGGAGGAGGAGGAGGCCAGATCTGTGGTGGTGGTGGGTGGATGAGAGATGATGAAGAAGAAGGGAAGAAGGTGGTGGTGGTGAGTGTGTGAGAGAGGTTGAAGAAGAAAGGAAGAAGGTGAATGGTGGTGGTGATGATGAAAACAAAGGTTATTTAGTTAGATGTTTTTTTTTAATATAATTAGCGCCTCATTTTCCCCCCTCCCACTACACCCTATTTTGAATTAACGCCCCATGCTGACTCAGCTGCCACGTGGAGCAATCACAGAGGGGGGCCTTAAGTTTTTCCCCGTCCCACTACACATGGTCTTATAGTATTATTTTGATATTTTAGCACTGCAGGTAGCAAAAGGGTCATGTACCACCAAAACTAGTACGGTGCCCGGTTCGTTTTGAAACTAAATTCAGTTTTAGTGTTTTCACGATACTGAATGTCCTTTTGTTAACATTCCAATAAATTTATTGAATATGCAATACCAACTACCTGTACTTTACCGGATAACGTATCGAATGTCAACCAAATAACATTGATACGGTATAACATATGGATATGACGATATCCTCTTAGACATGTCACTACTTCTGTTATTAAACCTATTACTAATATAATTTATATTCTTATTTTATTATACATACATGTTTCTCGCTTCATCTAACAAGGAATATCAACTTTGGAGGGCGTATTTGCATATAAGCTATACTTGCAATGTCCAAGTGACAACTTTTATAAATATGGGTTTGTAATCAACAATAGCCATTGAGCTAATGAGCCGGTGGTGGTAAGGGAAAGACCTGATGTATTTAGTGACCAAGGTTCGATTCCTGCCCTCCCCATTAGTTTCTGCGGCACCTAGAGATGATGGAAGACTTGACAAAGATTGCTAATTCAATTCTTGAACTGAACGGGATTTACTTCACTGCATTATCATGCCTTTGAGCAGGTATTCTCGGGCTTCGGCCCTAGGTGAAGGTTTTCCTCGGTTCGGGTGGCGAGTGTAACATCCGGCCCCTCTCAGCACCAATATTGTCCGCTTTGTCCCGATGGGTTGCCCATCCAGAGCTCACGGATTTGTTTTTGGTTGCGCTAGTGGAGACTTCCTAGGAGGTCACCCATCCTGGTGGTGCTCCCACCTGAGCACGCTTAACTATGGAGTTCTCCTCAGTCCTCTCATCCATTAACATTAAGCCCAAAGCGCGTTGGTGATTTAAGAGGCAGTGAATTACATATGAACCAAGTATCTATCCTGACTAGACCTGGCAATTTCAACCCATCTACTTGAGTTTGGTTTATTTTGGGTTTAAAATTTGACCTTGTGGGTTGAAATGGGTTTAGTATACTCCCTCCGTCCCAATTTAAATGTCCTACTTTCCTTTTTGTTTGTCCCAAATTAAATGTCCCTTTCCAAAAATAGAAATCTAATTTCCAGTTTTGCCTATAAAAGACAAAACACAATCACCACTTTTGAGGATATTATTGTCATTTTACCACATACACACAAAAGATTTCTTAAAATGTGTGTTTTTGGAACTATGACATTTAAATTGGGACGGATGGATTATTTTTCAAGGGGGTTAGGATGGGTAATTTTAATTGTAGGAAATAAGTAAGTGGGTCAGGATGGGTATGTCAAAAAAAAACAAATGGGTCAGGATGGGTATTTTTAGATAACCATAGACAAATCTGAATTAAAACTCACCAAACACCAAAAGCGTTGATGCCTCATAGAAAGAAATGTCATTAAAAACAAAAAATTATATCTTTTGCATTTGTTGATAACCCCGGTCGGTTTGAAACTGTTCGGGTCGTTAACGAACGACCAAGTCGAAACAACATGGGTCGTTAACGAGACCGATCTCATCGAAACGGTTCGAGTCATTAGCAGGCTTGAACGAGTCAAAACGGTCTGGGTTGTCGACCGGCCCGTTCGTGTCGAAATGGTCTGGTCGTTGACGGGCCTGGTCGGGTCGAAACGGTCCGGGTCGTTACCGGGTCCGGTCGGGTCAAAACAGTCCAGGTCACTACGGGACGAGTCAGGTTGAAACGGCCTAGGTCGTTACCGGGCCCGGTCGGGTCAAAACAGTTCGGGTCGCTACCGGGCCCGGCTGGTTCGAAATGGTCCTGGTCGCTAACGAGCCCGATTGTTGACGAGGTCGATCGGGTCGAAACGGCCAGGATCGCTAACGGGCCCGGTCGGGTGGAAACGATTCCGTTCGCTAACGGGCACGGCTGGGTCGAAACGGTCGTGGTCGCTAACGGATCCGGTTAGGTCGAAACGGTTCGGGTCGCTAACGGGGTCGATCGGGTCGAAATAGTCCAGGTCGTTACCGATCCCGGTCCAGATCGATAACCGGTCAGTCGGGTCAAAACGGTTCGGGTCATTAACGGTCCAGGTCAAGTCAAAACGGTCCGATAACGAGCGTGATCGGGTCGAAACGTTCCGGGTTGTTAACCGGCCCGGTTCGAAATGAAATGTTTCGGATCCCTTAAAATTTTATTTTTAACCTTATTTTTGTTTTTTATTTACTTTTTATTTTTTTATTATTATTTTAATTTTTAAAAAAAAAAATAATCCATTTTGATGTGAACTTATCCTAATTCAAACCACCCAGACCTAAACCATCCTGACCCAACCCTTCCTTACCTGTTTTTTTAATCTACCCATCTTGACCTAAACCCATCCTAACCTAAACGCATCCTGACCCAACAATCAACTCAACCCAACCTACCTAATTTACCACCCCTAATCATGACCATGGTTGGTGTAGGTGTCACAGCCAGTATGTTTCAATGTGGTGAATTTTGCAAGTAACCTATTTGGAGGATTGGTTAGCCATTAAAAAAACAAAGCAATTAACACTATCCTCTTTCTTGTCGGCATTTTCTAGGTGTTTCATCGTTATATTTATTTCTTAGGTTAATTACCATGAAATTGTCCTTATTTACTTTGCGGATGGGAGTCATTTCATAATTAAACGGTAATCGCTTCATTTTTTGTTGTTATTTTATTATTTTGTCTTGGATCCAAAAATGCATTTTTTTTTAATCTTTAAGATAGTTTGAGATGAATCTCAATCCGTTGGAATTATCTGTTGGTTATGTTTGGATGAATGTTTTATAACAATTGTTTAGACTTTCAGTGATTTTGTAGTTGTGGATTATTTTGGGCTCTGTGGGTTTTCTTTTATATAAGGTCATCTGTTGTTTATGTGCAAGTCTCACACTTAACATCATTTGTTTTTTTTTACCAGGTCACCAATCTTTTGCAGAATAGTCTTACAATCCATCCACTAGCAAGCTCAAGAGTTATCAAAAGTAAACCAAAATGGTTGGGTTGATTTGGCTAGCCAAACTAGCCGAACCGGTCATTTAGACTGTGTTAAAATGGTTTGGATCATTTTCGAAGGAGTTTGAACATCCTAAATCCAAGTACGTACATTGTTGTGAGTATTTTGAAATGTTATGAATAAAATTAATTTTTTGATATTCTAGAAGCATATTCCTTTCTAAAACATTACATGTTACAAAATTCATAAATATCCCAACATGTACAATTTTGTGATTTTGTCCATATTCTCTGAGATAACAAGTAGATTCATATCACTGTTGCTAAATATTAAAACATCTAGGACCATTAAGGACAATTATTGGTGTGTCAAGCACTGACATTTTGACAACACGTGAAATATGATAAATGCAAAAGTGGTTCACTCCAAAAGGAAACCATAAAAAACAAAATGCAGAACTTAGAAAACAAATTGAACTTCTCTTAACAATCTATGCAATCTGTGTATACAAGTGAGATGACATATTTTATGATATTTTAGCATATTATGAATAAAATCATTTTTTTGATATTCTTGATGCATACAACAACAACAATACCCAGTAAATCTCACAAATAGTGTAACAATTGGTAGGGTCTGAGGAGGGTGAGATGTAGACAAACTTTACCTCTATTCCTGAGAAGTAGAGAGGCTGCTTCCAAAGAGACCCTAGGCTCTAAAGCTCACAACAAATAAATACAAGAACAGGAGATATACACAAGCAGTACAGATGACGAGTAAATGGTAGAGATGGAAAAGATATTAAACTAAAAACAGCCTATAAGCACAAAAGACAATCATATGTAAAGTCCAACAAAAGTGTGGGTGAATCGTAATTCCTGGGCGACATCTACAAACACATATGAACATATCCTAACAGTCTTCAACCTTAATCCTATGTCTCCACAAGCTCCTATCCTGGGCCATGTCCTCGTAGAGGTGTAACTCTTGTAAATCTTTCCTAACCTTCTCATCCCAAGTCAATCTGGGCCTACCTCTACCCCTCCTCCCCTCTATAGTGAGGTTTTCCACCACTCTAACTGGCTCTGTTGACTGCCTTCTCTTCACATGCCCAAACAGAGGCGGAGTTAGGAGGGGGACTGAGGGGTATCAAGCCTCCCCCAATGACCCAAATTTGTTAAGTTTTTAAGGTAAAAATTTGATAAAATTGTATCAAGCCCCCCTGTTTTTAAGGTTAAAATTCAATAAAATTGTGTCAAGCCCCCCTTAACGCTCACTCCAATAATCTAAGCATCCCTTATCATGAAATCCTGGCTCCGCAAACCACCTCAATCTCCTAGCACGTTGAAAAATTCATAAATATCCCAGCACGTTGAGTTTTGTCCATATTCTATGATATTCTAGATGCATATGTAGGACCGTTGACACTTATTGGTCTATCAAGCGTTGACATTGACAACATGTGAAATATGATAAATCCACAATTGGTTCACGTTCACTCCCAAAAGAAACCAAAAAATGTATAATAATACACAAAATGCAGAACTTAGTAACCAAATTGAACTTCTCTTTGCATCTATGCAATGCGTGTTTATATAAGTGAGATAACAACCAACCAAGTATAGAAGAAAGCATTAACATTTCCTTGAAACACCCACCAAACCTCACAGATAAATGACCATGGCAAAAGCCCATGTTCTACTAATACCATGTCCTGCACAAGGCCATGTAATTCCTGCAATGGAGCTTGCTCGACGCTTAGTCAATGATCGTGTCAAAGTTACATTCGTAAACACTGAGGTCATTCAAAAGGTGGTGACAAGGAATTGGGTAGAGAAAGATGGTTGTGATGATCTAATGAAGATGGTTTCCATCCCTGATGGGTTAGAACCATGGGAAGATAGAAATGAACATGGTAAGTTAATGCGATCAATGAAGGAGACCATGCCCAGCAAGTTAGAAGAACTTATCGAGACGATTAACAAAGACGACAATGACAAAATAACATGTCTTATTACTGATTGTTGGATGACTTGGCCTCTAGGAGTAGCAAAAAAGATGGGAATTAGGAGAGCAACCTTCTGTCCTGCATCAACTGCTACACTAGCCAGCATGATGAGCATTCAAAAGCTGATTGATGATGGATACATAAACAACAATGGTGAGATTTATTGTTTTATATATGAATATTTGTTCTAGTGAATGTTTTTGTCCTTAGGTAGTTTGGAAGAGCTTTTATGGTTTCTAGTCAATTTTTGGAACTTGTTTTGATTATAGGTAATCTGCTAATTCATGATGAGTTTGCAAACACATATTGTATTTTCAACATAAACGTTATTCACACCCGCTTTCAACTAGCGAATCACCTAAAATCGACACAAGTCCCAAAAGTTGACTAGAAATCATAAATTCTTCTCCAAACCACCTAAAGATAAATAAAAAATGAAAAAAAAAAATCTTGTTTCAATAGATAGAAATCTTAAGAAATGAATTTTATCTCGTATAAACTTTATTGAACTTTTTACGTAGGCATACCTCAAAACAGTGGGACAATTCGGTTGGCAGAAAATATGCCACCTATTAAACCTGAAACACTCTTATGGGCAAGCGTTGGTGACTCGACAAGCATAGAAGATCATTTTCACCATAATGTAAAAAATTTTGAAGATGCTAAATTGGCAGAATGGTGTATATGCAACTCAGCTGTTGAGCTAGAACCTGCAGCATTTAGCTTGTTCCCACAATTATTGCCAATAGGCCCACTCTTGGCAAGTAATCGACTTGCTGATCAAGTGGGTCATTTTTGGCAAGAAGACTTGACCTGCTTAGCATGGCTCGATCAACAACCAGTATGCTCAGTCATTTATGTAGCATTTGGGAGCTTCACTGATTTCAACCAAACTCAATTTGAAGAGTTGGCTCTTGGTCTTGAAGGAAGCAATAGACCGTTCTTGTGGGTTGTGCGCCAAGGTATGACCAAGGAGACCACAGATCCTTACCCGGATGGCTATATGGACAGAGTGAGGTCTCGTGGAAGAATTGTCAGTTGGGCACCTCAACAGAAGGTATTGGCTCACCCTTCTATAGCTTGTTTCATGAGTCATTGTGGTTGGAACTCTACATTAGAGGGTATGACAAACGGGCTCCCTTTTTTATGTTGGCCATACTTTACTGATCAATACTACAACGAGAGTTACATTTGTGACATATGGAAAACTGGGCTTGGTTTTAATAAAGATGAAGCAGGTGTCGTCAAACGAGAAGAAATAAAAAGTAAGGTAGAACAACTGCTAAGTGAGACAACGTTCAAACGTAGGGCTTTGGATATTAAAGAAACTCTTGCAAGTACTGCCACAGAAGGTGGACGCTCACATAAGAATCTTACCAAATTTATTGAGTGGATACATGCAACAGATACAAACGTCAATGATCCAAGCGACTTTGTGTGAAGAACTTGCATTAGTTAAACATGAATAAATAATTGATGTGTTTCATGTAGTATTTAGAGTCCGTTTTTGGTTACTATGTTTTTCTTTTCTTTTTTTTTACTTTTAATTAATGTGTTCACGTGCGTACTTATATTATTGACACAATGTCTTCAATCATGTTACAAGTCTTTAAGCTTTTATCACCTTTTGTCCATATTCCTATTAGTCGATTGTTTTCTCTCCAAATATTTTCAAAATTTATTGATTTCAATTGCCATGCATTGTGGTGGCAATGAAAACGTGAAGTAACTCGAATTTACATTGTCTAAATGAAAACATATTATATTTGACCTGAGTCGTTTTCAAACAAAATTTATGTCAAAATGTACTGAAAACGTGCGTAAAAAAGCACAAAAACGTATTATACCTAACCCGACTCAATTCCGGGGAAAATATACGTCAAAACGTTAATCAACTTGAATTTATACCAACACGTACATAAAAATAAGCACGTAACAATTTAGTGTTTTCTTAAGTTAAAAAATGGTACCGCGTATTTAGCAGTTTGGAAACTTAAAGTTAGCCTAATTTATATTGTCTAGTGATAGCATTTTATATTTGACACCACTCATTTCCAAAAATAAAATTACGTCAAAACATAGAACAAATAAAAACATACGTAAAAATAAACACAAAAACGTATTATATTTGACGTGGCTCGTTTAAAAAATGTACGTCGGAACGTAAACCAACTTAAATTTATACCGAGAGGTACATAAAAATAAGTAAGTAAAACTCGAGGGTTTAATTAAAATGACATTATACAAAAGTTTTTAGAAGATTGAGGGGGTGTAAGTGTCCATTCTGAATGTCGAGGGATGACATATAGCTAACCTCATGTCTTTATATATAACCAACGCGTTGCAGCAGAATGTTAAATTTTGAAAGGGTCGATTTTGACGACGGCAAAAAAAAATGTTTATTTACAAAGTTTTATTACAAAAAAGGGGTATGATGTAACCAGAAAAATAAAGTCGTGTACATGGATTAAAAACCATAAAAAACAAATAACATTAATGGTCTCGATGTTGTTAGGTCAGTATCGGATATGTTCGTCAACATACCGCTATTTCGAATATATCTTTGTTTTTAATAAAATTTATATCGGAATATCAAGAGCGTATTTACTTTTTATAAAAAAAAAACAAATGAAACTTATAAGATAACTAGATTATTATCTCCTGGAAACTTTCCGGAATAGACAAATCTAATATGAATTGTTAAAATATGTGTTATGATGTAACAGAGAAATTAATGTACTACAATATGAGAAAACAACAATTTAAATCATGTGAATAAGAATGAAAATGTATATTAAAAAGAAGATATACGTTTGGATGAGGAGTAAAGCCAGAAGAAACCATTGCAGGGCGTGATTTAGGCTGTGGTCTTGAAGGTGTGTTATTATTTTTATTTTATTTTTGAAAGGAGTAGTTTTAACATATTCTGCTTTTGATGAAAATAGAATTCCTATTTACTGGTTTGTATATGATTAGTGACTTGCCTAGACATGATTAATGAATTACCTGAACACATTGTATTTTTTTTCATGTATGAACAAAAATCCACCAAAAAAAGTCGTTTTTTATTTTTGTTTTTTGTATAGCACTATGGTACTCGTTGGAAAGATAATAAAACGCTCGTTAATTTGGCGTCGGCTTTTCCGTTACCAAATACCTTTTCCATTAACATTCCTATAGTTAAATTGAAATCACTATACTGAGCACTAGTATTGTATTGATAATATATCGAATATCAATCAAACAACATCTGCATCAATAAGAGTATATGGTTTTCAATTGATGTGAAGAAATATCGATATCCTTTTAGGCATGACACAACCCGTGTTATCAAACCTAATACCAATTACTGTATATAAGTTATCTTTTTATTTTCTAATACATACATGTTTCCCGCTTCATCGCAACATAAACTTCAGAGGGAGTATTTGCATATAGGCTATACTTACAATGTCCAAGTGACAACTTTTATAACTATGGGGTTGTCATTTACACATCCCCTTCTTTGTCGGCATTTTCTAGGTTTTTTTTAATGATTTTTTTCGTTGCTCTTTTATTTCTTAGGTTAATTACCATAAAATTATCCTTAATTAATTACGTTGCAGATGGGATTCATTTCATAATAGTAATGATTCATTTCATAATTAAACGGTAATCACTTCACTATTTTGTTGTATTAATAAGAATTGTTATTTTATTTCCTTGTCTTGGATCCAAAAATGCAATTTTTTTTAATCTTTTAGATAGTTTGAGATGAATGAATCTCAATTTATTGGAATTATCTGTTGGGTATGTTTGGATTATTGTTTTATAGCATTTGTTTAGACTTTCAGCGATAATGTAGTTTTGGATTATGTGCTTTTGATCGTCTTTGAGTTGAATGATGATTTTCTTGATTTACAAATGCTGATTTTTTTTTTTTATGTTTTTTTATTTTTTGTGTGTGTGAATTCATAAGTGATGGAGTGTAACCCAGTTAGGTTTATTGTGTTATAAAATGTTTCCAGTTAATCATGTGCATTGTATGATCCCTGTATCTGATGAATGTATCTGCATTAACATATGGATGTTCATAAACCGTTGAAATTGACACCCTTTGAGATCCAAACGGTTCATTTTACGGTTTGGTTTTGGCGGTTTGCTGGTTTAGCTGTTCAGTCCAGTTGGAATTTGACTTCTGTTATGTGTATATTATTTTTGTTTTTGGCATATATAATTATGTATATGTATTATAATCATGAACCGTTTTTATCATTTTAAGCTTTTTTTTTTAAATACAAGCTAATGATTTTGAAAGAAAAAGAAAATCAGCTCAAACCACCAAACTGGTAAAACTGAGGTAGTGTTCGTTTTGTGGAATTTAATGGAATTGGAATTCGCGCTGGAAGCGTAATGTGATTTTGGAATGCATGTGTGATCTGTTCGTTTCACATAGTGGAATTGAATCTGGATGGAATTGGAATGTAGATTCATGTGCGTATGTCGTTGTTCAATTCCAATTCCTTCTTTTGTTGAAATGAACAATAGAAGAAATGAAATATACATTCCAATTCCATCCGGATTCCTTTCCATTCCATTCAGTGACACGAACGCTACTTTAATGTTATGGAATCTTATAGAGATTTCCCTGTTTGTGTTTGCTTAGCACTTATTTTTGGCTATGTTGGTTTTCTTTTATAAAAAACCTGCAGTTTATGTGCAAGTGTGACACTTAACATCAGTGGCTCGGGTTCTACCTTTTATAGCGATATGCTGTCTGATGAGATGCTAAAAGCTGTTTTTCCGCGACTAGAAGGAACCGATTTAGCAGCTTGTATGTCTGTATGTAAACAATGGCAACAAATAGCTCAAGATGATTACTTCTGGAAATGTGCGTGTGCCAAAAGATGGCCATCAACATGTAAGAACCCTTCCCCCCCTATAACTTACCGCAGCCTTTTCAAAACGTTTTATAAACGTCAACACCGTCGAGCCCTTCTTCCGCCAAGGATCTCCTTAAGTGACCTTGAGTTCTACGTCGACATTTGGGCAGATAGTGATTTACTCTTTTCACAAGTTGTTCCTGGTCCTGCCCTTCGGACGGGCAACTGGACACCGCCACCTGGAATATCTAACATCCTTCGACATTATTTGGAAGGTCCAGAATATAAAATGACCTTACCTGTTGAACCGCGGTTTGCAGTCCCTTATACACAAACCGTTAGCGTCTCTGTCCTTGTAGCTAGAAAGGATTTTAATAAAGTTGCTTGCATAATCAACAAGTCAATGTTTGACTACATTGACAGGTCTTCTTATCGAGCACTTGCGTTTGATTACCTTGTGATCTCCCCTGTACACCCTTTCGTGTCTGGTATTCGCGCTTGGTTCTCGTTGTTATTCATGGAACATGTAAATGAGAGCTTGATTGATGTTTTTGGGCTCGAGATGGACTTTTGCGATGCTGCTAACTCTGAGGATGAGGTGCTTTGGCTGTTGGACATGCTTGATTGGAAGTAAGTTTTTCTTTTCAAGGTTCAATGATTGTTGTAGTTATAACTTAACTTTTTATATTTATGGTGATAAAATATGCACAGTTTTTGTAAGTGATGTAACTGTGTACAATGTTATCTTGCTCTTTGAGGTTTGTCAAATGTTGAGTCTGGTTTCTGGTACATTTGTAATGTGTTGATCAATAAAACCTTTTGCTTCTGATAATCACTTTATTTTATTAATCTCAAATATAATTATTATTTATTATGTATTTAATTAATTTTTCTTTATACAGTACCCCTTTTTTTACTTTAAAGTATAGAATTTTACTTAGTTGTAATGTATCTTTATTTTCAAAACCTGATACTTGCTCATAAAGTAGTTTTGGAGCTGGTTCTATCAACGGTTCAGTATTCAAACCATTGTGTTCAAAACCTCCTTTGGAGAGTGAACCAACTTCATCAATGGGGCTTTAGCACTCTTTCAAGGTTTCGGGTTTTGGTTCTTTCCAAGCTAGATTTGCGTTTATAATCAAACTATGGACTCTCTTTCTCAAACACCAAAGGACCTTCGATCTAGTGGTATTAAGGTGTGTAAAGCGTGTGGTAGCCGTTCTAAAAGAAAATAAGATTGGTATGTGACATTAAGAATGTAATATTCATCCACGTGTGATATAATATTGAATATAACCAACAGTTAAATCTATCCATTGAGGACACCCATGCATACACAAATGCATACTTTACTGCACACATAGAAGTAAAAAAGGGGCATAAACCATGCTCCAAACATTGCATAAATCATTGATGGTATCTCACACCGTCTCTGGCATCTTTCTTTAGCGGCTGAATCCACCACGTTTCGTCCAAAACCCCTGCCCCACTCCTCTCTCTGTGGCAACACCCGTCGACCCCACCCTTCACCACCGTTGGGTACCTTATGAACCATCACAAACCACCACCTTTCAACCCTCAATACTGTCAACAAGCAACTTCCCCATCCCCTGTTGCATAAACATCCCTGTGAACAGAATCTTGCATTTAAATGTTTTATTTTAGAATGAAAGCTCACCTTATAAAACCTTGCATTGCAAATTAAACTTATGATCTGCATGCATGTTCCTGAATTGACGCCCCTGCAGAAAACTGATGAAGAAACAAAGGGTGAAAATTTAGATAATTGTTGAGGCTCTTATCACATGTATTTAAGACGTGAAAATAACATTAAAAACAACGAACGATATTTTGGTTTTCCATGATTTTAATTTTAAAGTTTGATTGAAAAGGCTATATCTTCATGAAATTGACCATTTTCGCAACCATCAAAGAAGGGAACCGCGTGTTAACATATAACTAACTACATACCTCTTCCCGGTTAGCCTTAATAAAGGAGTTGAGGTCTCCTTGTACGATACACGACCCAAAACTTGTATCTATTACTTTCAACTTCGGGGTAGCCAAATGTCCCTTGGTGAAAACTTTGATTGTGAGGCATTCATGTATCTCTAACGTTTCCAACGATGGCAATGAAAAACCCCTATTTCCTAACCAAAATCCCTTGAGACTTGAAAGATATTCTAGTTTTATGGACTTTAGACAGGGTAACATAATCTCATCTACTTTGCCGTTGTCTTCTTCCTTGACAATTACCTCTATGTTGTCGCACATACTAACATGTAAGTCTTGGAGCTGAAGTAGACTACCAACCATAGAACAAGTAAAAACATGTTCCAAACTATAGCAAAGATGAATAGACACACTTGTTAGATTTGGAAACTCTAGTACAATCCATGGGTTGCTCTTCCATAGATACTTGAGACCATCTAACCACTCTAAGTTCACTTGTCTAAGGTTTGGAACTTTAACAACAGTTTGTAATCCATTGAAACCACTATTATTTGTCCCATGTAGTGCTACTTCAAATACCTCCTCTATGGAATTACATGACTTTAAATGAATCTCTTCAAGCTTTTGCAATTGTTGAAGCGCGTTGGATGGAATAATTGTTCCAACATCTTTGTCCCGCATAAATAATTCTACCAAGTTATAAAAAGTGCAAGGCATCCCTTTCGAAATAACAAGATCTGAACTTGGCAATGCAGTCTGCATAAAGAACAAAGAAAAAAACATAGGACGTTTGTTATAGGTAACATCTATAGATATGGAAAAAAAAAAAGAAGACCTTGCTATTTCAACAAAATATATTATACATGGAAGTGTTACTTTAGTAGATGATGCAATTAAAGTGTACCTTATTGATCGTTCCATGAAA
The DNA here is from genome assembly GCA_032199755.1 of Ambrosia artemisiifolia. Lineage (NCBI taxonomy): Eukaryota > Viridiplantae > Streptophyta > Magnoliopsida > Asterales > Asteraceae > Ambrosia > Ambrosia artemisiifolia. Next base: position 37,585,746 of record CM063516.1, read on the forward strand.
GTTAAGGCCACATTCAAGATTATGTTTGCCTAAGCTTGTGCGTATGTACTTGAGCTTTGGAGATTTTGACTCACCAGATGTAAACACCATCAATTGAGGGCAATCATTGATCATAACATTATCCAACGAGGGCCAGCGGAAATTATTCGTTCCCAAGAAGAAACCCTTGAGGTTTGGTAGATCATCAAGTTCAAGGATCTCTATACGAGGAAACACCACAACTTTTGATGAAGTTCCATTTTCTTCTTTTACAATCACTTGTATTGCATAGCATTTTTCTACTCTTAACTCTTTGAGTTGCCTGAGGCTTTCAAGAGTGGAGAAAGTGAACACATGTGAGAGAATGTCGCACCCAATGATATACACACTCTTTAGGTTGGTGAGTTGAGGAACAATGGTAACATTGTTATTTAGTCTTGGACTTGTCAATGTAGCATTTCCTTCATTGTTAGTGCTGTTGTTGATCAAATTACTTTCAAATACCTCAATCATGGTTTTGCAAAATTTTATTTTCAGCTTTTCAAGCTTTTTCATTCGTCCCACTGCATACCATGGGATTAGACTTGACACTGCGTCACAATTGTCTATGGATATCTGCCTGGGGTATTGGCACAAAGACCAAATAGCATCAATAGTTACTTGACCACTCTGCAATGAATCACCAATTTGTATCTTGAGACATATTTCAACCTCAACAAATAAGTAAGCTAAAGTTTTAATGACATGGGTGTGCTTTTTTTTAATCATAAAGTTTTAGGTGTACTTGGTATCTTTTTTATTATTTTTATAAGCTAAAAAGCCAAGTTTATTTTTCATTAAATTGATTACAATATTATTAAAAGGTCCTAATATCATACCTTAAATTGATCATGAATGGTATCAGCAATATTGGATGAAATTTGTCCACTCCTTCTCTTTGTATCACCACCATCAATACACTTTAGACATGACAAATTACTAAGCACAAGAATGTCCAAATGCGGAAAGAACGTGGTGTTTTTTAGGGAAGATGTAGAAGTAGTAGTTTCTCCATTTTCGTCATCTCTATCCGAAATAACTTCTTCAATGCCATCACATTCATCTATATTGACCCACCTTAAGTTGGATACATATTTCACCATTAGAGGTGAAAACAAGAACTTTATTTTGTGACAGTTCCACAAGGATATGTCTGTCAAATTTTGGAATGGAAATTCCAAAGGTTGATGTTGAGGAATTATGAACTTATTCCAATTGCACTTCCAAACATGACTCATCTCCTTCAACTGATATAATTCTAGAACATTAAGGTAAGGAAGTAGTAACGGCGGTTGAGTATCTCGAATTGTTGATAACTCTCTACTACTTGGATTATCCATATCAAACACCACCTCAACTCTTTCATCATCTCCTAATTGAAGATGTTGAAGGTGATGACATGTATGTAGAAGATAAAATGGATATGTGACATTAGGAATAGAAGCATTCATTCCTGATATACCACTAATCTGCACATAAAATAAAATTTAATTAACAATCTAATTCCTCCATTGAACAAATACACCTATACATGTATGCTTGTTTACAGCACAAATACATATAGTTATCAAGAAACAAAATCATTAACTATCAGTTAATTTGGAGCTAAAGAAAATGAAAACATCTAGGATGGTATGCCATACCTCTTGGTCACTATAACCAGTCGATATATTCTGTATATCCCTTTCATCCAAATCTTTCCCAGTATTATACGAAATGTACGTTGTAAGTGCTCTGAGATCAAAATTGGTTGTGGTGGGTGTGAATATATTTGTGAAGCTTGAACAATGTTCTATCTCAATCCTTTCTACACCTTTAAATCCATCTATGCATATTTCAGAGTTATTTAAACCTTTGATTCTCCATAATCCTTTTAGCTTCCGTAAATCAACAACTTTAATGCTTCTTAACCTGCTAATGTATCCCTCCATTTCACAAACACTTCCAAAGTCAATGTTGAATAGCACTTGAATAGAAGCGCACTCATGAACTTCAAGCTCTTCTAAATGATTCAGTAACGGTAATGGATTGTTTGGAAAAAGATTTACAAGGCTATCACATTCTCTCACTATAATGTGTCTCAACATTGAAACACTTTTTATCTCGGTTGTAGAAATCTGACACGGCCATATTTGCTTCATGTTCTCCATCCTAGAAATATCTAATTTCTCCAACTTAGGAATCACAACCTACATAATAACTAAACCTTGTTAGACCTGTAAATATCATATGGCATTAGTATAAATTAACTGTAGGTTCAGATATTAAACTAATAATGAATTTGTATACCTCTTTGTTCAATAATGATTGTGATGTAGACGTAATATTATCCGGATAAATACTAGTGAAGTTGGGAAGGCTATCAAGTATCAACTCCGCCATTTCTGGTAATTCGATCCCATTTTCACACAAACTTACCATCATTGGTAAACCCTCCAAAGACATAAATTTCAACTTATGGAATTTACTCACCTCAACTCCACAATTCTCATCAACCAATGCTTTGAGAAGAGGGCATTCGGAAATTGTGAGCCGCTCAAGTTTCTTCAAACCACTTGCCATAGAAACTGTGAAGAGGTATGTCAAGTCTGTACACTTATAAACATGAAGGACTTTTAAACTGGAAAAAGAATGATGCATTGCAACATCTGAAAGATGATTCATATTATTCACATGTAAATGAAGCTCATCAGTTTCTTCAAACTTGTCACTGATGTCACATTCTAGAAGCTCATTGCAGTCAATGGCAAGATTGATTGTGTTTCTGAATGAATCATTCTCATCGTACTTTAATTCACAACCGATAGATATCCTGAACCTTTCAAGGTTCTTAAAGGACACATTTGTTGGTTGGGCCTTATTCTCAAAAAATTCCAACTCTAATGTAGAAAGACGTTGTGATAGTTTCTCTAGTTCATCACAATTGGTATTTGTGAACCTAATGGGACTACCATTATAAGCTCTCATATAAAGCTCTTCAAGACTTCCCAAATTTTGGAAGACACCATCATCAATACGAAGATCAACACATCCCGTCAAATCTAGTAACTTTAGTTTTTTTAACTTCCCAATCGTCGATGGCACCCAACTTATATTACAATTAGCAAAGCTAAGTGTTTCCAAGTTGCTAAGACTTCCAAGAAAAGATATATCATTTGTTATTGAGCATGAATGAAGACATAGTGTTCGAAGTTTGGTCAAGTGTGCAAACATTACCGGAAGCAATGGAATTCCAAAATTCTCATAAGAAGCAACCTGAAGTTTTTTCATTCTTTCATGAATCTCTTCTCGAAACTTGAGGAGCTTATTCCCATCCATTAGAATTAAGAGTGAGAGTTTTGGGTAATTGAAGTCGGTTGGAAACTCAGACATGCCTGTGCATTTTAATAGAATCCTTTCATAAGATTCTTTTGTATCGTTTGTAAGTGCGGACATGTTGTCATGATTGACAATGGATGCTTGTTTTAGTTTTGAAAAATTACTTAAAACAAAAGCACGCACAAGATCATGCATTTTGACACATCCCATGTGATCACTTTCAATTAACAAGTTTGCACGTATGAGGTTGCTAACGCAAATCTTCATATGGCGTCTTGCTATAGCTAAAGTTTTGGCATCTTTGAAAAAGTTTAATCCCCATCCGTATCTCAGTAAGTCCTCCGTACGAATATCATAATCATATGGAAATAAGCCGCTAAGAAGAAAAAGTGCTTTATCATCATCCTCCTTGAGATTTTCGTAACTCATTTCAAATATTCTATGTGTAATGCTTTCAAGGTCTTTTAGGTCATCTTTCTCTAAACTCCAAAGTGCTTTTTGCCATGCCTCCTTTATGTTGCCACTAAGACTTTTGGCAATGGTTATTATGGCTATGGGCAAACCGCCACATTTCTTCACAATATCTTCCCCTATCTTTTGGAGTTGAGGATCATCACCTTCTAAAATAGGCCCCACAATACCAAAAAACAATGTTCTCGCTTCTTCATCATTTAAGACGCGTATTTTAAAAATTGAATGGCGTTTAACACCCATCTGAGTGCAAACATATTCAAATCGTGATGTCAACAACAACTTGAACCCATTTGGCAAAGGACTTAGTCCAACATCTTTGAGGTCGACCTCCTTCCAAATATCATCCATTATTACCAAAATTTTCTTTTTTCCATCTTCGGACATATCTACCCATTTTTCACGAAGACGATCTGCCCTCGCATCTTTATTCGTTTCAGTTAAATCTTTACCAATGTATTGTGCAATAGCTTGTTGAAGAGAAATTGGGTCAGTGTTTTCCCCAATCACCACCTTGACAACCCAATCAAACATTTTTGGATCTTTTACGGCTTTCTTTAGCTGTTCCATCATTGTGGTCTTTCCAACACCACCCATTCCACATAGGGCAATCATGTTATGGGTCTCATTATTTGGTTGGAGGGATTTCAATGCTTCCTTAAATATCAAATCTCTAGACCCGAAAATAAATCGGGTACCATCAGCATCCGATGCAACGTTGGATAGTACCTTAGCAAGAGATTTTTGTTCATTTGTCCAATAGATATCGGATTTGTTTCGTTCCAAGAGAGCTTTTATCTGGCGAAGAGTAGCATAAGATTGTTTTCCTACTTTGTATCTCTTTGTCACATTGAACCATTTGATTCCACTTGCTGGAATATTTTGTGTCTTATCCTTCGTCTTTTTGACATCTTCTAACCAAGTGGACACATGATGAGATACCTCATGATTGTTTGAATCAGCTGTCTTCTTTTTCTCTTTAACGTCTTGTTCTGTGAGTTTAAGCTGGTCCATTTCCTTCTTCATATCTTTAACATACTTTGTAGAGGATACCAAGAAAAGCACACGCTTCTTAATGGGGACAATGACAGATCCAACAATAGGATCAATAATAATAGGGCTTACAAAATCCATTTGCCTTAACTGCAATTGTATACAAAGACGAACAATAAAAGTAATTAATAACTAAGTTGAGGAAGTGTAAGTACCAAAAGTCCTGTTTTCATTACTTCTTGTTTAGTTAAACATATATGGTTATAATATAAAGTTTTCCCTCACATTCAAATTATGCTAACAAAACTAACTATGGTTTCTACACATAAAGCTAAGGCATTAAAAGAAAAAAAAACTAGTGTTGATGCACCAAATGAATTAGCTCTTAGACCACCTGTAGTGATCGGTGAAGTGAAGTGGGCGTGGAAGGGGCAAAATGTCACACCCTCAAATTTCCACTGTGGAGTTTTACCACGAGGTGTATGACAAACCAGGATCCAAGTCAACGGTCACAATAAACGACAACTATATGATTTAAAATAACTTTCAAACATTGAATACATTTTAAAGAGTTGGTAAAATACAGCGGAAGCAATTTCAAGTTTTGCATATCCAATTTACCATAAGTAAATAGTCTAAATTATGAAAACAATATTTGTTAACCATGCATGACATTAAGAGACGCTGTGGGACTCCAGTGTCCTAGTTCTTGAGTTACCTAGCAACCTGCAAAAGTTTTTGTTCAAGTGTATCAACATAAAGTTGGCGAGTTCACATGTTTTCGTATCCACGAAATTTGTTTAGTTCAAGATTATTTTCTGTTATTAAAAATCATGCCTTGGGTAGCTAGCCCGGTTTTATATAGCTATTCAACAATATGGTGTACCGAATTTACTGGAACTGGTTCCCCCGCCCGGCGGGTTCGTTTATTTTTGCCTTCCATCATTGTCTATCATCAATGACAAGTACTTAAAGATAACTAGTTCACGCCCAGCTCGTAGCCAGTGTGAGGTTTGTTAAACCTAATAGCGCTATCAACTAATATCCCGTTTGCCAAGCATCCTATGCTGAGCAATTAGATTCGGTAGCTATGAAGGTCTTTCTTTGATAGAGTTGTTCGAACGAGCTATAAACATGAAATTTAAAATCCAAAATAATCTTTGTAATTGATCCCAACCTGGAATCTAAGTAGTTTCACCTTTTCAACCTGAAATATAGTTATCCCAAAATCCGGGATGAATACTTTTGCAAAGGAGTAGTGAACTCACCTTAGGTTGCGTTGATTTATAAATTTCCAACTTCAAGATTTAACGTAGGCGATTCGTTTAACGACTCCCTATTTCAAAGTTGAACCTTATAAGTATATATTTATGCAAGTTTGACCAAAAGTCCATTTGTTCTAAACTTCACATTTTCTTAGTGTGTTGTGTGGCTCAAGTATAACCATATATAGCAAGTAAACCCGACGACACGTTGGTGATTATTTAATGTATAAATCATAACACATATCATATATGATTCATAAAACACATATACACTCATATATGCATAATATACAAGTTATGAACACTTATACACATAAATACTTCAACTTCTTAAATCTGAGTTTTATGGACAGATTTTGTATCAACAAAACGAATTTTTATAAAATACTAAACGAACATATTAGACTCTCAAACTTTTACTGGACATTCCCATATGTTTATTTATCATACCACTATTTTTAGTTTGGGTTCAAAACCTTCTGAAAAATTAATAAAAATTCATGAACACAGCGAGGTATTAAAATTGAGCTGTTTGCGACAGTTAAAGAGAAAAATCAATAAAAATTACATGTTATTCCAATTGACCTGAATCCAATTGGAGAAGCTTTAAAACTCAGGTATTTAGTTACTGACCAAATTTCACGATAAGAGGATTTGTAAAACTCGAGTTATGACCTTTTAAAGTTGATCAAAGTTTTCTGTCCGAATTCAGATTTAACATACGATTTTGTAAGATCTAAAAGAAATACTTATACTCAACCAAATCAAGCAAACTTGGACTTTCTGGAAAGCTTTCTTCATATAGTATATTTTAGAATAAAAAACTATAAGTTTTAGATTTAAAATCAGCAAGTTATCAACTAAATAAAATCAGATTTTGAATCTGTCAAGCATTTAACTTTTGATATAAAATTATTAGCAAGACTTCTATTGACACAAACCCATCAAAACTCAACATGATCAAACATATATAAGTTGTCTAATATCAGATTTTGTCAAATACATAAATAACCATAACCATAATCAAAGCTCATATCATGTTTCATCTAGTTTTATCATGTTCAACTACTAGCATGCAACCTATTGTTCTTAGATCATCAAAATAATCAAGCAAGCATATATTCTCAATCACTGATTCATTTAGACATGGAACATATATCTAGATTAAATTTGGACATAAGTTTTGTTGAGTATAAACAAGATTAACAAGATATAAAAATAAAGAATTCATAAACACACCTTTAACACTTGATGAAATGCTATAAGGACTTCAAGAGCTTCAAGATTATTATATTAGGAAGTTGAAATGTGAATGGTGTGGGTGTGTTGAAAACCTACGACTCCAAGAGGAGAAATGAGTATGGTCTTATGATTTTGAAAAGTGAAGAACATGACATCTTTTAAAAGACCCACATGGTGCAAACCATCATGATGTCAAACACCCCACACTTCATATTCAAATCTCTTAATTTAGGGAAAGCAAAAGTTATCATGATGTCAAACCCATATTCAAATATTCTAATTTACGAAAAGCAAAAGTTATGGAATGATGAGGGGTTGGGGACGGTTGGGTTGGGAATTTTTATAGATCCCACTAATCCAAATGTCTAGTATTATTTGTAAAGTTCACTAGATCCAAAAATCCACCAACTTTACTAATAAAAATCTATCAATTATTCTAATAATCCCATATTTTAAGGAAAAGAAAAGATGTTGGCATGATGAGTGCGTCATGGCAAGTTGGAATTGTGGTTTATAAAAGGCCTACATGGTGCATAAATATTATCCAACTTGGGTTGAATTTAATAAAAATAGTTTTCTTTTATTTCTCATTCAATAATATTCACACTAATATTATTAGTAACTCAAAATACCACTAAAGTATATAGAGTATGTTTTCAAGTCCGGGTCCATCCCGTCTCGGTCACGGACCCGATATCGTATAGTCACGTAATATAACCTATTATCAAATAATTCCACATAGATATATATTTGCACATAATTTCAAACCAATTAAGACATAATACATGTTTATTATTATTTCACCAACGTTTGGGGTTTAAGAGGAATATATGTAATCTGATAATTCCAGTAATTCTGCGAATTACTATGTATTCAATTTCTAACACACTATAGTGTATCGTGCGACTCACTTAACTAATTCTAGTCAAGTGCAATGCTATGAACTTATAATGAAAATTACTAAAGTTAGGTTAAAGTATTAACCTAAGAATGCGGGGTATCACACAAAACACGCCCCACAACGCCGGTAAACACCGCCTCGGGCGGCGTTTTTTTAAATTGATTTGGCGTTATAAATAAAATGCCGTGGATTTTGAGTATTTTAAGAATATTACCGTTGAACAGTAACATCTAACGGTAGGAAAAAAATAATTTTTGATTTTTTTAATTCAATTTATTAACCTATTTAAACCCCAACTCAACCCTTTTTATACACTATCTCTCAATTCTTATGAGCTCCTATCTTATTCTATATAAAAAAAATATATAAATGGAATCCATCAAGTCCGCCCCCCTTTTGGTGTCCCGTATCGCCCAACCAACCCAGGAGAAGAGTTACTCCTAGCACAAATGCGTAGGCAACAAATCCGTGACAAATACGGACTTTAGAGCTATAATTTTATAAGCGTTTGTTGTTTTTTAGTACTTTTGCATGTTTCATCTTTTATTTTTTTATTTTAACTAACCGTATTGTAATTTTTATTATTTGTTTTTAATGAAATATTATTCGTTTCAATTTTTTTAAAAAAAAGGTAATCATTGCAAGGGGCATTATACCACTGCACCCCTTTTTAACTTCAAGCCCCATAATACCCCATTGCTAATTAGGATGACACATGTCACATAACGCTCAAAGGAGGGGCTTGAAATCTTGTTACCACTACACATGGTTTTATAGGTATTTTAGGACATCTTAACATTTAGGTTAATTGAGTTCATTTTAAAACCACACACTTACAGCCTTCACACGCTTGTTTCTTATGTTCACCAGGTGTGCTTACACAAACCTGGATTCATTCGCTATTTTTGAGACTGAAACATGTAACAACATAAAAAATGATGTGGTTTTGGAAAAAAAAATCAAGCAAAAACCAAACCATTCATGGCATACAAGCAAGCTAAAATGTATAAAAAGATAAATAAAAGAGAGTACCTGCGTTTTTTTTTCTTTCTGGTAGAGGAATGGATTTGGATTTTGTAAGATAAGGTTATGATCAATTGTGACCATAAATTAAAAGTTGTGATTGCACCTTTGAATTGACCAGGACCCAAGTCTTTTTATAGCACTAATTGTAGGAGAAAATTATCAAACTAAACATTTGACCAACAAAAATTACTAAAATAAACATCTACTGCGTCTAAACAACAGGGACCTTAAAGTTTTTACGTCTACCAATCGGACGATTACACGTGTAAAGTCTCCAGACGCTTCAATTTTGAAGGTCTTCGCGTCTGTTCTTTAGACGTGAGGCTGTTGTTTAGACGCAAAATCGAGCACCTTTTTGCGTCTAAACAAGAGCCTCGCGTCTAAAGAAAAGGTGCTAGTTTTGCGTCTAATCAACAGCCTCGCGTCTAAAGAACAGACACAGAGACCTTAAAAATTGAAGCGTCTGGAGACTTTACACATGTAATCGTCTGATTGGTAGACGCAAAAACTTTAAAGTCTCTGTTGTTTAGACGCTGTAGATGTTTATTTTGGTAATTTTTGTTGGTCAAATGTTTAGTTTGGTAATTTTATCCTAATTGTAGTATAGAGTACGTGTTATTTATTATTTATTACCGAATTTAAGTACATGACAAACTTAGAGCATGTTCGGTTCTCATAACATTTGAAGAACTGAAAAATGAAAATGAAAAGAAACTATAATTTGAAAGTATTTAGAATTTAATATATATATACACACACATATATATATAGGTTTAGGTTTAGGTTCTTGTACAAAGGACATATTTCGTGAGAAGTGTGAGAAGGATTAAGAATTGACATGTAGGCATCATGTTTTGGATTTAGGAATAATGTTTTAGGTTGTTTTAACTTGAAAAACACCAAACACAACAATCTAAAACACAATGTAGTGCATTATAGCCATTAAATTTAAAAAACAACTAAAACACACTACTTAACACTTAAAACACACTACTTAGGTAGTGTTTGGTATGATGGAATGGAAGGGGGAATGGAATGGACCATTACAAGGTAATGAAAAATAGCGTGTTTGGTCGGTTAAAGGAATGGAATCACCCATTCCAAAAGGCATTCCATTCCCTCAAAACCATTCCATCCACCCCCCATGTTTTTTTTTTCATTCCATCCCTCATTCACCTTTAATAACAAAGCCATAACCCACTACCACCACCCACCACCATCGTCACCACACACCATCGCTATCGCCACCACCCACCATCACCGTCCCCCACCACCGTCGCCCACCACCGCTACCGCCACCACCCACCACCGCCGTCACCACCCACTACCACTTCCACCATTGTCGCCACCAACCACTACCTTCACCCACCCACCCACCATCGCCGCCACCCACCACCACCGTCACCCACCCACCACCGCCGCCATCCAGCACCACCCACCGCCGCCCACCCATCAACCACCCACCGCCACCTCCACCACCTACCACTACCGCCGCCCCCCACCCAGCACCACCCATCACCGCCGCTGCCTCCTCCCCCCACCAGTGCCATTACTGACCATTGTTACCCACCCACCATAACCGCCATCCACCTCCGCCCATCGCCACCGTTGTCGCCACCACCCATCACCGCCGTCGCCATCCACCACCACGCTACCGCCACACACCACCACCTACCATCACCACCACCAACCACCACCCACCGCCACCCACCACCGCCACTACTCACCATCGTCACCCATCCACCTACACCTTCCATCGTCGCCACCACTGTCGCCGCCACCACCACCCACCACACCCGCTACGGCCACATATCACCACCCACCATCACCGCCACTGACCACCACCCACCAACGCCACAAACCACTGATTTTATTCCTTCTCCTTTTACTGTCTATCAAACAACACAAACTAATGTTTTGTTTCATTCCCACATGGCAACCAAACAATACATGGAATGGTAATGATCCATTCCATTCCCTCATCCATTCCATTTCCTCATCCATTCCATTACACCATACCAAACAGACCCTTAATGTTAAGATCGGAATGTGGAAAAAAAAATGACTAAGGCCGACATTTTGGCCAAACCAAAAGGATCAGAACCTCATTTAACTATACTTGTATCATGTAAGATTTTTATAAATATTTATTTATGTGAAGGCAGGTTATTTGAAAATGAAATACTGTATATGGGGCTACCATTGGGCTATGAATCAACATTTACTGGGCTCGTGAGATTAGTCCACATGGCGAGAAAACCAACAGCCCAAAAAGGTGCCTGGTGAGTGGTGACTATAAGTAAAATAAATTTATATGTGTTTTGAACAAATAAATTAACTGTTGTTAAACATAAGTTTTAGGGGATGGGACTATCAGCACGGTAATGCCATCATCGATGGTGCTGGTAGTAGATTCGTGAACTGTTTTCTAGTTGTAGTTAACGGATGGATTCTCCTCCTCACGGTGTCAGACAAAGAAATATAGATATATTATTCTTTCTATACCACCAACTTTAAATGAATATTATTTATCTAAATAAAAATAAATAAAGAATCAGTGGATTGTTGCCTTCAAAATTGTGTTTCAGTGAAGTGATGTGGCAGTGCACGATTGGTGTAAATTAGTGAAGTTAAAAAAAATGGGGGTTGCACCCCTCCCCCCTTATAAAATAAAAAAAAAAAAAAAAAAAACTCACCGCCATTTTAAATTAATGTGAGAATAAAAAGTTAAATAAAGTTTCAAAATTTTATAAAATTTAAAAATAACTAATTTGTAAAAATATATTTGTCAACTTTAAAATTTGATTTTGTCCCGTGTGTTTACTTACATATTTATACTAGCTGATTACCCCGGGAAGGCCCGGGGTTGAAAAATTTAATATGACTTAATAAAAAATGATAAAAGAAGAAAATTCAAATCACGAAAAGAGTAAATACTTAAACATAATCAATCTTAGTTAAAAAAATTTCACTACGTGATAACCTATTGCTAATGACTTAAGTTAACTAACCACAAAATCTCTCAATCACTGCATTTTCATATATTCCCTAACCTAAAACTTAATCACTAATCATCTAAACTTATCAATCTCTAATGACTCCTATAATTCTTAACCTAATCAACTAAACAATCACTTAAGTTGGAAGTTGTAACCAATTAAAAACTTATCACATCTATGTACTAAGTCTCACAATACTAATATTGATACCTAATCTAAAAGAATGTATAACTCTAATATTAACACCTATCATAAATGCTAAAAAATACGTAACTCTAATATCAATATTCAATGCATAACATAAAACAATGTATAACTCTAATATTAATAGATGTCATAAAAGCTAAAAAAAAAATACATAATTCTAATATCAGTATTCAATGCCTAACCTAAAACAATCTATAAATCCAATGCTAACACCATAATCCTAATATTGTTTTACTTAACACTTAAGAGTAACCATAAACGGAATGGAGAGAAGTTATGAGACTTACCACCATAATCAGGTCCAAATCGGAATTATAAACGGAATCGAGATCCCATAACTACTGTAAGCGCCACTGTATGAATAATATGGTAGTATTATCATCTTGGGTTCATTGTACAACTGGCGATCATATAAATATTCAGAAAATAATATTAAGCCCAACCAGAATATGTCTCAAACCATATTATTTTGGATTTTATATATGTAAGTAAATAGATAAAAAGGAACGGTTGCTAATTTTTTGTCACAATAATATTTTATTTCCAAATTCATGAGATTGGTTCAGTTCAAAGCTGTGCATTCTTAACCTTCGAAACACTCTCCAACACCTCAATTGGAACAATGTCTCCCATTACAATCACCATCTTAGTTTCCAAGTTCACTTGGTAGGATGTGACTCCTATTTTTCAATACCAATAATTTAGAACTAAGTTATTTTTATTGGGATAGTAAATCTTCATAAATAATTATATATAAAACAAAAAAGTTATTATATAGTATGAAAGAAGCTATATTGTTCTTGGTCCCAAGAAAAGCAACCAGAACAACCAGTTGTAAACAAATGAATCCAAACAATTAAGGTTATTAACTCCTTTCCTCGTATATGTATGCGTTCATTACACAAATTCGTCTCCATGGTTGCCATGATCATGGGTGCCTCCGTTTTCTTTGCTAAGCTTCGACTTTGGTAAAGATGATTGTCTGATTGATGCTTTTAACGACTGCTGCTGTGGCCTCAAGTTCAGGTGGGTGTAAAATGACATACCAGTTAGAGTTGTGACTGCACCACATATGCTAGTTGATCATGGGTTAGAACCGAACATAATGAAACCTCCCAGAAGTATGACACATGTTTTGAACTGTCCGAGAACAACATGGGTTGTAGCCGATGTTTCCATGTAAACATTTAAAAGGGTTGTTGAAGGGTGCGGATATTATTATTATTGTTATTAGGGTTTGAGAGAGGGAGAAGAAGAAGGAGGTTATGTTTAGAGAGAGAAGAACCCCAAAGTTGGTTTGGAGGAGAGGAAGATTGTAAGACTACCCGTAGTGGGGCGTTATTGTGATTTTTTTTAACCTATAGCGCCCCCCACACCGTAACACCCGGGCGCCATAGGCCAAAAGGGGGGGGGGATTTATATACATAACGCCGGGTTCCATTTGATCCATCCAATCCCATTGTGCCACGTGGCACTTGGTCCGGTCAAAGTATTTTTTGTTTTTTTTTTTATAATAATAACAATAATAATAAACATAATAATAATAATTTTAATAGAAAATTATTTAGATTTAATAAAATAATAATAAAAAAATAAATTATATAAAAAATAATATTTATTATAATTAATAAAAAAATAGATTATATAAAAAAATTATATTCAAACATTTGAATTTTAAACGGTTACTGTTCAAACCGTTTGAAATTCAAATTTTCCCCCCAAACGTTTGAATTTCAAATTTTGAAATTCAAACGTTTTCCCCCCAAACGGTCATATTTCTCACCCTATAAATACCCCCCTCCTCATCCTTTATCAGTCACACCTCTTCCCTCTTCCTCATCCTTTCCTCATCCTAAACACAATGAATAACACTGGCGGTTTTCAAGTAGGAGCTGCCGGACCTTCTAATGTCCGGCAGTACGCTCGACGGGTCCGGGGACGGGGCCCGTCCTGGAGACTACCAACTCATCCTCCTCAGCAACCTCCTTTTCCTCCTCCTCCACAACCTCCTCTTCCTCCTCCTCCTCCTCCACAACATTGGCTAAATCCCCCTCCTCCTCCTGCTGCGGCACCACCAACTCATCCTGAAGACGATGATCCCTGGAAGGATGATCCCTGGACGGATGAAGAATGGGTTTGGGCCGCGGAGTATACCATGGCTACATATCAATTGGACCGACTGATGTTGTCGGCACCACAAACCTTCACCCCTCCTCCTCCTACCCCCTACCAGCAACCTATCCCCACCAACCAGACTACCCCCTACCACCACCCTATCCCCACCCCCCAGAATACCCCCACCCCCTACCACCAACCTACCCCCACCCCCCAGAATACCCCCACCCACCACCACCAGACCACCCCACCCCGTGAATATGGGGACCCAACCCCTGAGGACTTGGAAGCCCTCAGGGAAATTGAGGAGCAGGAGCGCCTCTGGAGCATGCCAACCCCTCCTCGTGAGTACTACTACTTCCCATCGGATGCGAGGTCCGATGGACGGGACAGCTCACGTTCCCTATCCCCCGAGTACTACACACTCGAGGACTGGGACTTTTAGGATTATATTATGTGTTTAATTAAGTAATTTAGGAATATGTAATGTTTAAATAAGTAATTTAGGAGGTGTGTAATTTTTTTTTTTAATATTAGTTGTGTGTTTTTTAAGATTATTTGTATTTTTTTTTTAATTTTAGTTGTAACTTTTTTTTAATATTAATTGTGTGTTTTTTAATATTATTTGTAGTTTTTTTATATTTATTTACCTTTTATTTTATTTATTTTGAGTTAAAAGAATAAAAAAAATAAAATCCACGTGGACCAATCAGATTCAGGGGCTCCATATATAAAGCCCCACCACTACACCCTTTTTTCAGTTTCTCTCTCAATGCTGACTCAACAGCCACATGGACCAATCAGGAAGAGGGGCTCCATATATGGAGCCCCCCACTACACATGGTCTAAAGAATGGAGGCAAGAGAAAAGATGTATTAGGGTTTAGGTTTTATGTGATTTAATTTAATAAAAAAACGAAAATTAAAAAAAACAAAGAATTGCACTTCATTATGCCACGTGGCACATTCAAATGAGGGTTGAGACCACCATAGAACGCCACGTCAGCAACCATCAATTCTTTTATATATATTAATAATAATTATTGCTAGTTCTTTACTTGGGCAAAGTGAATTGTACATTTTCAAATCTATGCTATATAGATACAAATCCTAGGTATACTCGGTAACATTATTGTGTTGACAAAATGAATTTGTATATTTTTTAGGTCGGTAACATTATTGTGTTGACAAAATGAATTTGTATATTTTTTAGGTATTGCATGAGGCTTCACATAGAAATTTTGAACCTAAAATAATTTAATCAATTTTATTTCATGTTGTAATCCATTGTGACAAATTTGTATTCATTTCCACTATATGACATTCAATATAACGATTAATAATATTTTAACTTTATTAGTACCAAGAGCTATTGAACAATCATCTTACAAAGAACCTTGATGTTTCTGTCATCGGTTGGTGTGTTACACCACGCAAAAAGGAATGTGTTCTTGTTGTCGTATGAGGTTGGGGAAGAAGAGGCAGGACTGTGTGAGGCGACCAGAGACTTGGTGGATCAACGTTGGTGCTCTCTCAAAGCTTGGTTCACTTTTTTTTTCTCTTTACATCCCTCATTTCTCTTTTTTAATGTGGCAGTGTCATGAATTAGGACATGTGTATAAGGAAATAGCAACGCATGATGAATTGGGCAAACACCTAGGGAACCTCCTTTGAACAGGTGCCATAGAAGGACATGCTTTGCTTCACAACCTTTACATCAGGCCTTATATACTGTACGAAAGAAAACTAACTAAAACTGTCACACCCTCAAATTCCACTGCAGGGTTTTATCGCGAGGCGCATGACATATCAGGATCTAGCAAAGCCACTAATTATATTGAACGACTCAAAATAGTACATAAGTCGTTTTTAAGTTATTTAAAAATAAAAACAGAGTTTAGTTTACTTGGATCATCAATCCAAAATAGTGTGGAAGCATAAAACATAACAGTATATAGTTTTGCGCAAAAACACGTGCCCAAATTAACAAAAACCAAGATAATGAAAAGTAAATGTATAATTGTTTAAAAACATGCGACTCATGATGCATGTCCTACATGTGCAGCAAGTACCTAGCGACCTGCAAAAACATGCTAAAGTGTGTCAACATAAAGCTGGTGAGTTCACTAAGTCAAGTAATCGAAAATCAGTTAATGTGTAATATTATATCCTTTAATAAACATGCCATGGCTAGCTAGCCTAATACAAAGCGACTAAACATGATCAGTACCGAAAAGTAGTAAACTCATCTTAGGTTGCGTTTTTAGCTAAATCTAAATCCAACAAAGAATAGAGACTCGCTACGGACTCCCTATTATAAGTGTCACTATGTGAGTTCATGTGCATACACAATACACAACAAGACTCGTTTGTCCAAGACATCCAATGATGTGAAAAATGCTTAAATGACACTAATGTAATTACATGTAATGAGTGACTCTATGACCCGTTGGTGAATATCAAGTTTACATATCATCATACAATCCTCATGTGACCTATATAAGTTTACACATAAGTACAAGTAGTATGCATGTCAATCAAACCTTCAAATATGTTCAAATAACTTATTTTCATAATCTGCGTTTTCGGGGCAGATTATGAGTCATGAAAATGATTTTTAGAAAAATACTAAATCAACATATTAAAGTCCTAAACTTTTACTAAATATGCCTACATGTTCAGTACACAAGCCACTATTTTTTTGTGACAAAACCATGTTGAAAAATTATGAAAAATCATTAACTACAGCTGGGTTTAAAGAGGCGATGGTTTACGAGAAAAATTCCTTAAAATCATAGATTCATTCAAATAGGATGAATCCACTTGGAAAAGTTATAAAACTCATGTATTTAGTTACTGACCGAATTTCATGGTCTAAGGCTGAGGGGTGTGGTTCCCCCTTCTTCCCCCCTTGTCCACATCAGTGTCACGTCATTTTCTCCATCCCCTCCCCCAAATGAGGAAAATGGTTCCCCCTCCTTCCCCCTTCCCCTTCCACTTTTTAAATATATAAAAAAACCATCTTCACACACACACACACACACTCTACCCATCTTCTCCAAACCCATCTTCAACAACAACACTTTACTGCAAACGTAGAGAGAAGAGAGCGAGAGTTGAGAGTTAGAGAGAGAAACGGAGGAGAGGAACCACTGGCAATGGCCTCCGGCCGACCCTTTTCCCAATTCCGATAATGAAGACGATGGAAGATGATGGTGATGACGCGTTCACTGCGAATCCATGGAAACTAAGGTAAACCCGACAACCACCATTCTTTGGTAGTAATATGGTGATGGTGGTGATAAGCCTTAGGTGCATTGTGACTGTAGTTGGGAGGAGTTCGACGGTGGTGATCGATGAGTTTCTGATGGGTTCGACAATGGCCTCCGGCGACCAGGGTAAAACCGACACCCTTTGTTTCTGTTGATAGTGGTAAGTAGAAGGTAGATGTAGTCGATAATTGTAGAGGATTGTCGTCGTTGTAGGTGTCGGCTTGTTAGTACATTGAAGGTGAAGCAATCCAAAGACTTAGAGTCATCAAGTTGCATAAAGACGAAGATATCTAGAAGCTATTATCAAGGGAGAGTTTGTTGGTGCATTTCTGTGTGACAACAGCTTACTAGATAGAATAGCTTAGTAGATAGTTGTTATGTATAACGTGTAGTCATCTTTATTGTGATTAGCGAACTTGTGGTAGGCGAACAAGCCCACAGGGCGAAGTTGGGTGGTTAGCGTAGTTGGGCTAGCCCAGACCCAGCGAAGATGTTGTGTTATAAATACAACATGTTTGTGTATGGTTTAGGTTAATTGTTCTGTTAGTCATTCCAGTGAGGAGCCTCCAAGTTTCGTGTGTGTTACTTGTGGTGTCGTGAATTGGTTGTAATAAGTTTATAATCAATAGAGGACGATTTTATAGTATTATCTTGTGTTCGTTCTTGACTCTGTGCTAATCGGTTTTCGCATAAAAGTTAATCAAGGGATTTTGCACCTTGGTTAATCTAATCAATCTTGTAATCAATCCATTTCACGGACCTACACGGCTGTGGTAAGTGGTGGTGGTGGTTGCGAGTGGCGGAGCCACCTTCTGTTCACCGGTTAGGTGTCGGCTGTGGTAAGTCAACGAAGGTCAACCAGGTGGGAGTGAGGGATATTGAGTGGAAAGAGGAGACGGTGAGGAGAGGGAGGGAGGGTGGCGATAGTGGTGGTGGTGACTGACCGAGTCATCAACACTGTCTACGATCACGACCATTGATGACCTTTTACCTATAGATTTACTCAGATAGTCATGCTTTGTTTCACATTAAAATAGAAATAAAAATTATTAACGGTTAGTTTTAAAAGAGGTTCACAAGTTAACTTTTATAATTGTGATAATTAACAATTAATTTTACCACAATACGTCTTCGCACGACATATTTCTCCTGATGGACCGGGTCACCAACATTATGTATTTTCGACAATTGATGACGTTTTGCATATCAATGTACCTAGAAAGCCAAATTTTGTTTCACATTAAAAAAAACAAATAATTAACAATTATTAAATAAGTTAAAAAGTGTGGGTGCAAACGAGCCGAGCAACCCGCGAGCTACTCGAGCTTAGCTTAGTAAAAAGCTCGTCGAGCCTTATCGAGCCCAAGCAGCGCTTGAGCTTAAAACAAAGCTCGTTTATTAATTGAGTCTGAGCTCGCGCCTGACATATGAAATTCGTCAGGTTCGTCGAGTCTTTATCAATCCTTAGTGTAATATTAGTTTTATATTAACATTTAATAATATTTGCCCCTTATATAAGCTTGTTTACCAAACGAGCCCGATCTGAGCTCCATTTACCGAGCTCCGAGCCTATTATTTATGTTATTTTTATTTAATATATTAACCAATAGATCATAAACGAGCCGAGCTCGATCGAGTTTAAAAAAAATCCAAACGAGCTGAGCCCGAGCTCTAAAAAGTTTTCTGAGCTCGAGCCTGGTCGAGTTTGGGCTCTGCTCGTTTGCACCCCTAATCAGAGGAAATATCATAAAAACACTATACTATTTGTTTTTTCTCGCAAAAAGTTGAATAACTTTTATGAGAAGTAACTCTTGTGGGAAAATAAAAAATTATAGAAAGTACATTATTTTTTATTAGATTTCCCTTAATAGTTGTAGTGGCGATTTAAGGTAGGCGAGAGAGGGTTATGGAGAAAGGTGGTATGGATAATGCACTGTAGTTCAAGAACATGAAATTTTATTCGAGTTAAAATGTTGATTACTGGTGTGTGGAAACAAATTAATAGGGCAGTGCTAGATGTTTCGAGGGTTTGGCTGGATTTGTCAAGATTAATAATTGGGGTCGTTGGTTGTGTGACAGATATCCATTTCTGGATTGACTGTTGGGTTACGGAGGTTCCTTTATCGGTCATGTTCCCTAATCTTTTTCGAGTTAGAAGTGAATAAAAGGGTCTCGGTGGCGATAAGGTTGGGGGTGGGTGGTCATGCTGGCATGTAGGAGTGGAAAAAAAACAATAGATAATGGGGTTGAGGCTGTGGAATGGCAACAACTAACAGATTTGGTTCAAGGGCAAAGGGTATCAAATAGGAAAGATAAATGGGTATGGGCCTTGGGAGGTTTGGGTACTTTCTCGTTTTGGAGCTTGAAAGAAGAACTCCACAAAGTTAGATTCTTCTAGGTGGATCACATTTTCAAGTGGATAAGTTGGGTGCCAAAGAAGGTATGTTTTGTAGCATGGAGGGCGAAAATGGATAGATTGGCGACACTTACCGTGTTGAGTAGAAGAAATGTAATGGTTGCTTCGAATTTGTGTCCGATGTGTGGGGAAGTTTCGGAAACCATAGATCATTTATTTGTTTCTTGTGGATTTGCGCAATCTATATGGCATATCGTAGCACAATGGTGCAAGGTGCATTCCCTTTTTGCGTTCGAATTTAAGGATCTGCTGGAAATTCATAAATATATGTGGGGTCAGAAATAGGGAGGAAGGTTGTGTATGCGGTGTGTCTTACGACAATTTGGAAATCAAGGAATGCGGTGGCCTTCGAGAATAAGAGCTGTTTGGTGTAAAAAACGGTGGGTGAGATCAAGTCGATGAGTTATCCATGGGTGAAGGCTCGGTCTAGACATTCGAGTCTGATTTGCCGATTTGGGGCGTTTGGAGTGATTTTCTATCTCCATCGTCTTGGTTGGTAGAGGTGCAAAGAGATGTGCTATTTGTTTGTGTATTGTATTTTGATGGTTGTATTTGCTAGTTTCTTGCTGGCCATTTGATCAATTATAAATTAGTGTTTCATTGTTGCTTGTTAAAAAAAAAGATTTCTCATAAATAAATAAGTAATTAATTCGTACGATCCAAACCAAAACTTACTCAACACACTTCTTCGAAACTCAAGCCTCAAAACCTCAAAACACTTTGTTACCGTACCGTACTCTACTCAACTCTTCCCCTGCCAACTGTACCACCCTTTTAACCACCCCCCCCACCCCTAAAAAAAGGAAAAGAAAAATAAAAAAAACCCCTCCCATCTCTTCAGATTCATTCAGCAAAAAAATAACCACTCCAGTTCCAGTTCCCCCAATTCCCCAAACTCAAAACCCTAATTCCCTTATAAATAACCCCTTAATGACCTCATTCACACATTTCTCTTCACCAATCAACTGATTCCATGTCTAATTCACGTTCCAATGATGCACGACGACCAACGCCTAAAGGTATTAGCCTCGTTAACACTGTCCATTCAGAAGTCGCTCCGTGCCTGCCTTTACCGTCGTTGCCTGTCTTCTGTGGCGCACTTGACCACGATTTACGCTTAGTTGACGAACAGCCTACTGCTGGTTCGGTTAAACAGTCGAGGCGTGGTGCTGCTGGCGGTGGTGATGTTGCTGATCAGGCTAGCAGAATTGCTAAATTGTTGAAGGATGCTGACGTGTCGTATTTGTGAGTTTTTTTTTTGTTATAAGCTGTTTTAATTGTTTGTTAGGGTTTCATTTTGTGGAATTGTGTTGCGTACTGAGTTTAGTGTGCAGATAGGGAGTTGAATTTTTGTTTCGAGTAATGCTGGTTGTTTTTGAATGAAACGGTTGAAACGGTTCGGATTGGTGAGGTTTTTGAAGTTTTTTGAAACGTGAGGAGAGTTAAGTTTGAATGAGAATTAGGTCTAGACTAGGATATAGTAATTTGATAAGGAACAGTTGCTAGTAATCATGAAACAAAGCATAATTAAGGAATCAGGAATGTAGATGAGAATTAGGTCTAGACTAGCATATAGTAATTTTGTGTTTTATTGTTTTGAATTGTTTATAAGGTTTAGCGTTTGCGAGCATTTGGTAGAATTGTAGTGTGCAGTGTGCAGATAGGGATTTGAATTAATGCTGCTTATTGTTAAACGGAAAGTTATGAATGGTTTGAGTTTATGATATTTTAAAACGTGAGAGGAGTTTAATTTTGAATTGAGAAATTAGGTCTAGACTGGCATATAGTGGTTTTACTAGGAACAGTTTTTAGGGAAAAAATGTAAATAGTGTATTTATGCCAGGATGAGAAAACAAAGCATGATCAAGGATGGGTATAACATGGAACTGTTTTGTTGTTTCAATTTTTTTCTAGGGTTTAGCATTTGAGAGCATTTTGTAGAATTTTAGTGCACGCTACACTGCACAACGTGCAGATAGGGGTTTGAATTTTTGTTTGAATCAATGCTGCTTGTTTTTAAACGAAAAGTTTTTAGTGGTTGAGTTTTTTGAAATTTCAAAACGTGAGAGGAGTTTATTTTTTTAATGAGGAATTAGGTCTAGACGGGCATACATTGGTTTTACAAGGAACAGTTTTTAGGGAAAAAAATTGTAAATAGTGCATTTATTCCGGGATGAGAAAACAAAGCATGATCAAGGATGGTAAATGGTTGTAGGCCTTAGGAGTTAGGATAGAAATAATAGAATAAGGAATGCACATGAGATAACTAGTAACGTGAGTATAAGAGATCAAATCGTGGAAATCAAAGGATGAGATCACATTAAAGTTGATATAGTCTTGGTCTAGAGTCTAGACTCTAGCGGAAGGTTAGATCTTACCAGCAGACGAGGTATGTGGTGAAGTCTCAGTTCTTATTTAGCACAAGTTAACAACGCTTGTAAGATAGTAATTTGGCCTATGATCTATTATTAATAAGCCTTTATAGAATGCAAGGTTGGTTTAAGCTACATCTTTGCATATCGCAGGTCAATGGCACTCTTGCATGGTCCTATATGTCTGTAACGTTATAGAAGTTCCATCCATTGGGATCTGAAATCTATTTGTT
Source organism: Ambrosia artemisiifolia (assembly GCA_032199755.1). Classification (NCBI taxonomy): domain Eukaryota; kingdom Viridiplantae; phylum Streptophyta; class Magnoliopsida; order Asterales; family Asteraceae; genus Ambrosia; species Ambrosia artemisiifolia. The sequence continues at coordinate 37,608,593 of CM063516.1, forward strand.
GATTACGTAGTGCTGCTTGTAAGAGAGCTATTTGCAGAGAATCTAAGTTACGCAAAAATAAATTAATGTTATGGAAAGCTTTTACTATATGCTTTGGTATGTTATGTGATTCTCATCATTATCATCATCACCATCATACTCAGTTAATCCCACCAATAGCAAAAGCTAAGGTAGGGTCTGGGGAGGGTAAGATGTAGACAGCCTTACCTCTAACCCGTGGGAATAGAGAGGCTGCTTCTAGTGAGACCCCCGGATCGATAGTGGCTTTGTATCAAGCCTTGGACATAAGGCACATATCACTTAGCAATCGGGACAAACCCGATTGGTGCATGTACCCCCTTGTCTTTTAGCTATCAACGCCACCACATGATGCATGATTAACCGTCTGTCATTTTTAACGTTATTTTCACGAAATTAGTAAAATAACGTTAATATTAGTGCAACTTTACTTTTGCCCCCACATATATATATATATATATATATATATATATATATATATATATATTATATGCGCACAGCCGTAAGGGGCTACTGATATTTGGAAAAATGAAGTAGGCTTTGCTCAGTGTTTTATTATTTAATGCAAGTTGGAAGGGCTATTATGCAAATAAGTTGAGTTTACAGTATTTTTGTGCTAGCTGCAGCATCATCTCAGGCACAGCAGCAGCATCATAATTGATACGTTCTAGTTGATGGTATAAGCCTTACTAGATTCGCATCTAAAGAGATGGATGGTTTTTAAAAGTGATATTTATGGAAATTTATTGGCTATTATAATGAAAATAGTTTCCTTCCTTCTTCAAACATCTTTTCATCATTTTATGTGATAGAATTGCCAATTTTCATTCAATCATCCTGGCAATCTACAGAAAGATTTGCAAATGATAACATGAGTGTCCTATTTTTTCAGTTTATTTCAAACTTTTTTTCTTCCAAAATCGGAGATTTAATCACATCGTGTCTTGTTGTTTGAAATATCAAATTTTATGTGCAGGAATCTTAAACCGGAGGCGAGGCTACCACATTATGGTCATGAAGAACATCTAGACCTTTACGATGAGGTTCTTAGATTCAATTCTGAAGCATTTGATGCTCCAGGTAAAAGCTGATATTGATGTTTCTTTTAGTAGCCTTACTTTTCCAAGATGTTTAGTGACTTAGTTTTGTGGAAAAGAATTTACTCTTTATCATAATGCCCAAAGGATTCCTTGCAAGCAAGAATTAGACCAAAGTAGTATGAAAGTTTTTATCTCTATCTTTACAAATATACAAACTAGGTTGTTTTTTTTCTTTTTTGCTTTTTTTTTTCCTTCCCTAATCTACTTTTATGTTGCATTTTGTTTCCTTTTTGTTTGTTTTTTTGGTTCATTGAAGAAACTTCCATAAGTTTTTTGGAATTCAAATGAGTGGAGAAGAAATTGTGTTTTTATTGTCTTAATAAACAAGACTAATTACTTCTTACTTAATGGTATCATCAGACATCATCATCCTTCTTAAAGTTAAGTTTGGATGTTAATCGGGATTAATAACCTTTCCAATCATATAGGTTATTTTGGCAGTTGGTAGCGTTATAAATCCATCCTTATATTTCTCCTTATGGATAGGTTTGGAATCAAAGTCCAAACTCTAGTGTGGTTTTACACCATCAAAGGTTTTCCATCTTATGATTGGTTCTTCACCATCCATGCATAATTATTGTATTTAACTATTTATCACTCATCTGATTGAATTAAATTGGCTACCCTTGTATTTAACACTCACGATTGCTTTAAAGGATTGAATAAATTTGGCTACCCCTTGACATATCATCATTGTTTTAGTGGATTGAATTAAATTGGCTACCTTTTAAAAGGCCCTTGGAAGTTGCATGTCTTCGACTGTGAGTCTAAACAACTCTATATGATGTTGGATTCTGATTTTTTTTTACCACAACTGAAAAAGCATCTCTAAATTTGGAATCAATGAGGTATTGGCATTTGGGAAATGGATCTTTGTGGACATCCTAAGGTAAAAGGTTTAGGGATCTGCTTGATTTCTCTGTCCGGATTAAGTCTCCTTCTAGGTCTTCTAAGCTTGTACTCATTTATAGAGAAACTATTTTGCTTTGAGTTGTACAGCGCAATCACAGTTCCCTTGTTGTTTTGTATCCAAAAAAGGAAAGTTAAGGCTATTATGGGTAAGAAGTATAATATGAGGAATCTAGTTTTAGTAAACCTAGATCGTGTACTTAATGTTGGGCTAACTTCAGAAAAAGAGTAACGGTAAATGATATGAGAAACCTAGAAAAATTGACTCACAGTTAAGCAATGTTTTAGAAACCGGTAAATACCAGCCGGTTATACCGGTATTACCGTTTTCAGATGGAAATCCGGTACGAAACACGCCTGTAAATATGGGAAACGGTATCGATTTTATACCGCCAGTAAAATCCGGTATACCGGTTTGAACCGCTATACCGGTACCGGCATAGGTTGGTTTTTGGGTTATTTTTCGTTTATTTTTTTATTAAGGAATAACTTTTAAAAAATTTAAAACTTTTGATTATATTTTGGATTATTTTTTAATTATTGATTAACTTTTTAATAGTATTTTAGTATGTAATTATGTACTATTAGATTATTTTTGTGTTAATGTTATAATTTATGAAATTATATAGCTAACTAATCAACCCGGTTGAACCATCCGGTACAAAGCGGTTCAACCGGTTGAACCATTTTTTAGCCAAATCCGGTATGATTAAAAAGCCAGTTTTTAAAACATTGCAATTAAGTCTCCTTCTAGGTCTTCTAAGCTTGTACTCATTTATAGAGAAACTATTTTGCTTTGAGTTGTACAGCGCAATCACAGTTCTCTTCTTGTTTTGTATCCTAAAAAGGAAAGTTAAGGCTATTATGGGTAAGAAGTATAATATGAGGAATCTAGTTTTAGTAAACCTAGATCGTGTACTTAATGTTGGGCTAACTTCAGAAAAAGAGTAACGGTGAATGATATGAGAAACCTAGAAAAATTGACTCACAATTGTTATAATATGATTATAATAAGAGGATTTATAGATCAATTTTACAGATAAAGGTGCCATTTAGGAAAAAAGTTATTATGGTAAGAAGATATGCTGAGGTTTGAGAGACCAACGTAACATGAAAGCTAGTGAAAGTATTACCATAAAAAATTTGTGGGCCATCTTGATTAATGCGAATGGCTGTAACGACTTGCGGTTTTCTTAAGTGGAGTTCACCTGACACAATTCTTGTAGGCACTCTCAAATACGTGTCTTTGGACTTGTAACAAACTTGCATTCGAGCCAGAATGTTTAAGCTTGTCAGTCCGTCATTCTGATTCTCCTCAATTTTGATATAATTAATAGCCATGTGTATGGAATTCAGATACGGACATGGTATTTATGGAAAAGGTCAATATGCCTACATTCCTTTTTCATATATTTCTTCTTCATTGTTGGCTTGCGTATCCTTGATGTTATGGCCAATGAAGTGTGGATAAGAAGTGGAAAAAGAATAGTTGAACAAAAGGAGCCTCGAAGACCATTTATCTTCACATTTTTTTCTTCTAAAAGCTATTTTTCACAGTCCTTAGACATGAACCTATTTATTAACGATTCGTTTGTTCATATGATTTTGTAAAGTTATCCGTTGACTGTAGTTATTGGAGGGTGGATTTAGGGTTTTAAGTTTGGACTTGTTACATTTTAGAAGGTAAACTTTAGTTTTATACATGTACGTTGATATTTCTGACCGCATATGCTGCGCACATGATTTTTAGCACTGGTATTCTTCTACAGGATAAGTTAGATTCTGAGTTGGTGGCGATTATAGCTTCGATTGACCTTCTTTGGCAAAGTTATATCCTACATCCTCACTTTTGATTTGAAGTTCATTAAGGCATCCTGGCTTTAACATACATGAACTTCAAGTCTTATCGTTATAAGATAATCACTATTATATAAAATCTGTATAGGCAATAATTATGCTTTTATCTTAAAGTTGTCTTGCTTATCTTTATTAAAATATTTAAGTTTCTCAGGTACTTCCATGGAGCAAATGTATAACACAGTACCTAACAAGGTGTCTGAAAGGAAGCTGTTCATGCAAAATTTATCTACCAATAATGACAATCTCAAAGACAAAGTAGAAACTCAGCGTCCACATGAGCATGTAGTTGGCACTTGGCACCAAACAAATGTTATTTTTTTTCCTTTAATCACTTGTTATGGTTGTAATTGTGAAGATTAATTTGCAGGATGTTGTAACATCTGCATCTAGAAAACCAAAATCCAAGAAGAAGACAAGTGATGATACAGTATTACCAACTGAACCAGATGAGTCTGAGCGTCAAGGTTCTCTCTCTCTGTTTTCTTTATATTGTTGCTTCTTTTGAGATATTTATGTTCCAAGCCTCAATTGTTCAGATGCTGCTGTAGAAAGATTTTGTGAAGTACTTGAGGATATGTGTGGTAAAGCAGAAATATCAATGGATGATCGCGAAGAAGGTGAAGCAGAAGTGTTAGTTTTGCATGTTGGCAACATTAGAACTCTCGTGAAGGAAGTTATGTCAATCCGAGCAAACAATTTCCTACATTTGGTTCCAGTTGTTCATCTAGAGAGAATGTTAAAAATTCTCGATCATCAGATCCACAGCGCCGAAGGCCTATCCATTACTCAATCTGAAAATGTATGTTTTGTTTGGTACTTTAATCCTGCTTGTTGTTTTCATATGGGTGATGCTTGAATTATTGTTACATCATGACAGTCTTTACATTTGCTTCCTTTATTTTGTGATCACCTCTTACATGTGAATATAAGATCTCCCTTGTGTTCCTCCTAACATGCTCTCTTCATTCTACCAACTGGCCTTTGTTTGGCAAACCAAAATGTATAACTAAAATATTTTATCTTCTCCAGTCTATTTCGGATGTAGTGTCTGCAATTACGGTGGCACTTGAGTCTATCCATGCAGCTATTGGGATTATGGCTTATAGTGGCATGCCAAAGCAAATCTACAAGGAAGAGGTACCTGCCCTGGCTCAACCTATACATCAACGCTCTTTACCTTTTAATGGTGGCATATATATAACCATAATTAATGTCTTGCTTTTCTTAATTGTCTGGTAGATTATTGAAAGAATCGTGGAGTTCTCTAGGCGACAAATAGCTGACGTCATGTCAGCTTGTGATCCAAATTATCGTTCAAGTAACAAACCAACTGACAATGGTAGTTTACAAGGTAGTTGCGCATTCTGTAAAAAGAAAACCACTAGAGCTGATAGGGATTTAAAAAGTTATTTTTTTCATGTCATAGTATCTAAAAACTCATGTATTAGATATATATTTCTTCTGATTTTTAACTAGTTTTTTTTCCTCATGTTGCCTTTGATAGACGATGATGATGATGATGAGGATTATTATGATGAGGAGTTTGGAAGTGCTAGCAAGAGAAGGCGTACTGCTAGGAGTGTAAAAGCGAAAAAATCAAACAGGTGAGTTTAGATAAGTTATCAAAACTTAGTTGTTGGAATGCAACCGATCTTATGCTTATAATCTAAGGTTTCCTTGTCAGGGCTGCTGCCGCAGCACATAACATACTTCAGAAACTGTGCACCATAATTGGTTTTCTGAAGGATTTGCTGATAATAGAGCGCCTGTCAGATAGCTGCATTTTGCAGCTAGTGAAGACATGCTTTTCAACATTATTGGTGGATAAGATTCAACTGTTACAATTGAAGGCAATCAGTCTAATTGGTGGGGTATGGCACTCTATTTTCTGCTTGTTTTATATACAGGCTTTGGTTTACTCGATGATTCCATTTTTTGTTCGTTTTTGTTCAGATATTTTATTCTTACCCTCAGCATCGAGTTTATGTGATGGATGAATTACTTCATCTTCTTTTAAAGTTACCATTCTCAAAACGAATTCCGAGAACTTTTCACCTTGCTGATGATGAACAAAGACAGATCCAAATGATATCCGCTTTGTTGATTCAGTTGATTCATTGTAGTGTGAACCTTCCTGCTTCTTTGAGGGAAGCTTCTGACAGCAATCCATTGATCAATATTGGAATCGATTTTAGTTATCCTCATAAATCCCAAGAGTCAGTGACTGAGGCATGTTGTCTTTTCTGGAGCCGAGTGCTCCAGCGATTTGCAAATACAAAGAATCAAAATCAAGAAGCTTCCGAGTTTAAGATTATGTTGGAAAATCTTGTTTTGGATCTATTAGCAACGTTGAATTTGCCTGAATATCCTGCGTCGACTCATATTCTGGAGGTATCATCTATTTATCTGTACAATTTGCAGGCTCTTTTCGTGTGTGTTTTGTTGTTAATGAAAGTTGCTTCAGGTTCTTTGTGTCTTACTGCTACAAAATGCTGGGCTGAAATCAAAAGATATCGCTGCTCGCTCCATTGCTATTGATATTCTTGGTACAGTTGCTGCAAGGCTAAAAAGGGAAGCGGTCCTCTGTAAGAATGAAAAGTTTTGGATTGTACAGGAGTTACTAGGTGGGGATGCTATTGATAATAACCATCCAGATGATGCATGTTCTGTTTGTTTGGATTCAAAGATCGAAAAGCCATTGGTCCAGTGTGAAGGTTGTGAGAGATTATTTCATGTAGACTGTTTGGGAATAAGAGAGCATGAAGTTTCTGGTAGCAACTGGTTGTGTCAGCTTTGTCTCTGCAGGAAACAACTTCTTTTATTACACTCTTACTGCAAGGCCCAGGGTAGTGATGGAGATAATCACACTCGTAAGAAGTCAAAATCGACCGACACTGTTGATATTACAAAATTGGAGATTGTTCAACAGATGCTATTGAACTACCTCCAGGATTCTGGGTCTGTTGAGGACGTGATATTCATCAGATGGTCTGTAATCTTTGCACTATTCACCATTTACTAATCATCTTAATAATTGTTGGTCAAACATGTCTACATTACTTGTGGCAATATGATTTTGTAGGTTCTATATCTGTCTGTGGTACAAAGAGGATCCCAATAGTCAAGAGAAGTTTCTCTACTATCTTGCTAGGTTAAAATCAAAAGAAATTGTGCGTGGTTCTGGGATGAATTCATCCTTATTGACAAGGAGTTCTGTCAAGAAGATAACAATGGCACTGGGACAACATAGTTCTTTCTCAAGAGGATTTGATAGAATTCTTCACTTGCTTTTGGTCTGCTAGCTATCTTCTATTGTTTTAATTTCAAGTTTGACTATTTATGCTTCTTTTTTTTATTGACTTAATCAATTACAGGCAAGTTTAAGGGAGGGCTCTCCTGTGATCCGTGCCAAAGCATTGCGGGCGGTAAGTGAAGTTTTATAACAATTCTATGGCTCTTATATGATGGAAGAGAGTTTCCCTTTTAGTTCTAGTAAATTAACTTACTGTTTTTTCTGTTCCTTGTGCTGTGAGCAGGTTAGTATAATTGTAGAGGCTGATCCCGAGGTTTTGGGTGATAAATATGTTCAGACAGCAGTTGAGGGAAGGTTTTGTGACTCTGCTATATCTGTACGAGAAGCAGCACTGGAACTTGTTGGTCGATATATTGCGTCACATCCTAATGTTGCTTTGAGGGTAATAGTCATCCAACTTTCCCTTCCTCACACATAGTGTTTGATCTTATCATATCTAGTTTACACTTTACATCCTTTTATTTACTTGGTTTCTTATCAGTACTATGGGAAGGTGGCTGAGAGAGTAAAGGATACTGGAGTGAGTGTTCGGAAACGAGCCATTAAGATCATAAGGGATATGTGTACTTCCAATGCTAATTTTCTAGAGTTTAACAATGCTTGCATTGAAATTATTTCTCGTATTAGTGATGAAGAATCCAGCATTCAGGTAGTATTGTCAAAGGAAGGACGCACATTACTTTTTTGCATCAGTTCTTACCTATTTTCTCTTCTAATGCTTAATTAATTGTATGTTTATTGATGTAACTGTTCTCTCTTGCTTACAGGACATTGTGTGCAAGACATTCTATGAGTTCTGGTTTGAAGAATCTTCAGGTAGACAAGAACAAATTTTTGCAGAAGGTAGTTCTGTAACAGTAGAAATAGCAAAGAAGACTGAGCAAATGGTTGAAATGCTGAGGAAGATGCCCAGCAATCAATTGCTTGTCACTGTCATTAAGCGGAATTTATCACTTGATTTTTTGCCTCAAGCAACTAAGGCTGCTGGAGTCAGTCCTGTGATGATTGCATCGGTACGCAAGCGATGTGAGCTTATGTGCAAGTGCTTGTTAGAGAAGATATTACGGGTATCCTTTTTGTGTTGCTTCAATTCATATTTTAACACTATCCAGTCGAAATGCTTAATCTTACCATTTTTTTTCTATCGCACTGTGAACTGTAGGTAGAGGAAAATACTAATGAAGGGGATGTGGGTGCACTGCATTATGTGTTGCTCTTGCATGCTTTCTGTCTAGTGGACCCTTCACTCTGTGCACCAGCCTCAAATCCTTCTCAGTTTGTGGTCACTTTGCAGCCCTATTTAAAGAGACAGGTTGTTAACAATTTCTTCTAGTATTTATACAGATCCCCATAGTTATTTATGCAATTAGCACTAATTATTATTTATCTAACACGTGTGATATCCCCTGGTATTATATAGAGCAACTGCAGTTTATGCAAATAAGTCACTGTAGCATCTCATACATATATGTTTGTCCTTCCCTATATCTATATATTATGCTCACCTGCTATTTTGGAAGGCAGGATTACTATATGCAGAAGATAAATAAACAATCTGATAATTATTTGTAGTGTATATCTTCAGTTAAGTTTAGTGTAACCTTGTTGTTAACCTTGAGAAAATTTTTATATTTGAGCTATTATAAAAGGAGACCAATTTCTTTGTTTAAATGGCATGATCTCTGCTCATTTAGTTCATTTAGCTTAGCATACATACATTTAATGACCCATTTCTTGCTTAATTTCATGTATCATGGAAATTTTGAGACAAGTCAACAATATTAATTATGACAGTATGTGTCAGTTTGGCAAATGATGGCTTGGTTATGTTTGTATCAGGCTGACAGTCGAGCAGTTGCACAGCTAGTGGAGAGTATAGTGTTTGTGATTGACTCGGTCCTGCCCTTGGTACGAAAGCTTCCACAAAGTGTTGTTGAAGATCTTGAACAAGATTTGAAGCAGATGATTGTTCGACATTCATTTTTGACAGTCGTTCATGCTTGCATCAAGTACAGTGCATTTTTAACCATTTTTATGCTATTACTTGTTATCATGTAGCTGTCAAAAAATATTCCATGTATGTTGTGATCACCGGTGTACACATTCTTATAAGGTATTGCATGAAGATGCTGGGTAATTTGTTTGAATAGTATCTTACAATTCTTGCTAATAGACTATTAGGTATGTTGCAATTTTTTTCTTGCTTGACTTTTGGATCATATGACCTTGTTATTCTTTGTGTAAATTTGGCATGGATTGTCATGTTATGCATCATATATACCTTTGTTAATGTAATCTCAACAGATCAACATTGATAATGCTTTGTCATTTTATCTCTGCTACTGTTTTTCCTTAAATGTCTTATTCTTTGCTTTAGACCTTTAGTGACAACAATTCGAGTCTGTTGTGTTTAAGCATTTCATGATTGAGCTTTAGTTGTCTAGAATTAGGCAATTATCTTCCCATAAATTGCATAAACATCTATTTATGCTTGTCTGTCATCATTAACCTTGTCGTCTATCGTTTTTTTATATGTATTAATGATAACAATTTATTTACCTACAGGTGCCTTTGCTCCATGAGCAAAGTATCAGGAAATGGTGCATCAGTTGTTGGATATCTTATGCAGTTGTTCTTCAAACGCTTGGATTCTCTGGGTTTTAGTAACATACAGGTTGGTGACCCAAATTAAAATGTCATGAATCTTGATATCTTAACATGGAATGCAGTTGTAACTGACAAATTATTTTCTATATTATATGACAAACAATGCGGATCTTCATATGACTTTTGAATGTGTTTTTTTAACTTTTATGTCCACTCTTACTGATCAACTCTTTGCAATTTGTATTTCTCATAGTGCATGATAAAACATCTTTCATTGTTTGCTTCCCTGAATTAGGAAAAAAAACAACTAAACTAACTTATTCATCATTATTTTCAGCAAGTGTCCCGGTCCCTTTTCTGTCTAGGATTGCTTATTCGCTATGGAAGCTCTTTGCTGGCTATGTCACTGTCCGGCAAACAGAATCTGGCTATTTCTGACAGCCTCAGCTTGTTTAAAAAGTACTTCCAAGCGGAGGATTTTTCTTTGAAAATCAGATCATTGCAGGTCATTCCTCCTGCTCTTATTTTTTGTTTTATTTTTCGGGCTTTTTTCTATTTTTTCATTATATCCTTACTGCTATCTGCTATCTGCTATCATGTCTGTAGGCATTAGGTTATGTTTTAATTGCTCGGCCAGAATTTATGTTGGAGAAGGACATGCAAAACATCTTAGAGGCAACACTTTCTTCTAGCATTGATGATCGCCTCAAGGTAATTACACCATACAACTTTGAACCAGTGTTGGAAAAATCAGATTTAATCGGCAGCTAGTTGCTAGTCGGCTTATTAATTGTTGGGTAATCCATAGTTATCAAAGGCGCTAGGCGCACTTAAGGCGTATAGGCCTCGCCTGGGACCTAGGCGCGAGGCGCAAAAAAAACGAGGGCCTGAGATAAAAAAGCGAACAAGAAAATAAAGTAAAAATATATTAAAATAATACTATTTTTCATTTAGCTACTATCAAAAGTTCTAAAATATTGATCTATTAGTGTATAGAAGTAGTGTTCCTTAGATAAAAGTAGAACTCTGGCTGAAATCTAGCCATAATTTAACGAATTTGGCTGGAAACTCTTCGGAATTTGGGAATCTAGCTGAAATCTGCGCCTAAACCATCACCTGGAGAATTAAAGCGCAATTTCCTTGACTCAAGGCGCAAATGCATCGCCTCGCCTTAAAAATGGGCCTAGGCGCAAGAGGCGATGGCTTTTAACAACTATGGGGTAATCTGTGTATTAATCGTTAGTCGGACCTAATCGGTAAAAAATCACGATTCCGGCCAAAACCTGTATATTCTGGCGATTAATCCTATAAACTTAAAAAAAATGGCCGAAGAAGGTTAAAACCTGTCTATGATCAATCTCGCTAGTTGTTACCCCACTGGCCGACTAGTGCCTAGCAATTCTTACAAACATGTTTGAGCCTTTCTGTTGGAGAAAGAGGTGATCTGTTCCTTCTGAAACGTTACTCTGGGCTTGCAGTATGTTAACTTTCTTTTTTCGTCATTTCTTTTTCTCCAGATGCAGTCACTACAGAACTTGTATGAGTATCTTCTTGACTCAGAACGCCAGATGGAGACTGATAAGCCTGGAGATGATACAATTGCTTATAATACAGCTGCAGGCAGTGTGCCAGTTGCTGCAGGTGCCGGTGATACTAACATTTGTGGTGGTATCATTCAGTTATATTGGAATAGCATTTTAGGGAGATGTTTGGATGCAGAAGAGAACGTGCGTCAATCCGCTCTTAAGGTAATTAACTGTTTTTAATCAAACTGCTCATAGATATGAACTAACTTTTTGAGAGCTTTTTTGTGCTCTTGAGACGGTATAACTTGTATTAACTGTTTGAACTTATGACATCTAAAACCTGCAAAAATGGAAGTTTAAAATTGCAGGCTCAATACTTCGTATCTACCCCCTTTTGTAACAGACATTATTACTTCTCTTATGAAACAGATTGTAGAAATCGTGCTGCGCCAAGGTCTAGTTCATCCGATTACTTGTGTACCACACCTTATAGCACTTGAAACAGATCCACAAGATGCAAACTCTAAGCTGGCTCATCATTTGCTGATGAATATGAACGAGAAGTACTCCCTTGCACCCCTTTTAACTTGTTGTTACTCCTTTAGTCCCAGTTTATTTATTTTTTGAAATGCAGTTAGTTGGCAACACTGGTGATTTCATAGCGCATGATACTTTGTCTTGATGTTCTCATGCCTAATATAATCAAGCATATTTTCAGGTATCCTGCCTTTTTCGAAAGTCGTCTTGGGGATGGACTTCAAATGTCGTTTATCTTTATGCAATCAATGAGTCAAAATATTTCTGAAGATTCAGACTCAAAAGGCCAAACCATGACACCTAATAATGCAAAGGGAAAGTCAGACGGTAGCTCCTTCTCTTATGCAAGATTGGGTGTTTCTCGAATTTACAAGGTTATTCGTGGAAATCGTGCGTCAAGAAATAAATTTATGACCTCGATTGTTCGCAAATTTGATACTCCAGGCTGGCATAACTCAGTAGTCTCTTTTCTGATGTGGGTTATCTTCAGTTTCGTTTATGAACTCTTTTGCTGTCTTTTATAGTTCAGTGACCTAATTAAACTTTTCTTCTTTCTCTCAGATACTGCACAGAGATCCTTTCTTTACTCCCTTTTACATTACCTGAGGAGCCTCTGTATTTGATCTACGCTATAAATAGAGTAATACAAGTCAGGGCTGGGGCAATAGAGTCCAATATGAAAATATTCTTGCATAAGCTGCAAGAGCATAAACAGAAAGAACCTGCAAATGGGATAATCAAGCATGAGCCAATAACTGAAAACGTTTCCAGTGAGAATGCATTTGTTGATGATAATCGACAAGTTGCACCAGAGAATTCATCTGTTGATGATAATCGACAAGTTGCACCAGAGAATTCATTTGTTGATGATAATCGACAAGTTGCACCAGAAATCCCCGGTGAGAATTCCGATACTCATGCTATGCCCATGGAGCTTGATCAAACTTCCGTGAACCCAGAAAACGATGATATGGTCATACCTGCAGATGATTTGCCAAGCATCCAGGTAGCAATTAAATTAATCGAGTATTTAGATGATCGTGGTGTCATACTTCGTTGCATATAGTCTACTTGTTTAGTGGAAATTTGCATGCTTAGAGTTTGGTATTATGCAGGCTGACTGCCTCGCAGCTTGTGCACTGCAACTTCTTCTGAAGCTTAAAAGGCACCTAAAGATAGTATACGGTTTGGATGATGCTCGATGCCAGGTATTGCTTCATTTACTAAAAATAATCGTTTTGTCTGGTTAAAAGATTTTATGGATGACCTTTTAACTCCCAACTAGTTATGCTTAATTTTTATGGAACAATTTGTTTCACCATATGATGTTGCAGGCTTTTTCTCCAATCGAACCACCCAAACCGGGGGAATTTCTTTCACGTCAGAATATTCCTTTCAATGTTGGTGAAACAAACAGTACTCAACCAACAACCTATCTGGAGATTTTGCAAAGATACCAGGTATTAATGGCTATATCATTTTTTTTTACTATTACTGGGTATTTAAAAAAATATTATTATCTGTCATTTTTCCATTTATCCGGTTCTGAACCCTGACACACAACAGGAATTCAAGAACGCTTTGAGGGAAGACACAGTTGACTACTCGGTCTATACAGCAAATATTAAAAGGAAGCGTCCTCCCGGGAGGCCGAGATTTACCAAGGCTGCGGCAGGTCATATCAACGGTGGTGGGAACAATGGAGACGACGATGACGATGACGAGACTTGGGGAAGTGGGACCCGTATGACAGCAGCAAGCGGTGGCAGGAGAGGCAGTATTAATACCAGAAGTCAGCAGCAGAGGTTATAGTTGTAAATAGACATTACAGGTACAACAATCTAACATTGTACAGCTGGTAGTAGAAGAAAAAGAAACAAGCCTTGGTGCAGCATGCAGATTATATTTTCCAACTCCCCCCATCCCTTAAAAATAGTCAAATTGCGTTAGTTTTTGAAGATTTAACTTCGTCATTAGTAACCATTGTGGTTTTAAAAGCTAGTCGGTCGGGTTGTCGAGTGCACCCTCGGGTTTTAGCCCCAAGGGCGTTGTTATGTATATTATCATAGATCCAGATTGAGATTTAGGTAGGATCGTATACCCGTCCTTGATTGTACATCTATTGTTTTCTTGGATTATATTTCTGGTCTTGCTTAGGTCGTATTTTCCTTTTCTAGTTTTTTTTTTAAAATTCTATATCTTTAGGTGTTCCAGGTTTGATATATGCATTGGTTGATCTTTGGTTCAATGTTTGGAATTTAAACTTGTTGGGTATGACACTAATATTTGCTTATTTTGTAACATCAATTTTTTACACCTATAAATCTATACATGCAGGGATTAACATCGTTTTTTAAGAAGTAATCAACAATGTCACAACCATGAACATAATACTTGCTTTATTGATTCCAATACTTAAACAATGTACGATACTACCAACATCGATTACAGATTTGTTGCAACACAATGTAGTTAATTCATGTGGATTTGTAATGACAATATTTATAAGTGGAGAGTTCAAATGAGAAGAAAATTTTTTGTAAGAGAAAAAGAACAACTTTAGACCAATAAAATCTTCCATTTAGTAGTTGTAGTTAATGTTAAATAAATTAGTATTTTTTGTAACTCTCATAAAGTAGTTAAATAAATGAAACTCATAATTCATTTTTAAAGTATAGAGTTAATAGCCAAAATCGTCCCTGAGGTTTGGTCACTTTTGCCACTTCAGTCCAAAACCCAAACGTCTTAAATCTGGGTCCGTAGGCTTTTGATTTTTTGCCACATTCGTCCCTGACATTAACCCAGTTAACTTATCTCGTTAAGTTGGGGGGTATTTCTGACTTTTTGCCTACCTTCTTCTACATTTAGACCTGCCATCATCACACACCACCACCACCACCACCCTCACACAACCACCACCCTATTCTAGAGAGAGAGACAGACGAGATGAAGAGACAGACGAGAGAAAGAGAGAGAGGGAGACAGACGAGAGAAAGAGAGAGAGAGAGGGGGATTTGAGAGAGGAATCGAGGGATCTGAGAAAGAGAGAGAGGGAGGCAGCGATTCAACCCTAAACAACTATCACCTCCGCCGCCACAACCACCCTAAACAACCATCATCTCCGCCGCCTTGAACCACCCTAATCGTAACCCTAAACACCCACTCCTCCTTCGATCTATTCTCTCTATCTCTGCTCTCTCTCTATCTCTCTCTGCTCTCTCCTCCCTGCTCTCTCTCTCTCTGTCTCTCTCTGCTCTCTCTCTATCTCTCTCCTCTCTCTCTATCTCTGCTCTCTCTCTAGCTTTTAAATACAAAATGTCTAAAATGCCCTCGATTTTGTAGGCAAAAAGTCAAAAATGCCCCCAGAGTTAACGAGATAAGTTAACTGGGTTAGTGTCAGGACGAATGTGGCAAAAATTCAAAAGCCTACGGACCCAGATTTAAGACGTTTGGGTTTTGGACTGAAGTGGCAAAAGTGACCAAACCTCAGGGATGATTTTGGCTATTAACTCTAAACTATATTGTTTCAAAACAAACCTAATTTAGAGTGGAGGATAATTTTGATATGTGTAGGATATACGTAGGATGAATTTTTATATGTGTAGGATATACATATGATAATTTCGATATGTGTATGCTCAATAACGTTATCATTAAGAAGAGCTCAAATTAATATGTTTTAATATATTTAAACTCAGACATTACAATACTAGAAAATTAGTCCTCTTAACTTCCTTCAATGACCAATTTGTTCGGTTGCATCCACTATTTCAACTAATGAACCTGAAGAGGCAACATGCCTCCAGCTCAGACCAACATGACCCAAGCTATAATAAAAGAATCTCAAACAATTGTTACCCCGGTGTACGTTCTCCATGCAAAAACGACATATCTCTAGGTCACACCAACCAAGGCCCAAGATCCAACAAGAATACACCTCCGCCCATTGCCACCTCAACATTCCTTAACCAAAACTGGGTCCCACTCCCAAACTAACAATGATAGCAACCGGTCCGATCAGGACCACATGGTGACATTACACACCCCAGCAAAGTATAAATACCCCCGTAAATTCCGGGGTTAAGGTACACACATCACAACAAGCTCTCTAGCTTGAATTACCATCTTATCTCTAGTATCAAATACTTATTCTCACGTCAGAGTGTTGTCATAGAAAGACCTCTCTCTATGGCAAGACTAACTGGTGTTGATTTTGCAGGTTTTACCATGTTTCGAGCATTGATTAACGGTTGCTCTAACCTCTGTTTTTGCTTTCTTCTTCAAGGATTCAATCACTATCGTCCAGGTGCTAGTTCTTGAGTCTTCAGTGACGCTATCCGCAGGACTCGAACCCACAATCACGCGGTTAAAAGATATGCACACCATTCCAAGTTAGTAACTGGATTGACTTGTATACTTTTATCAACTATTAACTAACTATCATTTCCCACTACGACGAATAACTATAACATGTGATTTTTAATGTTTGTAATAATATTGAAAAAAATATATGATCTAGTGATCACCATAGGATCGTTTATATTGAGGAAAACTTATGTCCATATGACCACTTATTTTTCCAGAGACCCAAACTACATGCAAAAACAAGATCGCGTAAATTTCATCACTAGAAAATGACGTACTTACGTGATATACACATGTATCATAGTCTTATCGGTTTCTTTCATTTGTCTGATTTTCTTTTTTCATGTGCCTTTTTTTAATATAACTTTTTAAAAAATGAACTTCTATCATCGTCATCTAGCAGAGTCAAAACCAAAAGAAACAATTACACGATATTGTCGATGTTAAAATTACACCATTAAGATCAATCTATTCTTTAGTCTTCACTCTCCACCCAAAAGAACCTCAATGTCTTTATGTATTCAAGGATCTTAGCTTCCAATGTGGTGAATTTCTCGTGGAATGGTGGGCGGGCCGGGTCATCAGCGCTATCTACGTTAACAGGGTGTGGATGACCTTTCACCAATGGGTTTACCCAAGTGACCGGGCTTGTATAATATATATTACCTAGGGGTGTAAACGAGCCGAGCCGAGCCGAGCCCGATTGGGCTCGGCTCGGGATCGTTAAGGTTTTCTGAAGCTCGAGCTCGAGCTCGGCTCGGTTCGAGCCTACAATCTTGAGCTCGAGCTCGGCTCGCTAGCAAAATCCAAAGCTCGAGCTCGGCTCGAAGTGATTTGAGAATCTCAAACGAGCTCAAAAGCTCGGCTTGAGCTCGCAAAAGCTCGGCTATAACTTATGCTCGCGAGCCCAATCGTTAAGGCTATAACTTAGGCTCGGCTGTAACTTAGGCTCGGGCTCGGGTTCGGGCTCTAGCTCGTTAAGGCTCAATTAGGCTCGCGAGCCCAATCGAGCTTTGTATCTAGGGCTCGAGCTCGGGCTCAATAACTAAACGAGCCATATTTCAGGCTCGGGCTCGAGCTCGAGCTCGTTAAGTCTCGGCTCGTTTGAGCTTTTTACCAAGCCGATCCCGAGTCGATCCCGAGTCGATCCCGAGCCGCTACGTGTCATTTACACCCCTAATATTACCCGTTAAAAAAACATGATCTTAGCTATTGAAATCGGCTTGTTGGAGAAAACTTTATCGTTCCGAGACTTCCATAACTACATATTTGAAGCATAAACAAGTTTAGCATCCTCCTTGGTAGAGATTTTATGTTGTTCTAAAACTTCTAACATATCCCTTGGCTTTTATAAATTAATAAAACCAAATTTAACTCATCATCATCATAATCAATTAATCACGCCAATAACAAATTAAAATATGGTTTGAGGAGGGTAAGATGTAGATAGCCTTGCCTCTACATTGTGGGAATAGAGAGACTGCTTCCAATGAGACCCCCAACTCGATAGTGGTTTTGCATCACGCCTTGGACATAAGGTGCATAATACTTACCAATCGGGACAAGCCGATTGGTGCATGAACCCCATGTCTTTTGGCTATCAACGCCACCACATGATGCATAATTAACAGTACGCCGTTTTATCGTTATTTTCATAATATTAGTTAAATTAGTGCAATTTTACTTTTGTCTCCCAAAAACCCACACATATATACATTATACATGTAGTGCTTAAAACTAGGGGTGTAAATGACACGTAGCGGCTCGAGAGCTACCCGGGATCGGCTCGGTAAAAAGCTCGAACGAGCCGAGCCTTAACGAGCCCGAGCTCGAGCCTGAAATATGGCTCGTTTAATTATCAAGCCCGAGCTAGAGCCCTATATACAAAGCTCGATTGGGCTCGCGAGCCTAAACGAGCCCAAACATAATTATAAGTTATTTATATATCTCTTATAATTTATAGCCCACATCTCCAAAGCCCAAGTCCTTATTTCATAGGCCCAATTAATAACACTCGCGAGCCGAGCTTTTGCGATCTCGAGCCGATCTTTGAGCTCGTTTGAGATTGTTCTCAAATCACCTCGAGCCGGGCTCGAGCTTTTGATTTTGCTAGCGAGCCGAGCTCGAGTTCAAAATTGTAGGCTCGAACCGAGCCGAGCTCTAGCCCAATCAGACTCGGACTCGACTCGGCTCGGCTCGGCTTGTTTACACCCCTACTTAAAACCAAATTTAACTCATCTATATATAAATACATCAAAATGTTTATTTATCAAATTTTCTTTACTAACTTTTTATGCACCGCAGGTAGGGACATAGGGTGATACATTTACTTCCATCCCAAGTATACCGTACTCTCTACATAGCCTTTAAAAAGTCACAGATCATAACTACCAAGTGTGTGTGCGCGTGACAGATATATATATATATAGAGAGAGAGAGATGACCAAGAATGTCTTTTATAGAGAGAAAGAGAGATTACACATATGAAAGAGATCATGTTCTTGCTAAAGATCTCTTCTTTACCAAATCTTTTCTTTTCTACTGACCATAATACCCTCTTCTTCTTCTCCAACTTCGACATATCAAATTAGGGTTTATAAGTTCCTCTGTTTTATCATTTTATGACACATTCCTCTGTTTCTTGATCACACCCTTCAAATTTTAAAGATTAATATTCATTCTTTCTGTTAATTTTCATCTGGGTATTGTTAATCTTGAACAATGAATGAAGATCAAGGACAAAAGTGTTATACTTGCAGGTTTTGTAAACAGAGCTTCTTTAATGGCAAGCAGCTTGGAGGTCACATGAGACGTCATTTAGCGTTAATTGCAGCAACCAAACAAATGGGTAATCATCAAATAACTCAAGGAAACATTATTAGTGAAAAGGGTATTAATGTTTGTGAAAAAGATGATCAAATGATCAAGAAAGTTATTAATGATGAAATGGTCAAGAAAAGTCAACAAGAAGTGGATATGGATGTTGACCAAGATTCTAGGGGTAATGTGTATTTGTTAAGAGAGAATCCTAAAAGATCTTGGAGGGTTTCGAATTCGAGTAAAGGTTTTGGAAAATTTGTTAAGAAAAGATATGTTTCAAGAAAAGGTTTATTGAAGGAATGTGTGTGTGAGAAATGTGGGAAGTGTTTTAGTTCTATGAAGGCTTTGTATGGTCATATGAGATGTCATTCTATGAGAAGATCTAAAGTGTTTGATGAACCATGTTTGATGTCATCATCAATGGAATATTATGATAATGATGATGATGATGGTGGTGATGGTGATGATGGTGAAGTAGCAACTCTAGTGAGAAAGAAGAGGTCATGCACAAGGTACAAGTCTCCTAAGCCTAATGATCATTGTAGTAGTGATTTAAGTTTTTTTGATGAAGAAGTTGAAGAGGGGGCCATTTGTTTGATGATGCTTTCCAGGGGAGTGAGGGATTTGGATGAGGTTAAAATGGTAATTTCAAGTCATGCTAAGTTGGTGACTCATCAAAGTAAAAATGTTGAGTTTGAGGTTTCAGTAGATGGGTCAATGGAGTTTTGTGGATTGAAGGACAAGTCTAAAGTGGGTTTGAAACAAGATTTGATTTTTGAATCCGGGTCGGGCCAAGTGAATCCGGGTTGGGCCGGGTTGACCGCGGTGAAGTACAAATCACCTAAGAAACCAAGGCTAATTGATCAAGATTTTGGGGACATGGATGCTAGTGATTGTGACATGTTGAAAAGGAGATCAAAGGACTATAAGTGTCCAATTTGCTTGAAGGAATTCGGGTCGGGTCGGGCTTTGGGTTGTCACAAGAGGATCCATATCAATAGCAAAAGGAAAGTTGGAGAGAACAATCATGTTCGAGATGTGCATAGACTTGTTAATAATCCGGATCCTGACTTCTTGAGGGAGGTGTCAACAATGATGTTGTGGGGTCCATAGTGATATCAAGTAGAAGACTTGTCTTAGTTAGACTGAAACTCAAGATAATGCCTTGTTCAAATTTTTTAGTTTCATATTGTGTTTAGATGAAAAATAATATGTTTTGGAAGAGAATCTTCTTGAACAATTCTCCTGTTTGGTGTCAACAACCTAGTGTTGTAGAGATTGAATCTAGTTCGCGGTTTTGTTTTGTATTTTTAAACGAGTCATTTCGCGGTTTTGTTTTGTATTAAAGGTCCATCGTATATGGAAAAAAATGATTAGTATGTAGAGCGTAGATGTAGAAAAGTTAATATTTAGAAATACTCGAAGTGAAGCTAGGCTCTTGTAACGTGTGTTCATGATTTTAGCATACAAGTCAGAAGACATGAAAAACATGTTATTGTAAACTAAACTAAATCTAGACGCCTAGACCATTTTCAATACCAGGTCCATGGCTTTTTGTATATGGATAGCGAGGCCAAGTACCATCCATTTTGGGTGGTTATTTTTGTTTAGAATTTGTTCCAAGGACCCACCCAAATCCCAATGACCCAAGGAGATGTGAATTAACCCGTCAAGGCGTCAACAAGCTAAAGAGGGTTCTAATGTTTAATCAAGTTTAATTATATATTGTATAATCTATTGCAACAATTATATAATAGTTGAATACACTCAATAATTATTGTATGTATGTATGTATGTATCCTAAATACTAAGTTTTTAAAATAAACTAGGTTTATACCCGCCGCGCGAATGTCAGCATTCTTTAAACCGTCTAAAAATGAGAGGGTTAACAACTATAAACACCATTGGCGTTCACGTGATGGTACATGCACATATATTAGATACGATGATTAAACGCTACAAACCTTCGTCAACCGGTTGCAATAGAGGTATGCCATCACAGTAGACAGACACGGCCAACGCGAAACGAAGAAACTCGCTAAAAAGAACATTACAATATTCCCAAAAAGAAAAAAGTGTTGACAACCACCTTCACATAAACCACGAAAAAGCACATCCATATTACAAAATATAACACACCCTAGTGCAAATGAGATTTGAAGTCTAAATAAAGTATTGTGAAAACCAGAAAGCACTCACAAAACCAGCCCACTATAAAGTAGTTTCTAGTTTTACTTTTCAAAAACCACTATTTCGGTATTTCCCCTTTCTCTCTGAACAAAGGCATTCTACACCACCACGAAAAATTAAAAATCTGACATAGGCTACAAAGGAAACGACACTGCGGTCGAAAGCAACACAACGACAATCGGCGTAACACCTCTGTGAGCATACAGCCACAACTTACAACCGTTTAAAACCATCATCATCTTCATCGTAACACCGTAACGTCACCACCTTGCCTCTACCGCGGTTCCGCCCTGAGCAGCCACCAGGGGTCGTGAAACCTAATCATCGCACCTTGCCGGATGCACCCGACCGCTAGAGTGCTCAAACGTCGTCTCTGTCCAGAACCCGTCAAGACTATCACCGGAAGGCTAGGTGCTTGTTACATAGAACACAGAGCTTTGCAGGTCCTAGAAAGAGAGTGGGGCTTTAAATCCCAAAAACCGGCCGCCGAAAACCGGCGCCAACTGTCGTTGACACGCACAGAGGAATTGTGGTGGTATTGATGAAACAGGAAGTTACGATGATGAAGCCGGTGGTGATGGAAAGGTTTATGAGAATGAAGATGTAGATAGAGAGAAAGCTACTCGAGAAAAGTGCTATGCATTAGAGGTTGTACACGCGCATAGAAAGCTTGTATTGAGCGTAACAGTGAATGTCCCTCACATGAAATCTTGCTTTTTAATACTATTTATATTTATATTTATATTAAAACTCATACTTGAAGTGAAAGTTTTATCATAACAAACTGATAGGGGTTTAATTGGGGAATTGAAAAAAACAAAAAAATAAAAACTTGGGAGAGACTTCATAATCATCTCTTGGTAAGTTTCTCTATCTACATGAATAAAAGTTTGATATTGTTAAGCTAGAATTTCCCTAGTGTTAGCAATCATCTTATTAGTTCCTCCAAACTATTCTTTGAAGAGAAAGGGAATTTTTGTTTTTAAAAGATACAAATGAAAAGAGGGTAGTTTTCACCAGATCGTCTGTCCCTTGATTTGAAACCTACGTAAAATAAAAAAAAAGACTGTCTGGCTGTCGCCATGCCAAATGGATAAGGTCACCGGATTGAATTTTACCATGGCCATCTTAATTTTCTTGACTTGTGAACCGACGATTAAACAATCGAACCATGCTCAGTTCTACATTTGAACATACCAATATCATCGTCTCGATTACCTCTTTCAAACCTGGTGAATAATCGCCTAGAATTGTGAGTTTCAGCTAACGGCGTTCGTGTGAGTTAACGGGGAGCCCATTAAGAGCAAAAATTCTAAAAGGTGGGACTGATAGAGGGAAAAAACTCAGGTGGGATTATTATCGGCCAAAAAGAAAAATATTGGATTATTAAAATCCATTTTGCGCTTGGTAAAAAAGAAACTTTGTTAGTGATCTTCTAACCTAAAAGTCATAGTTATGAGTGTATGAATGAAATTTGTTTACTCATGTTTGATTGGATTATAAATTACTTACTTAAGTAGGTAATGAAGTTATAACTACCCAAAATCCAGAAATATAAAAAGAATTATGTTATGAGACGTCAGGGTTTTTAGGTAATCTAGTAAGAACATTGTAGACAGGAAACAATGAACTTAATTTGGTAATAACAGGCTAAAATAAAATATTTGGATAAGACAAATTATAGAAATCAACATTTATGTTACATTAAAATTGCAGGTTCCAACATATATGTTTAATTTGCATGGAGATAACCTTTCATTGTGGTTTTCATGCAGGTTTCAACCTTTAGCATAAACTCTGTTAACTTTCTTTGTTAAGTCCCCTTAAATGCAAGTTATGTGAGGATAGTTTGGTCTTTTCACATCCCCTACTTGTGTTAATGACAAAATGTAAAAAATAAACTTCTACCGAGTTCACTCACTGTGCGAATTAAGTTAAACATAACTCACAAAGGCCTACTTTTACTGAGTTAACTCACTGAGTCTACCCAACTCAGTAGTCAAATAATTAGGAAAAAATTTAACGAAAACTTACAAAACATTCTTCATCAATGGTGAAAAAAATACTTTTTCTTGGAAACAAGAACCCCAAAGCACTAACAAAGCATAGTCTTTAAACGAAATACAATTGGATTTTGGGCTAAGGATCCAATTAATATCATTACGGTTGTAGAGTTCGTAATCAAATCGGTCAGGTACCCGGATGGTTTTGGTTGTATCCTCGTCTTGTACGATGGTCAAATGGTAGGGCTGGAAGAAGGGTCGCCACTACTCGAGTAAATCGAGGTTTCGAATGGTGGGTATGACGATGTCGAGGTCGTTGACCAATGGTGGTGTTACGACGATCGTCGGGATTGACATGGTGGTAATGTGGGTTTGAGGGTTTGATAAGGTGGTGGAGGAGGTGGTTGTCAGGTCAGGGAGGTGTTTATTTTTGTCATTAACATAAGTAGGGGATGTGAAAAGACCAAAATGCCCTTACATGACTTGCATGTGAGGGACTTAACAAAAAAAGTTAATATAGTTTGTACTAAATGTTGAAACCTGTATGAAAAACCATAGTGAAAGGCTGATCTTCTGCAAATTAAACATCAATGTTGAAACCTGCAATGTTGATTAAAGATAAATGTTGATTTCTATAATCTTGTCTTTCGATAATATACAATGATCATGGTTGGTGATAAAAGTTAGACTCAAGTAAGTATTGTGAGTTGGGGGAAATTTGACCTAATACAGATAAGTTTCGTGTTTTTTATTAGTAAAGCTCTAATCCATCATTAATAAACGAAATATGTTTAAAACATCTATATATATATATATATATATATATATATATATAGGATTAGGATCAAATAAGAACCATCACCCTAGTTAAGAACCATGAGAACTAATCCTGACCATCCATCTTCAATGTTGATCATAAGGGTAAAAGTGTAAAATTGATTGCTTTATTTTGATCTTAGGGGTATAAGTGTAATTGTCTTCTCATCTCTCACAATTTGAAACACGGCATCAATCCTTCCAAAACCTAACCAATCTTGCCGCCAACCTCTTCCATCCTGAACTGTTTTCCAATTTTAATCGTTTGCAATTGTGTAGTTGTATTATATTTATTCCTTGTCTATGTCTTACTATCTTTCTAGTGCTACCGCTTTGTTTCCAAGATATTTTGGTCGGTGAATTTTGAAAATATATAGCATAGCCGATTTCATCTTTTGGGGCATAAGATTACTATCCATTGGAGGAATGTGACATCGCTCATGCTTTAGATATTATTTGTGTATTGTGTGATAATAATCTTCATTAGTGGTGTGTGGTTGCTATTTCAAGTGTGTATATATATACACGTACATTAACTTAAGTTGTAATAGTTGGTGATGTAGTTGTAGATATAGATGATAGTATTATACATATTTTCTGGCCAATTTCTGCATTATATAAATAGTATTATACATATATGTACCAAGATGACGATTACATTTTCTGGCCAGTTTCTGCATTATATAAATAGTATTATACATATATGTACCAACCATTATTTTGATATTAAATACATACCAACCATTTTATACCAATTGGTATTGTTCACACATGTATATTTATCAAAAGTCAACTGCTTTTTTTAATCTGTTTGACTGTTTCTGAATTATAGGAATAGTATTATACACATATGTATCAACCATTATTTGATTTACTAGCATTATAGGAATAGTATTATACACATATGTACCAACCATTATTTAGAAATTACTAGCATTACACAAATAGTATTATACACATATGTATCAATCATTGTTTGTTTTAAACATTTTCTTTTCCACGTACGTTAATATTTAGTTAGATATAACCACTTTTATGTTAATTATATTATGGTATAATTATCCAATTTGTGTGTTTTAATACATAAGTGTATGTGTAAATTGGAAAATTGTACATGTGTGTATAATGATTATCAAAGTATGTGATTTTCAAGTTATGTGGGGTTGTACACAAGTGTATGTAAGTCCCAACTCCCAAATAATATGTTTAAAAAAATATGTAGTTTGTTTTCCAAAACGTTTAGTTTTTACTTATGTAGGATAAATATTAAATTATTATGCACACACAAAGTGGAGTGACGGTTATCAACGAGAAAATAGGATCCAATATAATTTATTTATTTAAATCAAATATTGTATAAACTATTGTGGATTAAGAAATGTACAAGATTACCCCTAATCTAATTTATCAACTTTTGATTATTTACAATCTTACCATCCTAGATCAATGGTTGAGGATTGTTCATATGGTTCCTAAATAGCCTATGGTTCTTATTTGAACCACACCCTATATATATATATATATATATATATATATATATATATATATATATATATATATATATATAGGGGAGAGTTTAAATGAGAACACCCATTTTTTGTGAGAACCATGAGAACAAATCTCAGCCACCCATTTACAATCCCTTGTATTTTAATGAAAAGGTTAAATTGGTAATTTAAACATTTCCTATATTATCTATTGCTTCATTATTCACACCAGATTCATTTGTTCCTGTAATAAACAAAGCTTCACATAGAGCTAAACCAAAGCAATTCATTGGATTCGTTCATAATCGACCGATTCGTTTACAGGGATTTAGTAATCAGGTGCGTTTGATTATGGCTTAGGGTTTGTCTTTACTATTTCTCTCATTCACACCAGATCCATTCTTTTTCAATCAATCAAAGCTTCATCCAAATCTGAATCAAAGCTTCGTTCGATTCATTCTTGGTCAATGTATTCGTTTACAGGTATTTCGTAATCAAACACATTTGATTATGGTTTAGGGTTTGGGTTGTTCTACTGGTATTGTTGAACTTAATTTCATCAATTTGTTTGTAGGTAGTTTGACACGTTCGATTCAAACCTTCAAGTAGTGTTCACAATATTGATTTTAATTCGAATTACAGGTTACATTGAGTTCATAATCGGTTATTAATTTTTTACCATGATTTCAGTTCCTCTTTGAGTTCTTAATTTGCCCTAGTTAGTTCTTATTTGGGGAATTGCAATTATGGTTGAACCTAAGTTGTATGTGATGAATTATGATTCGAACTGTAAAAGGATTTTTCAATCCCAAGCAAAAAAATATATATTATGTTATATGTTGAAGTGAACCATTAATAGTAGTATTGTGTTTTATGTTGCTGTGAACCAATAATAGTAATATTGTTCATGAGGAAGACACAACTCTAGATCTTTGTTGGTTGAAAAAATATCACTGTTCAATTTTCTGAATTGTATGTTTTTTTATATCTTGTCGATATCTTTACATAAGTTTAAGTTGACTACACATGTATTTTGTTGATGTGTTGTTTCCATTGTAATTTGTAATATCGTTTTCTCTTCTAATTTACACATGTGTAGATTCTTAAGGCTATTTTTGCAGAGAAAAACTATTGGCATTGTCTGATCTACACATGTGTGGCTGATTAAGGTGTGAACCAGTAAAGCTTGCTTCTTTTGTTCAAGAAATCAAGGCTGTTAGGAAAGAGTTTTTTAAGAGTTGCCAAATGACCCAAGTTCTCACAAAAAAAGGAGGTGTCTTTGAAAGATTAATCATATATTCAAATCCAGATAATATATCTAATGTTTTCTTCTCAAGGTATTAGAAACAAAGGTTATGGTACAACTTATTGTTTAATTGGTTCAGAAGAGGAAGCTAAGGCTAAAAACAAGAAGAAGAAGAATAGGAAGTGTGGATTTTGTGACAAACATGGCTCGCATGATTCTTAGAAGTGTGCTAAAAGGGTCCATCCTTATGAAGGTAGTCATAGTGGAGAAGAGACACATTGTGATGAAGATAGTGATGATGAATGAAGTTTATTTTTTTAGTTCGTTAGTATAAGTGTGAATAAGGTGTGATGTATTATGAATTTAAACACTTATCATGTAGTTGAATTTGAACTTTTTTATGTTGGATTTTGTAGTTTTATATATTATCGTTTTAATGTTCTGATATTAATATGTTTGTGCTTCTTTTCTTAATCGTTATCAAATTATATTTGTGTAAGTGCATGTTTTACACATGTGTAAGTGTTCGTTTTACACAAGTGTAAGAGCTTGTCTTACACATGTGTAAATTATTCGTTGTCATCTATTTGAATCTGTTTACACTTGTGTAAATTATTCGTTGTCACCTATTTGAATATGTTTTACACATTTGCATATGAATTACACATGTGAAAGTGTTCGTTGTCACTTATTTGTGTCTATTTTACATATGTGCAGTTGTATTACACATTTGTTATTTGTCCATTTTACTTTCCTGTGTCTATTTTACATATATGCAGCTGGAATACACATGTGTAAACTGATCTCTGACATATATTTGTGTCTATTTAAATGTATGCAACTAAATTACACATGTGTAAAGTATTTAAGGTCACATATTGTGTATGGTTTACATATGGCTAGCTTGTCTAAAAATGAGTAAATTGTTCATTATCACATGTCTATACATGTTTTAATATACAACGATGCATTTTCAAACGCTAATGTAAATGTGCATTATTCAAAGTCATGTCTTTTTACATTTGTAGCTGATTTACATATGTGTAAAATGTACACGGTCTTTTATTTCCGTTTTACATATCTTAAGTTGTATTACACATGTTTAAGTGCTTGTGTGTATTTGTCGTCTTTACACATGTGTAAATTGTTCACTGCCACTTATTTGTTTCTGGATTACACATTTGTAGCTGATTTACACATGTGTAAACTGTTAACTATTATTTTTTCCCTATCTAAAGTTATATTGCACATGTCTAAGTTCTTGTGTTTACACATGTGTTACGGTCTATTTTACACATGTGTAACTTTCTCATTGTCACTTTTTTGATACCGAAATACACATTTGCAACTGACATATGTGTAAACTTAATTAAAAAAATATAGTATTTATGTATATATATTAAGGATTTATACCAAAATAAGATTACAAATGTATCAAAAGTACTTTTCCAATAAGCCATGTATTATTTGAGGTACGATATCCACAATTATATAAAAACAAAAGTCATAATCCTTGAAACGGTATGCATGAAGACATAAAAATAAGTCATAACTCAAAATATCAACTAGTCTTTGATTTCTTTTTGTTCCCTCTCAAAATCCAATGCTTTCTTGATCTTATCTTCGCGATGAATATTCACTTGTGAAGGTATAATCTTCGCATCATTTCCTGGGCTTCTACAATTGATCTCTTAAAGTTTTATTTGTCCTTTTCCAACCAGCAGTAGAATGCACCAGTTTGTTGAAATGTTTCTGTTTAAAGTGACAAATTACAAACCATTAAGTCATTTGTTTTCACTAATATTTTAAACAAATAAACATGTATACTTACACGTGTGTAAATAGCTCACTTACACATGTGTACACTCCTCACTTACCCTAATCTCTGAAAAACTTCTTGCTCTTATCCTTGCAATTCTCTAACTTTTACGACTTCAAATATAGGGTTTTAATACAAGATAAATATTAAGCTTACAAGATATACTTGGATGAATTCTAATATATATACTCTTAGACATTTCATCAAACACGTTTTTCTACAACTACTCAAACAAAAATAATCCAACACAAACAACCCAAGCGATATTTAGACCTTAAAACATTCACCAAACACCTCATATGCAACTACTCAAACATGAGTAATTCAACAAAATCAACGCAACAAATACCTGTCAACACCTTATTTGAAACTACTCAAACGAAAGTAACAAACAAAATCAACACAACACACACTTAGACATTTCATCAAACACCTTATGTGCAAGTACTAAAACAAAGAAATCAGAAATCAAATGTACATTACAATAGAACTAAATTCAAACTCGAAAAACATTTGCACGGTTGAATTAGGGTTTAGAACCAACAATTAGGGTTACAAATCAGCAATTTTAACATCAAATTGCAGTTTTTATACAGATTTGCTATGCTTGTATTACCTCAAGGATTAAGAATTTCTTCACAGGAACGTTCTGGATTATCTCTTCTACTTCTTGTTGCAAATATGCATCACGGAAGGCATATGAATGGAGTTTTGTGTCGTATTAGGGTTTGGAAGTTGCTGTGTTTTTGGAGCTCTTGTGAGGAAGACGATGATAGTAAGAAGATCAGAAGATATATGGCCTTTTGGATTTGTGTTTTTACAATATTGCCCTTTTGCATCCTATTTTATGGTTCCCTCCCTATTTAATTCTCCATTCAATCTTAACCCTTAATTAATCATGATCTAGGGATGAAAATGGTTCTTAGTGTTCTCACAAGATTTAATGTTCTCAAGATAACCCTCCCCTATATATATATATATATATATATATATATATATATATATATATATATATATATATATGATGGGTATGAATCAAAATTTGTGTTTACGAACTTGAATGGTGAGTTTTGGTGAGATTCCTTTAGAAAGTCACTTAATTGACAAGGTATCAGATGGTTAATATTGGCTTAATATACTAAGCCAAACAAGCATGGTTGGTAACAATTGATGGGTGAATCTTGGTGAATGAATCACCAAAGAGATATAGAACATAAAAACCAACCATTGGTGTTAAAGTGTTTACTATTGAATCGTAACAACTTATAAAGATCTAAAACAAGTTGGTTAAATGTTGATTGTAAAATTTGTTAAGTTGACCAACACGTTGGTGATATAATTTATTTTTCTTAAGCTTGCATAATTGGTATGAGTATGGTTGACTATAGGAAGTCAACACGTTGCAAATAATATCTACTAATTTAAGATCCTACAAAGTATATGGGATAACACTATGGGTGGTCTTATTAAATTTGATTTGATGTACGCTTATGATATGTATGAATGACATATAATTTATATATATATAAAAAACTAGGTACAAAAGTGTGAATTATGATGTTCTAAAAGTCTTTATGAGTTGAATCACATAGGATTTATGTGATTAAGATGTATATAAGTCACATTAATAGTTGTGACTAAAAGAAGATTAAGAATAACAATGATAAATATGATGTTGGTGAAATTATTTAGTCACAAGGTGTAAATGATTTAAACTTAATTGGATATTAAGAATGATTAACAAAAGGTGTTTATAATCTTGCTTATTGATCTTGTCAAAAGGTGTTAATGTTCAAATTTTAGATCATACGTGTTGCCATGAAATTAAAAATAAAAAGCACAATTTAACCACACCAATCGATTGTGCCTTTAATTATGATACTCAAAAAGTAGGTGTTGTTAAATTTCTTAACAGCTGTATGTGAGATTTGCAACCAACAGCTTTGTAAAAGATGATAAATAGAATTTTTACAACCTTATAGGCAATTTGAAACGGAGAATTTTAAAAAGGAAAATTGAATTTAAATTACTCAAAACTATTGCTCGTTGATCGATATCACTCTCAACTATCACTGACTATCAATACTCCAACTTTACACGTTGTTTGTTATGTCAAAATTATTTACATAACACTGAAAATGAACTTCTTTACTGGTCGAGTCATGAAGACATGTCCATATGAGTATTTCAGGTTTTATCGGTGGCAGAGTTTCTGCTAACCGAATCATTCCACTGTTTCGAGGTGCACCTATGAAAAAGGTTCAATAAAAATTTACATGCACTATTATAACACTATCGATTTTCCAACAAAAGAAATTCGGCATAAAATATTTAGTTCAAAATTCTGACAATTTTCTAAAGAAAACACAAAAATCCCACTAAAGAACACTTCATCAGAAACTTCACCATTTTCTGACGCAAGTTTATTCAAAAACAATTGTTCGCAAGAATGTGGTCGGAAGTTTCTGATGAAAGGATTTCTTCTGTCAAAATAAAAGATCGTCTGAAAAATGTTCAAAATTTCATAACTAAATTACGTTATATTTTTTAGTATTGGTTGGAAAGTGTTCGTTTCCTATGAACTTCCGTTAGAAATTTAGGTTGACACGCAAAAGATTTCTAGTGGTGACGAGATAAAATCATTTCTTGAGAATTTGATATGATTAAACAAATATTCAACAATAAAGCAACAAATCTCACCATCATTGATTATGAATCCATCATCAACCAACTTGTGAATGCTCTTCATGTTGGCTAGTGTAGCAGCTGTTGCAGAACAAAAGGTTGCTCTTCTAATTCCCATCTTGTTTGCTACTCCTAGAGACCATCCATCCAAAAATCGGCAATAAGGCACATTATTTTGTTGTCGTCTTCTTCTAATCATCTTAATAAGTTCTTCCAACTTGCTAGGCATAGTCTCTAGTATTGATTGGTTTAACTTACCATGTTCATTTCTATCTTCCCATGGTTCTAAGCGATCAAGGATGGAAACCATCTTCATTAGATCCTCACAACCATTTTTCCCTATCCAATTTCTTGTCACCGCCTTTTGAATGACCTCTGTGTTTATAAATGTAACTTTGACCTGATCGTTGACTAAGCAACGAGCAAGCTCCATTGCCAGAACTACATGGCCTTGTGCAGGAGAGGATATTAGTAGAGCATGAGGTTTTGTCATGATTCCTGTGTATGAGGATTTTGTGGGTGTTTCTAGGCAATGTTGATGCTTTATATATTTGGTTGTCATATCATTTTCATAAGCACAAATTGTATAGATGTTAAAGAGAGGTTCAATTTGCTTTCTAAGTTTTCCATCATCATTATCATCATCATCATGATTATTATTATTATTATTATTATTATTATTATTATTATTATTATTATTTTCTCTAAATAATACGGCAGAGGTTTAATTATGGAATGTAGTGATAATATATCGATCTAGATTTTCCGTTGTATATTTAACTAGTATTAAGCCCCGCTCGTTGCAACGGGGTGTAAAACCATGCCAAGTAGCACTAAGGCCACACCACCGCCAGCGATCACTAACACCAAAAAGCTCATAAAAGTACAATAAATAAAAAAAGGAAAATAACACCGAATGAAAAGAAGACGTAAAATCTTAGAACCACGCACGCTCGTTGCGACGTGTTAATGCCAAAAGCGTAAAATCGATGAATTTTAATAACTATGAGTAACTAAGTCGGTATAGGACCCGCGCATTGCGATAAACTTGTTATAACTCGCAAAATTTAGAACGGAACTTAAAACGAAAAAATCGCGTAAGATGAAAATTATGTGGGACCAAAGTTGAAAGAAAAAAAGTGTTAGGGTTAAATTGTAAAAGATGAAAATCTTAGCGTCAAAAGTAAAAAAATAAGAAGTTTTGGGTTAGAAGTGGAAAATCAAAAATGTTAGTGTTAAATTGTAAAAGATGAAAATATTTGTGTTAAAAGTAAAAAAGAAAAACATTTGGCTAAAAGTGGAACATCATTTTTTCTTTGAAAAACCCACTAAGCATAGAGTACAATCCCTCTATGCACAAAAGTTTTAGTAATTAGAGTACTACCGAAACCGGAACTGGAATCGGTTCCTTCAATACCTAGTCAAAGTAATTCCCAACCCTACCCGGAACCGGTTCGCATAGGGTACAACCCCTCTAAGCACAAAAGTTTTGGTAATTAGAATACTGCCGAAACCGGAACTGGAATCGGTTCCTTCAATACCTAGTCAAAGTGATACCCGACCCTACCCAGAACCGGGTATTAGAAAAACCCGGTTTGTGCACCTCTAGTGGTAGGACCATAGGAGTATGTAGACCAATAAGAAACCACAATGAGTTGTTTTTTAAACTCCCAATGCATGGAGTACAACCCCTCAATGAATAAAAGATTTGCTAATTAGATGAATGGAAAAATAGACGTAAAAGCGCTAAATCACATGCGCCTTACCGCGTGTTAACTCGCAAAATTTAAACCGAAACGAAAAATATAAAAGATGAAAAGTATTAGGAATTAAAGTTGAAAGTGAAAAATTTGGGGTTAAATTGTCAAATATACAAAACTTTGGGTTAAAAGTATAAGGTACAATCAAGCATTGCATAAATGCTTTGGTTTTTAGTATTATATAAATTAACTTAATCTTCTCTCTATTAATAAAATGTTATCAATCTTTATTATCCATTGATGAAATGATTCAAGGGTCACATATGTTGAAATATTTGGAAAGCAAGAGAACAATGGGCTCATATGAACATGGACAAATAGGTAATAAAAACTTGAAGACATGTAACATTTAGGACACTGAGCAACCTTAAAAAATTAATTAGATAGTAACCTAAATAGGCACCCAATACTATAAAACACATCAAGTATTTATTTATGTTTTAATATCCTACTGTTGAAGTTCTTCACACAAAGTCATTTTGATCGTTGACTTTCGCCTCTCCTGCTTGTATCCACTCAATAAATTTGGTAAGATTTTTATGTGAGCGTCCACCTTCTCTAACACTGTTTGCAAGAGTTTCTTTAATATCCAAAGCCTTACATTTGAACGTTGTGTCACTTAGTAGTTGTTCTACCTTACCTTTTATTTCTTCTCGTGTGATGACACCTGCTTCATCTTTATCAAACCCGAGCCCAGTTTTCCAGATGTCACAAATGTAATTCTCATTATAATATTGATCACAAAAGTATGGCCAACATAAAAAGGGGAGCCCATTTGTCACACCCTCTAATGTAGAGTTCCAACCACAGTGACTCATGAAACAAGCTACAGAAGGGTGAGCCAATACCTTTTGTTGAGGTGCCCAACTCACGATTCTTCCACGAGATCCCACTCTGTCCATATAACCATCCGGGTAAGAAGTTGTGCTCTCCTTGGTCATACCAGGCCGCACAACCCATAAGAACGGTCTATTGCTAAGTTCAAGACCAAGTGCTAATTCTTTAAATTGAGTTTGGTTGAAATCAGTAAAGCTCCCAAATGCTATATAAATGACTGAGCATACTGGTTGTTGATCAAGCCATGCTAAGCAGCTCAAGTCTTCTTGCCAAAAATGGCCCTCTTGATCAGCAAGTCGGCTACTTGCCAAGAGTGGGCCTACCGGTAATAATTGTGGAAATAGGCTGAATGCTGCAGGTTCGAACTCAACAGCTGAGTTGCATATAAACCATTCAGCTAGTTTGGAATCTTCAAATTGTTTTACACAATTTTGAAAATGAACTTCCATACTAGTTGAGTCATGAAGAGATGTCCATATGAGTGTTTCAGGTTTTATCGGTGGCATAGTTTCTGCCAACCGAATCATCCCACTATATCGAGGTGTACCTATGTAAAAAGTACAATAAACTTTACACACACTATTTGAACACTGTCAAGTTTCCTACGAAAATGTCGGACGAAAAAAAGTAGTCCAAAATTCTAAAAATATCCCACAATAAGAAAAACAAAACTTTGTAGAAAATTCATCATTTTTCTGAAACCTGTCTATTGAAAAAGAAATTGTTTATCGGTATGTGGTTGGAAGTTTCTGACAAAAAGTGTATTTGTGTAGAAAGAAAAAGGGTTATATGATTCATACACCCTATGACATCACATTTGGGGTGTATGACATCACATTCTGGGTATGTGGCAGCTTCTTGTTGGTGTGTGATGTGGGCCAGGGTGTATGAATCTTAATTATAGGGTGTATGGTTTCTAAATACCAAGAAAAATTCGTCGAAAATGGTTCTAAATTTCTGTTTTTTTTTCTTTGATGGTCAGAAAAAGGATTAATTTGTTTTAGAATTAAAATTTTTAGTTATTATTGATGGAAAACATTTGAGTTGAGTTAATTGCCAATTTAGTCCCTGAGGTTTGTCAAAAATTGTCACTTTCATCTAAATCTTTTTGTTTTCGCATCTGTGTCCCTGTGGTTTCATTTTTTTTTTTGTCATGTTAGTCATCTACACTAACAGAGTTAACAAAACCCAGTTAATTCAGGGGCATATATGTCCATATACACAAAACGTTTTTCTTTTGCAATTTTCATCCAAAACCCTTTTTAAATTTATTTTAATTTCTTTTAGATTATATATATATATATATATGTATGTATGTATATATTTCTTTTTTATATAAAAAATGATTAACCCCCCCCCCCCCTCTCTTCAGTTAACCCACCAACATCCACCAGTCACCACCATTACCACCTGCCACCGCCACAACCACGAGAACCACCCCTCGCCACAGCCTCACTCCACCATAACCAGCACCGTATCTTTCTCTTTATCTCTCTTTTTCATTCTAAAACCGCAACAACCACCATCACCACCTCCACCATCGTGATTGATTCTTGACCAAGACCATCATCCTCATCAGTTACACGCTTGAATTCAGTAAAAAACTTTCCATAATCAAGCTCAAAACGCGTAGGAGTTAATAGCTCGGTCAAACATTCAAAATCGTATATATAGGCATAGTTATTTCGATTAAACTTGCACACACCCAGACCAGTTAGTCTGGGCGTTGTCTTACATACAGATGGTCTCAGGTTCGAGCTCCATAAGGGCCGAATTTTTGTATAATTTTTTGTTTATGTTTTTTATTAATTAAATATTTTTTGGATGAAAATGACAAAAGAAAACGTTGGGTGTATATGGACGAAAATGCCCCTGAATTAACTGGGTTTTGTTAACTAAGTTAGTGTATATGACTAAAATGACAAAAAAATGAAACCACATGGACACAGATGCGACAAAAAAAATTTGGATGAAAGTGGCAATTTTTGACAAACCTAGGGACTAAATTGACAATTAACTCAAAACATTTTGCACTACCTAGGGAACAAGGTTTCTCATAAATTCATCGAAAATGGTCGTTTCCTACGAATGTTGCTATATATATATATATATATATATATATATATATATATATATATATATATATATATAACAATAAATCTCACCATTCTTGTCGATAAATCCATCATCAATCAACTTTTGAATGCTCATCATGATGGCTGGTGTAGCAGTTGATGCAGGACAGAAGGTTGCTCTTCTAATTCCCATCTTCTTTGCTACTCCAAGAGACCAGGAGATCCAACAATCGGCAATAACACATGTTATTTTGTTGTCGTCTTCTTCGTTAATCGTATTGATAAGTTCTTCCAACTTGCTAGGCATAGTCTCTAGTATTGCTTGGTTTACCTTACCATGTTCATTTCTATCTTCCCATGGTTCTAACCCATCAGGGATCGAAACCATCTTCATTAGATCATCACAACCATCTTTCTCTACCCAATTCCTTGTCACCACCTTTTGAATGACCTCAGTGTTTACGAATGTAACTTTGACACGATCGTTGACTAAGCGTCGAGCAAGCTCCATTGCAGGAATTACATGGCCTTGTGAAGGATACGGTATTATTAGAACATGTGGTGTTGCCATGATTTTTGTGTGGGTGGTGTTTCTAGACAATGTTGATGCATCTATACTTGGTTATCATATCACTTATATAAACACAAATTTTTATAGATGTTAAGAGAGATTCAATTTGTTTTCTAAGTTTTGCACTTCTGTTATTATATTTTTTATACGATTTCTTTTTGGAGTGAACCAGATTTTTCATTTTTCACATGTTGTCAATTAGATACACCAATAATTGTCTTTAATTAATTTAATGGATGTTTAAATATTTAGTAAAAGTACCTACACGTTATGTCATAGATTGGACAAAATTTTACGTGTTGGGATATGTTTGAATTTTATAATATGTGAAGTTTTAGAAAGTAATATCATAAAATTGATTTTATTCATAATATTTGAGACTCCATATCAATGTATGTACTTGGAGTTCAAACACCGTTGAAACCGACCCAGGGTTACCCCGCTAAGGGTATGTTTGACAAAACTAGCTGGTGGCTGGAAGCTGGTAGATGCAAGCTGTTAGCTGGAAGCTTGTAGTTAGAAGCTTTTTAAATATATTTTGGTGTTTGGCAGAGTAGCTGGAGCTTTTAATAAAATGTATAAAATGACCAAAATGAGCATAATTAAAAGCTTGTAAAGAATGTTTTTATTTTATTTTTAAAATAGAATGGGTATTTGTGTCATTTACTAATTAAAAGCTTGTAGCTAGTAGAATTTTTTTCTTTTTTTTTTGAACGGCAAACTTTTTTTAACCACCCTCTTATTTCACCTTTACCTTGCATTTGCAAGGATTTGAACCCACAACCTTACACTTGTAAGAGGGGACACCATACCACTAGACCAATAGGTCATGGGTTAGTAGAGTTTTTTTCTTAAAAGCTACTACTAGTAGCTTTTCACTATAGAGTTTTTTTTTTAACCTAAAAGCTTCCGGCTCCTTTAACCAAACAAGGCTTTTTATTGAGTATGAGTTTTTTCTTAAAAGTTTGAAGCTCCTAAAAGCTCTTAAAAGCTCCTTGCCAAACATACCCTAAGTCTCAACTACTCTGGTGTAGTGAATTTTTTTTTAAATGTTTTTCGTATTACGCTACCTCCTGGAAAACAAAAATCATTACCCCTCAAAGAATTTAGCCCCCAAAATATTTTAACCCAGCACTACATTACCATTTAAAATTCCAAGTGTCCCCACCAGTTGGTGGAGTGACAAAAGAAATGGAGATAAGAACTAGGCCTCCTTTGGAAGTTGCCAGTTCGGATCCAAGCCACACGGAGGTTTTGTTCAACATGCATTATGTCAGAGAGTTTCGACTCTTGTGGTGGCGCAAGTGGTATCAAGGGTTATGGTTCTTTCGATAACGTGGTTTGGACCCGTTAAGACTTAAGCAGTGTTATGCATCTATAGAGAAACTCTATGGTTTCTCAAACCGGGATGGGTTTCGCAAACCGACCTGCAACCACTCGGTCATTCTAAAAAAGTCGTTCTAAAAAAATGTGTTACGAATGATACCATGAGGTAAATTGGTGTCTATATGGTGAAATTCACCTAAAAGTTGAGCTATACGCTACTGTAGGATGGCACTTTTTTTTAAATGATGGTGTTTTGGAGATTGGATTATTTATATGTAATCTCGCATAGTTTTTACTAATGGTGTATATACTTTCAAGCAATACACCAGGAGGAATTGAACACCATTTTGTATATTTCGGGTGATGTTATGTTATGTCAAACAAGTAAACTTTTTTTTTTAAAGATTATAAAAGTATATAAAATAATTTTTAGAAAAAATGTTCATGTGACAGAAATATACCATAAAAATGAACCTAATTGCATGTGACCTACCAAAAAAAAACATGTATGGCGTGTGAGGTAGAGGTCATGTATTTTGTTGGCAAAAATATTGATCAACCCTTTAAAAGGTTGGTTAAAGCCTCGGATCGTATAAAATAAAGAAAAAATGCTGAAGAAAAAAATGTTGTGTTAAATTAACTAGGAAAATGAAATAAAACAACATCATGGAAATGTAAAAGACAAAATCATGACATTCAGATCGACTGCCAAGGAAACTATAACCATGATATAGTGTGGAACAATTACCACATGTCAAGTTTTTTAAATAACAGCCAACGAATAAAAGCCCAGCTACTCAGAGTAACCCAATGGCAAAAGGGGACCCCATACGCCTGTGATCGCAAACAACGTCAGGTAGCCCAAGCCCACCTTCTCCCGTTCTGAGGAAAGGCCGTCGCCCGAAGGACCATTGTTGTAAAACCCACTTGGGATCAAATTCGAACTTGAGACATTTGGCCTTAAACCCAAATCTTCACTTCCCCCGCCAGTAAGAGTTGAGCTACAACTTATTGGCTAATGAATAATGAAAGATTTAATAATTGCAAGGGATTTAATGTGTTTATTACAATTGTTTTTTATTAACTTTAAAAAAAAATTAAATTAAGACATAGGATACTCAGAAGTTAAAGAGAAATAGGCAAAAAAAATTCAATTCTTGGGCTCACATAATTGTTTATTAGGTGTAGGTATTGATGAAAAAAGTTATTTCTATGATTTTCCAAACAATGGAAAAACACAATGTAAAAGAAGAGTGGGTATGAATCAAGTAAATGTGGACGCTACAATTACACACGGTTTGCAGATACAAGCCAATGCTTCTTTAAACAAAGTTTAATGTAATTATTAAGTTATGTAATAGCTTCTTACCTTTTATTTAAATTACGAATCCTTATGGCTAATTAGGGCATGTTGGGTTGTCATGCCATCGGTTGCAAAATAATGCCACATGGGGGGGGGGGGGGGGGGGGGGGGTCACGGGGCGGGGGAAGGTGTTGAAGCTATATCCAACAACCTAACCCGAACTTAAGTTCCATAGACGGTATTAAGATGGGTCCGGGGTGATGAGCTTCGGTTCATTCATGGCCAACTCATTACCTCAGTCCTAGCCACTAAGGTCTCTCCATAAATCTCGATATATATACATTTATTGTTAATTTGTTATGGTTCTTTTCATGGATCTTCATATGTTTACACTTGATACGTCACATGCTCGTATTGACCTGACCGTCAAAGTGTCATGTGCTCGTATTGACCTGACCATCAAAGTGTCATGTGCTCATATTGACTTGACCTTCAAAGTGTCTGGTGGCTTCGACTTCGTGGACCTTCGAACATGCTTCTTCTGTTGACAGCCTGTTAAGAGGAAAAACAATGCTACACCGCTGCAACGAATCTTAACCTAATGAGTCAACCTCTTGCACCGCTGCTCAAGCCTATGGACTGGATCCACATATATTTGTAGCAACAATGGCCCCAATTAGGCCAAATTTATAGTACACGTTCCTTAATGGATTAGCGTACGCCGATTTGAATGCACAATAGACGTTTCGAAGCTTGTTTGCTATCAAACTGGTTTATTCAAAGCATTCGTTTCCCAAAGTAGGAACGCTTAATTATAATATTACAACTTTTCATCCGAAAGTGAACATTTTGTGCAGCGTGGGATTTTATTGACATCAGAAAATAGATTTTGGTCTACGCATATTGCATGGGATAAATCAAGGTAGTTGAAGAGGTTGAATGTTCCATATGTCTCGAGCATACTCATGAATTGTTCGATCACTGCTGAACTTGTATGACCCGGCTGTGTTCAAGATTGACATCCTGGTCCATCTCTGCAAGACACAATAATCCATTTACATGACCGCCAATCCTGACATGTATCCGTGTTTGTGCAATGGAAAACTAAAACAATTTTCATCATGGTGTATTCCTAAACTAGTTTAAATAGATATGGGTTGACCCAAACACTGTAGTCCAATTTTTAAATCATTTATAAATTTGACTAAAAGCAGATTCTGGGGTATTAATCCAGGCGATATATTTGAGCGACTTTCGACCCATCTAAATTGTTCTCTTTTCGGCCACCAATTTTTGTTTGCCCATTTGACCCATTACCAGGATCGACACATTTATATTTATTGTAAATGGGTAAAAAAAATGCATCTAATTACAATGAAAAAATATGCATAACTAAGATTGCAGAAGATTGCGAACTGACCTTTTGATCTCTATATGCCTCATCGACCTTTTCTTGGCATTCTATATAACTCGGGAAGTCTTTGCCAACAAGGAAGTAGTCTCCACGACCAAAGCCTTCATTACCCTCTAAAGATCCAATTAATTCATCATAGTCATAAGGCCCAAATACACCACTTCTTACATACTCCTTTACTTCTTCAAAACGAGCGTCCGGCACAAACTGTACACCAAGAAAATCAACAGATATCAACTCGATGAAGTCGGCCATTCAGGAAGATTTAAACGCGTTCTGAAAGTGATTATGTGAAATATTAAATAACAACCAATAGAAGATGTTTGGATATGCTTAGTTTTAGCAATTCTGATTAATTTGAGGAATAAATAGGCGAATCAACAAGCATGACATTTATGAAAAGATGCATTATGCATCATGCAGTGGCATTGATAGCTGAAAGACAAGGGGTCCATCCACCAATCGGCCTCTGTTACGAGTGCTGAGTGTTATGTGCCTTAGTCAAAGGCTTGATGCAAAACTACTATCAAGCCGAGGGTCTCACTGGAAGCAACCTCTCTATTCCTACGGGCTAGAGATAAGGTTGTCTACATCTTACCCTCCTCAGACTCTACCTTAGTTTTGCTATTGGTGGGATTTACCGAGTATGATGATAATGATGATGCATTTTGTGGACTGGGAGTAGAAGTCTATGAACTAAAGTTAAAGGAAGGGGTAAATAG
This sequence comes from Ambrosia artemisiifolia, assembly GCA_032199755.1. NCBI lineage: Eukaryota > Viridiplantae > Streptophyta > Magnoliopsida > Asterales > Asteraceae > Ambrosia > Ambrosia artemisiifolia. The sequence goes on from CM063516.1 coordinate 37,649,902, forward strand.
GTAATTTTAGTTTACCTTTCCCTCGGCTCTTTCCTTGCGTAACCCGGTTATCTCATGGGCTTGAGCACCAAAAAGAAAAAAATTGTCTTCTCCAACTTCTTCCCTTATCTCCACATTTGCCCCGTCCAATGTCCCAATCAAGATGCAACCGTTCATGGAAAACTTCATGTTGCTAGTTCCACTCGCTTCCATTCCAGCAGTACTGGAGAAAGGAAATTAAGTAGGAGAGTTTTAGAATTAAAACGGGTCAAGGACCAAAGTGTATTTAAATGATTACAACCTCTTAAATCTCTCTATTAAAAAATATTGATATGGCTATTTAGTACATTAGTAAACTATAAAATACCAGAAAAGGGAAAAAAATGTTGGTGGGTTTGGTCCAACCCAAGTCCAACCCGTTTTAGCGTGTCATGGTATTGACTTCAATAATTTTTTCACAGAACAGTGGACATTTTATGAGGATTGTAATAACCTGATATGCTGTGAAAGCTCACTTGCAGGAATTAATAGTTCAGCAACACTGACATTGTAATCAGGAACAAAGACAACCTAAATAGTCAAGTAACAACATATCAGCACAAAAGGCAGGTCCAGAGAGCAATAGCGAATGTTATACTAGAGCAGCATTATAACTATAAGAGAAAGAAAAAGAAACTTTTTCTTTTTAAATAATACCTTCAGTAAGTCTCCAATGTCAGGATCATTGTTTATTGTCGCCCCAACATCTGTGATGAGTTTCACAATTCTTTTTGCTTGTGCATATGTGGCAAATGCTTTTCCACCAAATATACAAACTCGAGGAGTAAATTTTTCTTGCCTCTCAACAGCATCCATTTCTTTCATCTTCTTGTAGCGATAAACAATTCCCAAGATGTTCAACAATTGTCTCTTGTATTCATGAATGCGTTTCACCTGAAGTATAATAGACAATTTCCAATAATGCAATGGTACTCTACATTGAAAATAGATAGTATAGATATGTTTTTTTTATAGAAGTGGCCATGACATATATTTCCATACATGTGCATTAGATGGCAACAGGATACGCATGCATCATCATGTGCCATGTCGCATTTATTACTAATAAACAGACATGTTTAATGGGTTGCTAAAATCAGTATAAGATTATTAGTTCGTAGCTATGTTGAGGCTAATTTTAAGTTACTTCCTAAAATCAGGAAAAAGAAATTAATGTTGGTTGTTATTTCATGCAGTTTGCCATTAAAGCATAATCAAGAGGATTTGTACTTCAGCTCGTACTTACTTGCATGCAGGGGCGGATTTAGGTAGAGCCGAACGGGTTCAGCCGAACCCAATGGGTTTTCGATTTTTAGTAGAAATATATAGGAAAAATAAGCCATGAACCCATAAGAAATTTTAGCATGAATCCATTGCTATATCATGTTAGTGGCTCAATGGTTAAGGCTCCCACCCTCTAAAGAGGAAGTCTCCGGTTCAATACATGCTGGACCCGTTTTTTTTCTTTTTTTTAATAACATAATTACAAAATTGACCCAACCATTTTGCCTCCTGAATAAAATACCCATTCTTTCCTTACCCAATCTATAACTCCCAAATAAAATACCCTACAAATCTAGTTATCTATAATTTCGCTTGCTTGCTCCGCTGCCGCCCGACATCTTAACGTCAGATTCTAAGGTTAATTTTATTTGCAAAATGCCATTTAAGAAATTTTGCTTTGTTCTCTGTTTTCGATTTTAATGCTTTGTTCGATTTTAATGCTCTGTTCGCTTTGCACAATGCCATTTACAACAATATTTTATAGATTTTAATGCTCTGTTCGATAATCATTATCAATTTATCATTATGATATATATGCAGACAAACAGCATTGTTATAATATTAATTATTATTGATTCATTTGTAATTATTTCTTTATGATATATGTCAAGCATTGTGAATTAGAATAGTGTTTTATGTTATTAATTATTGTGAATGTGAATTAGAATTAGAATTTAGTGATGTTAATTTAAACTTTGTTGAATTTGAAAGGAGTTTTTCTTCAATGAAGCATGTGAAGACGGAATTGCGTAATAGGATGGGTGATGGATACATGAATAATTCTTGCATTTGTTACATCGAAAGGGAGTTCTTTCAAGAAGTTTCGGTCGAAGATGTAATGCAACGTTTTCAAAAAAGGAAGACTCGTAAGGAACAACTATAGGTATTTTTTTTTTAATTTGCAAAGACCGTCGTATTTATATTATGTTTTTTTAGTTACTAATGAAGTAGTTATTTATTAAGTCATATTTTTTTTATTATGTGATGAACCATATGTCGATACCCAACCCGAACCGTCGAACCGACCCGAATTTTTTTTTTATGTCCGATCCAATGAGATTGGACCATAAAAAACAACGAACCCATTGGAAAAAAATCCTGGATCCGCCACTGCTTGCATGTTATTATATCAGGATATGACTTGCAACATATTGAACGGAAAAGGAGACAAAAATGCAAACGGGAAATACCTGGATGTCAAACATCGCATCAGGACTGACAGAATATCCTGTTTTTTCTTTCAGGAGTGACACAACCTTGAGTTTGTTGATCCTTTTTGCAGCTCTCCACTCACTCTGGAGATCCTCATTATCTGCAAACTGTGAGAGACTTCCCTCAATTAAATCAACAGTTTTTATCTGAGTGTTACAACAGTGAAAATGCAATATTGAGGCAATAAGTTTCAAATGACAGCTTTGAGGTTCGGATGAACAATGTTTTTCATATAATTGAGGTGCAAATTATTTTTTTCCTCATTAGAAACATACATAACATATGCCTTTTTCTATTTGGAGTTCCACTATAATGTACCTTACGCAGTTCTGCCAATTTTTCAGTGTTTAGTACCCAATCTTCTCCACCTGTCCACTTGGTTATGATTGTACTGAGGTCTGGATTGCAGTAATAAATCCATCTTCTTGGTGTCACCCCATTTGTCTTGTTTTGAAACTTGTTAGGCCAGAGCTGCCACCATGGACGGTTTAATATGTGTGATATTAGTAATAGAAGGCAATTTCAACCTATTTTTATATAAATGGGTCAATTTGATTATTTTATATCTCCAAGGGGCAAATGGGTTAAGCTACAAGATTTAATAATAAAAGGAAACAGGTCATACCGGTTGAAAGTCATCTGAAAGTGTCTATGGGTTGATGCAACCTGGACCAACCCATTTTGACCCGCACTAAAAATTTACACCTTTGACCTGCACTGGTTTAGACCAGTTACCCAACCCACCTGACCTGCCCATTTCGCCACCTCTAGCTATTACCATAAAGGATATAATATATTTACCTTATAGAAGTCATTGAAAACATCCTGCTTTACAATCTCACTGTGAATCTCAGCAACTCCATTGACAGCATGTCCACCAACAACACATAGATTAGCCATGCGGACCAATTTTGGTGGTATGGGAATAGGTGGAAGATCCACCTCTTTCTCATTGTTTTCAACAATTTCATCTTCTTCATCAGCAAGGGAGCCATTATCCGAAACCTTTGACATTTCACTTGTATCGATGGCAGACAACTCTTTTGGTTTAATAAAAAGATCAGCTATGGAGGATGGGAGCTCAACATTTTCTAGAATTCTCATAGCATTCAACTTTTTTTCCAACAATTCAGGATCTGATTTACCAAACTCTGCTACTATGCCATTGATCAACTGTAAGAAGAGCATACCATTAAGATGAATAAATGTATTACTATTATACTATATAATTTCGAAATACTTCCTTTTGATTTACCTCCTCGTCAATCATTTCTATGATCTCCACGTGCCGTGGGAGAAGTTTTTGCATGAGTTCTAAACTCCATTTCTCCAGTGCCTCAGGTAAGACGGTATGGTTGGTATAAGCCACCGTTCTGACAAATTTCCAAGAGAAAATCAACATTACAAGAACTTTGGTCGATTATGAGAAATTTCCATTATACTGGATTACTGGTATGTGTCATAACTAATTCTAAAACCTATACTTCTAAAGCATACACTTCCTATCACTTCCGCTCTCAAACCCACAACTAAACAAACTCTTAACTATACATGAAGTGCCCTGTTTTCCATTATATATTTAAGGATGAAAAAATGTATGAATCATTCAGTCAGTCATGTTGAAATCCGTCATTCTTTTTATTAAAAAAAAAATACAGGAGAAGTGGCAATATTGTTATACTAGTTATATTATTTCTGTAATCATATTACACGCATTAATTATTTATAATTTTTAACAGAAATGGAAAAAAATGTTAGAATTAAACAATTTAGGAGGTCAAATGCATTACAATAGACTTTGGACAACGTTCAACCCATTTGACTTATTCCTCATTTAGCTAAAATTAGTGAAATTTAACCCTGTTTGAGATAAAACATGGCCTAAATTTACATACGTAAATGGGTTGAAATCGTCACTTTTACAATAAAGGAAAAGTGGTTAAAGCCAGGGTAGGCATGAAGTTTAGAAATAAACGATGGAAACAAAGAACATCTAGAAGATTGTGCATCTAACAAAATACCTTTGGGTGATATCCCAGGCTTCCTTCCAGCTAATTCCCTTCAAATCAATCAATATTCTCATCAGTTCTGGAATGCAAAGTGTAGGATGGGTATCATTCATCTGCACAGCAACCTTCTCTGGAAATTCTATCCACAGCACATTTTCTCCAGATCTCTTTTCAAAAGATTTGATGATATCTTGGAGAGAAGCAGAGCATAATGTGTATTGTTGTTTTAGCCTGAGGGTCTTCCCTTCCAATGAATCATCCCCTGGATACAGTATATAGCATATCTGGTGACAGATGAAAATCTTATATTATTTTATAATATATAGGTAAACTAATATCATATATAATACAGAACTCTTTTTAAATAAAAAAAGTGTGAAATTTAAGTTTTCAGAGAGGAGTTTGAAGATCTAAACATTTCAAAAGAGTATTTCTTCCTTCACAGAAATGAACATTGCTTAGTTCATCTAATGCGAATGCAAAAGGGTGCAGAAAACAGCAGAAATAGAACGTGGTAACATTTTTTTATCATTTATCTGAACCTTTTCCGCATTTGCTTGGCTTTCACATGCTTTAGTGTGTTCTCCAGAATTAAAAGCAGACAAATCAAAATCAGCTGATGGAACTTTAGTAGACCATAAACGAAGATTAATTGTAGTTTTTGTTTTATATCCTGGTATGGGGACATCATGTGCAACCGCCACAATATCTTCACCCCCAATCCACCGCTTCTTTCCATCAGAGCCTGTGACAACTTTCCCATAGAATTTTACAGGATAGGAGATGTCGTTTCTCATAATCTCCCATGGATTTCCCATCTACAGTAAAAAACTGAAGTTAATTTACAGGTATAACAAGTCAATTTTTTCAAAAGGAATAATGGGCCAAACATACCTCAAGCCAGTTTTCAGCAACCTCCTCCTGGCCTTCTTTTGTTATTAATTGTTTGAATAAACCATACTTGTATCTAAGCCCATAACCCCAAGCTGGATAATTTAATGTTGCTAAAGAGTCCAGAAAACAGGAAGCAAGCCTGCCAAGCCCCCCATTTCCTAGAGCAGCATCTGGTTCCTGTGAATGTTTAACCCAAAAGGTTAATAGACTATCAACAAATGGATTCTATATTTGCAACTAAAAGGAACATACACCCAGAAATCAGAAAAACAAAAAAAAAAATGGATACAACATCTGCACACAAACATGTCTATAAAGATAAGCGTAAAGTGCACCTAAATGCAAATATATAACTGATTGCAGAAAAAAATTCACCTGCGAAACCACGTTCTCAAGTTTGTGGCCAAGCTTGCTCAAAGCTTCTCCATAAGCACCACTTAGCTCTAAGTTACCAATTGCATTCAGTAGTGCTCTTCCCTACACCAAATGGTAACACTAAACTTTGATAAATTGAATTATGGTTGTGCTAAGAGTCTATAACTCTATATCTCTTTCAATTTAAATGATAAAAAAGAACACTAAAACTTTTGAACAATGATTGTTCCAAGAAAGCATTGGAAATTTAGGTATGGACGATACTGTAATGTATTTACACCGAGTCCTTTCAAATAGGCGAAAGATTAATGTAGATAAAACGTAACCATTATGGATTTTTTATGCTAACTAACATAACTATAAGACAGTTAAAAAATAGGTAGTGGTATAGCTCCTTCAATAACCAATGTAACAAACCTGTAAAAACTCCATAGACAGATAGTAAGCCTGCTTCACATTCATCTTTTCGTACATATCATAAGTTGCATTCCAATTAATTATGAGTGAATCACGTATGCTTTGTGCAGTGGCATGGTATGCCTTTGGGAGATCAAATCCCCCTCGAGAAAAGGATGATGTAAATTCTGCATGGTAAGTAATTCTTGATGCCACAGCTTCCGCGTCAGACTTTGATTTATCAATACTGCTTGCATCTCCTAAGCAAACAAACAACCAGTTTGATAACATTTCATACAAGGTCATAGCTTCAAACAAGTTTACCATACTAAATCTATAAGTATACATCTTACAGTCCTAGATATCATATAAACATACTTGTATTATATCGTGCCCAAATTTTCGATAGACTGATAAATACAAATTATTAAAACATAAACGCAGCAACACCACATTTCGCAACTTCCTCAAGTGGCAGGAACAAAAGGAAATCAAAATATGAAGTTTAGTTTATGAATAGTAGTTCCTACTTCTAAAGGCGCACATACGCACTGTATTCATGCACTATCTCCATTCTCCAGACAAACAGTATCAAACCTTCGATTCTTAGATCATATTCAGTTATTCACAGTCATTCATTCAAAGTTAAAACATAATTATAATATGTTCCTCACTTCCAAATTCTAATATATCATTCGTAACAACTCATCCGGAATGCTGTAGAAGCAATTCAATAACATCTTCCAGTTCAATTTCAGTCAAACAGAGCATTTACAAACCTAAATGACGTCACATATCATCAATCAAACAACTTAAGTTACACTAAACTCTTCAACTTAACTAACTTAAAGTGACGTCACATGTCAACAAACAATTATTATCAACTTAACATTTACCAAATCAATCACCAATCAAATTCATCTCTCACACACACACAATAATTGATAAAATGTAGCACTCGAACTGAACCGAACCAAACCGAACAGAACCGTACCTTGCTCAAGAGTGACCAGATCCTTAAGCTTAGGCTGCACCTCACACCGTACACAAAACCGCTGCTTCCTGTAACACGATTTAACAGCAGTGGTGAACAACACCTGATTGCTTCTGCTATTGAAATCGATTAACCTTGAAATTGAAGAACAATTGATTAATGTCGGTGGTGGTCTACCATCATGAGTTGAAACAGTAGCACTACAATACGCCATTTTCACTAGAGATCAGAAACCCTTGCTACTATGCATTAATGTCTTTTTTTAGAGAGAGAGAGAGAGAGGTATGAATGGTTGATGGTTTTGAGTATTTGGTTTGCTTTATTGGTGTTTACGTGAGTTGCAGAAGTAATCAAATCCCGAGACTCATGTGAGAGGCGCCAGTTTCGATGATGAGTCGTAGTCACATGTGGCTCGAGTGTTTTACACGCACAAGAGCGAGCTTCAAGTGTGGTTAGATTAACAGCCTTATTTCTGGAAAGATTAACGATAATGCCAACGGCAAAAAGGAGAGAGTCCATATAAAATCCTGTATACAAAAGTGGGTTAATTAGGCTATGCTGAATGTAAGGCAATCGGAGTTATGAGAGTCGAGAAATCATGAGACCTCCATTGCTTGAATGTCGTGTTTATGGCACATCGTTTAGTCGGGCTAAAATAAGTTATGCGTTGTTTGTCGGATATGACGATTTAACTTTGTTTTACTGTAGTATGTAGTAAAAAAATGGGTTTTCTGGAGTAAACACAAATACACAACTTGCCTTGATAACTTGTGTTTGCTAGTGTAATGTTGAAAGGGAAGCATTCTATATTCATTTCATTTGTAGTATAACCGGTCGACACGAGTAATAAATGTACTCTGTAGTCTTTCATATTTGGATGTTATTTTACATTACTGGGTTTTAACCGTGATATTTTTTTTTTATCCATTTTGTTTGGTGGGTTTATATGTCTAGCTCTCATACTCTTGTTATCTCTTTTATATGCTTGGTACTCATTGGGAAGACTTAAGTGAACTTTCTAATTCTTTTTTTTTCATTTTTATTGCCTTTTTTTTTTACAATATCAAGTTCCTATGTTAGTTTTTTTATGCCTTAGAAAACGCCATTTACGGAAGGTTAGAAAACATATTACATTGTTGATTGTTGTAATTTTCATTATATACAATGCACCTTTATTCTTTCTTTGCGTTAGATCAGTTACGTTGTTTATTGTAATTTCCATATACATAATGTATTATCCGTATCCTTTCTATGTTATGTTCATGTTGCATTTTGAGCTGCTCGAAACAGGAGTGTTTGTCACATGTAACACGTTGGCTCTTAACATTTACAACTTTACTTCATTTGAATGTACATAGACAACTTATTTATTGATTTTGTGTTGGCATTCTGAAGCCGATGTTTGTGTGCGCTTCTTCATCAGGTGGGGAAAGGGACAAAGACACAATCTAACCGCAACAAGAAGCAACTACCTTCAAGACATAATGCTCTCTACTTTTGTAACTAACCCTCTTCGATCGGTATACCATATAACTAAGACATGAGAACAATCTACCAAAAACAATACTAGATATGATATATGCTCCATTCTTTTGTAACTAAACCTCTTCGGTATATTATATAACTAAGAAACACTCTTCGATCGGTAGCTAACTAGCTATATATGAAATTACATAAACTTACATAACTAGACAGTTAAACAACTCAACGCTCTGCCATGAAGCGTAGGGCATATAACTAATTAAATACAAGTTTCAGTATGATACATGTTTGTATGTGTAATTATTATTAACATTACACTTTGATTTATGTATCTTATTTGTGATCTTTTTGGTGGTTGTTTGTTACAACTTGGAGTGATGATATTTGGTGGAAATTTAGGCGGTGTTTGGGATTGATTATTCAAAAAAGATTATGCGTTTTGGAAAAGCAGGGGTGGAGCTGCTTATAGATTATTGTGTTTTGGTAGCCTAAAAAACGTATTATCTGCGTTTTTAAAACGCAATCCAAACACTAAAAACTGATTATCTGCGTTTTCGAAACGCAATAATCTAAAAATCAGATTCAAAACGCAATCTCAAACACCCTCTTAGTCTTGAGTTTGGCATTTTGCTTTTGATCCGTAAATGGTGTTGATTTGAATGAAAATTACTTAAGACGGTTAACAAAATTAAAGTCTAGCAGTCCCATCTTTGAGACGTTTTGCTCTCAATAAACCCCCCCATTAACTCACACTAACACCGTTAGCTAAAACTCACAATTCTAGGCGATTATTCACCGGGTTTGAAAGAGGGAATCGAGACGATGATATTGGTATGTCCAATTGCTGAAATGAGTATGGTTCGATGGTTTAATCGTCAGTTCTGGTCATCCTATCCAATGAGAACATTAGCCTACAACCGACAAATCATGCTTATTTCTGCAATTGAATATACCAATATCATTGTCTCGATTCCCTCTTTCAAATCCCGTGAATAATTGTCTAGAATTATGAGTTTCAGCTAATGACGTTAGTGTGAGCTAACTGTATAACACCCTAAACCTTTTTAACGGGAATTAAGCAGCGGAAATACGAACTAGAAAATTTCTTGTTTTATAAAAGAATTCTCGTATATTTGGAACCCATTTCTACATGATATTATAGGTGTTTCATCCTTTGTTGTTTCTTATTACATCATATACAACTCATCTTTATTAGTTTACTAACCGCGACCCCGTACAATCCGTGTCCTCACTCGACTTCCAACCATTTCTTGCTTTGTGAGATAGACTAGACAACCTGCAACCATCACATAACCATTTCGTTAGTTCATTAAGTGACATCATGCATATATTCACAGTATGGAAATAACATCAACAATACTCAATGATCATGTCCTACGCCTTTTTGCAAGTTCGGATCCGATCTCCGGATCCTATCCTCCAATTTCCATGCATTCATCCTTACATACCTGCATCTTCGACAATACTACGATAGGACCATTTTCGTGTTGACTTGTGACCCCAAGCTTTGTAGCTACCTTACTTACAAGTTAACATTCCATATAAGAATACTCAATGAGGAATTTACCAATGCAAAACATTAGTGTTCTCTCTACACCATACATTCATGCAAACTCATTTAGCAATTAGTTCAATCTAATAAGTTCATTCCTATTTATGATCTTTTTGACCCATTAATTTATTTACTTGCATGAACTGGTTGTTAGGTACTTAAAACATACCACATAATATGATACTTATCCCCTACAATCAATACCCCATGATTAACGCAGGTTTGAACGATCCTACACCTTTTCTTGATTAATATGAGATTATTAATGTGCAGCATTTTTCTGCGCAGCTGAGTTCACCGGCTTATTTGACCCACTAGATGTCCAAATCAGATCTTTATGTCTGAAAATAAAATGTAGTACACTCGTAGAGCTTTCCGAGCATATAAGGCTCGTCCACATCGGAATTTTCTGTGATTTTATATGATTTTTGCCAGATCAGGACAGATTCAAAGCTAACACATTTCAGCTTGCTATCAATGCTGAATTTTTAACTTAACATGCTGTTTTGACCCGCTTAAGCTCTAAACTATCTTTCGATGTTTAAATATGAAATACAGTACGTTCAAATAGCTTTCCAACCATGTATAATACACCCTAAACGGATATGTTATCGTTCCATTACATTTGTTACAAAACTAGGTATTCTTCAACCTCTTGTTTCTTTCAACTTAGATCCGATTGTCCCATATGCCTACATTGTTGCATAGAGCACCATTCATGCTCACTAATCAACATCCTACATCTCATCAATTATAAATTACCTATCCATTCATGTTTTTCATTCTATACTTACACACGAGTAAAATGTACTAACCGAGAAATTAGTTCATGAGCCACTTACCTTTGCCCGTATGAGTGTTGTGTCCATTCCATTCCATCCGTTTGACCCGTTATCTTCCAATCCATGTCATTCATATTCCTACTTTAACAAGTCAACTTGCAAACCATTAGAACATATAACGGGTCATTCACCACCTTTAATACCTAAGTATTATTCACCCATCCCATTATATGTGTTCATAGTCATTTTACCATTCATACTAGTAATTTGGGTTAACCCCACCCATTTGACCCGAAATCACCCATTTGTGTCTAATGAAAACATATGGCTCATTTTCACCACAAATCCATGACATCTTACTTTTAACCCATATACATAAGTTTTGGGTTAATCCAACACATTTAATCCATTCGCCCAATTGACCCGTTTGGGCGATTCTCCCATTATTGACATACTTAACAATTTCATGACATTATGTTAACACAAAACAATTAAATCCACCAATGAGTTAACATCAAGATTATACCCACTTATCCATCCTTTCATTGTTACCATTCTTCATACACATAAGAATTCCAAATACATAAATGGAAGTTAAGTTTGTGAATTACTTACAAATGCGAGTAGAGGTCGAAACCATACCAAACGAACTCCGATTGAGATGATTTAGGAGTCCATGGAACCGTCTCACCGAGATCTACGAAACCTACTAGTTTCTACCGCCTGAAACAGCCACCACTGTTGCTGAAACAGCAAAACAGTGGACAGATTACCCATTTTCGAGCTGATGTCTTCTGGTCAGTAAAAACCCCTCTTCCAGGCCTTTAAATCAAAAACCCACCGTTGGATATGATCGTCTATGTGTGTTAAAGCTTCTGTAAAAATTTGAGAACGATCCAACGGTGCAATCTTCGGGAAATCACACTTTATTACAGGCTGAAAACCTAAAAACGGGATTTTCTTGACTTGGATGGTTCTCTCTCACACACACTCTCTTTCTCTTTATAAAATTTGGGGGAGAGGCATGAATGAACCAAAATCTATTTAACATACCTTTTATACTACCAAGGTTCTTCAATTGACACAACCTACCCTTGAACTTTTTAAAATATTTATGGGTAAGTCTACATACTTTATTAATATTCAAAATGTGTCAATAACATAATTCCAACATTAGATCTTAGTAGTGATTTATAATATGCTTCACATTTAGTAGATAATTCCATTCTAAATCACAATTAAATAACTTACCCAACACATGGTAGGCATCATACCAATTAAGTATAGAGTAAAAATCCCTTAATGCATAGTTCTATCAAATCATACCATCAAACTACATCCGCGTATGGATTCCTTCAAAAACATATTCCTCATGCTAGTTTTCTAACAATTACATCAATTCTCACATGTTGCTCACATTTCTTCTTGCATACAACTTCACACATCACCTAGGCATTTCGCCAACACTTGGTGTGCGTACAACATTCTAAGCACATTATACAAGCTTCTCATACATGCATTCAACTAAACACATAATGACCTTCAATCATGACCAATTTCAATATGAATCCTATCAAACATGAACTATCAACTACACTTTATTTCTTCCATTATATGAATTCTAACATTCATTCACGAAACTTTCACAAGAAGCTAAACCATCCATTTCTTTAACTAGGTTAATCATTCTAGCTAATTATTTCATGCAATAGTACAAAATAAACATACTAATAAACAAGAATTCGGGTTTTGGGGCGTTACAAACTGAGGGTCCATTGATAGCAAAATGTCTAAAATGTGAGACTAGTGGAGGGAAAAAACTCAGGTGAGATTATTATCGTCCAAAAAGAAAAGGATTGAATTATTAAAATCCATTTTACATGTTATTATTTGTCACATGCTAAAGAAAATAAAAAATTACTAAGAGGCACATTCGCTCTTTATCCACACAACCGTGTTAGAGATGGTGACATATAGGGTATGTTTGGCAAGGAGCTTTTAAGAGCTTTTAGGAGCTTCAAGCTTCAAACTTTTAACAAAAAGCTTTGTTTGGTTGAAGGAGCTGGAAGCTTTTAGGTTAGAGAAAAAGCTCTACAGTGAAAAGCTACTAGTACTAGCTTTTAAGAAAAAGTTCTACTAGCTACAAGCTTTTAATTAGTAAATGACACAAATACTCATTGTATTTTGAAAATAAAATAAAAACCTTATTACAAGCCTTTAATTATACCCATTTTGATCATTTTATATATTTTATTAAAAGCTTCAGCTACTCTGCCAAACACCAAAATATATTTAAAAAACTTCCAGCTACCAGCTTACAACTTCCAGCTACCAGCCACCAGCTAGTTTTGCCAAACATACCCATAGTTGGATTTACAATGAGTTTCTTATTACTTTGATCTCATTTTATCACACACTCGACGAGTGTCTGATTGCATATTACATGTCTTAATGTTCGCAGTTTTCCCGCAAGTATCGAGGGATGCCCATTTATGAACTTACATGTTATCGGGTCTGTTGGCTCGTTTAATTGTTTGACCTGGGCCCAAAGGATATTAACTAATAGTTGGGCCGGTTTTGTTTGCGGGTTGGAGCAGGAACATTTAAGTTGAAGATAAAGTTTAATTTGAATTTGTGGGTTGAGCATTTGAGCTGCAAGGAATTCAAGTCGGCTGAGAAGATTAAGTTTGAATTTTAATTGTCATCTAAATTTGTTATTTATTGTTATCTATTTAGTTTTCCTTTCCTAAGTCAAATAGGTTAGTCAAATTTGTTTTAGTATTTAAGTAAGAGTCTCGATTTGTTTTTTTCCATTGAATTTATTTGTTTGCTTTGATATAAGAAAGAGTCGTGATATTGTTTATCATAAAAATTCTCTGTTCGCGTGTGTTCTTTATTTGATCCTATTGAAACTTTATCGGGTCATCATCCAAAATCCAATCTCAAACTCATAAAAAATGGCTTGAAATATAAGTATTTACATTCTAACAATTCTATACTTTAAACAAAACTCTAAAAAACTACCATATCCAGCGTAATCCTACTCATTGCCTACAAGCTATTGACAAGGTATAGAGAAAGTGAGATATAGACAAACAATTACCTCTATCTTCAAAGATAGAGATATTGCTTTCAATAAAAATCCCTAAATTCAAAACATAATACTCGGATAAAAATAAATAAAGGCACCTAGGAACTCAAATCACTAAAGAACATATACTGTACTAAAATATTCTATGCAGGCTACCAAACATTCATTTGAAGAAAATGTATAATAGGTAGAAAACATATAAACGCACGTGCAAGTGATAAGATAATAAGGCCACCCTCCACAAACTATGATGGATTGGCCTATAGTATTCCATACTAACATTTTAGCTTACGTTAGTTTACACTTTCATTTTTGTTGTAAAGTGCACTCCCGTTAGCATAATTATAATAAAATTTTAAGATAACAATTCACCTCCCCTCTAGCTTTCTACACATACGATATCAATTACTTAGTTGATAATGATAGTCTGCAATGTAAATATCAATGCACATGTATATATGTATAGCACTCGGGGGCAAAAGTAAAGTTATCTAATTTTAGCGTTATTTTACTAATTTCGTGAAAATAACGTTAAAAATGACGGACGGTTAATCATGCATCATGTGGTGGCGTTGATAGCCAAAAGACTAGGGGATACATGCACCAATCGGGTTTGTCCCGATTGCTAATTATTATGTGCCTTGTGTCCAAGACTTGATACAAAACCACAATCGAGCCGAGAGTCTTACTGGAAGCAGCCTCTCTATTCCCACGGGGTAGAGGTAAGGTTGTCTACATCTTACCCTCCTCAGACTCTATCTTAGCTTTTGCTATTGGTGGGATTAACTGAGTATGATGATGATGATGTATACGTCAAAACGAACTTCTTATATTACGACGGGGATGTGGGTTAAGGGGTTCCCAGTAGTGCGATCTTGACTAGTGGGTGTTGTTCCATTCAATGTGTCATGGTGATGTTGAAGAGGAAGAAGGGTGAGGGGTCACAATGTTTTTGTAGTGATTATTGTTGGATGTTGACAAAATGGCCGAGAGGTGTTGTTGGAGGTGTAGGTGTGACTTGTGAGAACTATGAGGGGGCCTTGTGAGTGGTTTGGTTTCCTTTTTTAATGAGAAAGAAAATCCATTTATATTACCTTAAAAACTAGGAAGAATTTTTAGCACCCGTAAGTGTCAAGTACCAAATTTTGATAAGTAACCTTTGAGACAAAATATGTGTAGTTAGATATATTT
The DNA here is from genome assembly GCA_032199755.1 of Ambrosia artemisiifolia. Lineage (NCBI taxonomy): Eukaryota > Viridiplantae > Streptophyta > Magnoliopsida > Asterales > Asteraceae > Ambrosia > Ambrosia artemisiifolia. Next base: position 37,665,203 of record CM063516.1, read on the forward strand.
TTTATGAACATAGGCAATTTTTCTTGTCACACATTTACAATCATGTCAAGAAAAAATTAACCTTTTTATAGTCATGTGATACAACAACTTAACCACATACCTACTTTTTCCTTGAAATTAAACTTCCATTCCTGCAACTCATACATAAATGCACATATGCATGTATTACTTATTTTATGATGCACAACTAAAAAAGTGATGCACAAGTGATTGTCGCGTAACCGACCTGTTAATATAAAGAATTTGATGCACGAATTCAGATAATACACAATTTACTAAGATAATTATAGTGATACAAGAATGATACAAAAAAGATCATCATCTTTATGGTCATACTATATACGTACATCTAATTGGATCTTTTAACACTTAATATGTGTCTTGCATCCGTTTTTATGATTCATATATTTCTTTTGAGCGAGGTGACCATATACGACTCGTGCATACGAGTCGGATAGCTCATGTTGAAAAAACTGAAAAAAATACAACTCGTAATCTCGTATACTTCTAATTAATAATTTGAAAACAAGAAACTAAAAGCATATTGGACCATTAGTGCATCACGTGGGGTTGAAGGAGCCACAGAAGGAAGCCTTGCAGGGTTAGTTATTGCTGGGCGTTGGAGCATTTGAAGAGCGAGGAACAAATGGACGTTCTCCAATAAACGAGTGAGTGTGAAAAAACATTATTAGTGAAGTGAAGGCTGTATGTTTTCTTTGGTTCAAAAGTAGATCAAAGTTTAAGTTGATAACTTAGGATGAGTGGTGTAAATTTATAATTATGTAATTTTTGGTTTGACCAGCCGGTTTAAAGTTTGAGCTATGTTAATGAAGCTTACTTTAAAAAAAAATAAACAATTTAAAAAAAATAAATAAATAAAAAAAGATTGGACCGTTCATAAAAAAAATACATCATCATCTCTACTCTTCCCCCCTTCACTCCTTCAGATTAAAAATCCGATCAAATCAATCATCATCATCATCATCTGCTGTTATAACAACAGATACGTGTATCCCAATTCCTAAACCCTAATGTTCCTCAAATGAAACCAATCCAATCCAATGCATTTGTCTTACATAACACCATCCAATCACAATCATCGGATCATAACCCGCACCTGTAATCCGACCCGACCCGATTATAATGAAACCCTTACTTACAATACTAGTATTAGTATTATTATCTGCATTGAAGAACATCGATCGGAGGAAGTTAGATATTATAATAATAATAATAGCTAGGGTGTGTTCCTTGATTATCATCATCATCAAAGGAGGAGGATATTACTGTTATAATAATAATAATAATAATAATGCAGCTACAGTTTTCACCTAGTATGAAAAGTATAACGATATCAAGTAGCAGCAATGGATTTTTTGATTTTATGAAGGTTAAGATTGCAGCTCGTCATATTTCGTACCGTACGCTTTTTCATGCAGTCCTTATTCTCGCTTGCTTCTTACCTTTTGTGTTTATTGTTACGGCTCTTGTTACTCTTGAAGGTGTCAACAACTGCTCCTCTTTTGGTACATTTTACTGTTCTAGAGCTTCATATTATTGTTATTATTAATCTTGTTATTGTTGTTGTTGTTGTTTATCTTCCATTGATTATTGTGGTGTATGTTGGTGTTTCTAGCTCTTGATTAATGTTTGTTAGTTGTCAGTGTTGTAAAAGGCGGGCTAGGCGGTCGCCTAGGCAGCGCCTAGTCCCTAGTCGGCCTTCAATATAGGAATACGGGGCTAGTCGAAGTTCTGGGTGTTTTGGCCATTAGACGGTCCTAGGCGGTGGTTTGATTTATTTATTTATTTTATTTTTTTATTTTTTTTAATTTCTAAGTATTTCTTAGTATTATGTGTATATATCTAAGTAATTCTAAGTATTATGTGTATATATCTTAACATATTTTCAAAAAACGCATAAATTTGTGTATATATAAATATATAAAATACGTATAAAAATACCAAAACGCCTAATTTCGCCTAGTCCCGACTAGTCCCTAGGCTGGACCTCACCGCCCGCCTAGCGCCTTCTGCAACATTGTTAGTTGTTTAGTTTGTAGAGTTTGATTAGTTAGCCTCCAGATGCTCGAAAAACATATTTTTGTTAACATTAGGTTAGATAAGAAACAATATAAGCTTGTATGAGGCGTTTAAGTAATTAAGTGTGCTTGTTAATTTATGCTATGTCGTCGAAGGCGCTAGGTACTTAGGCCATGGCTGAAGCCTAGGCGTAATGAATGGTTTGAATTGGTTGTAAGTTGATCATGGCTGGATTTAACAGTTATTGAAATGTGATTATCTTGTGACATACTGATCTTGCTAACAAGAACACTTTGTGTGTTCAGTTTAGAAACGATGTGACTTTGTATGAGGCATATAGTGTGTTTGTTAAATTATGTATTGGGATTTCTTGCAACTAATGAATTGAATGGTTTGAATTGGTTGTGATATTTTTCACGGTGGGATAGAATGATCATTGAAATTTGATTCTTGAACAATTGTAGTTTGAATATCTTGTGACATATTGATCTTGCTAGTTGCTACCCAGAACACTTTGTGTTTTTAGTTTTTCCAGGCATGTATGTAACTTCTCACGGTCTTTCATTTACCCGTGCTTCTAGTTTGAAAGGCTTTTGAAAGTTCAGTTGATAAACAGTATGTTTCTTTTGAAAGTTCAGTATGCTTCAAATCACTTGTTTATGTTACAAAACCGTTTTTGCACTTTACATTCTTATTGGGAGGACAAAATTACCATCAAACTTAACACTTTGTATGTAGAGTTCACTATTTTCAGCTTATGAAATTACTTTTTTTTGTTAGGTAATTAGTATTCATCTCTCACTGTTCTCTTGCCTTTCTTGTTAGTTTCTTTGACTCTGAAAATTGTCAAAAAATAAATAAATAAATTCCTTTTAGAGAAGTTTGATGAAAATTAAAACCTGATTTTCTTCTTGAGAACTTGTTAAACTTATTCTTCTAATTTTCTTTTTTGATGCTTCGTAATCTTAGTTGCTTTCTAAAAAGACATTGTATGGATGTTAACTTTGTTCCTTAACAACTGATTGTAAAATACATTCTTCTCATTAATTATTTAATATTTAGTTCATGCTTCAGATTGTTTAGGCAGGCGTTTGGGACCAAAGCTTCTAGGAAGGGGTGAAGACTCAGGGGTAAACCTTTTACACATTTTCTTTATCATTTATTTGCGTTTTAAAGCTTTATACATATGATAACTTGAACATTTCTATGTTGGTTAACGCAGAGGCTTGTTAACGAACTTTACAAGACCCTTAACCATGTGAGCTCAGTACAAGTCCCAAATGACTTAAAGCTCCCTGAAAACTTTACACAGCTTGTCACAGAAATGAAAGACAACAAATATGATGCAAATGAATTTGCTGTTATATTGAAAGGAATGGTATGTTTACTCACCATGGTATCTATAGTTTTGACCTTTGGGCACTTTTGTAAGTATTCTTTAGGAAGCTTACTAAATGAGATGATCTTTTCGGAATAGTTTCTTTATTGATCTTCTTTTCATTGAAATTGACAGATGGAAAGATCTGAAAAGGAAATTAGAGAATCTAAATTTGCAGAATTAATGAATAAACACTTTGCAGCAAATTCTCTTCCAAAAGGCATCCATTGTCTCTCTTTGCGGTTGACTGATGAATACTCCTCCAATGCACATGCACGAAGGCAATTACCTTCACCAGAATTTCTTCCAGTTCTTTCTGACAACTCATACTACCACTTTATATTGTCAACGGACAATATCTTGGCAGCTTCAGTTGTGGTCACTTCAGCGGTCCAGTCATCACTAAAACCTGACAAAATCGTCTTCCATGTGATAACTGACAAGAAAACTTATGCAGGCATGCACTCCTGGTTTGCTTTAAACCCCAATTCCCCTGCAATCATTGAAGTAAAAGGTGTCCATCAGTTTGACTGGTTGACCCGAGACAATGTTCCAGTTCTTGAAGCTGTGGAAAATCATTATGGAGTTAGGAATTATTATCATGGGAATCATGTAGCAGGGGCAAATCTTAGTGATATCACTCCAAGATTCTTTGCCTCAAAATTGCAGGCTAGAAGCCCCAAGTACATATCGTTGCTGAATCATATTCGCATTTATTTGCCAGAGGTAATCAGATTTAGACGGTACACCTGCTTTTCTTTCTCTTTGATTAGGAGTGTTGATATATGTGCTAGCAACATTTTAGTTATAGTGCTAGTTCTGTTCTTCTCAAATGTAATATATGAAGTTGGGGTGGAAAAATGGGCGGGTTGGGTGATGGTTCAAACTTCAAAATGGGTTCCGGTCTGAACTAGCACTTTTTATTATGTTTGAACCAGATTGAGTCGGGTTGAGCTATGAGCGCATTTTTCGTTTTATGTTTATTATAGATAACTAACATGTTAAGTATGATGTAAAATTATAAATTATGATTGGAACAAAGAATGTTTTTGGAGGTTGCGCACATTAAAATACAGTATGGGCCACTTTCGCCCCATTTTCTCTTTAGCTAAGTTTTGTCTTTCAACCCATTTGTTCTGTTAGTGATAAAAAACATACTCAAGTGGACCCAGACATAAGTACATGGATCAAAATATTTTCAGTGCATCCTTTTTTTTGTCTGGCCAGCTCTTCCCCAATCTTGACAAAGTGGTTTTCTTGGATGATGATATTGTAATTCAACGTGATTTATCCCCACTTTGGGAAGTTGACCTTCGTGGAAAAGTCAACGGAGCAGTTGAAACCTGCAAAGGTGATGACACGTGGGTGATGTCTAAGCGGTTCAGAACCTACTTTAACTTTTCTCAGCCGTTAATATCCAGCAATTTGGATCCAGACGAATGTGCTTGGGCTTATGGGATGAATATATTCGACTTGCGTGCATGGAGAAGGACGGATATCAGAGAAACATATCATACATGGCTGAAAGAGGTGATTTCACCGGATGTTTTTACCTTTTATTTTCTCCCTTTGTAGTCAAATGTACAATCTTTGTTCATACTCAACTATTTTTCTGTGTTCAGAACTTGAAGTCAAATTTGACTTTATGGAGGCTGGGTACTCTACCTCCAGCCCTTATTGCATTTAGGGGTCATGTTCAGCCCATTGACCCGTCTTGGCACATGCTAGGCTTGGGCTACCAAAACAACACAAGTGTCGAGAATGTAAAGAAGGCGGCTGTAATCCACTACAACGGTCAGTCAAAACCATGGCTAGAGATAGGCTTTGAACATCTTCGCCCTTTTTGGTCAAAATACGTCAATTACTCAAATGAGTTTGTCAAAAGTTGTCACATCTTGGAGTAGTTGTTACTTCCTTAAGGTTGTGTGCATAAACAAAAAAGAAGACGAGCAATTTTATCATTAATGGCTCGATCTGTTGCATTAATTCTTTTGGTCTGTTACACCACCGCGCTTTCTTATAACAATTAGGATATGATATAGCATAAAGATTTTTTTTAGCGCATAGATCTTTTGAAACTGCTTCGTCATAGAACCCTATTAGCCGGGAACTTTATTCGTAGGCTATATGTTTGCCATGTCGGTCATTGTCGTGTATGATACTCGAGATACATTTTTAAAATGTGCAGTAAATTCTTTTTTATATATATTTCCAATTTTTGAAAATTGGTTTCCTTTCTCATTGTTGTTAAACTTGTGGCATGAATTTGAAAGGAGATGAGTCAACTCAGCAATACCTATCTGCTTTGTACTTTTCTTTATTATATAATGTGTTATGATTATTGAGAAAACATAATAATAAATGTATTATTTGTTTGGAATTTGGTAAGTTGGGTGTGACAAGAGACCCACTATATGAGTGTAGGATCTTATGTTTAGTGGTTGGGAAGTATTTCTATTGGAGAGTAGTAATAAAAAATATAATTATTATATATATAATTAAATATTTTAAATTCTTTATGGAAAACAATTAGTAGTTTATTAATAAATAAATCAATTAATTATTTATTGCAGTTTGTACATGTTGGGGCAATAATGTACAGGGAATCGACTTTTATAGTTAGAATTACTTGTTTTGTGCCAAAAGAATTGATTTCACATGCAAAAGGTGGGGATTGGCATCAATCGTGCTGGTTTATAATTATTGGATATTATGAACACTAATTTAATAAACAATTAAATGTTAAGCATGTATTGTACAACGTGCTTCACATCTTTTCACATTCTACAACATTCTCATGTATGAATATATGTATAGAGAGAGTTGGAAACAAATAAAAAAGAAAAAAAAAATACGTCATGAACTATGAAGTGTGTTGATCTCGCAAATTCAGTAAGAAGTTAAAAATGGTTTAAACCATAAAATGCTAGACTTGTTTTTGCTAAAATACACTTCACACACCTTTTTTTTTAAACTCAAATGTCTTTTGTATTCTTCAATAATTTTTAAAAAAATTATGCCATTAAATCTATATTTGAGTATAGTGTTGTTAAATGGTGCATCTAAGTTGTCTAACTATAACAGTGCGTGAAAGCTAATTGTAAAGATGTGTTCAAACTAATTACAATGGTGAGTCTAATATACAATAGTGTATCCAAGTTGTCAAATTTGACACATGGACGAATTGTATTAATATGACGGTGTGGCTAAAACCATCTGTAATTTAATTACGTATGCTGTAGTCTTAAAATACACGTGTTAAAATACACGTGTTACATCTAGATCTCTTTAAGCTTCCAACATATACATTACTCTACACAATTTCTACTAGTATATATAGTTAGCTTTCCTTATGCTAATGATGTATTCATTATTTGCTTACTAAATATTTCCTAACTAAAACATCAAATAACATAAGTCTACTTTTAGAGGTTATCATTCTTGTTTAGTAGTATTTAAATATTTTGAAAACAAAGGAATTTAATGAAGTGTTTTGTTTTTTTTTTTTTGTTTTTTTTAAGAAGAGATTTATCAACATTCATCATCTTCATATAAACAAACTCAAAGTTGAAACATTATTTATCATATATAAAATAAAATGAGTTCATAAACAATTATCCATAATTATCCTAATTTTTTTTATCAAACCAATCATTCTAATCATAATAATTTAAAGGTCTAATTCTTTACTACTTAGAGCATCTGCATTGGTGTCTATTGCCTCTCATAAACGTTGAGATAAAGTAGAGATGGTTGAAGTAGACGAGAGAGGCAACAAACGTTAAAGGAGAGTGAAAAATCTGTCATCATATAATTATTCATGTAAAAAAGGGTTGTTTTGTGGAGGACGGAGGAGAGACAAAGGTACGTAGGAGGCTTTTGAGTTCGCTTGTTTTCTTGCTAGAAAAAAATTACCACGATAGCTCGTGAGCTTAGATACGCTATCAACACATATAAAAATGATAGTATTTTATTAACAATCCAAATTAAAAATGGTAGTTTTATGTCATCGAAGAAATACAATAAATCATTTAAATTTCTCCTTTTTATTAATATTTTAGGAAGGTTTCTTTATTTTACTCATATGAATCTATTTTAAGCCAATCAGGTAGTGGTGAAGTGGTTCGATTCTCACTCTTCTCATTATTTTCTGTGGCATCTAGGTAAAAAGCAAATACGTGTGACGCTGTTCGACTAGGATTGGAGACGAGGTTTTACCGATTATCCCACTGTCGTGCCTTCGGGCGGGTTTTCGCGGATCTTGAAGAGCTAATGGGCTGACGGCGGTCAAATAGTCGACCTTGGCCACAACGTCCGATATCACAGTGGTTGACACATCGTTCCTTGCTGTAAAGATGAATCTATTTTTAAGTTTCCTTGCTGTAAAGATGAATCTATTTTTACGTAGATATGATAATAACTCAAACGTTAGATTTATTCAAACAAAGAAAGCAAATAATTTTCTACTACGAGGGTGTTTGGGATTGAGTTTGGAAATGCAAAAGTGCTTTTGGTCAAAAGTGCTTATTGGCTTATGACTTTTTGAAAAGGAGTTTTAAAAAAAGTGTTTGGATTAGCTTTTGGGATGGGAAACGTCAAAAAGTCAATAGATTGTTATTTTTTTAAGTGTTTCGCTTAACTTATTGTGAATATTGGTTGTATGGGTGATAAATTTGTAATTTTTTTCCAAAAGTCAAAAGCCAAAAGCCAAAAGCTAGGATTTCTAACTTTTCAAAACAGTTTTTTCACCCTTAAAAAGCTAAAAGCCAAAAATCAAAACAGAAAGTGCTTTTGGGTTACACAAACAGCTTATTGACTTATTAGCTTTTTCAAAAAGCTAATAAGTCAATAAGTTGGTATGAAACTCAATCCCAAACACCCTCGTAGATAATAAGTTGGTATGAAACATTATTTTATTTGACCAAACATTAATAACGTTGCGTTATTATTTGGGAATATGATTGCGGTTCAACGCTATGTTATTCACTAATTCTTTAATTCATAATTGGAAAAAGTATAGTCTTTGTTCTTTACCTAAATCTAACATTGACACAAGTGGACAAACTCATCAATCAGTTTCTTAAGCTAAATCAGGTTTATTTCATTCCACTTTCAATCAATATTTTGCATCACCAAATTTTGATCTTATTTCTTTTTTTATTTTCTCTATTATTTGAGTAGATAATAAGTTCATTGGCTGTTGGTTGACCTTTTTCTGATCAGTTTTAGGTAATTTAATTTAGGATTTTATTAATTCTTTGAGTTTCTTGAAATACCCTTCTGAAAATGATTTGAAAGTTTGATGTTTTGGAGGCTAAAGGTTTATTATTTATGTGATTTTTTGAGTTTCTTGAAATACACATATGAAAAATATTTGGAATTTTGACATTATTTATGTGATTTTTTGAGTTTCTTGAATACCAATATGAAAAAAGATAGTTTCTTGAAATACCCACATAAAAAAGATTTGGAATTTTGATATTATTTATGTGATTTTTTGAGTTTCTTGAAATATCTATATGAAAAAGATTGTTTCTTTAAATACCCATGTGAATAAGATTTGGAAATTTGATTTTTTTGGAAGCTCAAGGTTTATTATTTATGTGATTTTTTGAGTTTCTTGAAATACCCATATGAAAAAGATTTTTTTTTTTTTAAATTTTTGTTGATAGTTAATACTTTCTTAATTGATTCTTGCCCTAAACAGCAATTTCTAGGGTTCAGTTGGTGGTTCATGCTTGCAGCTGTTCATGTATTGATTGGTAAGTTTTTTTTTTCTTTGTGTTTGTTTATATTTTTAATAATTGACTTGTATTTATTGTAAAAAGTTTGTTCTTTAATGTCAAGTGTATGCAATTTTTGGATGTCAGGAGTTGAATTGATGGGTGTAAATCAAAAGAAAGACCCTTTTTGTATAGCTACTTGGGTTGTTTGATTGAGATCACAAAGATTAAATACCGAACAAGTTTAAGATCTTTGGTGTTTGGATACATACAATTTTTGTTGAAGATAAAGTTGGAAGATGTCTGGAGCTCAAGATTCGTTAGAGATAAAGTTTCGTTTGATTGATGGATCGGATATCGGTCCTAAAAGCTTCCCTGCAGCCACAAGTGTTGCAACTTTGAAAGAAAGCATCCTTTCTCAATGGCCTAAAGGTTAGTAGTGTACTTTTTTTTTGTTAAGTTTTGTATTTAAACGTGTTTCTTTTCGTTGTAGAGTCTTGACCCTTGTAGGTTTGTTTGTTTTGAAATTCATGTATGTTTACGTCAAACGCTAAAGCTATTAGTTTTATATACAATCGGTCGGTTGTTACTGTTTTTATCTCTAGGATGCACCGAACGTATGACCTGTAGTCAAGGGCGGTTCTTCATTAGGGCCAGACCGGGCCTCGGCCCACCTAGTTTTTTCGTTTTGTTGTGTAAATTTTACCAAAAAATTCTGAACATTTTCATATGTATTTAGTCCGGCCCACCCAGATTGAGCCCGGCCATACCAGGTTTTACGTTCAAGATCCGTCACTGCAGCTGTAGTAACCTTTGCATGCATTGGTAGTAACTGTGCTGTTTATGCTTTTATATTTCCCTTTTTGGATGATTCTTTGTGATTTAGATTATCTGCAAACTGAAATCTTGGAAAAATGCTAGAATTCCTTCCTTTTTTTGTTAATTCTCACTATCGAGCTCGTTTAGTGTGTTATGACCGCAAGCAATATCGGAATCGTAAAATCTACCGAAAATCTTTGGGTGTAGAAAAATATCTAATTTATGATATTTTTTGTGAATTACAAAAGCTGAAGGCGCGCAACTACAAAAGCCATCCCTTTACTGATGGTTGCAGGGTTGTAATTTCGCCTTCTTATGCAAGTTGGATTGTGTCTTTTAAGCTGTTACTATGTGTAATTAGAAATGACAATCGTGAATGCCGATTTAACCCCTGTACACCCGTTATCCATCGTCTATTAAAATGGAGTTTCCCCCTGATATTTGGTTTAAACGATATTGAAACGAAAGATGAATATATTGTTGAATTTCATCTGCAAAATTCATGTTTCTTGTCATGAAATTGTTACACAATGGAAATAAAAGTGTGATCTTTTTTCTGGTTTGACAGATAAAGAGAATGCTCCCAAAACGGTAAAAGACGTAAAGATAATAAGTGCGGGAAAAATATTGGAGAATAACAGAACGGTAGCCGATTGCAGAAGTCCATTATACGATGTTCCTGGTGGAGTTACAACTATGCATGTTCTTGTTAGCCAACCACCTCAAGAAAAAGGTACGAATAATCTTTTTAAAGACGTATTACACAAAATGACGTTTGAGGGCGTTTGGATATATGTTTTCAAAGTGATTATTGCAAGTTCAAGAATCCGAATTACATGCAATTCTATCCTTGATTAAAAAAGCGTGTTTAGGTCTCAAAACTAAATAAGGTTTATTTACAACCAGAAGTTGCGTCTACTCAATCATTTTACATATCACCCTCCCACGAGCCTTAATTTTGACCATTTTTGATACATGAGGTGGCGCCTCAAGTCCTATGTGTTTTCTTGAGTGCCCCACGCCCTTTAAAACCAAGATTCTATCAAAGATATTATTAGCTACAGATATCCTCCACATTTCTTTTCTATATTAATTTCTTTTGTAAGAATTTCTCACACGTATCGCAAAATTTGAATATGTTGACCCTCGATAATCAGAATTTCAAACCAGTTTTTTCTAAACACCAAAAAATTTGGTTATTACTTAGCAATCACTTTTGCAGCACATCCAACCGCCTACTCTTGTCATGCCATCATAGCCTATTGTTTAGGCCATAATTTTACCTTATATGACATTTGAAGAAAGGGCAATGTAAATGTGGGTCCTATTCGCTTGACGTTTTATAATTGAAACCGGACCCATGCATTGGATAGAAGTTGTAAATCACTAAATCGCGTAAACAATTAACTTAATTGTTTCATGGAAATGTTTTGTCCTCTACAAGTTTGTTACAAAATCCACAAAATAGGTTTGACCCTTATACGTCAAAGATATATCGCTTATCCTCACGAGACCAAAACCTTAAAACTTGTTTCGGTAAACTTGACAGAAAAGAAAGTGGCGGATGATCCAACGATAAACAAGTGTGTATGTGTGATATTATGAGAAGCAACTCCAACCACAACCATTGCATCTTCAATTGCAGGTTGGTTGCGTATTCGTTTGAATAATTTTATTTACATTACTGATTTTTTTTTTCCAAAGTAAACATTTTTATGATTTTGTGGCAGATAAAGGTACAGCTAATGATTGGTTTGGGTTGAAGTTTACAAAGAAAACAGAAAAAGAAATAAGCAAAATTGGTGAGATAATACATTTCTATGTATACAGTTTGTTTTTGGGGTTCTTGTTTTGAATATTTTGTTATAAGTTCTGTGAATTTAAATTGGAAACATTTCATGACATTTGATTCTTCTACTGATGAAAAAGTGTGATTAGATTTGAATGAAAACAAATTATAGTTGCTTTTGTGTAATGTGTGCATTTGGAGATGGTGAAAATTTAGTTTTGGTCTATTGGTACTCGTGTTAGGTCGTTTCTGGTTGAGCTGTTTAACCCATTTAATTATACTAGATGATCTTTAAACCCTTCTAAAATTAGAATAACAAAATATATTTAGTTGTTTTTTATACAAATACATAAGTCTTGTTTGAGTTCATTAATTCAACCAATTAGACGTATTATTATATTTAGTCGTGTAGACAAGCAAAATCTTCTTTTAGTGTCATTTATAGGCCATGGAGAGTACATATTCCACAACATAGTCTAAGAGAGAGGTTTAGCTAAAGCCCAATCAAATTTTTTTATTTTTATTTTTAGTTACACCATAATGTGATGGTTAAAAAGAGGGGGTTATTTAAAGCCCAATGTTTATGGCAGGCCATCATATTAAACCACAATACATAGTTTGAGCTTTCATTAGACCAGATATAAATTTAATTCTTCACCATGTTTTTTCTCGGTAGTTCATTTGAATTAACATGTGTCCCTCAATATTAACGAACAACCAAGGTGAAAGGATATGGGCCCAAATGCATGTCCAAATTAGGATAGACCCATACCCAAGAAAGCCCAAAAACAACCGACAAGGAAGAAAATGACCAGCGGGGGACGGGGAGTACGCGTATGCGCACAACAACAAGAGCGTAGCAGTAAAGCGCACCATCAACTCTGATGAAGCTTGCCCAGAAAGCCTCGCACAGGCCAAGGACACAAAAAGTACAAAAGCCACGTACTAGAAGCCACGTACCCTGAAATACACATAAAGCCGATCGGCTTACACTGACGAGTCTAAAGTTTAAGCATTAGAAATACCAGTTGATGTTTTGTTTAAGGTAGCGCGCTCTATCCTGAGGCCTTTCCGACACGCTAACAAGTTCATGCTATTATTATGTGTTACGTTCTTATTTCTTTTTAATCATGTTGGTTATTATTTTCTAGTTTGGGTGTTAAATCTTTTATGGTTAGTAGAAGAGGGTCATATGTAAGTCGATGCATTTTATATGGATCCTACGTATCTCATGCAAGATTATTAGAAAGTTATATCTTTTATCTCCTAGAAATCATATTCTTCCTCATGTCTGCCATTCAAACCCTATCAGAACAATTCCAGTGGATCCCTTTCAGATTCACGATTGCAACTATGAAGAACACCCGTAATCAGAGGCGTCTCCAAAAATTTATATGCCCTATCCAAGCCATTAAAAATATGCCCATTTGGCTTAAACGAATTAAGTAATTTAAACTAAATTTTATGTACGATCAATAGTATAGCAATAAACATAACAAGTAGCAATATAATAGTATTAGAATGAGTGAAATTACATATTTTAGTACGCTGGTATCTAACCGACGATTCGTGAAGCTCTTCTAACATTCTTGCTAGCAAATTGGTGGATTAACTCTTCGTAGTTTATACTATCTAAGATTTCATTCTCGATAGCTATCATCGGTAACCCACTAAGCCTTTCTTGGGACATTGTTTAGGAGGCATAATTTCTAAAAAATAAATCCAAATTCAAAACTATTAACAATTACTCAATTACTCAATTATTACAATTAACAATTAAGACTATTAGGGCTACTTCAACAAAACCCCCAATTCTAAGTTTGTAAAAATTACCTAATTAAGTATTTAGGGCACAACAAAACACCTAATTGCAATTTGGAATCTCGATGATCTTTTGCAGCGCCACCGTATGAACATCATATAGCTTTTTTTATTTAGTATGCTAAATAGGTATTGAACTTATAATGTTATGGACTCTTGGGTAATTCATTTTTAAGTTTTAAATTGATTAATATTGGGCCCAAATTTTAAGTGTTGAATGAGTTTTATATATTAAAAAAAAACATACACACATATATAGGAATTTTATAAAAAAATGTGCCCCGATAAAAATGGGCCTAAGCCGGATAGCCTCCCGGCTTAGGCCATAGTCGGCCATGCCCGTAATCAAGATATTGACAAGGCTATCAAGGTTCACGACAAGGACAATTCTGATCTCCGAGAAATCCTGGCTACCATGATGAAACAACAAGACCATTCGATAAAGCAATATGGACAAATTTCTGCTTCACGAGGCGTATAGCTAGAACCTGGTGAATAAATTCAAAGGTGTGGAAAAGGGGTCCCCATAAACCATGAGTGATGAAGCAGCCAAGAGAACACTAATGACTTAATCCCTCCCATTCAAACTTCAAGGGTTGTTTGATAATTAGTTAACAGTGTATTAGAGTGTCGGGAGTGGGGCGGGAAGGGGTTTCATGGGGGGACACCGCCCCGGTAGGGCGTGGAGGAGGAGGGGGGGGGGGGGGAAGGTGGGGCGGGGAGTTTTGGCCGGGCGTGGGGGGAGGAGGAAGGACACGTTGGACTTTTTTATTGGGTGTTGAAGGTTACTGTTGGATTAATAAAAAATAAAAATTCTAAAACTAACCGTTGGCAACGGTTCAAAAAATAAAAATTTTGAAAAAATTATATATAAATACACACACACACAACCATATACTCTTCTACTCAAACTCACACTCTCATATTTTTATAAAATCCTCTCCAACCTATCATTTTTTTTAAAATACTTGCAAGATGTCGGACCAATCTTCAAGTTCGTTTGATGCGTTTGATCTACTCGCTTTGGACTCCTCATCCGACGACGGCGCGGAATTGATAATGGCTACCGTTCCGAAAGTCGTTGAAGCTATAGTGGATGATGAAGGGACCTCGGAACCCAAGCGTAGAAAGTATATACTTCGTGAACGACAAGCCGTAAATGATTTATTGGTACGTGATTACTTCTCGCCCGAACCAAGATACGATGAAAAAACTTTTAGGCGGCGTTTTGTATGAGTCGTAATTTATTTTAAGAATATCAAACGATTTAGAAAATAATTACGAATATTTCCAACAAAGGCCCGATGCGCGTGGTGAGATGGGATTTACCACATTGCAAAAAGGTCACAGCCGCGCTTAGACACTTGGGTTACGGACAAACTTCCGACGTAATGGACGACTATCTAAAGATGTCGGAGCGAACGGCTAGGGAAACTCTCCACTATTTTTGTTCGTACGTCATTGAACTATATTTAAAAAAAATATTTGAGAAAACCTACGTTTAGTGACGTACAACAACTTTTGGAGTTCCACGAAGAAAAACATGGTTTTCCTGGGATGCTCGGGAGTTTAGATTGTATGAAATGGGAGTGTGAACTTTGTCCAACTGCATGGCAAGGTCAACACTCAAGTGGATATCATAAAAAGCCTTGTATGATGCTTGAAGCGGTTGCATCACAAGATCTTTGGATTTGGCATGCGTTTTTTGGTGTGCCCAGTTCGTCGAACGATAGAACTATTCTTAATCACTCCTCAATTTTCAACGATCTTGTAAATGATGTTGCACCAAAAGGAACTTTTTTTCGTAAACGGGGTAAAATACAAGTACGGGTATCTTCTAACAAATGGAATTTACCCTGATTGGGCCGTGTTCGTAAAATCGTTTACACGGAGGACTACGTTAGACCCTAAGTGAAAAAAGTTTAACAAAGCTCAAATGGCTGCACGGAAAGACATTGAGCGAGCTTTTGGTGTTTTGCAAAAAAGATGACGCATTTTGTTTATGCCATGTCGAATGTGGGGAAAACCTCAAATAAGAAATGTGATGTACGCATGCCTTATTTTACATAACATGATTTTGGAAGACGAAGGGCGTGCAATATGCGAGTACTTTGGTGAGGAACCACCATCAAGTCAAGGTAACAATACTGATGAAGAAATAACGTTAAACAACCTGGAAATCAAGAATAGCCAAACACATCACAACTTTCGAGCGGATTTGGTTGATCATATTTGGAGTCTACCAAGACATTACCAATCCGACGATGATTAAAAACATGTTTGTTCATGTATTTTTTTAGTTTATGTATTTTTTTAGTTCATGTATTTTATTTTATTTCATGTTATTTTATTTTTTAGTTTGTAGTTTATTATTAATTATAATGTTTTTAATTATGTTTTTATTAAAATTGTGTTTTTTATTAGTTTATATAAAGAAAATTAAAAAAAATTCCACGTGGCGCTTCACACCCCCCCCCCCCCCCCTTATAGTCTTAGAAGGACTAAATACGACAAGAAGCAATTATGGTTAAAACCATATAATGAATCGACATGTCCAAGGGACACATCAATTGGTTTTAGGCGCCAAAACAAGCAAAGCATTAATCCATCTACAAGACACACCCATTCAACGACAATGCAACCAAGGGACGCGTCTGGTCATCAAGGGGTGTGATGATTCAATTATGTCTTTTACTAGTTTAGTATAAACATAGGGATTGTAATCACTTTGTATTCATTCATTCAAATAATATCATGTTCTTGCCAATTACATTCTTGTTGCAGTTAACAAAGTGAAAGTTGAGATTTTTTAAATCGATAACCCTTTAAAAATTAAATTACCAAAGTTTATAATTGTCACGACAACCTTATTTTTTAGATACAAAACAACTCTAGGTATTAACAAATAACATTCTTTTTATTTTATAAGTTAACGCTGATTTTGTACACCTCTAGTCTTACCTACCACACAAATGAAAAGGTTTTGAAAAATAAAAGTACACACCTGCTTTTGACTAGTAATGACCGCCACACAAATTACCTACCTTGAACTTTATATTTTTAACTTTAGCGTTTTTTTATTGAACAGGAAAAACTTTTGTCAGATAAACACCATAAAGAAGCTAGAAAGATACAAATACAACGCAAGGAATTATGTGTATTTGGACATGCATTAATTTAGTTAGAACTTTTTTTAGTAGTCAACAAATCAAACTCGAGCACTTACGAGACATCTACTAGACATATTGAGTACTTCGAGAGTAACCCAGTAGTTAAACATCAATTCCGGAGAAAACTCGGTAACCTACCCATCTGTAGAAACGGCGGTGAAAATACGGTAAAACCTGTCTGGCTCTAGAATCTCACCCAAGATTTTCTAAGTATTGGCATGAATTTAGTTAACTGTAAGTTATTTCTACAAATATAATTATAACAGAATCATAAATTTAGTTTTGATTTGGTATGTACAACTTCGCAAAATACTAATCATGTTTTCATAATGTCCCACTAGAGTAACTCCAAGTGTTTATTTATTTTTAAATCACTCAATCTTTTATTATAGCTCATTTAAAAGTCTAGTATCATGTCTGGATCCCCATCCTAGTGTGGAGTCTTTTCATGTTAGGTACATCACCCTAAGTTCAACGTAGAGACCAACGTAGGGTAAATTTTGTGGAATTTTCCATCAGCGTAGGGCAAATGAAGGTGCATATTGTTGGGAATCCGGTCACCATCGGGTCAAACCACGGCCCGAATCCGTCTAATCGATTTATTATAAAACCACAATTTTATATATTTATTTAACAAACATTAATGATCCATTATTAATATATTTATACAAAACTGAATCTTATTACCGGTCAAGTGATCCAAATGCAATACAAACAAACAATGTAATATATATCACAACCATAGTGTGTTTACATTCGTTGCCTTGACAAAACACCAAAAAACTGCACGGGATTAACCAACTCTTCACTAGTTATTACAAAAATCAAATTTCAAGATGTAATCTTTTAAACACCCGGTCTAAATCCTATCTAAAACACCTATAAACCAGGCACGCAAACTTAGGGGTAGAGTGAGAAAAGGTATCTTCGGATTTCGAGGGGTAGAGTAATTATGGGAGGAGACCCAAGTTTGCATGGAAGGGTGGGGCTTTGTCTTTGCCCATTTTCCTTGCAATCTTCTTTTTAATCAACATATTGGAAAAAAATGAATATATAAATATATAATCAAACTTCTATATTTACTTGATTGTTTAGGTTTTTTTTTTTTTTTTTTTTTTTTAAATTAACATGACATTTTAAATTTACTTAGTTTTGAGTGTTTACGTTATCGAACATTATTATACTATTTTACTATTATATTTAATTTAAGATTTTGTTATTTACTAGAATATTTTTCTTCAAAACATATAAGACCATTCGTATTCGTTACAGCCTATTCTCAAAGGACTACTCTCCTTCACACCCACCAGCCTAACCAAGTGACATGCACCTATATAAGTGGCACCAATAACAACCCACTTGCCTATCAAAATGTCAAGAGTAGTGAACCACCCCTCGTCACCACATGTCGCTCTACTCTCTAGCGCAGGTATGGGCCATTTGACCCCAATCCTCCGCCTTGCTGCCATGCTGGATTCCCACAACTGTCATGTTACTCTCATCACCGCCCAACCACCCTTCTCCACCGCGGAGTCCATCAACATTTCCGCTTTCCTAACGACTCACCCAAAAATCAACACCCTCACCTTCCAATTGATTCCTTACACGCCTCCCGACCCCACTACCGCCGACCCTTTCTTTGTCCAATATGAATCCATGTCTCGTTCCGTTCATCTTCTCACTCCACTCCTATCCTCCACATCACCACCCCTTTCCGCCATTATCTCCGACATTGCCTCGTCTGGAGGCACTTGCCAAGTGGCCGATGATCTCAACTTACCACTCTTTATCCTCTCCGTAAGCTCTGCTAGATTCACCTCCTTTGTCTTCCACCTTCCATCCTTACTATCACCAGAAACAAACTCCATAACCACACCCGAAACAACAACCCATATCAACATTCCTGGATTACCCCCATTCGACACCTCCACTATCCCACAACCTTTCTTCATACCAAACCACATTTTCACCAACCTTGTTGTATCAAGCTCCTTAGCTTTACGAAAAGCCACTGGCATCTTAATAGACACCTTCCATGAAATCGAACAAGAAACGATCAACGCCATTAACACTAGCAAAGTCACCCCTTTCCTCCCAATCGGACCTTTACAACCCCACAACTTAAAAACAGGAAACCACCAACCACTTTCATGGCTTGATCAACAACCACCAAACTCAGTAGTATACATTTGCTTTGGAAACAGAACCGCGTTATCCAAAGACCAAATAACCGAACTAGCAAAAGGATTGGAACAAACCGGGTTAAGATTCTTGTGGGTATTAAAGTTCAAGATAGTAGACAAAGAAGACACCGAAAATGAGGAAAGTTTCTTAGGTTCATTTATTCAAAGAACAAGAAATATGGGAATGGTGGTGAAGGGATGGGTTGACCAAGAAACAATATTATCACATGCTGCAATAGGGTGTTTTGTGAGCCATAGTGGATGGAACTCGGTGATGGAGGCAGTGTCTAGAGGGGTTCCAATGTTGGGGTGGCCTGGGGGTGGTGATCAGAAGGTGAATGCTGGGGTTATGGAGGTGGCTGGAGTAGGGGTGTGGGATAAAGGGTGGGGATGGATAGGGGAGAAGGTGGTGAAAGGTGAGGAGATTGCAGAGAAGGTAAAGATGGTGATGAGTGATGAGAAGATGAGGAAGAGAGCTAGGAAAGTTGCAGAAGAAGCAACTAATGCTGTTAAAGATGGAGGGAGTGGGAATAAGGTGTTGATGGAGATGATTATGAGCTTGAAATAATATTATTTGAATGTGGATGAAGTAGAAGATGAAGATGAAGGTGGTACCTAATATGGTTAAATAAATGGTTAAAATGAATAAGGCTTGAGTAAATTTATTTCTCTTGTAGCTTGTGTTGATGATGCATATGTATTATGGTTGGTGTTTGCCGTGTGTATAATTTATATATGTGAATTGAGTTAAATTTGTGGGAGTATAACTTTTGTGGTATTGATGCTAGTTTGTTACACTAATAGTGTGATGCTAACACTCGACATAGTCATAGAGGACACAAGTCAACGTATGAGGTCATCTTATTTTTTGTTTTCCGACATCTCTCTCATATTAGTGATAGATACTTATTCTTTAAATATTATTAGTTATCGTATTATTGACCAATAATTTTTTTATTTGATATACACTTAATTGTGAATTTCTTAATAAACTTATTTTTCTACTAAAAAACTACTATGTAAGCTTCAAAATATCACTAAGTTCAAATATATATTTGTTAGCATTAATTTAACAAAATATACAACAGTTATATCATTGTTTTTTTTTTCCAAAACATATATTGATGATTGTACATGTTATGAGGTAACGTTGTATTTCATTTAGCCTGTGTAATACACTGGTTTTTAAATAAATAACTTTTTTTAATTAATAACTATATAAAACTATTTTTATTCAACCTTTTTAATACAGGAATCCTAACTTTATATAAGATATAGAAACCCAGTTGGTTTGATAATCTGGATGTAGCTAGGTTGGTTTGGTGCTTTATTGTTTATGTAAGAGATGCCAAATCAGGCTTATCTATTTATTTATTTTCTATCTAATTTTTTCTTTACGATAAAACCAAAATTGACACATAATTGGTTTGAGTTGTAGTAGCTATGCAATGTATCACCTAAAACCCCATTACCTAGGGGTGTAAACGAGCCGAGCCGAGCCCGAGCCTGACTGGGCTCGGCTCGCTAGCAAAATTCAAAGCTCGAGCTCGGCTCGGCTCGAGGTGATTTGAGAATCTCAAACGAGCTCAAAAGCTCGGCTCGAGCTCGCAAAAGCTCGGCTATAACTTAGGCTCGCGAGCCCAATCGTTAAGGCTATAACTTAGGCTCGGCTGTAACTTAGGCCCGGGCTCGGGTTCGGGCTCTAGCTCGTTAAGGCTCGATTAGGCTCGCGAGCCTAATCGAGCTTTGTATCTAGGGCTCGAGCTCGGGCTCGATAACTAAACGAGCCATATTTCAGGCTCGGGCTCGGCTCGTTAATTAGGCTCGGCTCGTTCGAGCTTTTTACCGAGCCGCTACGTGTCATTTACACCCCTACCATTACCTAGTTTTCAACTGTATTAATTCCTTAGAGAAAAAAAAATGTTTTTAAAATGGGCCAAATCCTTACTTCATAAAGGACGTAATCTGTAATACGATTTCTCAGACGACCCTTGTATAGCAATCTATATGTGTTTTACGTTGATCGACACCCATAAAAATGAATGTCCGTATTATAATAGCACTATAACAACATAAAACACGTCGATCGTTATTTGAATAACATCAGTTCGTTTCGTTATCGTGCCACACTTAACATTTTATAGCATTATACTTTTTAAAAAAACTGCTATTTTAAGCTTATACTTGGACAGTGGTTTATTCAGAAGACCATTTGGACTGTTTTTTTTTCCTATCAATGTATATGTAACACCTTTTATCAGGCTGAGACTAAAATGTCACTTGTATAAAATCACATAACAAGCATAATTTCATACGTATTTCATTAAATGTTACGTAACTTAACATAAATAACTAAGCTCAATTATCACATTAACAACTATGACTTACATTTATTTAACGATTTTGAACTCCCTCATCTATGTCAAGATATTTTTATGTTTTGTTTTATTTTTATTTAAAAAAAAAAACTTTTGTACGTATTTTATGAACAAACTAGCAAGATATATACGTACAGAACTCATTATTGAAAACTCAATTATCAAACTTATCATGCAAAACGACATCACGTGTCACTTTTAGTTAAAAAGATTTGTCATTGAATAACAAACAAAACCTAGAGTTTTATTTGGTTTTTTAAGTCAAGACATTAATATATTAAACATGAAAAAGAGTTCACTAATTCAAAATCGCAAGCCCCATCATATCATCCATTCATCCATGATCCATCCATCATTGCATGTGGCTTCGATAGCCAACTGTTCTCTTTTCCTTCTCCAAAACTATTTACAAAACGAGTGAAAAGGATATGCAGTTAGAGGTTTTCTACATCATTTTCTATCGAAAATGCTTAGGCAACGGTAGTTTCTGAAGCGATTCCATCAAAAGGCTTAGGTAGGAAAAAATGCCAGTGGGAAAACTATTACCGACATAATTTCCTACGCAATTCCGACAAAAAAAGGTTACGTCAGAACTTTACTACGCATTTCCAATGGATATAATAAATAAAATACTCAATGATTATCTGTCGAAATGCGTAGTAAATTTAACATGTTTTCCAGACACCTTTTAATTTTGTCACTATATTGACACAATTCAATTGCGTATTGAGGGGGTTTCTTTTTAGGGAAAATGACCGATATAGCCCGTTGACCGGGCCATTTGCACAAATAACCCTTGCACCCCCCTTAGGAGAGACGGGACACGGCTCCCAATGAGCCTGAACCGTCTCCCAAGGGGGCTTACCGTTTCAGCCAACAGACGACCGCCACGTGGCGTTGTTGATCCCGAGGCTGTCCCTGCCGTCTGAAGCCGTCTTGGGAACCGTCTGAACCGGCTCAAAGTGTTTCGGGAACCGGCTTTCGGGTCTTTCGGGAACCGGCTTTTTCAGCCGGGTCACATTTTACAATGGTGACTCGCCGTCTCCCGAGACGTCGTCTCCGGTGAGTCCCGATGGTTCGACCGACGCTTCGGTGTCCAGGTCACCACCTATAAATAGCGTCTCCCGTCTCCCGTCTCCCGTCAGAACATCCAAACCACCACCACCGTCTAAAGTAGCAGCACTATCCAAACCACCACCACCACCGTCTAACAGTAACAGCACCACCACACAACCACACCGTCCACCACCACCGTCTAACAGAAATGGCACCCCAAAGATGGACAGAAGAACAAGAGATTGCACTTGTATCTGCTTGGCGCCACGTTGAAGAGAGCACCCACCAAACGAACAAATGGTTTCGTATCCAACACGAGTATAACCGGCTGGTTGGAGGGTCTGACCGGACAACGGACTCACTTAGCCGGAAATTGAATGATTTGACAACGAAATGTCAAATCTTCAACTCGTACCACAACGCGACACTTCAGGATGTACCCCGTGGCTTTCCCGAAGACACGTCAATTCGACACTCCAAAAGACAATATAAAAACGGGCAGGGCAAAGAATTTAAACATTTGTCCGCCTGGCAAATGATGAGGGATTATCTTAATTAGTTTATTTTGTAATCGAATTTTATTTAATGTTTATTAATGTTTATTTATGTTTTTTTAGTGTTTATTTATGTTTATTTATGTTTTTTTTATTAATGTTTATTTATGTTTATTTATGTTTTTTTATAAAAGTAAATATTTCGTTAATATTACAATAACAATATTATTACAAAAACAATAAACAAACTATACTATTACAACAAACTTCCCAAACTATACTATTACAACAAACTTCCCAAACTATACTATTACAACAAACTTCCTAAATTTACTTGCTAAGAACTAAGAACTTTGTTTGAATGGTGTATGTGCGCTACATAGACAAAGAACTCTTCTTGCAAATAAAATAGACTACCACATTGTCAATGCAAATTACACGGGTTAACCCACGCGCAGATGCAACAACAATCCAAGTAGTCGTACGCAGATGAAACAACAATCCAAGTAATCGGGCATTATTTTCGTAAGCCGGTAGGCTTCGGTTGGCAAACCAAAAAACATTTTGGAAGATGAAAGGTTTGGACGGTGCAAATTTTGTTAAATGAAATCCGGTATTTATATACAATTTTCAGACGGTTCAGCCGGTTCAGACGGTTCCCAAGACGGCTTCAGACGGCAGGGACAGCCTCGGGATCAACAACGCCACGTGGCGGTCGTCTGTTGGCTGAAACGGTAAGCCCCCTTGGGAGACGGTTCAGGCTCATTGGGAGCCGTGTCCCGTCTCTCCTAAGGGGGGTGCAAGGTTTAAGTAACAAAGGCGTCGAAAAGTTGTTGACGTACCATTCGTCATAAATGTTTATAGGAAAATGGACATTTTTCTAGTTGTGTTTGGGCCCTTTATCAACAAGATTATCCATTGTGGGTAGAGGTTACTGGGAGATTTATCGAATAATATTTTACCACATCAACGTCTACGTGGTACTAGTTAGCGGCCGGCGGTGGCTCGCGGCAGGGTGTTGTGGGTAACGGTTAGCGGGTTTTCTTTTTCCAAATATATTATATTTAACACAATTTTTTTTTAAAAAAAAAGCATTAAACTAAAAATAAAAGAAACATTCCATTGCATCAAAATAAACATTACATAAAAAGACATAAAATAAAAACATCAAACCATTATTAAAAACATAAGAAGACAACTATATTAGAAATGGTCCTCTCATAAGTCTCCAAGTTTCTTCACGTGGGTAGTTATCATAATGTATGGCTCGGTATTCATTACGAGCAATTTCAATCCAGTCTTCATCTTTTAAACCCGGGTTCGCGTTCATCGCAGCCATGTAGAACCCCTCAAATATGGTGCACTTCGCCTTCATGGAACAATATTTTCCATATATCATATCAGTTGAACGATGGTTTTCACCCATTCGTCGCTTGAATCGGGTGACAACCCCTTTCCAAAAACTTTTGTTTCGCTCGAAATCTCCTATCTCTTGTTGGCAAATATAACAATCCACCAAAGCGAGTTTTTCCTCTACACTCCACGTTAGTGGTCGCACACGGTTCATTGAGGCCGAGATTGGATTTGGATTTGGGTTTGCCATTTGTGATCAAATGGAAGATAAAAAAAATTGAGATGTTCTTTTTGTTAATCAAAAGCACTATACATATACATATTATTTTATCAAAATCAAGCAAAAATTTAATTTACTTAATTACTTTTTGACCGTTAGCCAGCTGCCAACGGCCAAGACTTTTGGATTTTTCACCCGCTAGCTCACGCGAGCTATGTCGCTTGGGCTCGCACGCGGCAACGGTCGCTGACTGTTGTTATGGGCCGAGCTATCCAGGTGGATCACTGGCTCGCAGCAGGCTGCTCGCGGACCACAACGGATAGTCTAAGAAATAACCCGAATTGATATGATTTTTCTTGTGGTGTTAGGCCCCATATCAATAAGATACAACCCGAATTGATATATTTTGATATAAACATGTTGAAATTGGCACCTCTATAAAGAATCCCATTCATCTTCTAATATAACCATTGGTTTCTTCTTTGCATGCCAGATTGTATAGTCGCGTACTTAAGTATGCACGCATATTGTTTTTCGGTAGTTGTACGTTTAGGGTAAATCATTATACAATAGTGATCGGGTGCATTTCCAAATGTTTTCAATAGTAACTTTTTTGTCTTTTAGTATTTTTGTCTTTTAGTTTTTTTTTTTTATTAAAAGGTCCAATTTTTATTAAAACATAATCGTGAAAAATTACATCAAGATAGCAGGCATGCGGGCAACAAGCTTCGCCGCCACCCCTTTCTGGACGGCAAACCCTAGCATACTTAAAACGAACCTCTGCCCCCCGGAGTCAAGACACTGCTATGAATAACCTGTTGGACTCTGGACAGGAAACGGATGGCTTCCGGTGCCAAAGAGCCGAAGGTATTAAAAGCCAGGGGTACAAAAACATGTTGGTTCTCCTCACAAGCTTTTGCATGCTTCTCAACTTTCTTCGCTTCTGCTTTCCGCACCGCTTGCCCTACTACAAAACCATTATCCCTCAAACCAACCAGGGGAAATACACATGTTAGGTCGACACAAACGTGTTTCCCCCCGGCCCACCCAAAGACAAGCAGGTTTGCTGGATGAGGGTGGATCTCCCTTCTGCGGGGTCCGAGAGGAAATTCACTGGAGCCTCCTTCTTGGCTGAGATCCCAGCCCTTCTTAAAATGTCCCAAAGAACGTCCCGGACCCAGTCATGCCTATATTTGAAACCAGGCAGCTCCTTACAATGGACCGCGTGTTCCCCGTATTTGTCCAGGCATGTCTTACGGCAAATCGGACATACTTCATCTTCATGGTACATGGGGATCACCAAACGATATTTAAGAATTGCTCTATATTCAACCCTAGACATGGTTTGGCTCAAACCTTCGATTGGGATAACATTCAAGAAATCTTGGGCATGGGGGCATTGCAAGCATTCAATCACTGCCTTTTGGCGGGGGGGATAGATCAAAAGTTACACCCAGGCTCTGTGCGATTTTGCCAAAAAGGGCATTCGCCAAAGTTTTCTGAAGCTTGGGGGGTGTCCTTGTTAGAAAAACCGCCAATATCAAAACCTGGGAGATAGTCATTTATCCTTTCAAGGGCCTGTACGTAGTCCAAATCCATGTCGGCAACCCCGCTATTCCTTAAGATGTGGTCTTGGAGATTCCAAGACTGAGCTCGCGATGCCACAAAAGCATCGGCAAGGATGCCAGTCGCCACCTTTTTTTTCTTTTGTCTTCTACCTTTTTTCCTAGCTCTCCTTTTGGTTTTACCGGTTTCCTAATGATTTGCTTCTTGCAAGGCCAGAGCGTACATGGTGAGAAGCATGAAAGTGGTTTCGTCTGCAGTTGTGTTTCGTCAGCGGTGGTAGAAACGGTGCGTCGGCGGATGTAAATTGACAGTAAATCGGTGACGATGACTACTAAGTTAGTCGATGACGATGGTGTGTAGTGGTTATAGGCAAGGTTGTAGAACTCGCTAGGCGCTAGTCGGCCGGTGAGGTATCGACTAGGGATTAATCGGGATTAATCAAGATTAATCGGGATTAATCGGATTGGATTTTTATATATATTTTTCCAAATTTATACATATATAATGTTAATTTTATATCTTATATGTATAAATTTAGAAGTTTAAGGGCCAAATATAAACTAGTGAATATAGATTGGGGTTAAATATTAAAATACCTAAACATAAATAGCCCTAATCACCTCCATATCGTTCACCATATCCCTTTTTTCCTCCCATTCATTCTTTCATCATACGGAACCATCAAACGCAACTAGGGTTCATGGAGTTTGATCGATTTTGGTTCTAAATCATGGATTATCATCCAATTTTGACGTAAGAACTTGTTTGATTTGATCGATTTGCTCCAGTTTTGACCCGTTCGAATTCATTTTTGACCTAATTTTGAGTTTTTAAGGTCTGACTAGGATGAATTTGGTCCGACTAATCGGTGATTAATCGGGATTTTTACAACCCTGGACCGCCACTGATTAATTTAGTGATTAGTTCAAAATTAATCAGTAAAGTGGGGACTAGTGATTAATCACCGATTAGTCGGTGATTAATCGGGATTTTTACAACCTTGGTTATAGGCTTATCAAGCCTCAAGAAAGCGTTTTTTTTTTTGTCGGGGTTGAGTTTTTTTTTTTTGAAGAACGGTGGTATTGAATATGTCTCGACGCATAGCGCACATTTTATTTTGCAAGTTAAAACTAAAAAGAACGTGATTTTTGTACTCCTATAGTCCTACCTACCACACAAATGAAAGGGTTTTGAAAAATAAAAAAATACACACGTCCTTTTGACAAGTAACGGCCGCCACACAAATTACCTACCTTGAAATTTATATTTTTAACTTTAGCGTTTTTTTATTGAACAGGGAAAACTTTTTGTCAGATAAACACCATAAAGAAGCTAGAAAGATACAAATACAACGCAAGGAATTATGTGTGTTTGGACATTCATTTACGGAGTATTTATTTATTTTTTGGGATAATTCATAAATATATTTCATAACCGCAAGAATAACATCATGATAGCGGGCATGAGGACAACAAGTTGCGTCGCCACTCCTTTCTTGATAACGAATTCTAATCTACTAAACACAAACCTATGCCTCCTAGCACCGAGACATTACTATGGACAACTCGCTGAACCCTGGTCAGGAAACGAATAAGTTTCCTATGTTAGAGAACCAAAGGTATTAAAAGTCACGTGGACAAATATTTAGCTTTCTTCGCTATGTCCATAAGAGTCAGGGGACAAACGAATAGCATTTATTTATATAATTCTTATTTAACATGTTAAATATTTAGCTTTCTTCTCTATGTCTATAAGAGTCGCCCCAATATCAAAACACTTGCCATATTAAAATGTCAAGCGCTACCGACTACCCACTATCACCACCACACGTTGCTCTATTCCCTAGCGCAGGGATGGGCCATTTGACCCCGATCCTCCGCCTTGCCGCCATGCTTGCTTCCCACAACTGTTGTGTCACTCTCATCACCGCCCAACCACCCTTCTCCACCGCGGAGTCCACCCACATTTCCGCTTTCCTAACGGCTCACCCAAAAATCAAAACCCTCAACTTCCAACTGATTCCTTACACGCCTCCCGACCCCACTACTGCCGACCCTTTCTTTGTCCAATATGAATCCATGTCTCGTTCCGTTCATCTTCTCACTCCACTCCTATCCTCCACATCACCACCCCTTTCCGCCATTATCTCCGACATTGCCTCTTCTGGAGGCGCTTGCCAAGTGGCTGATAATCTCAACTTACCACACTATATCCTCTCCACAACCTCTGCTAGATTCACCTCCTTTGTCCTCCACCTTCCATCCTTATTATCACCAGAAAAAACCTCCATAACCACACCCGAAACAACCCCCCATATCAACATCCCCGCATTACCCCCATTCAACACCTCCACTATCCCACCACCTTTCTTCATACCAAACCACATTTTCACCAACCAAGTTGTATCAAGCTCCTTAGCTTTACAAAAAGCCACTGGCATCTTAATCAACACCTTCCATGAACTCGAACCTGAAACGATTAACGCCATTAACACTGGCAAAGTCAAACCAAACCTACCCCCTTTCCTCCCAATCGGGCCTTTACAACCCCACAACTTAAAAACAGGAAACCACCAACCACTTTCATGGCTTGATCAACAACCACCAAACTCAGTAGTATACATTTGCTTTGGAAACAGAACTGCGTTATCCAAAGACCAAATAACCGAGCTAGCAAAAGGGTTGGAACAAACCGGGTCAAGATTCTTGTGGGTATTAAAGTTCAAGATAGTAGACAAAGAAGACACTGAAGAAGTGGAAAGTTTATTAGGCAATTCGTTTATTCAAAGAACAAGAAACATGGGAATGGTGGTGAAGGGATGGGTTGACCAAGAAACAATATTATCACATGCTGCAATAGGGTGTTTTGTGAGCCATAGTGGATGGAACTCGGTGATGGAGGCGGTGTCTAGAGGGGTGCCAATGTTGGGGTGGCCTGGGGGTGGTGATCAGAAGGTGAATGCTGGAGTTATGGAGGTGGCTGGAGTAGGGGTGTGGGATAAAGGGTGGGGATGGATAGGGGAGAAGGTGGTGAAAGGTGAGGAGATTGCAGAGAAGGTGAAGATGGTGATGAGTGATGAGAAGATGAGGAAGAGAGCTAGGAAAGTTGCAGAAGAAGCAACTAAAGCTGTTAAAGATGGAGGGAGTGGGAATAAGGTGTTGATGGAGATGATTATGAGCTTGAAATAATATTATTTGAATGTGGATGAAGTAGAAGATGAAGATGAAGGTGGTACCTAATATGGTTAAATAATTAATGGTTAAAATGAATAAGGCTTGAGTAAATTTATTTCTATTGTAACTTGTGTTGATGATGCATATGTATTATGGTTGGTGTTTGCCGTGTGTATAATTTATATATGTGAATTGAGTTTAAATTTGTGGGAGTATAACTTTTGTGGTATTGATGCTAGTTTGTTACACTACCAGTGTGATGCTAACACTCGACATAGTCATAGAGGACACAAGTCAACGTATGAGGTCATCTTATTTTTTGTTTTCCGACATCTCTCTCATATTAGTGATAGATACTTATTCTTTAAATATTATTAGTTATCGTATTATTGACCAATAATTTTTTTATTTGATATACACTTAATTGTGAATTTCTTAATAAACTTATTTTTCTACTAAAAAACTACTATGTAAGCTTCAAAATATCACTAAGTTCAAATATATATTTGTTAGCATTAATTTAACAAAATATACAACAGTTATATCATTGTTTTTTTTTTTTCCAAAACATATATTGATGATTGTACATGTTATGAGGTAACGTTGTATTTCATTTAGCCTGTGTAATACACTGGTTTTTAAATAAATAACTTTTTTTAATTAATAACTATATAAAACTATTTTTATTCAACCTTTTTAATACAGGAATCCTAACTTTATATAAGATATAGAAACCCAGTTGGTTTGATAATCTGGATGTAGCTAGGTTGGTTTGGTGCTTTATTGTTTATGTAAGAGATGCCAAATCAGGCTTATCTATTTATTTATTTTCTATCTAATTTTTTCTTTACGATAAAACCAAAATTGACACATAATTGGTTTGAGTTGTAGTAGCTATGCAATGTATCACCTAAAACCCCATTACCTAGGGGTGTAAACGAGCCTGACTGGGCTCGGCTCGCTAGCAAAATTCAAAGTTCGAGCTCGGCTCGGCTCGAGGTGATTTGAGAATCTCAAACGAGCTCAAAAGCTCGGCTCGAGCTCGCAAAAGCTCGGCTATAACTTAGGCTCGCGAGCCCAATCGTTAAGGCTATAACTTAGGCTCGGCTGTAACTTAGGCCCGGGCTCGGGTTCGGGCTCTAGCTCGTTAAGGCTCGATTAGGCTCGCGAGCCTAATCGAGCTTTGTATCTAGGGCTCGAGCTCGGGCTCGATAACTAAACGAGCCATATTTCAGGCTCGGGCTCGGGCTCGTTAATTAGGCTCGGCTCGTTCGAGCTTTTTACCGAGCCGCTACGTGTCATTTACACCCCTACCATTACCTAGTTTTCAACTGTATTAATTCCTTAGAGAAAAAAAAATGTTTTTAAAATGGGCCAAATCCTTACTTCATAAAGGACGTAATCTGTAATACGATTTCTCAGACGACCCTTGTATAGCAATCTATATGTGTTTTACATTGATCGACACCCATAAAAATGAATGTCCGTATTATAATAGCACTATAACAACATAAAACACGTCGATCGTTATTTGAATAACATCAGTTCGTTTCGTTATCGTGCCACACTTAACATTTTATAGCATTATACTTTTTAAAAAAACTGCTATTTTAAGCTTATACTTGGACAGTGGTTTATTCAGAAGACCATTTGGACTGTTTTTTTTCCTATCAATGTATATGTAACACCTTTTATCAGGCTGAGACTAAAATGTCACTTGTATAAAATCACATAACAAGCATAATTTCATACGTATTTCATTAAATGTTACGTAACTTAACATAAATAACTAAGCTCAATTATCACATTAACAACTATGACTTACATTTATTTAACGATTTTGAACTCCCTCATCTATGTCAAGATATTTTTATGTTTTGTTTTATTTTTATTTAAAAAAAAAAACTTTTGTACTTATTTTATGAACAAACTAGCAAGATATATACGTACAGAACTCATTATTGAAAACTCAATTATCAAACTTATCATGCAAAACGACATCACGTGTCACTTTTAGTTAAAAAGATTTGTCATTGAATAACAAACAAAACCTAGAGTTTTATTTGGTTTTTTAAGTCAAGACATTAATATATTAAACATGAAAAAGAGTTCACTAATTCAAAATCGCAAGCCCCATGATATCATCCATTCATCCATGATCCATCCATCATTGCATGTGGCTTCGATAGCCAACTGTTCTCTTTTCCTTCTCCAAAACTATTTACAAAACGAGTGAAAAGGATATGCAGTTAGAGGTTTTCTACATCATTTTCTATCGAAAATGCTTAGGCAACGGTAGTTTCTGAAGCGATTCCATCAAAAGGCTTAGGTAGGAAAAAATGCCAGTGGGAAAACTATTACCGACATAATTTCCTACGCAATTCCGACAAAAAAAGGTTACGTCAGAACTTTACTACGCATTTCCAATGGATATAATAAATAAAATACTCAATGATTATCTGTCGAAATGCGTAGTAAATTTAACATGTTTTCCAGACACCTTTTAATTTTGTCACTATATTGACACAATTCAATTGCGTATTGAGGGGGTTTCTTTTTAAGTAACAAAGGCGTCGAAAAGTTGTTGACGTACCATTCGTCATAAATGTTTATAGGATAATGGACATTTTCTAGCAGTGTGGCCCCATATCAATAAGAAACAACCCGAATTGATATGATTTTTCTTCTGGTGTTAGGCTCCATATCAATAAGATACAACCTGAATTGATATGTTTTGATATAAACATGTTGAAATTGGCACCTCTATAAAGAATCCCATTCATCTTCTAATATAACCATTGGTTTCTTCTTTGCATGCCGGATTGTATAGTTGCCGTACTTAAGTATGCACGCATATTGTTTTTCGGTAGTTGTACGTTTAGGCCTTAGGGTAAATCATTATACATTGATAGCGTGTTTTCAACAAATATTTTCAATTATATATATTATATATATAAAATAAGTTATTTTGATTCGCTAATCTATTTTTTCACAATGATCAGAACTAAATATATACTTGATATTGTGGTGATGAATTGGTTTTTTTTCCTTTGATGCGTTTTTTTTTTCACTAACAATTTTCAAATTTGTATATGCACAATCCCCTATTTGGTAACCATATAAAGATCTATAGTAACTAGTAAGGTAAACATATAGTTGTTTAGTTTACATGCGTACTCAAATAGTGGAGATTTCAAAATGAGAATAACATGTCTTGTTAGAAGAAAAAGAACAAATATAAACCAATAAAAATATTACAATTAATAGTTGTATTTATTATTAAATAAATTATTAATTTTTTGTAACCCCTTAAATTAATTAAATAAATGAAAGTCATAATCAATTTTTAAAATGTATGCTTTCAAAGTAAACCGAATTCATAATGAAGGATAATTTTGATATTTGTAGGATATACGTAGGATGAATTTTATTTGTGTAAGATAAACGTATGATAATCTCGGTATGTGTAGGATAAATATGTGATAATTTTGAACTATGTAGGATAAATTTTGATATGTGTAGGACAAATTTAATTTGATAATGTGTAGGGTAAAGTGTCAAGTACTAATTAATTAGAGAGATAATAATTAATGTAAGAATCATTAAAATATTTAATGTTTTACCACCATGTCTTTTCTTCTTTTCGTTTTCACATAAAGTTTCTTCTCATTTGATCCCCCATACTCAAATATATATATAGTGGAGAGTTCGAATGAGAAGAAAATATTTTGTAAGAAGAAAAAGAACAAATTCTAACCAATATGAAGCTTTCATTTAATAATTGTCTTGGATGTTAAATTGATTATTATTTTTTGTAACTCACTCTAAACTAGTTAAATAACTGAAACTCATAACTCATTTTTTAAAATATATTCTTCCAAATCAAATCTTATTTATAGTGAAGGATAATTTTTATATGTGTAAGATATATGTAGGATGAATTTTTATATGTGTAGGATAAGCATATGATAATCTCGATATGTGTAGGATAAACATATGATAATTTCGATATATGTAGGGCGAATTTTGATATGTGTAGGACAAATTTTGATAATTGTAGGATAAAGTATTAATGAATTATTAATTAGATAGATGATAATTAATGTAGGATGACCTAAACTATTTAATGTTTAACCATTATGTAATTTCTTCTTATTGTTCTCACATGAAGTTTCTTCTCATTTGATCCTCCCCACATATATATAAATATATATATATATATATATAATGATTGGGGTGAGGACACATTGCACTTGGTGAGGCATCCCCACCCGTAAATTCCCACAAAATTTTTTGGTTATAAATAACTAAATTAACCTAATATTTATTAATTTATATTTTTTATCTTTATCTTTATTATTACTTTAATATATAATAAATAAAAATCTTATGATTATCTTACTTTTTTCTCATATGGAATAATATTATTAAATCATAATTTCACATTTATCTCTTATTTATTTAATATTTATTTTCTTAACTAATTCTTGTTTATTAAAAACCATTTAACATTTTATTGATAAAAAAGCTAAACCTTGAAGACCAGCCCCTCAATTATCTTTGCACCTCATCCAAATATATATTCTCTCTTTATTACACATTTTTATTCTTATTCACATGATTAAAATTGTTACTTTATTATATAATAGTACATTAATTTTTATGCTACATCATATAAAATAATATTATTAAATCATAATTTCATGTTTATCTCTTATTTATTTACTTAACTAATTCTTTTTATATTTCCGCTTATTAAAAACCATTTAATATTTTATTAATCCAACCTCATGTATATTAAATTTTTTAACCTAATAATGAATTAAGTAAACAAAAAAAAATGTTATAACCCGTGTGATACACAAGTTTCTAATGAATTCTTTACACCAAATAAAACTGACAATTTAGGTGAGGACACATGGCACTTGGTGAAGCCATTCCTACCCTTAAATTCCCACAAAAAAGTTAGGCTATAAATAACCAAATTAACCTAATATTTATTAATTTATATTTTTTTATGTTTTATCTTTATTATTACTTTACTATATAATAAATAAAAATCTTATGATTATCTTATTTTTTTTCTCAAACGAAATAAACACCCAGTGGTGCCGCCTCCATCCTTTCCTTCTAACCCTATAGCCCAACCCGCTCTATCAGTAGATGAGGGTTGTGTGCTTAAATGTATCCGATCTTTCCCTAAAGGGACATCTTGTGGGAGGGACGGGATACGTGCCCAACACCTGTTGGATGCTATTGGGGGCGAAGGCTCCGTGACTTCCTCGGATTTGCTCGCGACCATCACTGAAGTTGTCAACCTATGGCTTAGGGGGGCTTGCCCTAAGACGCTTGCCGAGTTCATTGCATCGGCCCCCCTCACCCCCTTATTGAAGCCCGATAATGGAATTCGGCCTATTGCTGTGGGGGGCATTTGGCGAAGGCTAGTTTCTAAGGTGGCAATGAAGAAGGTTGGGAAAGACATTGCCCAGTACCTGGGGGACTTTCAATTTGGAGTAGGGGTACCAAATGGGGCAGAGGCGGTGCTTCACAGTGCCAACAGGTTCCTCAACTCTTTTCATGCGGATGGGTCTCTGGCTATGCTTACAGTAGACTTCTCCAATGCCTTCAACATGGTCGACCGTACAGTTTTTCTCCAAGAGGTTCACCAGCGATGCCCGTCCATATATCCTTGGGTCCAGTTCCTTTATGCCTGTATGTGGGCAATGATTGTATTGTGGCTACCACCGGAGTGCAGCAAGGAGATCCTTTGGGGCCCCTTCTCTTTGCCCTTGCCTTACATCCCCTTATCATGCGGATTCATGAACACTGTAACTTACCGTTTCATGCCTGGTATTTGGATGATGGGACGATTATAGGCAACGTAGTGGAGGTTGCTAAGGCTTTAGACATTATCAACGTGCATGGGCCATCTCTGGGGCTTCATCTCAATATTAAGAAAACAGAGGTCTTTTGGCCGACGTGTGACGGGTTGAAAAGTCAGGACGAGCTTTTCCCGACAGGGATTGGTAGACCTGAGAAAGGGGTTAAGCTCCTTGGTCGGGCTGTTAGCCGAGATCCTACCTTTATTGGGGAGTTGGCAGGGCGGCGGGCTACGAGTGCGGTTGCCCTTATGAAACTACTGCCCCGCCTTAGAGATCCCCAAAGTGAACTCCTGCTGCTCAGGTCATGCATGGGGGTCGCTAAGTTACTTTTTGGGTTACGAACTTGTCAACCCCACTTCATGGTGGATGCGGTATCCCTTTTCGATGATGGTCTCCGCGAAGCTATTGAAGATATAGTTGTGTGTGGTGGCCCCTTCTTCGGGGACCTCCAGTGGCGCTTGGCATCCTTGCCGATGCGTTTAGGTGGTTTAGGCCTCCTTTCAGCTCGAGATGTTGGGGTCTATGCCTTTGTGGCGTCCAGAGCTCAGTCTTGGGAACTTCAGGATCATATCCTCCGAAACAGTGGGGTCATTGGACTAGACCCAGACTATCAACAGGCGCTCGAACACTTAAATGTCTATCTCCCGGACTTCGATATTGGCGGTTTTTCTAACAAGGACACCGCCCCCTCAAAGCCACAAACAACTTTGGCGAATGCTCTTTTTAGCAAAACGGCTCAGAGCCTGGGAGAAGTTTTTGAGTTGTCCTCTCGCCAGAAGGCGGTGATTGAATGCCTAAAGGGCCCCCATGCTCAGGATTTTTTGACCGTTATCCCGATTGAGGGTTTGGGTCAATGCATGTCTGCAGTAGAGTACAACGCTATACTCAAGTACCGATTGATGATCCCTATGTACCCGGAAGATGAAACATGCCCCATCTGCCGTAAAACTTGCATGGATAAATACGGGGAGCATGCAATTCATTGCAAGGAGCTCCCTGGTTTCAAATATCGGCATGACTGGGTGAGGGACGTTTTGTGGGATATCCTGAGAAGAGCTGGGATCTCTGCCAAAAAGGAGGCCCCTGTAAACTTCCTCACAGACCCCACGGAAGGGAGATCCACCTTGCGACCCGCAGATCTGCTTGTCTTTGGTTGGGAGAGGGGGAAACATGCCTGTGTGGACCTCACCGGGGTATCTCCGCTGGTTGGGTTAAGGGAAACAGGGTTCGTAGCTGGGCAAGCATCAAGAAATGCGGAATCAAAGAAAGTAGATAAACACGCTAAAGCTTGTGCAGATAACCAACATGTCTTTATCCCTCTGGCCTTCGATACCTTTGGCTCCCTGGCGCCAGAAGCTATTCGTTTCTTGACCAGGGTCCAACGGGTCGTCCACAGCAATGTTTCATCCCTAAGGGGGCAAGGATTTGTCTTTAGTAGACTAGGGTTTGCAATTCAGAAAGGGGTGGCGGCGCAGCTTGTTGCCCGTCTACCTTCTATTATGATGTAATTTTCACATTTTGTTTTAATGAGAATATATCAAATAAAGTACCGTCGATTTATAAAAAACGAAATAATATCATTCAAATTATAATTTCACGTTTATCTCTTATTTATTCAATAGTTATTTTCTTAACTAATTCTTAACAACTTATTCATATGTTTTTACAAAAGAAGTTCAATTTCCGATTTAGAACAACGTAAATATATGTTTGAATTAAAATTTGACCACATGCACGGATACAATTCCGATCCAGATCTTTTTTTCTCGACATCTTCATATCCAAATACTAATATATAACCGCACTATTAGAAAATAACATGATAAATGGTTGATTTATGGGTGTGTGCAGAGTGGGTTCCGCGAGATCCATGCTGAGTGCGGCCCCAATCAGGAACATTAATCGAAACGTATTACACTTGATGTAACACCCCAAACTCTCGTTTCGCCTAAATACGCTATCAGGCGTAATCGATAAAATAACAAAGCGAGTTTAATGGTGGATGTTTTTAACCACCAAATAAAAAAAACGAGACTAAACCCTTTACCGGAGACTAATCTAGTTAATGTTATAATCTAAAAAAAACAAAATCGAGACTAAACTTGAGGGGCTAAATATGACAATTAAGAAAAGTTGTGATGAAAGGGGTTAAAATGAAAAAGTGTGAGAAGACACACACTTCACATCGATCATCACACCTCCAAAAACACATACATAAGAGCTTCATCCAATTTAGCCCCAAATCATGCCAAAATCGACGGTTTTTCTTAATGAATGATGAAATTCATGATCATCTAGTGTTCAAAACATCCTAAGGTAACTCTAGATCCTTTTAAATCATCCAAATCCGTGGTGTAAGGAAGATGATGATTTTAGGGTTTTTGTAAAAACGTGATTTCTTAGCTTCTATGGACTTCTATGTGTTAGTAGACCTCAAGGAAGCTATAAAACGTGGTAAATCATTATATGTTGTTGAATCATGTGAAATTATGATAATTTGTTATGTGTAAGTAGTGGGTTTTTACCCTAATCATGAAATACACTAGTATGTGGAATAATCTTGCAAATTCTGTGTGATTAGTATCATGTATGTGAGCCAAATGGTGAAATGATCATGTGCAAAGGGTTAGATATAGGGCTGTACACGAGCCGAGCCAAGCCAGGCTGAGCTCGAGCTCGAAATTAAACGAGCCAGCTCGGGCTCGGCTCATTTTTCTGGTCGAGCTGAAAAGTCGAGCTCGAGCTCGGCTCGTAAATGTTCGAGCCGAGCTCGAGCTGGCTCGAGCCAGCTCGTTTTTTTTTTAATTTTTTTTATTTTTTTAATCTTTTTCACAAAGATTTATAAAATAAAAAACAAAAAAATGAAATAAAAGTACACATATACATGTATATATTTTTTTATTTTTCTAAGTTAGGGTTTATTGGATTATGAAAAGGTGAGGTAGATAGGTAGTATGAGTGGGGTTTTCAAAATTTGAATTTTAGAATTGGGTTTGCAGCCAAAATATATTACTTTCATCTATATATTAATTACACATACACAAGCCTGAGTCGAGCCATATGTCGAGCCATCGAGTCGAGCCATATGTCGAGCCATCGAGCCGAGCCACGAGCTGAACACCCCTGGCTCGAGCTCAGCTTGATTACAAAACGAGCCAGCTCGGCTCGGATCGAAAACAAAACGAGCCTTTTCGAGCGAGCCTCGAGCCGTGGGCTTTTTGTACACCTCTAGTTAGCTAAGCCATGGTGGAATTTAGAAAGCATTGAACACCTAGAATTAACATGATGAAAATAGTGCATATGATGTATTCGATAAAATGCTTGAATGAGGAAATAAATGTGTAAACATGTATGAACATGAATACTTGAAATGTGATGTTGAGCTAGAGGTAAAATGAATACATGAATGCCA
Organism: Ambrosia artemisiifolia; assembly: GCA_032199755.1. NCBI lineage: Eukaryota > Viridiplantae > Streptophyta > Magnoliopsida > Asterales > Asteraceae > Ambrosia > Ambrosia artemisiifolia. Next base: position 37,703,660 of record CM063516.1, read on the forward strand.
TGGATAATGAAAGAAATCCATATTATGTATTCTAACGAAAACAAGGTTTGACATGTCCCTAAGTTAGGTACGAGAACTAGGGAGCAAGCGGGTCAAACGGATGCAAACTCAATGCGTATGGAAACAAGAACGGATATGAGGTAAGTTCTACTTACACTATTCGACTATGACATGGATTTAGTGTTGTATATATTGGTATTAAATCTTGAGTGTGTACTAAAGACAAACGCCAAGGGGTGAGATTCATTAAGTGGGCCGATTTATGTGGACTCACAATAAATCAAGGTTTATGAGATTAATTGAAACCATGAGTGGTGGCCGAATGGTGAAATTCATCAAACGGGTCAATTAATAATGATATGTAAGAAATAATGTTTTAATCCAAATGGGTCACTCAAATCATTTGAATGAAGTCGTTAAGTATGTTGTTAAATAGGTCAAGTTTGTGACACTTGAACCATAGATAAAAGCTTGGATAACTTAGTATTATGAACTATGAGTCTAAACGGGTCAAATGGTGATGTCCTCATCATGTGAGTCCAATACTTGATGCTTGTATTTCAAGCATTAAGATTCATGAGGTTAAACGGATCAAATGGCAAAGTATTACCATTTGAGTTCCGAGAAATTAATGTGTCTATTTAGAGATCAAATGGCAAAGTATTACCATTTGAGTTCCGAGAAATTAATGTGTCTATTTAGAAAGCACGCAGGTGAATGCACTTGCGTATGCACGCTTGATGCTAAGAATCACGGAGGATAAGCACGAGGTATGGATATGGGTCAAGGCCACCCGGTAAGTCCGTAGCTAATTAAACGCCTCCGGGCAAAGCAACATGGGTACTAAAACTACCCACATGAAGTGTGGGTGCAACTCAAGTAAGTTATTTCCATAACTATGTCTAATGCGCGCTAACGCGCTTAGAATTGACTAAATTAGAACAATCTTTGGAAATGGTAGAAATCTAAGTCCGGAAAGACTTAGAGGTTTTTAAACAAGTCATTGAGTCAAAAACAATGGATTTGAAGCAAGAAGTGTCGCCATGAATGGCTAAATTAAAAGATTTGGCTATAGGGGGCATTTTGGGAATTTAAAAGATTACTAGCGGTTGAATCTAAGAATCTAGATTATAATGAACAAATCGGACAAACGCTTTGGTTGATCAAGTGTCTAATAACTTGACAACATTAACTATATGCATTTTGTGTGGGTAAATAGCGCCTTGTTAAGTTCAAGGCCTTAATGGGTCGATTTGGGTAAAAATTGCCAAAAACTTTCAAAACTAAGAGCCGGTTCATGGTATGTAAACCGGGCAAGGATTTTAGTCCAACAAATGCTAATCTAGTTGTAAATGTGATTTTCATGTTTTGAGAGTCGTCCAATGCGTTTACGACATGAATACTAGGCTTTAAAATCAGCAAATATGGTCCAGTAGCAGTGAACGACCATTCACATGGACCGAACGGCCGTTCGGGCTTTACAGAAGACTCAGAAACGTCAGTGTCAATGTGAACGGGCGTTCGGATAGACCGAATGGCCGTTCGGATTGACAACCTGATTTTCAAAAATTCATATAAAATCGTAGAAAATCGTTAGGAGGTGTTCTTCATATGCCTGGAAAGCTCTCTGAACATAGAACAATTCTTATTTGAAAGTCAAAGTCAGATTTTGGGTTTTAGAAGGGGGTAAAAGAGACCCGAACAGCTGCTGCGCAGAAGTTGCAGCAGTTTGTTCTCCTGATATGGGGCCAATTGACCTGGTTCGTTCCGTTTCGACGTGTAACGACTCTTATACTATTTTAAACATATTATTGACAACCCACTAACCATTCTTTGTGTGATGATGCTAGGTAAACATGTGATGGAAATCCCGGAGCAAGGATCGAGTTGCGGGAAGAACCGACCACACCCGAACACTCATCAAGCTTCTGTAATAGATTCAAGATGCTTCTGTTAAGAATTGTGAAACCTTATTTTATGTTTTTAATAGCTAAAAATGTAAAACCCATGGAAATAAAAAATGTATTGATCGCAAATGATTAAGTTTTTCATAATCTTAAAGGTTTTAATCGGGAGTGGTATTAAGTAAGGTCAAAACCCGTATGATTAGTCGTTGATCGCATGATTATGGGTTAGGGTCTTACACTTGACTTGAGTTGTTTCCAAACAAATTTACATCAAATGGTAATTTTTGTTTAAACTTTGGTAAAAAAATCTATTTATAAAAAAATACCTGTAATCGAATTTTTTTTTGTAGACATGGAAATAAGTCTTTTTGTTAACTTAAATATGCCTGATTGATGTAAATGAGGTCGGTTTAGGTAATCCTAACCTCATATCTGATTATAGAAGTTTGTTTTGTATCCGGCCTAAAACACGTAGGTATCTATCATCCACGGGTTTCAAGTATACTCATTAGTTTATAAAAGTACATGTTGGCAGTACCCGACCCATAACCCGTCAAACATCTATCAAATTACTATTAATCAAATGTTTCCTAATAAAAAAAATGTGGTTCAATGGAATAAATTATTTAGAAATAACTATTATACAAGTGTTTCAAATTATCTAGTGTTGAATATTTTATACAATTGTTCAGTTCGATCACCTTGTTGCTTTTTTTTTTTCCAGTTTGATCGTTGCAGTGCTAATCTATTTGCATTGTCTTGAATCACAATCATGCACGTGAGTAAAATGTTTCAGCACAATTATAATAGACATTTACGTGCTTAATAGTTAAATTTGTGTTACCGTACAACAAGGGTTCTATGGTGTAGTGGTTAGCACTCTGGACTTTGATCCAGCGACCTGGGTTCGACTTTTGGTAAGACCTACTTTTTTGCCATGAATTCATGAATTAAAATAGGAAGATTCGCTACATTTTAGGGATGAGCACATAAAGCCGAATACCAATACCGTCCCGTCTCGATCCCGATCCCGTACCGAAACAATACCGAACCCAGAATGTTCGGTATCAGTATCGGTGCCCGCAATTAGAGGTTTTCGGTTTCGGTATTATCGGTATCGGGATCGGTATGGTATCGGTATTTTAAGGTAAAATACCGATACCATACCGGTACCGTACCGATACCGTACTGTACCGTATGTGTTCGGTATCGGTATTAGGTTTAGGGTGTTTTCGGTATCGGTTTTTTCGGGATCAATATCGGTTGATACCGATACCGATACCGTCCCTAGCTCATCCCTACTACATTTAGGGGCTGTTTGGTTGGATCTATCTTATCAAGTGTTGAATCATTAAGGGAGTGTTTATTCTCTTGTGAGAAGCTCTTCTAACTACTTATGTCTGCGTCGTGCGGACGCGGGCATACGTTTAGGACGCGCAAAGTGTTTGTTTTTTAGAAGACATATCACTTAAAAAGCTCTTCCCTTCCTCTTCTTCAAGCAGACATAAACCCAAGTCTTCAAACCTCTAAGATGGATGATCAAGTGTTTGATTTCAATCTTAGCTTTTAAAATAATCAGGTGTTAGGGTGTTCATTACGTCGCTAACTCTAGCATGGTACTTTGTTGTTCTAAGATGGATGATCAAGTGTTCAAAGCTCTACCACTTAGTATCATATATAATGACAACTGAAACTATTTACCATGCTTGTATAACAGAGGATATAACTTCATGATAAGTATATGTAACTTCATTACCGGTTTAGGCATATGTCACCCTACTATTGTTTGCCCAGATTGTCGAGCACCATATAAAATATAGTTTTTATACATTAGCTTTTGAAGTAGTAATAAGTACAGATTGTTGGCTTTTAACAAAAGTGCAGATTGTTGGCTTTTTATATATTGTGTAGTCACATTCTTATTGTTTAGTTTCTTGTGTTTGTAGGATGTCTTCACTCAAAGAATCAGATGTTGCAACTGACACCCCAAACGAGCATGTTGATTTAAATGACACCCCAAATGAGCATGTTAATTCAAGTGACGGGGCAAGTTTCGAGGAAGAACATATGATTGATGAAGACGATGTTGATGTTGGTTCAAAACGGAAGAAAAAGCTGGTGCTTGGCTTCATTTTGAAGAAGTTGAAGTGGTGGAAGAAGGGAAGAAGGTCAAGAAACATCAATGCAATCATTGTAAGACGCTATACAAACCGCAAGCATCAAAGACCACGTCACAGCTAAACCGACACTTGAAGAGGTGTTCACACATGAAAATGTTAAAAGGTACGTCACACCTATTGCGACATTTGGATGTGTTTTTATTTTGTTTCTTACTTTATGTTATAGTATAAATCATGTTAAAATTGAATAGGTAAAAAAAGGTTTCATCAATTTTGGAAAAACTACTAATGACGCAACTAAAATTGGTTTGAGTGGGGGGTTTGATCAAATGAAATGTAGGGAAATAATTGCAAGAATGATTGTAGCCCATGAGGTACCTTTTTGCTTTGTAGAGTACCATTGGTTTAATGTGCTAATGAAATACATGAACCCTCTTTATCAAAAAGTGAGTAGAGCAACAATTAGAAGAGATTGCATAAGAGTGATTGAAGCAGAAAGAGAGAAGATGAAAAAAGTTTTTAAAAAGATTGATATGATATCATTAACAAGTGACTGTTGGACTTCAAACCAAACAATTGGATATATGTGCATAACGGCTCACTATATTGACTCCGATTGGAAAATGAAAAAAATTCATAATTGGTTTCAATGAGCTTGCGCCAGCCCATAGTGGTGAGGTGATTTCGGATGCTATCTTAGAGTGCCTTGTTAAATGCGGTATACAAGATAAAATAGGAACAATAACCCTAGACAATGCATCCAATAATGATAGGGCGACCTAAATTTTGAGGAATACTTTTCAGGGAAAGGGAAAATTGCACTTTGAGGGTATGTTCTTTCATGTGAGATGTTGTGCTCATATATTAAATCTCGTTGTACAAGATGGATTGGGAGCAATTGATGATTGTCTTGTCAAAATTAGAGAAGGTGTGAAGTATTTGAAGAAGTCAGCAGGTCGTCTTTTGAATTTTGGTGACATTTCAGTCACCCATGGTATCCAAACCCATCGATCATTACGTCTTGATGTAAAAACCAGATGGAACTCAACACAACGTATGCTTGAATCGGCGATTCACTACAAACTTGCTTTTGAAGGTTACGCGTTGAGGGATTCAAACTTTGAGTGGTCTCTTACGGATGAGGAGTGGGATCGGGCTAAAAAAGTATGCAAGCTACTTGAAGTTTTTTTGGATGCTACAAATTTGTTTTCGGGTACATCATATCCGACTGCAAATTTGTTTCTTGTTGAGATTTTTAAAGTAAAAAAAGAAATAACTAATGCTATTAAATTGAATGATTTTTTCTTGAAGAAGATGGGTGCGCCAATGTTTGACAAATTTGAGAAGTATTGGGGGGAAATCGGGTTACTTATGTCGATTGCTTCTATTTTGGATCCACGTTTTAAAAAGGAGTCTGTTGAATGGACTTTTAAGAAGTTGTACCCAGAAAAAGATGCTAAGGGTCGGGTTGAAGTCGTGATTAAATAAGTTAAAATCACTTTTTGAAAAATACTCTAATGCATTTAGAGTGGCTAGGGCTACCGATGGCATGGGCACATCATCTGATTGCCCAAATGTTCGTGCTAGAGACGATGATTTTTATGCATACCTTGAAACTAAACCGGTTGAAACTACTCAAAAAACAGAGCTTAATGTGTATTTAGACGAGCCAAATTATGCGGTTTCGAGGATTTCACATTTTGATGTGTTAGAATGGTGGTGTCAAAATTCTAGCAAGTACCCCGTACTAAGCAAAATGGCTTGTGACATCTTTTGTATTCCAATCACAACGGTTGCCTCGAAATCAGCATTTAGTGCCGGAGGACGTGTATTTGATGATTATCGAAGTTTTTTTTTGCAAGGATATGGTCGAGCTTCTTGTTTGTGGAGGTGATTGGATTAAGGCGACATCAAAAGCAGCCAGTAAAACTTTAGAAGTAAGCTTATATATACATATATCACTCATCTTTAGTTTTATAATTATTCGTATGTTTGTATTTTTTTTTATTTGTAGCAATCGGCAAAGGAAGAAGAAGATTTAGAAATTCCAATTCCTACCGGTGATGCGGCATCTATGATCTAATTGACATATAAGGTAATTAATTGTCAAATATATGTATATTGAGTGTTAAACACATTGCAACAGATTGCAAATCACACTGGGCAAACAAACCTCATGTTGGCTATGCTTTGGAGTTGCAGTTCTTATAACTTTTATGTCATAACTATTAACTCATAGCGTTAGGTCTTGCAAACTGATATGATTGACTTGGTTTATGACATTACATTGCAGGTTAATCCATTTGCATGGCTGTGAGCAGATTGAAGGAATGTAGGATGGTGCTTGGCATAATTTTTGGTGATAGTGTTGGTCTAAAGACATGTTGATACTTGATTGATGTTTTGTTTTGAAGAACTAAGTTGTTATTTACCATTTTATCTTGGTTATCCACTTATGCATTGAACTTGTTTTTTTAATGGATGCATTGTCTTGTGTAAAAAATAATAATAAAAACCGAGCTGGCTCGTCGAGCCTTGAGTTGGCTCGATTTTTTTCGAGTCGAGCTAGAGCTCACAATTTCAGCTCGTTTAAGTTTTTGAGCCGAGCCGAGCTGGCTTGTTCGATATCGAGCTCGAGCTCACCCTGGCTCGGCTCGGCTCGTGTACACCCCTACTCAAAACAAGATCTACTCCTCTTTCCCTCTTCCTCAGATCTGCCGACCTCCTCCCTCCGGTCGCCTCCTCCCTCTGGCCGCCTCCCTCCGCCCGACCTCCTCCCTCCTCATCCTCCTTCCCTCCGGCCGACCTCCTTTCTCCTCCTCTCCTCCCCTCCGGCCCGAACTCCTCCCTCCTCCTCCTCCTCTCCTTACCTCTGTCCGACCTCCTCCCTCCTCCTCTCCTTCCCTCCGGCCAACCCGACTCATCACAGGTATTCTATTTTCCTTTCTAAGTAGCCTAGTAATAAAAAGAAATTCATGGTATCCTATGTTGTACACCTACAACAAGGTTTACATAAATGAAGAAATACTCTCGGGTTTTTTTGGTGAACAACCCAACACAAGGTCCACACAAATTATTCTCTCCATAAAACGTAAAACATGTAATTGAGTGTAAAAGGTTAAGAAATTTCAAATCCACCACAATTCATTCTTGTTAGTAGCTACATATGTCACACCCTCAAATTTCCACTGCGGGGTTTAAACCGCAAAGCGCGTGACACACCAGGATCCCCATAGCCATAACTCATGTGAACGACTCTAAATGCCCAAGCCATTAAGTTCGTTTTCAAAACCAAGTTTAATAACCAATCAAAGGTTTTAAGTAATGCAAAAGCGAAATCAAACAGTTAAATTAAATAGTTATACGCAAAACAACCGCACCCAAACCAAAGTAAAAGTTATGCAAATGATAAAAGTAATTTAATAATGTTCAATAACCCATGACACAATGATGCATGACGTAGCGTGCTCCAAACCTAGTGACCTACAAAAGCATGCTAGCGCGTGTCAACATAAAGTCGGTGAGTTCACAGTTTAAGTAGCAAAAGTAAAGTTCCAAAGTTGTAAAACACCATCAGTTTCTATGCTTGCCAGGGATAGCTAACCCAGTCAATGCAATTAAATAGGAGTATTATTGGGAACATACAGAAGTTGTTAATTTGACTTAGTACTAGCGTCTATCAACACTAGTAGGAAAAATATGGTCAGAAGTTCATGCCTGTGACCCAAGCACCTCAGGCATGAGGTTGCTGCACAACCTAATAGCTCTACTAACTAATACCCCGTTCGCCTCCAGCGATTAACCCAATAATATGTAAGGACTTTGAAGTGATAGAAGTGTTTAGTTCACAATGGACTAGAAGTTGCGAAACTGATAAAAACCCGATCCACACAAGGAATCAAAGTATCCCAAAACATGGGATAGAAAGTAGTTCCAAATCGGACAAGAAAACGTTAAGTAATTTCAAAACCCGAAATTAATTGTCTCCAAACCCGAGACGCATGCTTTTGAGAAAAGAGTAGTGAAACTCACTTTAGGTTGCAAAAGCTAAATCCAGATACAAAAGTAATAGAAACTTGCTATCGACTCCCTATTATACATGTCACTACGTAAGTACATGTGCATACACAACACATAACAAGACTCGTTTGTCCAAGACATCCAATGATGTGAAAATGTTTAAGTGACACCTAGTGTAACTACATGCACAAGTAACCATACGAACCTGTGGTGAACATTATGTTTACATTGAGTTATACACACCATATAAGACTCATACAAGTGTACACATAAGCCCAAGTCATAACCAAGTCATTCAAACCTTCAAATAAGCACTTGTGCGTAACAGTCATAATCTGTGTTTTCGGGGCAAATTATGCGCTGTCAAAACGATTTTATGACAAATACTTACACATCATTTTAGACTCTCAAAATTTTTCGTGTCACTATTTTTATTTCGTGACCAATCCATGTTGAAAAATTATGAAAAATCGTTTACTACAGCTAGGATCTGAAAACGTTTTATTTGCGATACTTTACATGAAAAAATCTTAAAAATCATAGATTCATCCAAACGGGATGAATCCACCTGGATAAGTCCCGAATCTCATTGATGTGAGTCCGAAAGGACCACATATTTATAGTTTAATTTGGTATTTTTATGTTTATTTGTGTGTAATTTGCCCGGAGATAGCTACTTATTCACAAATCAAGAAAGAAACGCTTAAGATGCTAAAAATACCATTTTACGAGCCTTAAGCGAGAGTATACGAGCCGGAACGGAAATCGGGGCGAGAAACGGATGAAAACGATGTGGAAAATAAACTTTCCATACACAAACCCCTGGTGCAAACCGCCTGGGAATTAATAAAGCCAGGGTGGTCCGCCCGAACTTCAGAAAATAATCCAGGATTCTTTAATCTATCGCGGAGCGCGACAGAATTATTTATTCTGTAGCGGTCCACGACACAGATTAATGCGATTTGTAGTTGTCAAGCTTTCCAGCCTGTTCCTGCACTCGCAAACTCGATAAAAAACGAAGAAGACGAACAAGAAAACTTGTCCAACGTCTGTTGAGACCGAAATACACTTCTATGACACCATTTTGAGCATCAAGATCCATATTTGAGGTGCTAGGAGCTAGGAGGGAGCCTGGGAAGCATCCAACAACATCAATTTATCAAGAATCCGGCACCAATTGTTCTTTGTTTGTGGTTTGAAATCTTTCTGTGTGAATTATTATAACTCTACAATTATGATTGTTTGTGTTTTTGTTAATCTTATGGGCTAAACATTTCAGTTATCTAGACCCGATGAAACTTTTGATTATGTGATTTGATTATTGTACGGATTTGTGGTAATTAGTTATGTTAATCTTCATGATAAATATTTAGTTATGTTCTTAGAATTTCTTGCTTGGTTAAAATCTTAGTTCATGTTGATTTAATGAAAATTTACATATGAAGGTTGGAAAACACATAGGTAAATATTTATTAATGAATTTAGGTTCTTAACATGAAACTAGGAATGGGAAGTGTTAATCAACTTGTTACAAAAGATTTGACCATCTAAGAATTCTTGCATTTGGACTTGGAAAGGTTGTAAAAGTGTTGTGGTAGATTCTAAGGATAATAAGAATGTGAGTTAGTAATTAAAGGCCAAAATTATGAATCTTACATATTTTTACCAAAGATTTACCACTTGAAGATAACTATCTATTTTTCTACATAAAAGCAACTTAGGGTGGTTAAAGTGTGATTATCGTTTTAGCTTTCCCTAAAGTTTTCGAGTTAGAGATTTTGACAGACGACTTTCTCGCATTTAAAGGTTAACATAATTTATTCAAAATAAATGTCAAAGAATGATTTTAGGTGATTAAAGTGTGTTTATCGTTTTATTTTCCGAAGAGTCATATAATTAAGCAGCCATGACTGGTACTTAATTTATTCTAGAATTTTGCATTACCATCATTCTTCACCTTATGATCTTCACATATCACTAGTGGATTCTCGGTTTAGATAACTTTTGATTAATATTGTTGTTGAAAAATATTTTTATGTGCTTTACATTTTATAATTTAATTTAAGAAATCAAAACCAACTATTTGAAAAAGACTTTACAGTAACAAAAGTTTAGTATTGAGAAACCGCGTCCACGAATTGATATCCGGTTCTTACCAACAAAAAGTTATATTACTATACGATAGGTACACTTGCCTTTTGTGTGTGGTTTAATTTAGGGTAAAAACCAATTTTAAAACTAGAAGTTGTGTCATTAAAAATATATACGTTTTGCACACACTAAGTTTTTGGCACCGTTGCCGGGGACGCGGCATATTTCAAGAACGATTCGAGTCACTGATTTAGTCATTTAAAAAATATATATATATAGCTTATTTTCTTTTGTCAATTTTCTTTTGTATATACTTGTCACCCTTTTCTATTTTGTGTAATTACATTTTTCTTAGCTAATTTATTTTATTACATTTCACTTCACTTCTATCTGGTGCATGCGATTTATTTTTGTTTGAGTATGCTTTGTAGATATTCTCATGGAGCACTACTATGAAGACTACTATGAAGGAAACAATCAGGAGTACTATCACAGGGGTGTTTGGTGTGAGATATGTGGAGAACCCCATTACACACAAGATTGTTACTATTTTGTTGGGTATCCCGCAGAATACTATGAAGAACCATACTCTTATTCGCAGCCACATGATAATCCAGTCGTACATGAGAAGCTGAAAGAAATACATGACAGTTTTTCAAGTTATTCAATCAATCAGGAGGAGGATGTCGCTCAACAAGAGATCAAGCGACAAGAGGCTATAGCTAGTGAAAGGGAATACGCGGAACAACTCCGCAGACTAGAAGCACAAACCATATGGATAAATGATATTTGTGCCGAAGATCAAGATACATTTCCTTGCACCGGGGATCAAAGCATCTATTGGGACGATGAGGATGAATGTGAAGCACAACCATCCTCGTTTCTAGTTGGGTTGGAGAAAACCACAGGATAGGAGACAATAATGGACGAAGAAGTCCCACCTCCGGTCCAACAAGAACCCATTGAAGATGATTTTTGGAGCGATAGTGAGATTGAAGAAGACGTCGGGTTGATTGAAGAAAGAAGTGAGATGGAAGACAAGATGGAGGATGAAGAGGAAGATATATATATATACCATCTTGGGAGGATGAGTTTGGTCAGGAGTTGGGTAATTTACCAACTCTTGAAGAAGGAGAATTTGACCATGTTGGCGATATACTATTTTTAGAAACTTTACTTGCAGGTATGCCAACAACTGAGTTACATGAAAAAATCTTAAAAATCATAGATTCATCCAAATGGGATGAATCCACCTTGAAAAGTCCTGAATCTCATGTATTATCTACTGCCCAAAATTCGTGATCTAACTCCTTGTAAATCTCGAGTTATGATCGTTTAAAGTTGACTCAATTTACAAATACGAAAATCAGATTCAACCTTTATTGGTATAAAATTCCAAAAACATATTAAATGACATCCAAATCGCACAAACTCATATATTCTGAAAAGCTAAGATCATGAATAACATGTTCAAACTAAGAAACAACCAAACAAGTAGTTTAAGATCATGTTATAAGACCTACAAGTCAATGCATACAATATGTCCGTTTTTAGTCATGTTAAGATCTCAGTGTTAACAATTCCTATGATCATATTATCACCTAAATATAATTATAAACACTTAGCACAACATGTTTACAACATATATCAGTCCCCACGTGCATGTTTTATCATAATTATCATTATCTATAAACCCGACATGTTTAATAATCACAAACATGCATTAACATAACATATATCACAATATAACATACATTCACATTGTTTTACATGTTAATACTTATTAAAACTCATGCTTTAGTTATTAGACCACATCAGATCTGGACAAACTTGTTTTGTTGCTAAAACATAATGAAAGTGATTAAAACATGTTTAGTTTATGAAAGTTATACCTAGTGCACTTCAAACAAGCAAACCGAACACCTTCAAGCTTCTCGAATGATTTTATTAAGCCAAAGCAGATGTTTGGAGTTTGTATTTTCGAGTAGGAAGCTAGGGTTTTGAGTTTTGTAATGAGTTATAATGAAACAGTGGGTTAAAATTCGTTTATGTAGGCCAAAATCGACTTGGCTGCCAAGTTTCTATCGTCGCGTCACGCGGTGGGGTTGTGCTTGTTCCGTCGCGTGACGCGGCGCGTCCCTTTTTTTGCTTTCATAATTGGGCCATAAACCTTCAAACCAACATCACCACTATCCAACCCAATATTTTTAGACCCGAACTATCTTGTCAGTTCGTCGGTTATGGGTTCGGTAACTCGTTTCGATTAAATACACGTAATTAGATAATAATTCACAAGTAAATTCACATAAGCACATAATTGCAAATAATATCAAACGAACTATTCCACAATGATTTGTTTTGTTATTTCACCAACGTTCAGGGTTCGATACTCATGTATGTAATCCGGTAATTTCCCGAATTACCATTCCATGCAGTTATTAACCTATAATTGTGCAATGTGTGACTCACCTAACTAACCCTAGTTAAGTATAATGCTGAGAATGTAAGTACAAGTTAACTAGAGTTTACTTAAAATATGAACCTGAAAATGCAAGGTATCGCATCATCCCCAAGTTGAAAAGAATTTCGTCCCGAAATTCGGCAAGTAAACCATGAAGCAAGTGCAAAAATGCATGCAAAGTTACCGGATGTCACATCATCCCCAAGTTGAAAGGAATTTCGCCCCTAAATTCAGTTTAACTTTTCCGCTTCAGGTTTAGAGTTAGGTCTGTGTACAGGTTCTCTGGTTTAGTAAATATGTAACACCTGAAAATCTAAATTTAAATAATAACACAATTTATTCGTTAAGAATTGGGGTTAAAGTGGTTTTAACATTTATCACAAAATCAAAACTTAGTATGATAGTGTCCTTATTTAGAAGGACAAAACTCCCAGGGCCAAAGTTGTCAAAAGAACAAAGTCTAATAAACTAAATATTAAAACAAAAAGAAAAGGTGGTGTTGGTGATCTGATGATCGACAAAAACACACACACTTCACCTTGAACAAAAATCTGCCAAAAATCTTCCAATTCAAGGGGAAATTTCAAGCCAAATAACTGCATGATATTAGAAAATAAATCCTCATTGAAATCTAATTGTAAGGTAAGTAGAAATTCACGATTTGATGATGATTCTTATAAATGGGTTTTTAGGATGTTGAATCATAAGGTGTGAAACTGATTATAAGAGGTTTCCTCCATAATAATAAAGATTCAGAAGCTGCAAATTAACCTAATGGATGAGTAAATTAGTCAATTAGTCATTATTGATAATAGCTATGTGTTGGAAGAAATGGGTTTTTGGACATTTGACATAAAACCTACAAATCTCATGTTATGTTGATTATTGTAATTGATAATTGTTAAATTGATGCCAAATTGGGTAACCCCATGGTATGGACCATTGAAATTGGAACTTGGTAGGTTAGATAGCTCAAGGTTATGATAAAATGAATTTCGATTTATGCCTACCAATTGTTTGATGAAATGTCTAGTGAACTGTGAACTTGGATTTTAACTTGGTAACTTTAATTGATGGTGAAAATATGATTAATAATAGAGTTTCATGTTGAAATGGATATGTTAGCTTATGTTGGGCATACATGAGTATATTGATAATCAATTGGGTGCTTGTTTAGGCGGCTCAAATGGAACCACAAAGGCTAAAGACAAAATCGACACTCACCAAAAGGGAAAGCTATAAGGTACGTATTGGTTCTTAGACCTTTTCGTATAGAATTTTTGTACTTGTTATGTTATACTGTCCTTTTGATGAGAAGACTTTGATTTATCGGAATTATTGGAATAGTCTAGATTGGACATGTGCAACCAAAGCATAAATAGTCCTAGGGGCTACAGAGGCGGAGGTGTGTCTAGAAACTTTATTATGGTCGCAATTTATGGGGAAACTTGTGAATTTAAGCGATCGTAATGCAATAATTACCATTTAAGACTCAAACGGGTCAAAATGGGAGCTAAGCTCAAATAAAGCAAATAGGGGAATAAGACCAAGGCATAAGCATTTCCGAGCGGATTGTAGAGCCAAAGGCCTCCCCTGTATTCTAACAAAGCCGAGGTATAAGCAATCCCGAGCGGGTTGTAGAGGCCAAGGTACTTAAACACTATGATGTACTTGACTAAGTCATGATTGATCAATATAATGCAGCCCTTATCTATGAAAGGGTGTAAAACGTGGATTTCGGACTCAAAGGTTAAGATGGATTTGAAAGTTTTATAGTCGGCTTGATAATCCACCAATTGTGTCTTATAATCGCGCATCTTGAGCGTGATGCGCATGTTGGATTTAACATGCATAAAAATATGAACGAAAGTCCTGAACGATCGTTCGTCAGGGCGAACGACCGTTCTCTAGGCCACCAAAACAGCAACGAGCTAATCAGAAGGCCTGAACGACCGTTTGTCAGGGTGAACGACCGTTCACTGGACCACCAAAACAGCAATGAGCTAATTAGAAAGCTTGAACGACCATTCGGCCAGGGTGAACGGCCGTTCACTGGCGACCAGCCTTGGATTGGACTTTTTGTTATTTCTTATTCTTGTTTCAATGCTAACTAATCTTGTATGTTGTTTACATGATAGGTTGAAGGTATGATGGGCACCCGGATGGAGGATCAAGCAACCGAACCAAACCGAACACAACAAATTTTGGTTAACCTTTTTGTTAAGAATCTTAGGAGAAACGGTTTAACTTGTAAACTATACTAATGTCTTCCGAAGTGTTTAAACTTCCAACTTTGCATATGTATTTTGATGTAAACATTCTCCATTTGCTTTTAACACGTTTTGGAATGGTTGAAGGTTGTGAATTTTAAGTAAGTGTTAAATTAAAATTCCGTTTTTTACCCTCTTATTTTATTATAATTACGAGTATAGAGGGGAGGGTCTTACAAAATAGGTGTGGGTATTTAAGCTGAATTTGATCCCTGCGTTCCCAAGTGTATTACGGTCCTTGACGGGAATTCCAACGTACCTTAACAATAGGTGTTTTTCATTGTCTAAGTTTCTTGACACCCTTTTCAAGAATTTCTACCGGTTCTTCCACAAACCGCAATTGTTCATCCACCTGAATCTCCTCCAGTGGAATTACCAATGCCTTATCAGCCAAGCATTTTCTTGAGATTAGATACATGAAATACATTGTGTACTCCATTGAGTTCATTAGGTAAATTCAACCTGTAAGCTACTGGACCAATCCTTTCTGCAATCTCGAAAGGTCCAACATATCGTGGGTTTAACTTGCCCCGTTTCTCAAAACGAATCACACCCTTTCAAGGCGACACTTTCAAAAGTACCTTGTCCTCTACCTGGAACTCCTAAGGCCTCCTACGTTTATCAGCATAGCTTTTCTTCCGATCAAGAGCAGCTGCCATACTGTTTCTGATTTGCACAATCTAACCAGAAGTTTCATGTATGAGTTCAGGACCTGTCAGTTGGCTATCCACAACTTCAGTCCCGCATAGAAGAGATCTACACTTGCGTCCATATAATGCCTTACAAAGGTGCATTTTGAATAAAAGTGTGATAACTGTTGTTGTATGAAAATTCCATCAAGGGCAAATGTTTCTCCCAACCCCTACCAAAATCTACAACACAAGCTTTTAGTAGATCTTCCAGGGTTTGAATATTGCGTTCACTCTGACCATCGGTCTGAGGGTGATAAGCCATACTCATGTCTAATCGAGTTCCCAATGCTTCATGGGGAGTAGTCCAAAAACGGGAAGTAAAATACGCATCCCAATCACCTTCTCACACTGCACCAACACGCACCCTAGAGCTTGTATATAAGCATCACAGAACACCACAAAGTCGTCCGTACCATCAGGTAATGATAGGACTGGTGCACTGCAGACTTTGGTTTTCAACAGTTGGAAAGCAGATTCTTGGGCATCTCCCCACTTGTAAATAATACCCTTCTACATTAGAGCAGTGAGAGGTTGAGCGATTTTTGAGAATCCCTCAATTAATCTGCCATAATATCTCGCTAGACCAAGAAATTAATTGGTGCACTTCTATAGGAGTTTTTGGTGCTTCCCATCGCTTAATAGCATCTATCTTTGCGGGATCGACATGTATGCCAACTTCATTCATAACATGCCCCAAGAATTGGACTTCTCGATCCAGAAGTCACACTTTGAGAATTTAGCATAAAGTTGTTCCTTACTCAGAAATTCCAAATATTGCTCGTGTTCTTCACTTCTCTTGGAGTAAATTAGAATGTCATTGATAAACACGATAACGAATTGGTCCAAGGCTTGCGCACACGGTTCATGATATCCATGAAGACCGCCGGTGCGTTGGTTAGCCCAAATGGCACGACAAGAAACCATAGTGTCCATATCGAGTTCGAAAGGCTGTCTTGGCTATATCCTCCTCTCGGACTCTCAGTTGGTGATACCCTGACCTTAAATTGATTTTGCATAACTTACCACACTTTTTCATTTCTTCAATCTCGAAAGGATATAGTGTGGTAAGTTGAGATTAGTGGCCACTTGGCAACCAAAATAAACTCGTCTGGAGGCGCTTTCCAAGTGGCCAATAATCTCAACTTACCACACTATATCCTCTCCACAACCTCTGCTAGATTCACCTCCCTTTTCCTCCACCTCCCATCCTTATTATCACCAGAAAAAACCTCCATAACCACACCCGATGATTTTGTGTGAAATCATGGTGAGGGTTGATTGAGGATTTGGAGAGTTTTGGGTGATTGAAGATGGTTTCTCTTTAGGCTCACTTGATTAAAGTGTTTATGGACTGATCCAAAACTCCAAATGTCACTTGAATGACCCTAAAACAGCAAAAATATAGGGGAAAATCAAGTGGAATGAGATGCCAAAATGAGAAGTGGAGGCCTCCATCTGGGAGCAGTGCAGAGTCCTTGCATGCAGATTCTGTCAGGTTTGTTGAGGTTCACGGCTGTGCTCACCTATAACCACGGCCATGCTTGTCCACTTGGCTAACTATCTTACCAGTCTTGGTCTACTAAGCCTTGTAGTGTACGTTTTAAGGGAGCACAGTCGTGCCAATTGATAAGGACGCACGTGCACATTGACAACTTTATTTTGGTTGACTTGGAAGGTTGACTAGGGCATGAGCACGACCGTTCAACTCCTGCTGCAATCTTCAAAATCTTCAATTTCCTTCCTTTTTTGCCAGTTTTCACTCCTTTTTGTTTGTTGCTCCCAAAAACCTGCATTTATCTCTTAGGAAAGATTTAGATATGTTTTATAAGGATAAAAGCATTATAAGTGTGCAGAAAGAAGGATAAGTACACATGTAAAACATGTGTAAATGATGACACATCAAGGTCCAAAAAAGGTCAAAAGGGGAATGTGTTTGGTGCACGGAAAATTCGAGGACGACTTTCTTGTGATACAAAATTGAGAACTAGAATTGGATGTAGGAATCTTACACGGGTAGGGTTGGCAATAACCAGACACAAACAATTAACAAACTTAGTCGTCGGAAGGGATTAACGATAACTGAATAATCACATTTTGCTAATATAAGATAATCACAATCGCAAACTGGAATTGGATGTTGGACGTTAGGTCATCGGTTAGGGTTTTGCGATAATCAAATAGAATCGATAATCAGATGCGTTGTATAGCAAGAATCAGAAACAAGGAGGGTGAAGAGTCACAAATTCTTCTAAGTTCAAAATGACATTGTAATTTAAGTTTTGGGTTTGGTAAATATATAGAGTTAAGATTAAAAAAAGAGTGAATATATGTAATTCTCCTTCATAAAGAATACCACTTTTTAATATAAAATAATAGATAAATAAATAAAACTGAATCCTAAATACTGTATTAGTTGAAAATAAATAGATAAAAGAAAATGGAATTAAAACATATCAACCCAACTGTTTCTCACTCTATTCGTCAGCTATGAGGTAAATGAGTCGAGCCGCTAGTCATCTACTCCCATTTCGGCTTACTAGAAACCTAAATCGGGACGAGCTTGAGCTTTTATTAGGACTCATTTACTTAACAAGCTTAAGCCCCAAGCTTTGCATATCGAGCTTGAGCCGGCCTACGAGTCTAAACAAGCATTTTACTTGTATAGTTTTATTTAATATATCAAATACATTATATAAAAATTGATATAATATAGAATTGTGATAGGTATAGTTGCATAACATATAGTATGTTACATAAAAGATGCACCACGGCTGCTTACGGTGTGTGCATATAATGTATATTTGTGTGGGCCATTTGGGGGCAAACGTGAAATTGCACTAATTTTAACTCCTGTTACTAGTTTCATGAAAATAACGTTATAAAAGCGACAGATGGTTAATCATGCATCATGTAGTGTCGTTGATAGCCGAAAGACAGGAGGTGCATCCACAAACCAAGCTGAGTTAGAACTTGAAAAATTACTCACAAGCCAAGCTGAAGATTTAGAAATAGAGCTCTAAACGCGCACAACTCAAGCACCAAGTCACCCACTATCTTAAGTTAATGAGCTGAGTTCAATGCCTATCCTAGCTATCTCATCATATTGGATCAAATATGATGAGTCTCCTCAATATTATGATCTATAATCACATACCCTCTGGGAGAATTGGGATTATTTAACCCTTACTAAAATCCTAGATGGCCACCATCTTTCTTCATGATTTCAAAAAGGGTAAAAAAATCAAGGATTAAGTAAACAACACAAATTATTATTATTATTATCACTACTACTTTTTTTTTGAACAGCAATTTTCTTCTCCTTGTGAGACTTGAACCCATGACCTCCCCTTTAGGTGTTCCTAGAAGCATTGCTTCTACCATTGGGCCACCAACCCCAATGGCATTATCACTACTACTACTTATAAACCTTGATTTGAGGTACCAGAGTATTTTTGTCTTTATATGTTTTTAAGAGGGTATTTTCGTCGTTTCATTAGTATACCCCACTCTCAAACTCTTAAATCGGTTTTTATTCCAGACTATTCTCTTTATCCTCTTTCACACACATTCTGTCTTGGAAAGGGAGATATCAGAAACAAACATCATTGTCACACCACCACCACGCAATCATCACCACCAGCTGCAGCTACAGAGAGAAAGGGTGGCCGGTGAAACCGGTTACCACTGCTAGTCAGTAGCATAGTTATCAAAGGCGTTAGGCGCACTCAAGGCGCATAGGCCTCGCCTTAGGCCTAGGTGCGATGCGCAAAAAAAAAGCGAGGGCTTGAGATAAAAAAGCAAACAAAGAAAATAAAGTAAACATATATTAAAATAATACTAGTTTTCATGTAGTTAGTATAAAAAAAAATTAAAATATTGATGTATTAGTGTATAGGAGTAGTTTTCCTTTGATAAAAACAGAAATTTGGCTAGAATCTAGCCACAATTTAACAAATTTGGCTGGAAACTCTCCGGAATTTGGGAATCTAGCTAACATCTGCGCCTAAACCATCACCTGGAGAATTAAAGCGCAATTTCCTTGACTCAAAGCGCAAATGCATCGCCTCGCCTAAAAATTGGCCTAGGCGCAAGAGACGATGACTTTTAACAGCTATGGTCAGTAGACATCATCACTACCATTACACACCGCCATAAAGGAGATTGGGCTATTATGCCAAGTTTACCCAACCAAATAATAAACTTTTTGAAGATATAAGTGTATTTGAGTTTTTGACTTTTATTGATTTACTCTATTTTAAATTTGGATTTTAGTATAAGAAAATATTAGTTTTTTTCATGAAAGGCAAATGAGTTTGATCACGCAATGAGCGGAAATAATCCCACTAGTAGCATTTAAGTGTAAAAGGATTGAAATGCCCCTCTGTTTAAAAGCAAAGGGTCATTATATTTCAACTCCAAAAAATATTTTCACCCCCCCCCCCCCCCCCCACACCCCACAAAGCATTATGCTATGGTCATAGCGCAACGCTTAGGGTTCACTTATGACACGTTTGTCAGCCTTTATCAGACATCATCGACCAATCAGTCAACCACGTTTGTAGCCTTCACATATGTATGAAGAGTCATTGTAGGTAACACAAATTTAAAAAATAAATATATTATTTAATAACTTAAATAACCTTTTCAAGTTTATATAAATTTTATTTCTTACATTCGTGTGTCACACGAGGACATAAGCTAGTCAATTCAATCAATATCTATACTACATTATAAAGGGGGAGACATGGGTAAATATGTCCAAATTGTCAAAGTTAAGATGACATTTGAAAAGACACATATTTTAAACATATATTGTCATATAAATCTTTTCCATATTACCCCTTGATGCATTGTTACTTGTGCATTCATTGCCTTCACTCTTCACATATCATTTTACATGAATTTTAAGATGGCATAGGAAAAGTCTCATGCTTAAAACCCAAATGTCATGTAATTTTTTTCCTTTCTACCATTCATACAAAACCTACTTGTACATATTCTTTTATCATAACCTTCAATTACCATAAATCTATATCTATAATATCCTTATGTCTATGTTTGTACCACAAAAAACTACACGATTTCACCTTCGTGATGATATCCACCACAATTTCATGTTTATTTAGAAAGATAGTTTTCGGTTGTAGTATAGACGGACTTGTGCCATATGACCACACATCATGTTTTGAGAAAAATGTTTTTAAAGTGGAATTACTATATGTGGTGTATGAAAAAATATTAACATCTTTCACATAAACAATGCGTTTACTTACATACTTTGTTGGTTTTAAAAATATATGTTTTCTTATATATTTAAATTATTGTTATTATTTGTATTCGTTGATATTTTCTATGACATTATTTGGTTTTAATTACATACTATCTATAATCTATAATCTATAAACATTATAAAGGAGGAGGCATGGGTAAATATGTCCAAATTGTTTAAAGTTAAGATGACATACCAAGCGTTTCTTTACAATTTCTAAATTTTACCACTTTTTTCCCTAAATGCCCTTAAAAGATAATTAACTTTTATATGAAAATGGAACTCACCCAAACTGAATGAATACACGGGATAACAATATTTTTGAACAAATTTCATATTTCAAGATAAGACTCCCTCACGGAGATCACCTCACATAGCTCTGATAGCGAAAGTGAGATGTTCATCTAATCACTACTATCTTACCTACACCCTTACCTCTAACTTCCCCAAGACAGCTTCAAGAACAACTGTTTCTACTTTCCCAAGTCATCCTCGTACCGGGCTTGGACCATGTCTCCCGAACAATCTCAGTACATATGGCGCAAGACGATTCCACATATCGAGTTTGGAATGGGATCGGGTGTTTTCACGTCTCACGCAAAGCCTTGCAGTAGGAAGGTGTTCGTTGCTGGGACGAGTTCAAACTAGACTGAAGGGAGGAGGAATTCAATAGTCCTCTCTTCCTGGGGATTCATCACTGGCTAGGGCTTTCGAATCAAAGCATGGGCATCTGCAACTAAGAGGGTGCAGTAGATCGTTGATGGAAGAGCCATGTTAGTAAACTTCTATTGGGACTTCTACGGATTATGGATTCGACTAGACGGACTCCTAGCAGCAAACTAGTATAAAGGGCCCCAGACGCAGGAGCCAGATCGACCAATAAATGATAGGCCAGAGGGATGGGCTCATTCGACTAATCAGTGATCCCTGGGCCTACCTAACACAGATGTCCCTGAAATAGGGGATTGGTTGATCGGAAAGCTCGGGCAGGAGTAGGACATTCCATACAATTCCGATTCTTGGTTCTACCCACCGGCAATCATTTTTCGACCTGATTAAAAGTTTGATTATAGATTGGCTATTTCGGGGTTCCATGTCCATGGATTGCCTTATTATAGATTTTTTGATTCGTCGAGTATGCCAGCTAAGAGAAACGCTTCTCGCCTTGCTTGCAAGAGTATAAGCAGTAGATTTTGACCCTATATGAGATAGAACTCTTTCAATTCTTGAGAGAAAGTGCTTTAGTAACTATGCTAAAGTGCAGTGGGCTAGCTTTAGTTTGCCTGGTCTGGTATCGATGCATGCAATAGGAGTTCTAGTCTTGCTATATGTTTGAGCTTGTTCCCCTCTATACAGTGCATGTTCGAAGACTAGGCTAAGATCGGAGACTAAACACGAATCATCAATTCCTTTGACCATTCGTTTTGAGCCTCCAATTCTTTATGTTACCACAATGAATAATCTTATCTCAGCTAAACTTGTATGAATTTAAAACTTTGCCATAATAATACTTATATTATAAACCCTTTTCATATATATGCGTCTACCCAACGGCAAAGTGGACGGGATTGTTCGACTCACTGGCTACATTGGGCAATTTTTTAGCTGCTGGGTCAAGTTTGGCAAGTCTATTACAAACTTACAAATCACAACTTTTAATCTAAGCAGTTAATGCGGTAAAATATCGGATATCGGTGAATGACCGATATTTGAGATATAGGTTATTGCGGTGAGATATCGGTGGGATATCGGTAACGACAATTTTTTATATCATGCAAAATCCATCCATTGTGTTTGTGTTTTGTTCAAGTGATTGAGTTATGTTTAAGTTGTGAAATATATATATATATATATATACATAGGGAAGGGATCCCTTGAGAACTCACTTGAGTTGTGAGAACCATAGGAACCCATCTTGACCATTGATCTTGATGATCTAATGGTTGAGATTCAATGATGTAACTTTTTGTCTTGACTTGATTAGTAAAGAATTTTTTATTCCAATAAAGTACCTTAAGGGTATTTAAGTAAAATACCTATGAGAGAGAAATAATTAAATATAAATATTATTTAAACTTTAATTCCATTATTATATTTATATATAAATATTATATAAATATTACTGAATATTCTGTCATACACAATTTTTTTAAAAAAATTTATTTTTTAACTTTATTTGATTTAACTTTTTATTCAGTTATTCCAAAAAACGTTTTTTTAAAATTTTATTTTTTAATTAATTTATATTTTTTTTAAACTTTCATATTTTTTTTGTGTGATATGTAATTATTTACACCAGTGTAAATCTACGATACACAAACTTTTACAAAATTACGCTGGTGTAAAAAACTAAACAAACCTATAATGAGGATGATTTACACTGGTGTAATTATTTACACCAGTGTAAATTACCATTATTTACACTGGTGTAATTATTTTACACCAGTGTAAATCTACCATACACACGACTACTACACCAGTGTAATTATTTTACACCAGTGTAAAACCAAACAAACATCTACACAATCGTATTACACCACTGTAAATGCCACAAAATCAACAAAAAAATGTATTACATCAATGTAAAACAACCAAAAAATCTATACATTCATTCTACACACTCTATACTACACATAACTAAAAAATTTTACAACATTGTTTATTTACATTTTAAAAAAAAAACCATCATCTTCAACATGTTTCTTCCCTTAACCATCTTCATTCACACAAAAAAAAACCATGTAAAAAATTAATAATAATAATAACAAAAATAATAATAATAACAACAAAATAATAATAATAATAAATAAAAAAAACCTGTTCAGAACCCCCCCATCGCCACCAAGAACCATCGCCTCCACCACCACCATCACCATCCCCACCACCATCTGCATCACCGAACCACCATCATCACCGTCGTCCCATCACCATCATCATCCCACCGCCTCCGTTCACCGTCGCCCCCCACCATCTTTCAGATCCCACCACCATCACCATCAACAAACCGCCATTTCAGATCCACCCCCATCATCGAACCACCATATCTGTTAACAAAAACCCATGACAAAAAATTAATAATAATAATAATAATAATAATAATAATAATAATAATAATAATAATAATAAAAGAAACTAATAATAATAATGATAATAATAATAATAATAAAAACAACAATAATAATAACATACCTGTTCACCGCCCCCATACCACCACCATTCAGATCTGTTCACCGCCGCCCAAGAAACACCATCGGACCCCAACCATCTCCATTCATCCCCTACCTCTACAGCCACGAACCACCGCCCCCATACCACCATCACCCCCACCTGAAAACCCCCTTCGTCATCATCAAACGTCAGATCTGTTCTTTGTTTTATGAGAGAGAGACGAAGAGAGAGAGAGCAGATCTGTCATCATCAACGTCGTCGTCCGTCATCATCAACGTCGTTGTCCGTCATCATCAACATTACTTTATAGGTTCAGATCTGTTTGTTGTTTTATGAGAGAGAGACGAAGAGAGAGAGAGCAGAAGAAGAGAGAGAGAAAGAACGAGAGAGAGAGAAGAAGAAGAGAGAGAGAGCAGAAATCAAATGAGGGAGAGAGAGAGGACGATCTGTTATTAATATTATTATTATTATTATTATTATTATTATTATTATTATTATTATTATTATTATTATTATTATTATTATTATTATTATTATTATTTAAAAGGGTGGGTGGGTGGGTGGGGTGTTAGTGTTACTAAAATACCCCTAGGTACTTGTGTAGAAAGTCTCTATTGCCCCTGATTAAAAAAATACAAAAAAATACAAATCTGATGAGGTGTCACTATGTGATTGGCTCATATGAGTTCTCAAGTTCTCACAACTGGAGTGAGTTCTCAAATGATCCCAATCCTATATACATATATATATATATATGAAAGAAAAAGAAAAAAAGAGAAAAAAAAGAAGTATGTGTTATGGGTCAAATATGCCCAAAGTTGTTAGATTAGTCTGTTATTGTGTATTGTGAATAAAGATGGTCATTCAAGCGTGTTGAAACCTTTGTTTTTAAACCAATTGTTAGACAAATCATTCCTACCTTTACCCTAAGCCCAAAACCCGTAAGACCTTTCGATGTGTGCATAGTTTATAGCTTCGGTGTGATTGTCATACAAACTTATGATAACAGGATTACATTCTTGGTTTTGAGTGAATAATACTAGCACATTACATGCTAGTCCAGATATTAAACTGAGTGGAGTGAAAAATTGTGAGGGGTGTGTTGCATGAAAATAAAAACCGGAAGCATGTTAGATTTAGTCAGGTTAATTTTGTTTTTAAATGGAAATAAATTTGACATGCTGAATCAAAACATCTAATGCTGATCTGTAAATGGGGTATGACTTTGGACCTTTGCTAAGGTATGATGGGGCAACAGGCGTGCTTGTCTGTGATAATGTTTTAAGCAGAGTGTATATAATTTTTTCGAGACGATAAAAGATAAGTGTGGAGGTGTGATGTGTGTAAACACACCTTGTTAATATGCTAACTTTGTATACATTTTAACGTTTGATTAATGCATTTTAAATAAATTTAATATTATATTATTCATAATAAAAATGCATTAGTTTTACTCCAATTTAAGTCACCTTAACTATTTTTGTTCTTATGTGGGTTTTAATAGTTAATGAATTAATTAAACTTAATTAAAGATAAGTAAGAAAACGAATTTGCTAGGTAAATTACAAGAATGAGGATTAATCAACATGAATGTTTCAATCGTTAATGAATTTGATCTCATATGCAAATTAAAAGTCGTCTTGTGATTTGTGCAGGGAATTCTAGAGAATTACATTAAGATTACACGTGGGCCAGAAGTTAACTAGAAGCATGAATCTCATTTATTTGGGTGACACAAACTGGCAATTTAATTGGGCTGCTCTTGGAACAAAAATAAAATGGGCCTGAGCTAGAGTGACGACAACAACAGAAAGCAAGAGCTTTTGGAGGGATTATTATCTTTGGACGGCTGCTCTGTTAGGAAGGGGGACGCACACAAGGAGTTCGAAGGCGGAAGAAGGCAGCAGCCTTTTGGCTGCCAAGGGAGTCACACACATCAAGAAAGAATCATCATTAATATGCAGCGCGGCTAATCGTGTGATCATCTCCGGGTGTATGGTTTGCTTAGTTTAAACACAAAACTTTGTTTGATTTAGTTTTTTGGATTGTTTTCTTATTGACGCTTTGAGAACACTTGTGGTTTATATGATTCAAACGAGTCGTTTATGTTTTATTTATCTATTGCCATTCGCATTCGGTTTTCTTGCATCGTGAGCATATTGGTAATTAGGAGGGTATTTGGCATTTATGATTTGGTAATTAGATTGTACGAGTTATTATTAAAAACTTGTGTTTAATTATCACTTTGATTAAACTATATACAAGACCATGTCTATGTGGTTTCCAACTAATTAAACAAGTTTGTGTGGAATCTTAAACCTGAAACCTGGAGATTGATCATCTTTCTCGTATATTGTTTTAGTAAATCAGTCAAATCCAAAATCAGTTTATTCTAGTTTAGTTATTTTAGTTTAAGTAATCAAACAAAACGTGTAATTCTAACCACATGCTCCTCGTGGATTCGATACCTCACTTACCCTAGCTACCTAGGTTATTTAGGTTTTTGCATGACCCTAACGACAGGTCATCAAATTGAGTAAAATCCTTGATAAAGGTGGAACATAATCCTAAAGGTGTGCAATCCGAAGATCATTGGTGCACCCGTAGGAAATCCTCCCTTTACCAAGAAAATTACTCAGACATCTGGTATGTACAATAAATGTGTCACTCAGATCTGGTCCACTTCAGAAGCCATTTCTTAGAACCCGGTTTGGATATCAGAAGCCCGAAGGATCTGTCTCACTACCGGTTTCCTCGCCTTGGATCTAGCTCGGGACTACCAGAAGCTGATTAAACCTCTAGTTAGTTTATTAAGTTAGAGTTGGTTTTAAGTTTATTAAGTTAATCATCATTGGAAACATGTCACAAAGATAAACAAATAAGGATTAGAAGAAGAGGACACCACAAAACATGATCAACACAAGAACATGGCTGCTCATAGACAAGCTATCCACCTCTAAGTGATATGTAGCTCTCTTGATCCTCACGACCCTCGATATTTATTGCATAACTACTCTACGATCCTCTTCTTGGCCAAGCCGATCAAGGTAGGACGAAGCCTAACCATTGAGGGATGTTAGGATGGCCAGAAGGCCTCCCACAAGACCCCAAGATCTCTGGAAGAAGCTTGGAGTTCGGCCCCAAGAGAGCACAAGAAGGGATGTACAAATGGTGGGGGTTAGCTTGCTATTTATAGACCTCCCAGGGGTAGCATGGGCGTGCCAAGAGTTGGCACGGGCGTGCATACTGTCTCAGGTACTTTCTGTTGCTGCAGTTCTGTCTTTTTCTGTACCTTTTGTCTGTGCACGGGCGTGCATATCAGTAAAATGTCAGATTTTGTCGTTTCAAGCCTTGGGGAACACGTTTCAATTAAGCATGGGCGTACCAAGTGATGTGGCATGGGCGTGCAAGTCTCTTCAGTACGTTTTCTTGCTTTCTAAGCTTGCTGCATTGTCTTCTAGCGTGCAGGGCCTCCGTGCAAGTGTGCGTGGGCGTGCTGGATCACTCCCGGACTGGTTTTATCACTGTTTAAGTCCCGGGATTGTCTTCCAAACATACAGGGAACAGGCTTCAAGTCTGGTATCTTCAGGAATCTCCAGTTTTTGCTCGTTTTCACCCGGAAATCATTTGTTTCCGTCTTGGAGCTCCAATTTCCTGAGATAAACAAGTAGGAACGAATTAGGCATCAAATATCAATATCATAAGCCTAATTGTGACCTATTTTGGGATTGTTTATGCCTGTTTTATATGTTAATTCTGTGAGTCATCACAATACCCCACACTTAGACTATTGCTTGTCCTCAAGCAATCACCCACAATACACTAAGGCGGACTGTAATTAACAAACCCTCAACCCATTTATTTATTTTATGAGAAAAATAAAATTGCATGACACACCTACTTAACCTGTACGATTATGCCCAACCCTATACCTACTCACAATGTTCATTCATCACTCGGGTTTATCATTTTAAGTGAGTTTTGGGGGTGAACACTCAAGTTCTACCCAAGGCAAGCACAGACCATAGGCTTGTACAAAAATCGAATCTCCACCGCTACAAAATGGTGAGAAACTGCAAATCACAAGGTTTTTTGAGGGGTGTAAATGATGTAGTGATAAATGGGTAGGAAGGGTGTCTACTGTAATGTCTGGTTCGGGCAGCGGCTGTGACGTAATGGGTAAATGTCAAACTCCAAATGACGGGCTTCATGAAACTCCTCCCCCGAAGACTTACTGCTCTGACGCCCCTACTCTGCGAATTTTTCGGTCTTTTCACATAATCACATCCACTAGGAATGTCCTAGAAATAAACCTTCAAACAGAATTGTTTTTTCTTGGCCTGTTTATTGTCGAGCTTTATGACTTATTTCTCAAACTTGTTTTTAACTAGATAATACAAGCATTGCTTATGTGAAGCTTACTCTTCGGTATTTTAACTCAGGATGGCTGTCTTTCTTCAGTTGCCAAAACTTTTCTCGGTGGATACCGTGATGTATGGTCTAGTTCTTCTTTCATCTCGAGACTGTCCAAGAGTATCACAATAGCCTGCAGCATGCCTTCTTCGCCAAGATCACGACAGGGTCTAAGTGTGATGAATGAAATGAAAAAGGCTAAGGCTCAAGAGGGGTAACTAGGTGAGGGATAAATTTATGGAAGGCTAATGAAAGATGGAAGGGTTGTGTCCTAGGTGCCTTGATCACTTTCACAATCTCTCACCTCAAGTGCGGTCTCGAAACGCATAAGTTGCACAAGTTCTAGCTGTAACACGCCAAGGGTGAACGCCTCTCAATGTCAAATGAAACAAGCAGTATGTGATATATCTCTGCAAGTGTGGTGCTCGAAAAAAGGCTCAAAACTCTCACACGGAAAAGCAGGTAGGATAAGGTATTGGTTTTAAGTATAATTTTTAGGGTGTTTTTCACTTGCCATGCAACCTATTTTTCTACTTGATTTTGTTTTAAACGGGTCTCTCGGGTTTTATTAACATCATCTAATTTCAACTCTCCTTTTATGTGAACCGTTCGGCATAAATGCCTAATAGCGATCTTTCGGACGAGCCTAATAGACTATACAAATCCACCAAAAATGACTGTGAATGACGCTACGGGTTTCAAGCTGCTAAGAGGGTACTGGACAACCACAATCAAATGACAAAATGACCCGCAAGATAAAACACTTAATGACAAAATGACCCGCAAGACAAAATAGGCAGCAATAACATTCCACCCCACACTTAAAATTTTGTAGAAATTTTAAGTGCAGAACCGGAGAAAAAGGCAAGAGAAACTAATACTCCCCTGATAACGACGAATCCACTCGTGTGTGAGCGAAAACCTGCATCCTCCACAGAGAGACGTCGAAATGGCGGCTCCACAAATAGCAAACTGTCCTCAACCTGCCCTAAAATACTAGAAAAGAAAATAAAATAAAAGTAACAAAGATAAATAAAACTACATCCTAAGAGATATACCAGTGCCGGAGCACTAGCGGGGTGAAACGAGTCTTAGCCTGTATCAGGCATGCAACATAAAACCAAAATCCAAGTGTCAATACGGTCATCCAAACAAACAACCACAAAAGAAAAAGAAAAGTAAAAATAGTGTTTAATGTCAACAAACCACCCAGGAGTGTCTAGAATCACCGATCAACCTGAGGAGAATTTCAATCTGAGTGGCCGTGGTATGCATGGGAGCTGGAGCAAGTGCATGAAGTCATGAGTGTATCAAGCCCGTCTAAAATACTGCGAAACAAGCCTCTCCGTGGTTGGCTTTGTCGACCCTGCAGTGATTCTGGCAGCGGCCTGACTGCGGCTGTGACTGATGACTCTGCGTTTCCTGCTTCTTCTGCTTTTGCCATCTGGTGTGGTGGCATCTCTAACGTGACAGATCGTCTTGCCATTCCCTACAAAACTCAACAGAATCGGTTCAGCTTTACAAACTTAAGTATTTTTACAGAATATAAACAGCTTGGGTCCAGTGGCTGCAACCCCATGCTCAACTGATGAACATGGCCGTGCGGCTCAGTCTGCAGTCCGTGTTCCTACTGGTTCGACTGTTTAAACTTGATTTTGCCTAAAACATCCTAGAACTGATTTTAAACTGCAAAAATAACTTAAATTTAAAACTTAAAAAGTTCTGGTGGGTTTTTGAGGTCAAGCACGCCCCTGCACCTATGGTGCACGATCGTGCATACTCTGATGGGTCAGATTGGTTACGTGGGAAATTTCTAACGGTTTCCTAGTCAAGCACACCCTCGCACACTGCTGTGCACGGCCGTGCTTCTGACTGATGTGACGGGTTTTCAAACCTGTTAGTTTTCTTGAAAAAATTTTCACAAAGTTTCTCAAAAATCTTAACCACATTACATTCCTAGTGTTCCCCTAACCATTTTCCTACAATATCATGCTCAGATTCGGGCCACAAACACTAGAAACTTAAGATTTTCATCAAGAACCTAAACTACTCAAAATCTCAAGAAAACGGACAGATCAGGACATAAAACACATAAAAGATGTTAGGGGTTGATTATACATACCTTGTATTGAAGATTGGAGCTTGAAATGGAAGAAAATGGTGGAAAAATTGAGGTTTGGTGAAGGGTGCGATGGTTTTGGGTGAGAAGAGGAAGGAGAAGTGGGTTTTGAAAAGTCAAAAAGTGACTTTAAAAGCCAAACTCCTGTCTGCACGTTTGGCACGGGCGTGCACTCCTGCTCAGACTCCCGTTTTTCACGTTTTTCAATTTTAAAACTGTTTTTAAGGGTCCGGTTTTAAAATTTTTAGTCGGGTTTCCCCAAAATAATTTTTAAAACCCCATTTTAAGTTCGAAAACAGTTTAACTTTTAAATTTTTGAAAAACTTCACCCGGTCTCATTTTCCACATTTTCTGCACTTACCTGGCGATCTTTAAGGGATGAGAAACCGACCTCTAACGAAAATAAATAAGAAATAAAAACCCTCCAAAATAAAAGTTGATGACTTTGGTGGTCTCAGATGTCCTCACGGGAATTCTCCAAGGTGGCCAATCCGGAAGTAAACCTACAAAGAAAGACAAAAACAATCGCAATCATCGAAAATAAAGCAGAAATAAATTGAAAAGGAAAAATAAAGAAGACCAAAAATAAAAAGAAAAATATAGTGAAAAGAAAAATGAAAAGAAAAATAAGCCGATCAGTTAAGTGACTTGGGTCTTTCTTTGGAAACAAATGTGTTCCCCGGCAACGGCGCCAAAAACATGGTGTGCGTGGTTTTAGCAAAATAAAAAGATATCATTTTCCCGGCCAAAAACTTTGATGTTTTAATTCAGAAACTTTGGTTTGGGAAAAATGACTAATTTTTACTAAACCGGTTAATACCAAGCTTTAAATTTATAAAGTAAA
Source organism: Ambrosia artemisiifolia (assembly GCA_032199755.1). Taxonomy (NCBI): domain Eukaryota; kingdom Viridiplantae; phylum Streptophyta; class Magnoliopsida; order Asterales; family Asteraceae; genus Ambrosia; species Ambrosia artemisiifolia. Next base: position 37,735,034 of record CM063516.1, read on the forward strand.
CAATATTTACTTTAAAAACTAAAACCAACACATAGGCAGAGAACCTGACGTGCATAGTATAATTTCTCGGGTAAGTATTGAGTATCGTATCCCCAAGGATCACACTTTCCCCTACTCAACCTTTCATCCATCAACTGATCGGGTTTTGAAAAGAAAAATAAAACGGAGGGGTTCTTTGATAAAAATAGTGTCACACCCCGCCTAAGGCGGAAACGCGAGGTGAGACGAACATGGTGATCACAAACATTGTTTATACGAGAAATATTAAATGACATTTATTTCATCAAACACATAAGTCACATAGTCGAATATAGATTACAAATCTTAGCAAATGCTTCAAAATTAAAAAACAAGAGACTTCTGCAGGCATTCCTAAGCTCGCCTTCTTACTATCCTTACTTGGTCCCTAAAAACATGCTTAAGTGTGTCAACTAAAAAGTTGGTGAGTTCGTAGGTTTTGTTGACTCGATAAAACAGTTTTGTTGCTCAGAAAGTTTCATTGTATGTGTCCATGCAGAATATAGTTACCATGAGCACCATAACCAAACCACGACGTTCGTGTGCACCCCGCCCCAATGTCTTGTCACGGGACATTGTAAAGTATGGATAATATGCATTCATATGTGTTAGCGCGACTAACAGTGAAAGGGGGTGTCAACCCAAATAGTACTATTCATATGATCCACGACTTATTGCTAAGCTAATGGTTATAGTTGTCCGGGGAATTTTTGTTGATCTGCGATAATTGTGGGTCTAACTCATGTAACACATATTGTTATCATTTACATATGTTGATCTGTAGCATGTTTCTCCCCCGAAGTTGCAAAACAGTAAAGAGGCCACGAAACTCACTTGATGTCTCGTTATATGATATAACAAAGCAGAAGTAACTATTGTTCCGACAAAGAGTGCCCTATAACGTCAAATACATCTTAAGTTGTGTGTACTTATTGTTTACCATACAAGTTGTTCACCCGACTTGTGGACCCTTGTGTCATGTGTATGTGGGTCAATGTTTATGCATGTGACAACTATTACGCATCTGGTTTGTACTTGCAAAGTGCATTGTTTTGTGTAATCCATGAGTTTTGAATATGTGCAACATTATATATGATCGTGTACGTTTTGATCCAAAAATTGGTTCCTTGAAAACTACTAAAGCCGAGTGTGGTTTATAAAACATTAATCATGATGTGGGTGCATTCATTAAATTGATTTGTGTCACATAAGTGTGTGGTATGCGGTTACATATAAGTGTACATGTGTGTGTTTCAAAATCAATCAACAATAAACAAGACAATGCTTTTAGAAAATCGTTAACTTATATGGTCGATTACTAGACGAATAAGGGTCGAAGGTCAGGTAATCAAGAGGGTCGATTACTATAGGAATTATAAGAAAGAAAAGGGCTTGATTACATACCAAAGGAGACAAGGGATGTGGTAAGTGGTAGTAAGGTTCTTGTGCTTCTTCCTTGGATCGTAGCTCAAGTGGCTTGGGTCCTCCTTGTCTTCGGCCGAGTGAGGTGAGGAAGAGATGAGTGTTGTGAGGGAGAAAGAAGTGTGTTTGGTGCAAGAAATGATGGTGGTGGTGAGCTCTTTATATAGAGGTAATTATGGGTAAACAAGTCATCTTGGTTGTATAATCTTGGAGAGTACATACTAGTTTAGTGTATCATGAGTTGTTTATGCTTGTCCTTGGCCGAATACTCCCATGGGATCCTATCTAGGCTTCGACCGATTGTCATTGTTCATGGGAATGGTATAGTGTGTTGTGTAGAGGTGAAATTCATGCATGTGTATAGTCTAAATGAGGTAAGTTAGTGGCAAGACTAGGTAGTAGGTTTGTGCAAGATGATAGTGATGTTTCCTTTGCTCTCCTCAAATCCGGTTGGTGCTAGGTAGTTTAGGAAGGCTATAGGTGTGTAAGTGAGAGGCTATCCTTAGTTGTTCTTTCCAATTCCATGTATCTTGGAGACATCTAGTTAGGAAAGGGACTTGAGAGAATGTTTTAGGTGAGTGTGTGTATAAATCGGTCAAGTGGGAAAAGAACAAGAACATTCACTAGGTAGTTTATAGTCTAGGATAGTGACCTTTCATGCATGCAATTCTTGTCATGTATGTGTATATATGTGTAGGATTAGTAGCTTGAGTTGTCATTGTCTCTAGTATATAAGATTTTGTCTTATCTATACTACACAAATGTTTATATATATATGTGTATGTATACAAGTCCATTGTCTTGTCCCCATCAACAATATATAATCACATGGTAATATAGATATATATATATATTGTATTTGGCCTATCATACATGTGTGTGAAATGTGTATTTGTATAGTATTGAACTAAATTTTATTCTACACATGTGTATTTGCTTTAAAAAAAATATATAGTTTTAGTCTCATAAAATCCATACGTTTTTGTTGATCCTTATGATGGTCATGATGTTCGAGTAGAGTTCATAATCGTTCGAATAATGAGGCGCACTGACACACTTATTCTAAACACATAGTGAAATAAAGTCTGTTAATTGTACGGTTTCGACTAGTGAATTCGGCGGGTGTCACAAATAGTTTTTGAAAGGGGTTTTGGTTTTGTAAAGTAATAAGATAAAAATAGTAGAGTAGTATATTATGCATATCTCGGGGTCCTTTCGAATAAGTAGTTAAGTTTATTGTTAGAATTAATAATTTAAGTTAGTTAATTTGTGAGGAAGACGAGAGGGATCTTGAAGTGTTGACTCTTTTATAGAGAAGCGGAGGCTACTACTGCGTAGAATGCTAAACCTCTCCGGCATGCGTCCACCTGGGGTTTCTGCCAGGGCCTCGCATATAGGGGCTCCTCAAACCGCGGTCAAGTATCTGGTCTTCGAGCTCATCTTCTTCTTAAAGTGGAGGCTTCACTTCCGACTTGGAACACCGTACACCTCGTCTTAGCTCTCGCGTTTCGTACCGAAGGGTCTCGCCTTAGGGTCATTCCTGAGTAGGTCAACAATGAATCCCCATTGGTTAACAAACTAGGTCGAAGGATCTCTCTTACAATTGATATCAGGAGACCGTACCCCCATTGGTTAAAGGCGTTGTACTAACGAGAACTAGATAAAGAATCTTTATTTTATTTATCTTTAGTGACACTTTAATATTTATAAGCCTGATAAATATAAAGTTGGTTTTATGAATGGTGACTTAATTAACCTAACCCATAACCTCCCGAGCTGAATGAAGTCCTTAACAAAGGTGGAACATAATCCTAAAGGTGTATGATACAAAAGATCACTGGTGCGCCCTTAAAAAATCCTCCCTTTGCCAAGAAAGTCATTCAACTACTGAGTAAAATCCTTGATAGAGGTGGAACATAATCCTAAAGGTGTGCAATCCGAAGATCACTGGTGCACCCGTAGGGAATCCTCCCGTTACCAAGAAAATTACTCAGTCATCTGGTATGTACCAGAAATGTGTCACTCAGATCTGGTCCACTTCAGAAGCCATTGCTTAGAACCTGGTTGGATATCAAAAGCCTGAAGGATCTGTCTCACTACCGGTTTCCTCGCCTTGGATCTAGCTCGGGACTACCAGAAGCTGATTAAACCTCTAGTTAGTTTATTAAGTTAGAGTTGGTTTTAATTTTATTAAGTTAATCATCATTGGAAACCTGTCACAAAGATAAACAAATAAGGATTAGAAGAAGAAGAAGACACCACAAATAACTAAAAATAAACTACTAATAATAAAAATAAAAGTCTACAAATCGAAATGGGTTCGTAATGATAGAAAGATACAACCATAAAACATGATCAACACAAGAACATGGCTGCTCATAGACAAGCTATCCACCTCCAAGTGATATGTAGCTCCCTTGATCCTCACAACTCTCGATATTTATTGCATAACTACTCTACGATCCTCTTCTTGGCCAAGCCGATCAAGGTAGGACGAAGCCTAACAATTAAGGGATGTTAGGATGGCCAGAAGGCCTCCCACAAGACCCCACGATCTCTGGAAGAAGCTTGGAGTTCGGCCCCAAGAGAGCACAAGAAGGGATGAACAAATGGTGGGGGTTAGCTTGCTATTTTATAGACCTCCCAGGGGTAGCACGGGCGTGCCAAGAGTTGGCACGGGCGTGCATACTGTCTCAGGTACTTTCTGTTGCTGCAACTCTGTCTTTGTCTGTACTTTTTGTCTGTGCACGGGCGTGGCAAGAGTTGGCACGGGCGTGCACATCAGTAAAATGACAGATTTTGTCGTTTCAAGCCTTGGGGAACACGTTTCAGTTAAGCATGGGCGTGCCAAGTGATGTGGCATGGGCGTGCAAGTGTCTTCAGTATGTTTACTTGCTTTCCAAGCTTGCTGCGTTGTCTTCTAGCGTGCAGGGCCTCCGTGCAAGTGTGCGTGGGCGTGCTGGGTCACTGCCGGACTGGTTTTATCACTGTTTATGTCCCGGGATTGTCTTCCAAACATACTAAGAACAGGCTTCAAGTCTGGTATCTTCAGGAATCTCCAATTTTTGCTCGTTTTCACCCGGAAATCCTTTGTTTCCGTCTTGGAGCTCCAATTTCCTGAGATGAACAAATAGGAACGAATTAAGCATCAAATATCAATATCATAAGCCTAATTGTGACCTATTTTGAGACTGTTTATGCCTGTTTTATATGTTAGTTCTGTGAGTCATCAATACTCTCCTACCATTAACATATTAACCTTTTACAACTTGCAAAACACTAACAATTGTAGCAAGTGGGAACTTGTTAAGACTTAAAACACTAATATTTAACACTAACTATTAACAATTAATACTTAAAACAGTAATAAAAAAGTAATAACAACTATAAGAAGTAAGAAAAATGGAAGAACTAAGAAGAAAAACACCAATATCGGGAATATCGGTGATATATCGGTCAAATATCGGTAAAATATCGGCCAATATCACCGATAATATCGATACAAAATATCGGTGATATATCAATGATATATCAGCCGAGTTAACTACTTAGCTTTTAATTTCTAAATGGACAATGACCTTCATATGATAGTTTATACAATATCATATTATTACTACATTCTTTTGTCATGTAAATAAACTTTATCATTTAGCAAAGTGTCTTCAATGGCACGGTTATCTAGATATGCAATGACCGGACAACTTACACAACAGTGATGTTTATGTTCATATTGGTCTGTTACAGTAACATACATTTGGTTTATTAAGATTTGTTCAATAATGAGTACATGGTTTTTGTGGTGAACTGCAATCAGTTGTAAGTAGCGGTGCACATTTCTTTTTTTTTCTTTTCTTTCTACGAATACTTGTTAAAACATAGTGTGTACATTTCTATTCTTTTTGCGTAAGTTGCGGCAAAAACCTAAGTATCATAATGTTGTATTGCAACCCATTTGTGGATCCCGCTTCAACGCGCGGGTAAACCCACTAGTATAATAAAAGAAAACTATGAGGGACGCGTGCTAATGTGTCACACCCTCAAATTTCCACTGCGGGGTTTTACCGCGAGGCGCATGACATACCAGGATCCCATAGCCATAAGTCATATGAACGAACTCTAAATGCCCAAACCATTTAGTTCATTTTCAAAAACCAAGTTTAGTTAAGCTGCGGAAGCGTAAACCAAATTTAAACCTTTTAGAAACCATGCGCAAAACAACGCGCCCAAATTAAAACCATATAGAAATAAACGTTAAAGCATGATATGTAATTTAGGTGTATGCCCAAGACCCCAAATGCAGTGAAACGTGCAGTGCTTCCTAATCGTGACACCGGAAGCTAACTACCTGCAAAAGCATGTACATAGTGGGTCAACAAACAATGTTGGTGAGTTCACAAATTAAAGTAGGCAAGTAAGTAAAAGTGTAGGTTTTCCCAAAACCACGTAACAAAAAGTAAATGTGTCGGCCTACCAGACCACGTAACAAACAGCTAATTCACATGCCAGGGGTAGCTAACCCACTCATGATAACTAATACCGGTGAATACCGAACTGCTAATGAACGAGTTCCCACAACAGTGAGTATAGTGCCTTGCATCATTGCCCATCAACAATTATATATGTGTTAAGTTAATAGTTCACACCCATGCTACCAGCACGATGTGAGGTTTCTTAAACCTAATAGCGCTATCAACTAGTAACCCGCTTGCCCACCTGGCAATTCATTCGGTATTTAGAAGGACTTGAATGATAGGGTTGGTTTAGTTCATCAAGGACATATAGCATGAATTAGTAAAAGTAGATTCACCTCGTGAACCTAGCACCCCAAAACACGGGATGTAAAAGTAGTCCCAACCGGACTATGAAATAGTAGTCCCAAACCGGACTAGAAAATGTCAAGTAAGTTGTCTCCCCGAGACGCATGCTTTTGAGAACAAGTAGTGAAACTCACCTTAGGTTGCAAGCAAATAATCCAAATTCCACAAATAGTAATGTGCTACCGACCCCCTATTACAAATGTCACTAAGTGAGTATATGTGCATAACCAATACACCATATAACCCGTTTGTCCAAGACATTTAAAAGTTCAAAACCGTGTAAGTGACACCTAATGATTCTACATGCACAAGGAGGTCCTACGAACCCGTTGGTGAACATATTGATTATCATCAGTTTTATACCTCATATACATCTCATATAAGTGTCCATACAAGTTCATGTCAAATACATACCATATAAGACTCCAAATAGTCACATAAACATCACCTACACAATCTGCGTTTTTAGGACATATTGTGTGCTGTGAAAAACGATTTATTTAAAATACTTAAAAAATGAATTAAACTCTCAAATTTTTAATAATTATTCATTGGGGTTCACTTGATAACCCATATTTTTGTTTTGTCTCAAAACCAAACATAAAAATTATGAAAATTCGTACAACACAGCTATGTCCAAAAAATTTCCACAACAGGTCAGTTTAGTAGAAAAATTCCCAAAAATTGTGTATTCACCAAAACGGGATGAATCCACTTCGAAACGCCAATTATTCCGATGTTGACCTACTATCCAAATTTCATAACCTAACTCTTTCTAAAACTCAAGTTATGATAGTTTTAAAGTTGACCCAGTTTACAACTCCGAAAATCTGATATGACCTTTAATCAAATAAAATTCCAAAAACCACTCAAACGATGTCCAAACCAGATGATTTTGCTCATTATTAAAAGCTAAGACCATGTAAAATACAACCATGCAATGAAATCATCAAAACAATCACTTTAACATCACGATACAGACCCTACAAAACACCCTAACGAATCTGTCAGAAAACTGAAACTTGCTCCCCAAGTTATTCACGAACCCTAATCATGCATAAAAATCTATAACACATGCATAACCCATATTATCATAATCAAAATCATATATTAACATACAAAAACCCTAATTATGATTACTAACAACAATTTTTATCATCAATCACAATGAACATTCAAGAACTCTCACTAACACATGCATGCGATTTCTTAAATATGTATGTTCTATGATTTTTAAAACTTTTCAAGCATTACTAATCATCATAAAACACATAAAGATTACACCTTTCAATTCAAGAGTCCCCAAAGCCTAGAGATTACACCCAAACTAGCTTGAATAAGTGAAAGAGATTGATGTTTGTTGAAAATTGAGAGAGAGAGGGGGGGTGAGGGGAGTCCACGGCGCAAGGGTTTAGGGTTAGGGTTCCTTATTTTTTTTGTTCCATAATTATAAGAGAGCTTGGCTTGTTGCCCAAGTAATTGGGTATTAGGGCCTTTTAGTCTACTAACCGGACCCGTTAATCATGTTTTAGCCCAATACCAGACCGATAATATTAACCACCCTAACTTACATAAAAACCATTGTTTTTATTATCTCGTAACATATTAATCATAGAGTGCACGTAATTTGCATGGTTTACGTATTAACTTTCAGTTAAGCGGTAATTCACATAAACATGTAATCCACATAAACATGTTACTTCATGTTCATCATAATTCAATTGTACACATTATCATGTATGCCAGACAAATCACCAACGCTTGGGATACAGGACTCGTGTGTGAATTGTGATGATAACTTTTCTTATTATAATGTAACGTATGTTATTATCACATAACATATGTTATTACCCTATAACATATAGGAAGACCTTCCTAACTAACCCTAGTCAAGTGTTTAGTCACGTATGCATATGCAAGTTAACTAGAGTTCAGTTAAAGTAGGAACCTGAAAATGCAGGGTGTCACACAATGGATCCATTGAAGCCATTTGTTTTTTTTCTTTTTTCCTCCTCTCTCTTATACTTAATTACAAATACTTATTTTTAAAGTAAAGTTAGATATTATACCATTAAACAAATTAATTTAATATAAATTAAATTATATATTTTTTATATAAACTTATTTTTGCTTAAATTTTTAAACTCTCCAATTTCACTAAGTTCAAAACTATGTTGGTTAAAATATTAAAAAATGAAGAATAACAACTTCCTTAGGTTAAAATTGAATCGATAAAATCGGTTTTATTGTGTGTAAAGAAGATTTTGTGAGCGTTTGAATTTAGAAAATAGTAGAAAAAGGGAAGTAGAAATTGTATATGGAATATTATCGTTGTTCTATGATGGTTGTGGTGTTGTATGATGGTGATGGAAGGTGGATGGCAGTGGCAAACAGTGGGGATGGCAATGGTGAATGATGGTGACTATGGCTGACATGAGGGTGAGTGATGACTTTTTAAGCTTTTTTTTTTAAATATGTTTGCACAAACATACCACCTTATTAAAAAACGGAAAAGAATCTAAGTTGAAAGTTTGGAGTTTGGAAGTGTTTACGGTCAATAAGTAAACGTTGAGATTTTTAAAATCCGATAACCCTTTAAAAATTGAATTAACAAAGTTTATAATTGTTACTACAACCTTATTTTTTAGATACAAAACATAACATTCATTTTATATTGTAAGTTAACACTAAAAAGAACCTGATTTTGTACACCTCTAGTCCTACCTACCCACAAATGAAAGGTTTTTAAAAAATAAAAGAAATATACACGTCCTTTTGACAGGCAATGGAACCCAAGGGCCACACAAATTACCTAACTTTTTTATTATAAATTATATGATATTTTTCTATTATATTTAACTTAAGATTTTGTCATTTATTTAATATAATATTTTTCTTCAAAACATGCATACAAGATCATTCGTATTCGTTGCGGCCTATTCTCAAAGGACTACCCTCCTCCACACCCACCAGCCTAACCTAGTGACATGAACCTATATAAGTGACACCAATAACAACCCACTTGCATATCAAAATGTCAAAAGTAGTGAACCACCCCTCATCACCACATGTCGCTCTACTCTCAAGCGCAGGTATGGGCCATTTGACCCCAATCCTCCGCCTTGCAGCCATGCTAGATTCCCACAACTGTCATGTTACTCTCATCACCGCCCAACCACCCTTCTCCACCGCGGAGTCCATCCACATTTCCGCTTTCCTAACGGCTTACCCAAAAATCAAAACCCCCACCTTCCAATTGATTCCTTACACGCCTCCCGACCCCACTACCACCGACCCTTTCCTTATCCAATATGAATCCATGTCTCGTTCCGTTCATCTTCTCACTCCACTCCTATCCTCCACATCACCACCCCTTTCCGCCATTATCTCCGACATTGCCTCATCTGGAGGCGCTTGCCAAGTGGCTGATAATCTCAACTTACCACACTATATCCTCTCCACAACCTCTGCTAGATTCACCTCCTTTGTCCTCCACCTTCCATCCTTATTATCACTAGAAAAAACCTCCATAACCACACCCAAAACAACCCCCCATATCAACATCCCCGCATTACCCCCATTTGACACCTCCACTATCCCACCACCTTTCTTCATACCAAACCACATTTTCACCAACCAAGTTGTATCAAACTCCTTAGCTTTACAAAAAGCCACTGGCATCTTAATCAACACCTTCCATGAACTCGAACCTGAAACGATTAACGCCATTAATACTGGCAAAGTCAAACCAAACCTACCCCCTTTCCTCCCAATCGGACCTTTACAACCCCACAACTTAAAAACAGGAAACCACCAACCACTTTCATGGCTTGATCAACAACCACCAAGCTCAGTAGTATACATTAGCTTTGGGAACCGAACCGCATTATCCAAAGACCAAATAACCGAGCTAGCAAAAGGGTTGGAACAAACCGGGTCAAGATTCTTGTGGGTATTAAAGTTCAAGATAGTAGACAAAGAAGACACTGAAGAAGTGGAAAGTTTATTAGGCAATTCATTTATTCAAAGAACAAGAAACATGGGAATGGTGGTGAAGGGATGGGTTGACCAAGAAGCAATATTATCACATGTTGCAATAGGGTGTTTTGTGAGCCATTGTGGATGGAACTCGGTGATAGAGGCGGTGTCTAGAGCTGTGCCAATGGTGGGGTGGCCACAGTTAGGTGATCAGAAGGTGAATGCTGGGGTTATGGAGGTGGCTGGAGTAGGGGTGTGGGATAAAGGGTGGGGATGGATAGGGGAGAAGGTGGTGAAAGGTGAGGAGATTGCAGAGAAGGTGAAGATGGTGATGAGTGATGAGAAGATGAGGGAGAGAGCTAGGAAAGTTGCAGAAGAAGCAACTAATGCTGTTAAAGATGGAGGGAGAGGGAATAAGGTGTTGATGGAGATGATTATGAGCTTGGAATAATATTATTTGAATGTGGATTAAGATGAAGATGAAGGTCGTAGTTAATATGGTTAAATAAATGGTAAAAATGCATGAATAAGGTTTGAGTAAGTTTCTTTCTCTCGTAGTGTGTGTTGATGATGCATATGTATTTTGGTTGGTGTTTGCCATGTGAATATAACTTGGCTCCGGTTATTCACACAACTAGGGTTTATATTCACACAACCCCTCAACGGGTCGTCTGGGCCTGGACGGCCCGTAGAGGGCAAAATGGGCATGTAGACGGGTCGTCCAGGCCCAGACGGCCCGTGTAAGGGCTTAAACCCTAAACCCGACGGCCAGTCAAGGCCAGGACGACCCGTCAAAAAGCATCAGTTCCAAAACAATCATTGGTAATCATTGGCAATGATTAGGTGATGATTAGGTGATGATTATTTTATTTTTTTATAAGTGTAGTGAGTGTGGATGTTTAAAATGGGTTTAAATGTTTGGTTTTTGGTTTGAATGTTTGGTTTTTGGTTTTTTATAAATGTTTGGTTTTTTATAAATGTTATTTTTTTTTATTTGTATAATCTGATCTTTTTTATATAATTGTGTATATGAATATGAACTAATATCGTTTATGTTGCCGAACTAAACAAAACCCAAGATACGAACAAGATGAACAATAAAACATAAATAAGCATAATATTCCAAAAATTTACATAAAAGTAAGAGTTCAAATGTTCAACCAAAATACTACCAACCCGTCTAACCCGACCCACCCTGCTGATCCGACCCACCCGGCTGATCCGACCCACCCGGCTGACTGGTGGACGCCCCACCATGCTGACTGCTGGACGCCCAACCCGGAAGTGGACGCGGCTCCAAACCAGCCTCCCGCCGTCTCTCATTCTCGCTCTCCAACATCCACCGCATGTCAGCCCGCAACGACCCTAACTGATCCAGGATCTGCTGAAGTACCTGGGTCGTGTCATCATGCAACCTGACAGCATGATAAACGCGGCCAGGACGCTGTCGCTCATCAATGGGAGCATCTGGCATCTCTATATCGACCGGTGGGTCGCCGCCAACGTGTGGCATCTGGACCTCAGGGGCATTCGGCCCATCGAGATGTACCAGCGGCTGTGGCACAAAATGCTCGCCACGGTCGCCAGCCTCACCGAAAGCACGCTGGTAATAAGCGGGTGGGTTGCTGCGCGGGACCCGTGCTGCCACCTTCATCTGCTGCATAGTGGTAATATTTAACGGCCTGAAATGCACAACAATAATAATATTAAATAATAATATATAAAATTAAATAATAATAATAAATAATATTAAATAATAATATATAATAATAATCTTACTTGGGTCTCATCGGAGGTGGTAAGGCATCCTCCTCAACATGCGTCCACAACTCGCCCGGGCAAACACGCAGCGCGATGGCGGTGATGATCCCACCAATCGGAATACCCCCCGCCGGGTTCCTGTGAGGGTAGGTCGCGATGTACTCGGCAAAGCACCTGTGTAGCGCAACCGGCCTACCCCTCAGGATGCAGTAAAGGAAGAAAAGGTCATTCTGCTGGACCCTTTCGTTACAGTTACACCGCCCGGCAATCGACCAGGTAACCAAACGGTGTATGTAACGGATCAGAGGGTCCCGAATGTTGCTGGCCCTATCCATCCTGCACAGAATAATACTAACATTAAAAAAATTTCGGCAGAGTTTCCTCTGTTTTTGTACGAACCAGACAACACAAGTCGTCTACAAAATCCAAAAACAAACAACCTAAACTAACTAATTAACAATAATAATTAAGTAACTAAGCGAACTAAATAAATATAATAATAACGAACTAAATGAACACGAACTAAATGAACTAAATAACAATAATAATAGGAAATAATACCTCTCGCCATCCTCCCCATACGCCTCACCACCGATAGTGGGCCACCAGGCCATAAGCATGTCGTCTGGCAAGCTCGTGATGGCCGTGGTGTACATGTCCTGGACAAGCTCGTCCTCTCTGTACCAGCAGCAAGTCGTAGCCCACTGGTCCATCGTATATGAGTACAGCTGTCCGAATAATCGGAACTGTACCTCAGGCTCAGGCTCGCCGTCAGGACCTACTGGAGGGTCAACACCTGCTGGATGCGCCGCGTAGCGGAATGTCGAGATGAACTCGATCGTCAGTGGCCGATGCGCATCTTGCTGAAGATCAGCTAACATCCGCTCCCAAGGGCTGTCGTCTGGGATCCACTCCTCAAACCTGTCCTCAGCACCGATCGCGCGTAATGCGGCCCAGTCAACACTGCGCGATCCGTGTATCGAATGCAGCTCCATCTTCTCCCAGCGCGCGATCTCGTAGTCGTCGTTATCGAGCCTGTAGCGCCAATCTCTCATATCGCCCAGAGCATTAGGATTCCCGTCCTCAGGCTGGATACGGCGTCTTCTGTTGCCTCTGTTTGCCATATCTGCAAAACAAAAGCAAAACACTTTAGGCGCGCGTTTATATTAAAAGGAACTAAACAAACACACTTTAGGCGCGCCTTTATGTTTAGGCGCGCGTTTGTGTTTAGGCGCCTAAACACAAACGCGCGCCTAAACATAAAGGCGCGCGTTTAGGTTTAGGCGCCTAAACATAAAGGCGTGTGTGCATGTTTAGGCGCCTAAACCTAAACGCGCGCCTAAACATAAAGGCGCGCGTTTGTGTTTAGGCGCCTAAACACAAACGCGCGCCTTTATGTTTAGGCGCGCGTTTAGGTTTAGGCGCCTAAACACAAATGCGCGCGTGCGTGTTTAGGCGCCTAAACCTAAACGCGCGCCTTTATGTTTAGGCGCGCGTTTGTGTTTAGGCGCCTAAACACAAACGCGCGCCTTTATGTTTAGGCGCGCGTTTAGGTTTAGGCGCCTAAACACAAATGCGCGCGTGCGTGTTTAGGCGACTAAACCTAAACGCGCGCACGCGCGCCTAAACATAAAGGCGCGCGCCTAAACCACCACCACAGCCCCACCCACCCACCCCACCCACCACCACCACCACCACAGCCCCACCCCACCACCACAGCCCCACCCCACCACCACTACCCCACCCCACCCAGCCACGACCACCACCACAGCCCCACCCACCCACCCCACCCACCACCACCACCACAGCCCCACCCCACCACTGCCCTCAGCACCACCACCACAGCCCCACCCCACCCAGCCACGACCACCACCACAGCCCAACCCACCCACCCCACCCACCACCACCACCACAGCCCCACCCCACCACTGCCCTCACCACCACCACCACAGCCCCACCCATCCCCTCCCCACCACCCAACCACCACTAATCCGAACCCATTGTGGTCTTGACAAAAAAACCCTAAACTAATAATAATAATAATAATAACAATAATAACAATAATTAACAACCATTACCTGTTGGTGGAGGAGGCTCGGTGGTGGTGGTGGAGGGGTGGAGGAGGGTCGGTGGTGGTGGTGGAGGGGTGGTGGTTGAATTTTACGAGAGAGAGAGAGAGAGTGCTTGAGAGAGAGAGGTTTGGTTGTTTGTGAGAGAATGGGGCTCGTCTGGTGGTTTTTGGGGTTTTAAAACTTTCCCTACGGGCCGTCGAGGCCTGGACGGCCCGTAGGGAAGTTAAATTTTTTGAAAATTTTCACTACGGGCCGTCCTGCCCTAGACGGTCCGTGTGAATTCAATTTTTTTTTTTATTTTAAAAAAGAAGCTTCTCCTGGAAGCTTTGTGGCCCAGACGGCCCGTTTAGGCCCCAACGGGTCGTTGAGGTCTATAGGGACGGGTCGTTTGGGCTCAACGAGTTGTTAAATCCTTCGTTTTTATTGTTTTTATTTTTTTTTTTTTTTTTTAATTTAAAAACAAGACGGGCCGTTGAGGGTTAGACGGCCCGTTGAGGCCCACTAGGACGGCTCGTTGAGCCTCAACGAGCCTTAGATTTGGGCCTCCAAACGGGCCGTCTGGGCCTGGACGGGCCGTTGGGGAACAACAGGGACGGCCCATAATGGCCTGGACGACCCGTCTTAGCCAGTTTTTGGGCCTTGGACGGCCCATCAAGGCCTGGACGACCCTTATATTTTTATTTTTTTTTTAAAAATTTTAGTGTATTTTATATATTTTAAGCTTGGTATTTGTAATTTTTATAAAAAAAAAGGAGTATATTATTATAATAAGTATAAATGAACACATACAACAAATTTTTTCGTTCGTCCGGTCCGTTAACATAAGATAAGCTAAGCTAAGTTAAGTCGCAGTATTGAGGTGGTCGAATATCAACCCTTTCTATACGGTCCTCATATACCGTCTCCCACTCGCTTGCCTCTTCATATCGCCACCTACGCCATGACGGATTCAGTTTTGGCATTGGGGCGCCTTCTGCTAACTCAATCTTAATGAAATGATCTTTGTTAACAAAAGCAAACGATACGAACTTATGTTCTTCGACGCTGTGTGGACCATCGAACATTGGGAAGTACGTCTCACTTTGATCATACGGAGAGAGAAATTGAACAATTTTCCCAAATTTCTGAGCAGCCAGTAATCCTGCGGCGGGCATCTCCATCCATTGGTCGCGCGTTGCTGGTCCCACTCCAGTATGATCTAATGAGTTGCAGACTCTGTCGTAAGTATCGTAATCTATTTCGTTTAAAATTGGCCTCCACCGGTCTTCATAATCGACGAGCTCCTCCTTAAGCTGGCTGCGGATGAATCCCCACATATCCTGGTGCCACCCTAAGCCCACAGCTATGGATCGAAACCCACAGTGACCGTCTCCATGGACATCCCGGATGTCTGTAATGTATCTATAATATGCAGGTGGAAGCCATTTCTTAAACCTTTTGATCTGCAGTTTGTACCTGTAACCATTAAAAAGTGAGATTTAATATGTGTATAAATATGTATGCATGTGTGAATTTATATATCAGTAGTTTGTACCTATCCCTTTCCAACAGTGAAAAATCTTCATCGTAAACAATCGGTTTGTCTGTTGATTGTTTACCTCTTCTGGAAGGCTTTTTGCCCTACGTTGAAAAAATTAAATTATATAACAACAACAACAACAACAACAACAACAACAACAATAATAATATTAATAATAATACTAACCGCAGCCTTATCCTCCTTTTTTTCCTTTTCACTTGTTGTTGGCCGACCCCGAGTATCCGTTTGTACCTCAGGAGGTTTATGTTTAGTCATAATCGGATTCAACACCTCCTTCATCTTCTGCAACATGCTTTTTTTCACTTGCACCGGTTGCGACCTTAGTTGCTCAGCGAATGCATTCATTTCGTGCTGAAAGTCAAACTCGGGATTCTCAGGTACTTCTGGCATAAAGTCAAGTCGTGTCCAGAAGATGTCGATATCAGCCAGTGACACTCGTGTATCTGATATATATATTCAATCACAACAACAACAATCAATAATCTACAAAAATTTCGGATTTTTATAAAAATTTCGGCAGAGTTTCCTCTGTTTTTGTACGAACCAGACAACACAAGTCGTCTACAAAACGCTTCAAACATTTATAAATTTGACTATTATATCCTAAAAAAAATAATAAGTCTAAAAAATGATGTTACCTTTCGCATCATACAATTGCAATTGACAGGAACATGGCAGTCCATAAGTCTTCTTGAGTCGGTGTTCACAAGACCTCTTACTAGTTGTATAATAATTTATCTTGTTGACCCCTGCGAGCATCAAATCAAGCGCTAGATGGGAAACCCTACCGATTACGTCTTTAAACAACGGTAGTTGATGTTCCCACATTCTTTTTGATCGGCTTTCTTCAAAGGAGTGCTTTATCGCTATGCGCCGTGACTCCATAACTTTGTCTATTTCCATCACAAGCGCGTGGAGCGAGCTGTTCGGGCCTTTTATGTACCTCTTAATCAGAGCATGCTGACTCTCGACCCTGTTGGTCGTAGTCTGACCGAACGTAAGGTTTTTATCTGCCCATGCTTCCACAAACATTTCTTTATAATCTCGGAGCCAAACTGACTCCATGTACTCGTAAACCCCTGTAAAAAACAGAATAGTGATGTCAATACAGAAAATATGTACGCTTGTAAAGCAAAATAAAGAATAAAATATATACCCGTTCGATCCTGCTCCCAAAGTCGTTTGTAGAGCGCTTCAAGATTCAATCTGTAAGCCTCTTCGTCAGGCGATTTACACAGTCGACCAAAATACTGCAAAAATATTTCCCATTCTTCTTTTGGAAATCCTGCTTTATGATATTTTGCAATATTTCGTTGAATATGATACCTGCAAAACAACAACAATAATATTAATAATAATAATAATAATAATAACAATAATAATAATAATAATAATAATAATAATAATAATAATAATAATAATATTATTATTATTATTATTATTATTTTGTTGAATATGACACCTGCAAAGCAATTTCGTAGCATCCGGGAAAACTGTAGCACATGCACTCATCAGAGCCAGATCTCTATCTGTAACAATTACACGTGGCTCCATACTCTTCTCCAGCAAATCTTTCAGCCTCTCAAGCACCCATATGTAGTTCCTCGTTTTCTCTTTAACGATAAATGCATGGGCGATACAAAACGACTGGTTTGTCGACGTCATACCCACAATTTGAACAAACGGGATTCTGTACTCGTTCGTTTTGTAGGTGGCGTCGATCAGCATCACATGTGGAAAGGCACGCCAGAGATTGTAGGAGACCCGGTGTGAAAAGAAAACATTCTCAACAACATCTGTCTCTGGATTCTGGTTGGTGAAGTAGGTAAATTTCTTTTCAACCAGGATACTCTCGAGTATCTGCATAACAATAATAATAACAATATTTAATATTTAACAACAACATAAATTAGTAATAGTCTATGACAATAATAGTAATTAATAATAATACCTGCATTGGGGTTTTATCGCCGTAAATTCTACGTTTAATCTTGCTCACTGTATTGTGTATGTCTCGTAGAATACATACATTATCCGGGTTTTGTGCTCTGATGGCCAAATGTATGTTCGCCGGTTCCAGGCCTTGAAAATAAAGCGTTTCCACCATTTTTTCTTCTTGTGGTGTCAGCCGCCTAGCAAAAGCGTGCCCCTCAGCATGTATAAAAGGGTCGTGGTTATGATTTGCGTGTTTAACCTCCAACTTCCAACCCTCTTTGCGTAGCCTCCCTATTAACATAAACGGACAGTTAAGCTTTTTGCTACCCGTAGACCTTACTGTGGCTGTAGTATGGTATTCGCCATAACGGTCGCATCTCAGGTCTATCCTAATTTTTCTTGCATTATTTCCACTGCCTTTTGAAACAGAACGTCCTGTCACTAGGACGTAACCGCTAGCAAGGGCTCTATCGTAAGCCCATTGTTTCATGTCTTCAACAGACCCGAATACCTGAAAATTTATACAAGAGTCTAGTCTAAATTCATACTACTCTAAATTATATACTACTGTAAATATATACTAGTTCAATCCAGCAAACCCTAAAACGTGTAAAGATATACTAGTGTAAATAAATAAACGCACCTGCTCGGTTTCATACGAAACATCCGGGTTAGGTTCAACTTTTATGTTAACATCTTCATAAGCGTCTTCCTGGTTGTCATCATTCGGGTTAGAACCGTTATAATCTTCCTCTAAGTCATTAGCACGATTCCCGCGCGAATGGTAACTCCCGTACGTGTACTGCGGGTAGCTTGGTGGCACGAAAAAAGACTCCTGTTCCTCTACATATTCCTCGTTGAGATCGGGCAGCATGTTCCCGTCATTACCACGAACCCCGGATTTAACCTCCTCTTCACCAACTTGAACCCCGGGTTCATACCCTACGCTTTCAGAGACGTAAGACTCGTTCTCAGACAGGTCAACGGTTGAAAAGCTTGTTAAATATGTCATCGTGAGACCGGGAAGTCGAAATGGGTCGAGGGTTTTGGTGGTGGTGATGTTTTAAGGTTTTGTTGAAATGGGGAAGAAGCTGGTCGTTTGTTGGTTAAATCAGGAAATCTCAACGGGCCGTCGAGGCCTATATGGGCCGTCGAGGGAGTAAATGCCCTAACCTAACACGTCTCTACGGGCCGTCCAGGCCCAGACGGCCCGTCCTAAAGCACCTTTTTCAGACTTTTCAGTCTGAACTGCCTGCTTTTGCAGGAGTTCAGACTGATCACTTATTACATCGTACTTATACGGGCCGTCCAGGCCTGGACGGCCCGTCTTTTTTGTCTTTTCTGCAAACAAACGGCCCGTCGTGGCCTAGACGGGTAGTCTTGAAACCCTAATTTTGCTTAACGGCCCATCTAGGCCTCGACGACCCGTCTAGAGGTTGTTTAGGGTTTTTTTGAGGTTGTGTGAATAACATCACCCTATAACTTTTGTGGTATTGATGCTAGTTTGTTACACTACTAGTGTGATGGCATAGTCATAGAGGACATGTGTCAAGACATGAGGTCAT
Source organism: Ambrosia artemisiifolia (assembly GCA_032199755.1). Lineage (NCBI taxonomy): Eukaryota > Viridiplantae > Streptophyta > Magnoliopsida > Asterales > Asteraceae > Ambrosia > Ambrosia artemisiifolia. Next base: position 37,754,142 of record CM063516.1, read on the forward strand.
CGGATTTTTTTTCTCCCGACACCTCTCTCGCATATTAGTGATAGATATTTATTCTTTAAATATTATTAGTTATCGTATTATTAACTCAATAAATTTGATATAAACTTAATTATGAATTTCTTAATAAACTTATTTTTCTACTAAAAAACTTCTATGCAAGTCTCAAAATGTCCCTAAAAGTTCAAATATATATTTATTAGCATTAATTTAATAAAATATACAACGTTTATACCATAGTTTTTTTTGTCAAAACATATATTGATGATTATACGTGTTATGAGATAACGTTGTATTTCATTTAGCCCGTGTAATACACAGGTTTTTAAATAAATAACTTATTTTGTTAGTAACTACCATGAAGTTATTTTTATTCATCCCCTTTAATACAAGAATCCTAACGAACTGTATAAGATATACAAACCTAGTTGGTTTAATAATCTGGATGTAGCTAGGTTGGTTGGGTGCTTTATTGTGTATGTAAGAGATGCCGGATCGGAACACACCCAATCAGGCTCATCTATTTATTTATTTTTATCTATTTCTTTTTCTTTACGATATAAGCAAAATTGACACATAATTATTTTGAGTTGTAGTGGCTAAAGCAACGTATCAACTAAAACCCCATTACCTAGTTTAACATGCTACTCTTTCGATAAACATTTTGATTGCCATCATTCTGTTCGAACTCAAATTAGCTATATATGCAAGCGCAGAGGTCATCATCACTTAGAATGAGGAAAATGTTGTTGTTGTGGCTTTTGAAAACCTTTCTGAATAATTTTTTTAAATCATTGTCACTTCACATGTGATGTACCCATGCATGTATTCCAGGGCCGGCTCAATCATTTTGGAGGCCCAAAGCGAAATAAAAATATGAGGCCTTTATGCAAATTCTTTTAAAAAAAATGTTAGTATTCTTTAAAATTCGATACATTTTAATTCCTTTTTTTATAATTTTCTTTTAAAACTCAGAATCGTAAAAAAATGCCTAGCAAATTAAACACATCACAACAAAAATTTAAATAGCATTAATGTCTATAAAAATTATACTTCAGACTAGCAACAATATGGGGTTTCATCGAGACTTGTATAGATGACAAGGAAAGCTTTTGGTTTCATTGCTTGAGTTTAAGCTATTCTAGGTTAGGTACCCCAAATTACATGAGTTCATAAAATAAGAAAAAAGAAAATAGAATATTGTGCCTTATATGGTAACTAGAAAGTAACTAAAAAAGTGCTAAAAGCTTTACACTGCTAAGATTCGAACCCAGCCTTGTTTGCAAAAAACCACGTAATCCCTCCCACCCATCTGCACTTGCATTGCTTAATTTATTGTTCAAAGTAAACCTAATATTCAAATAATACATAATTTTTTTTTAATTGAGGCCTCAAAAATTTGGGGGCCCAAAGCCCTAGCTTGTTTTTACTGGCATTTGGGCCGGCCCTGATGTATTCATATGAAAAATGAACCTGATTACTTGCCCGCCCACATGTACATGTTGACACATCACATTATTTTGTGACTTTTGAAAACATGACGACACATCACATTATTTTGTGACTTTTGAAAACATGACGCATACATATTGACACAAACATGAACGCGTGTTACTATAGGCAATCTTGACACGTTTTTGACGCTTACATTTTTATCATCATCGTCCTCGCTTTCTTTGCCTGTAATGATTGTCTTTAACATTTTAGGTTGTGTTACTCGCTAACAAATCCCCTCCCCGCAACGCGGGGATTGAATAACACTAGTTAAGGTTAGTATACCATTAAAAAAATTAATCTAATATATATATATATATATATATATATATATAGGCTTAGTATCTAGTAGAAACTCACTTGAGTTGTAGAAACTCTAGAAACCCATCAAGTGGCCCTAAATGTGTCCACGTCGTCCCTTACTGAATATATGATGAAGGGTATTTTTGGTAGTAATTAATTTACACTCTCTTTCATCTCTAAGATCTGACATAAACCCATCTCTCTCTCTTCTTGTTCTTAAAAGCATAACCTCATCTCTCTCTTTAGATCACAAACCACACTTCATATCCAGATCCATGAGCACCACCACACAAATTCAGAACTCATATCTTTTTGTTTCACACAACCTTATCTTCTTTATTTCTGATCATTTTCCTTGCTAAATGAAGAACAAGATCCATATCTATGGGTAACAACAAGTACTTTTCCTCTCTGTCCAAATATATAGTTTTACAAATGTATAGATTTACAAAAGTTTTCCATCTGTCCAGATCTATACATTTACAAAAGATTTGTCTCTATGTCCAGACCATTCTCTTTTGAAACCCTAGCCCCAAGACCTGGTGGCTCACGGCGGCGTCAAACGATGTTCAGCTTCTTCTTGCTGAGTTCAACGGTTATATAATACAGATCTATCCTATCGAATGTTTTTCTTGTTTGTGTGATTCACCAGACACTTGTTTCTGGTTAGGGTTTCTTCTTTTTTCTATTTGTTGGATTATTATTATTATTATTATTATTATTATTATTATTATTATTATTATTATTATTATTATTATTATTATTATTATTGGAGGCAAACGAAGGTGAAGGGTTTTAAGACATCGGTGGTTTGGAAGAAGGGGCTGAAGAGGTGGTTTGACCGGTTTTTGAATTCTAGCGATGATTGTCCAAATATACAAAGAGCGTTTGAGGTTTGGTGGAAACGAGCGTTTTGGAAAAAGGGTCACCAACAGCCCGAAAAGCCACGCCATAATAAGCAAATTGAAAAGGTTTTTTTTAAACAAATGTAAATAAGAAAATCATGATGAAGACCGATAAAAAAAATATTAATATATTTTCCTTTCAATATTTGCTAACTTTGATTTGCTTTATAACTTAATACATGTCTTTATGCTTCTGTCAGTTCATATAGCACAAAATATTTTCCTTCCAACTATTGTCCAAATATCATTGTTGGAGATGAATTGAGGGAAAAGACGGTGAATTTGATAGGGAAAAGGTTGATTCAGATGATTAATTGAAGGATTGGAAGCGATCGGTGAGTGAAGAACCAAGTAAGGAATTAGATTTTTGATGAATTGGGGGTGTGGAATAATTTTAGTGTTGGGTTACAGTTTTTTTTATTTTTATAAATCAGGAATTAATTTGATTTTTTTTATGTTTCTGAATTCTTGGACTGAAACAATATGGAGTATGGACCAATTTGTAATTAATATTATTATTTTGATTTTTTTTTGTTTGTTTTTGATTTTTTTATGTTTAAAGAAGAAACGTATTTGCAAAGTTTTGTGAATTTGTTCTCAAAGTTCTTTCGGTTAATGTATTCGTTACAGATACGTAGCGTTTGTTTCATAAAATGTAATGGAATTATAACATGTTACAGTTAGGTACATATATTATACTACTTGTTTCACATACACGTTACATATGTTATGTATTTTGTTATATACAATTTTTTAGTTACAAAAATGAATTATATGTAACCTCGTAGGTAGTTACATGTAATGTTTTTTTGTAAATACATTGTGTGTTACTAACAATTTGTAAAAATTGATACTTAGACATGTAACAATAGTGTCAGAGAATAAAAAACAATTAATGTTGTTGACTTAAATAAAAAAACAATTCATAAAAAAATATGTCACTTGAACGATGAATTTGGGAGAAAAAAAACATCAACATCAAAAAGTGTGTAAGTGGAAAGAGAAAGTGTAAGTGATTGGGAAATGGAAAGAGAAAGTTGTAACATACTACAGTATAAGTGGCGCTACAGTAACAAAATTGTAACATACTATCAAAAGCTGTAACAACACATATCATAGTTTTTTTAGGATTTTTAAATATATAAATATTATGTTGTGATTTTCATACAAATCGAAAAAAAATCAGAGAGAGGAAAGAGAGAGAGAGAGTGGTTTTGAAAGTAAGATGATTATGACAAAAGCAAAAGTTGATGTATGACATGACAAGAGGAGAGAGTGTGTAAGATGCACCTTTTTGGGTTTTAATTTGGACGATAATGCCCCTTAACAAAATACAATCTAAATAACAAACCAACTTTATTATTAAAATATTAGACATCAAATCTGAACCATTGATTGCCATAAATCTAAGGCCACAAATGGGTTTCTCTAGTTTCTCCATCTCATTAGAGTTTCCAAATTATCTATATCCTATATATATATATATATATATATATATATATATATATATATCAACTTAGTTTTTAGTTAAAACTAGTTTCCTGACCCGCCGCGCGTTGCGGCGGCGATGTACGCGATGTCATAAAGTATGGACTACAATCAATCAGACTTGTTTCCGAACTAAATTTAGGTCAAAACGTATAATAACTAAAATTTACACATCAAAATACTAATTGCAACTCAAACTTACGAATATAAGAATCTGTTTTGTAAATAAAATGTAAATAATAGAAACCAAAAGAAATCACCACAAGCATTTACTCTCCTCTAACCCCTTTGCTCCCCTTTAGTTCACCCATAGACCTGTGTGTTTCCAACTTTTAGAAAAATTGCAAAGTGTTGATATCATTTGAAAGTTCATATAAAAAAATAAACGAAACATGATAACTCAATGATAAATCAATATGAAGTTCAATATTAAGTTTACTTCTGATGTATTAAATAAATTTACCGAATTACAAATGGTGGTCCAACTTATGGCCAGTAAGATTAAAGGAACTGTATTATCTTAAAAACCATATCACGGATCAAAATTATAGTTTATAAACAAAACTTTCAGAAATAAATATATAACCCGGTTATAAAATTTAAGCCAAGTGTAACTCACTCCAAAGTTGATGTCGTCTCTTGACCAATGTTTATATCTTTAAAACAAAGCAATACTCTTTTTAAGTTTAAGGGTTTCATTTAAGAGAGTAGGCAAGTCCCATTTACAAAAGCCACAGCAAATTACCTTTTATTTTCATATAAAATACACACACACAGAGACACTAATCAAACCCTTTTCTTTTTCACGAACCACAATGTTGTGATTTATAAAAACCAATTAAAGGTCGGTTGCCTGAATTCGATCGAATCCAGCGGCAGATCTCGGGGTCCTAAGGTTAGATCGACAACATGCAGTGGTGGAGGCGGTGAGTAATCCAGAATCGCCTGTTCAGGCGGTGATGGTAACTCCTGTTTCAGACGACGGTTCGGCCGACTCCGGTGGTTCCCTTTATCATCTCTTCATCTACTTTAACAGTAGCTGGCGTGAGGGAAAATGACGGATCCGAGGATGTGTGTGTGTGTGTGTGTGTGAGAGAGAGAGAGAGAGAGAGAGAGAGGCGTGTGTAAGTGTGAAGACTGTGAGGTTAGAAAGAGCAGAAAAAGAAGCATATGACTTGTACATTATGCATATGAAGTTGTAAACTCAAAAGTTTTTTGAAAAACACCCTATGCCTGTGGTACAACATCATAATGCATATAAAAGTTGCTAAATAGAGTAGTTAAAATTTTAAAGTCTCCAATTTCACTAAGTTCAAAACTATGTTGGTTAAAATATTAGAAAATGAAGAATAATGGTCAACAACTTCCTTAGGTTTAAATTGAATCGATAAAATCGGTTTTAGTGTGTGAAGAAGATTTTGCAGGCGTTTGAATTTGGAAAATAGTAGAAAAGCGGACCAAGAGCTTGTATATGGAATATGATCGTTGTTCGATGATGTTTGTGGGGTTGTACGATGGTGATGGAAGGTGGTGGAGAGTGGCGATGGCGATGATGAATGATGGTGGTGGTGACTATGGCTAACATGATGGCCACTGATGGCTTTTTAAAGGGTTTTTTTTTTTTTTTGTAAATAATATTTTCACACAAACATGTCACCTTATAAAAAAAATAAGGAAAAGAAAATAAGTTGAAAAGTTTGGAGTGTTAACAAATATAATTGTGTTTGAGAGCATTTACAGTCAACAAGTGAAAGTTGGATTTTTTTGAAATCTGATAACCCTTTAAAAATTAAATTAACAAAGTTTATAATTGTCACCAAAATCTTATTTTTAGATATAAAACAACTCTAAGTATTAACAAATTACATTCATTTTATTTTATGAGTTAACACTAATACCACACAAATGAAAAGGTTTTGAAAAATAAAAAAAAGTACACACGTACTTTTGACAAGTAATGGAAGTCCACACAAATTACCTAACTTCTTTATTATGAAACTAGCTGATTACCCCATTTTAGGTCCCGAGGTTGAAAATTCTAACATGACTTAATAAAAAAAATGATGAAAGAAGAAAACATATCAAACGTATTGAAAAAATGAATAATTCATTATGTTTTGCAAAAGCTCCAATACAATTATATTATACTCTGAGAACGTCCCGGGTTGACAAATAGAAGTAGAACAAAGATAGAGTGAATGATGTATACATTCAGCCGCTTTAAGCCAATGAGCCATTACAATGGATCAAGTATCAAAACAACAGAGCTCCGCCACTCTCTTCCACTTCGCTTCTAACAATATTAACTGGCATGAGACATCGGTTATTCCAAATCGCCTAGAACTCAGAGCCTGCTTGATTGATCTTTTCAACTCAACAATTGTAGATCATAACTAAAGCTAACTTATTCAAACTCATAATAAATTAATCACCAAATATATGAAAATAAAAAAAATTAACAGTTTCTTGCTTAGCCCCTTTGATGTCAAGAATCTGATTAAAACTCGATCCACCAGCAGCCGACACCTTCGATTTAACCTCTAAGCAATCAAAATCCATTCAAACCCAAATATAAAAAAAAAGATCAATCCTAAAACATACACACTTCATTCAATTAATTCAACCTCAACATACTCTAAACTTAAAAGTCAACCTAATGTCAGACAACTTAGTAAATAAATAAATTCAAACAAAAAAATATCAGTAACCAGCCACAACTCAGAAAATAAGTGTGTGACATTATTCACATGAAATAGACAAATACATATTATTATTATTAATGACAAAAACCTCGAGGGAAAGCCGATGACTATCATGTAACCGATCAAAAGTGCCACCAAGAACAACAGCTCCATAGGAATTCGGTGCAAAAACATTTTCCAAATTAGACGCAAGTTCTAGATTTGGATCCTCCACAATAATAATAATAAAGAACAAAATGATGGAATACCTCAAGCTTGAAGAGATTCGAATAGGTGTAGGGATTTTTGGAGTTCATATTGTTATGTTGTGTTTTGAAGACGTGAGGACAGATAATAGAGAAACCCTAGGTTTTGTGTGGATAATAATAATATCATTAACGGTGAAGAAGATGTAATGCGCAGGTGGTGGCAGCAGTGGTGAGAGGGAAGGGAGGTGTTTTAGGGTTTGTGGGAGGAGAAAAGATTATATATGATTTTAAAAAAATATTTAATTTATTAAAAAATGGAAAGGATAACAATAAAGAAAAAGAAAAATAAAAAAGATAGGAATAGGGTTTTAATATTTTATTAGATTTAATATAATAAAAACGAAGAATTTTAAAAAAAAAATCTTTCACCTCGTTATGCCACGTGGCACATTCAAAGGAGGGTTGAGGCCACCATTGAATGTCACGTCAGCAAACATCAATTCTTATATATATATATATATATATATATATATATATATTTATATTTTTTTCTTTTAGCGTTTTCGGTTACCTTTTTCATCTTTTTTTAAGAAATCAGTTGGTCATACCTATGAATTGCGGGCTCGCCACCCCACATCTGGCCAGATTATTTTGTATTAACCAGGTCCACGCCGGCTTTAGTATAGGCCTTAGCGTTCCACGAAAACCGTAACTTAACACGTCAACAGACGGACCAAAAGTCCAAGCAGAAACAAGTCCCCAACGTAACCCTATCGAGCGGATAAAACTCGTATTGGCTCGAATTCGAACTTGCGACCTCCAACAAGGTGGATCACTCAATCTTTTATTATAGCTAATTTAAAAGTCTAGGATCATGTTTATATCACCACCCTGGTGTGGAGTCTTTTCACGTGAGGTACACCACCCCGAGTTCAACGTGGAGACTGGCGTAAGGTAAATTGGGTAAGATTTTCCATGAGCATAGGGCAAGTGAAGGTGCATATTCTTGGGAATCTTGTCACCACCGGGTCAAACCACGACCCGAATTCATCTATTTGATTTATTATGAAGCCACAATTTTATATATTTATTTAACGAATATTAATAACCCGTTATTAATATATATTTTGGCAGAAGCGTGTTAACAATATATATTTATCCAAAACTGAATCCTATTCCCGATCAAGTGATCCAAATAGAATACAAACAATGTAATATATATCACAACCACGGTGTGTTTACATTCGTTAACTTGACGAAACACCAAAGAGCCCGTATGATGGATTAACGAACGTTGCGCTAGTTATTACAGTAATCAAACTTCAAGATCTAATCTTTCGAGCACCAGAACACCCGGTTTAGATCCAATATAAAACACCAATAAACGAGGCATGCAAAACAAGGAGTAGAGTGAGAAAAAATATCTTCGGATTTTGAGGGGTAAAGTAATTAAGGGATGAGACCCAAGTTTCCAGGGAGGGGTGAGGCTTTTGTCTTTGTCCATTTTCCTTGCAATTTTCTTTTTAATCAACAAATTGGAAAAGGAATTAAAATAGATAAAGATATAAATCAAACTTTTATATATTCTTGATTGTTTAGGTTTTTTTTTTAAATCTAAAGAAAAAATTAACATGACATTTTAAATTTACTTAGGGCATGTATAGTCACTACTAGAAAATTGGCTATTTGCTACAAAAGTTTTCCTACGGAAAAAAATGGGTCACAAATTTTGACAAAGTTGCTACGCATTTGTGACGACAAAAAAACTTTAATTTTCTTAACAAATTTGCTACACAATAGAGACAGATACTTAGGAATTTTCATAGGAAATGCGTCACAAATTTCCTACACCATATACTCATAGGAAATGCGTTGAAAATTGCGTAGTAAATGTGTAGTAAATGATTTCCGACGAGGCTTTTTACAACATCAAGATTTCATTGTAAATGCGTAGCAAATTTGATTCGCTACGCATTTACAACGAAATCTTGATGTTGTAAAAAGCTTCGTCGGAAACCATTTACTACACATTTACTACACAATTTTCAACGCATTTCCTACGAATATATGGTGTAGGAAATTTGTGACGCATTTCCTACGCCATTTCCTATGCAAATTCCTAAGTATTTGTCTCTATTGTGTAGCAAATTTGTTAAAAAAAATTAAAGTTTTTTTGTCGTCACAAATGCGTAGCAACTTTGTCAAAATTTGTGACACATTTTTTTCCGTAGGAAAACTTTTGTAGCAAATAGCCAATTTTCTAGTAGTGAGTGGGGGGCTTCATGTGGATTTATGGGGAATAAAATATTATAAAGTATTAGGAGGAGCTTCATGGGGCTTTATGGAAAAATAGGTGTGTAGTGGGAAAGGGCTCCATCAGGCTTTATAAATGATTGGTAATCATTTCTTAATTATTGTTTTTTTATTTAAATAATTATATTAATAATTATAATAATAATAATATTATTAAAAGAAAATTTATTAAATTAAAAAATAATATTCAAATGGCTAGTTTTCAAACGGTTATTATTCCAACGGCTAGTTTTCAAACGGTTAGTATTCCAATGGCTACTTTTTAAATGACTAGTTTTCTAACCCTATAAATACAAGACACAAAACCAATTATCACTCAAACATCGTCAACCAATGTCCTCTCCTCCTCCTCAATCAATGTCATCACCTCCTCCTATAGTGTATACTCCTCCCCGTCAACCAGTGTACACTCCTCCTCGTGGAGTATAACCATTCCTCCTTTACCAGGTTCGGCTAGTATCGATCCAGATGCTCCTCTTACAGTGGAGGATACATAGAGAATTGGGCTGGAACAGGTGATATTATGATTTTAAGAATTGGGTTGTGAACTTGTGATAATAGATACAAGGATACATAACGAATTGGGCTGTGAATCTGTGATATTTTATGGAATTTAATTGGTTTGCTATAATACTCAAGTTTAGGGGTGTGCACGGGTCAGTTCGGGTCGGGTTTTGACCATAACCATAACCAAAAACGACATGTTCGGTTAGTACATTTTTTAAACCGATCGGTTTCGGTTTCGGGTTTTTCGGTTATTTTTTGGTTTCGGATCGGTTTCAGTTTAATAGTCGGGTTTCTTTTTAGGAATGAATAGTGAGATTATAATGAGTTTTTATATAGATTACAGTATCCAAACACTCCCTCAACCATGTAATGATTTTGAATGTTTTCATCATTGTCAAGCAGCATATGGTTTTGTATGGTTTGATAGTGCATAGTGTAATGGACCTGACATTGGTTTTTATTAACGTAATGGGTTATGGGCTTACTAGTATTTGGGTAACATATAAAAAATTACTGTGCAGCCTAATGTAGCATATCGGTTCGGGTTGGGTTTTTTCGGTTTTAAAAAACACAATAACTGCAACCGAACCGAAATGTTCGGTCAATAAAAAACAAAAACTGAACCGTCGATTTTTATTTCGGTTCGGTTTTTTGGGTTTCGATTAGGTTAGTTCGGTTTTCTGCTCACCCCTACTATTACGATGTTCCATAAACCACACTAATTGTTCCTAATTCTTGAGCCTCTTGCTGCCTCAAACTGTTAAACCAAATCGCTATATTTCAGGATTAACAATATTGTAAATGTGTTTTACAGTCTTGGAATACAGAAGCGTGGCTTAATAAATCCAAGAGCGGGTCATCAAACCGCAACAGCGGCAGCAAGTCATCCCGACACACACCGGAGGATCAATGAGTTTTAATGAGCATCGTGACAATTGGGTAAGCAAATTATATTTACAAATTTTAGTAACTATTGATACTTTAACACAGAGAACATTATTATACTCTAGTTTTGTGCAGAAAAGGAAATATAATCGGGAACCTAGTTGGAAAGAACTTTTCCTACAAACCCACCTCACCAAAGAATGCAAAGAGAAGTTAATGAAAGGGGAGATTAACATATATGACCTCAAGAATTTGAAGTTTTGTACAGACCGATCCAGAGAAGCATATGTAAGTTGTTTATATATAATTGTCGTATAAACTTTTAGTACATTAACAATCACATTATTTTGATATATTTTAAGGGGATTACTTGGAGGCGATGTGTGATCTTTACGGGCGAGACTTCGCTGAGCATCCTGATGATCCTAAAGTGTGGGCTCGTGTGCAGGCAGGAGGTCGCAGTTATCGGGTATTTGGGGTAGGATCTTCGGATCTAGAGTACATGGTGACCGGGACGTCATCTTCTTCCAACGGGTGTGCATCATCATCCGTTGAGTACCAACGGTCCCTAGAAGAGGTATTGTGAGTGTAAACATCATATATTCTCTATAAGTACATGCATTATTACCTCCATTAGAATTATTATCTTGTTCCGCCGTTGTTGTTTGTGTTGGCCATGATAAGAGTGGTTAGAAGTAGGGGTCCCTTGATCTTGTTAGGGTATTATCTATTGTATAGCATATCTGAATGGGTCAATATAATGCTAGGGGTGTTCAACGAATCGAATAACGAATTTTCGAATTATTCGAATCAAATTTCTCAAATTTTTAATATTTTTACTTGAATTCGTATTCGCTTAAAATTCAATTTATTCGATTCGAATAAGAAACTCGAATTCGAATCAAATTCGAATAAGAAACTCGAATTCGAATCGAATTCCAATAAATTCGATTTAGTTTTAATTCACCATAGTCCATAAATAATAAATTGTTTTACTTTTAGTTTTAAAATTAATACAAACTCATTATTTTTAACATATAAAATACAAATCTACAAAATTAATAAACAACAATATGTCAAATACGGGAATAGTAAAAATAGTAGAGAGTATAGTTTGTTAGAGTTTTGTGATGTATAAGTTAAATATGTAAAATATGGTTACGGTAAAAGTTGTAAACACTATGGGTTCTTAGAGTTTGACCAAAATTTAGAAGTGTTTTTTAAATGTGTATATTTGTGTGTATATATTTAAAAAATATACATGTACAGTTTTTATTCGAATTTCGAATCGAATTTAAAATCATAAATTCGTATTCGATTTACTGGACTCGAATTCGAATTGAATTGAATTCGAATTCCGAACACCCCTATATAATGCTACATTAAGGGCTGGGTTTAGGGTAAGTTTTGGTTGCATTGTTAGGTGGTTAAACATCACCTATTGGGTTTTTAGTTACATGTCTGAATGGGTCAATATGCTTAGATATGAAAGACTGTTTAAGAGAAACTAACTTAGCAGTCCGATACTATATAAAGGGTTGGGTTTGGGTGTGTGTTATGGTTACATTATGAGGTGGTTAAACATCGCCTGTTAGGATTCTAGTTACATGTCTGAATGGGTCAAGTAAACTGAGAAGAACATCAGTAAACTGTTACATGTTAGGCTGATACCATCTTTACGTTTCTGTTGCATTTTAGGCTCAAGCTATGCAAACACAAGTAGCTGACATTCAAGCTCGTCTTGATAATGAGACGAGGAAGAGGGAAGATCTTAGAGCTCGTCTTGAAAATGAGAGAAAAGCAAGAGAAGACCTTCAACAACACATAAATGAAGCAGTGAAAAAAGAATTACGAAACTTCATGAAAAATTGGCGTCCTAATAATTAGTGATCATTTGTTGGTATTGTTTTAAACATATTAGAACTTGTAAAAGATTGTTGGTTTTATGGTTTAAACATATTAGTACTTGTTAAAAGTTGTTGATTTTTTTGCATTTTGTTTTTGGTAATATTTTATGTATTTTGTCATTTTTTTTGCTATCAGTTTTTTTTATTACTTGCTGCATTTTTATTTTTGTTTTAGGTACTCCGTCACAAATGCGTTACAAAAAAATCAATTTTTTAATAGTTTTGTTACAAATGTGTTGCAAATCTTTGACACCATACACCATATTTTGTCAAAAACGTGTAGCAAATTAAAATAAAATAGTGATCAAGATACTGCGTAGGAAATGCGTTGCAAATCTGACACCATATTTTCGTTAGAAATGCGTTAAAAGTTGCGTAGGAAATGCATAGTAAATGGTTTCCGATGGGGCTTTTTCTAACATTAAGATTTTGTGTCAAATGTGTAGCAAATCTGAATTTGTGACGCATTTATGACGGAAAAGTGTGTTGGAAATAGCATAATTTCTAGTAGTGATAGATAACCCTGCATCATTACCATTTTTTATCGACCGTTTGTGGTGAACCGCCTCCATCCTCTCAATAAACTCCGACTCACCACAAATATCCAAGTAATTGCACCTACCATCAACACAAGCTTCCACCACCGGACCACCATGGTGGCGGAAAGGACCCGCACAGTTCAAGATGAGCTTAGCTTGAGAAACCATGCGGTGAAGAGACCAGATCATTTGTGTCCGCTAAAAGGAATGGGATGGTAGGATGCGATGGGGCAGCATATGATAGAGCTTCATAAAGTTTCGATCGAATGGTTTCGGCCAGCTAAGGCTAGGGATTTGAGAGGTGAATTTGGTTTGTTAGGGAATTTGAGAGCTTCTTTGACTACATATTTGCCTGTGAAACCGGATGCTCCAAAGATTACGATGTCGTAAATAGGTTTGGATAGATCATGTTTCATGTTACTTGATGGAACAATATTTTGGTTTGTTCTTGAATATCTAAGCTTGAAAATGGAAGAGTTTATGATTAGAGGAGAACGATTTAGATGTAATAGTTTTTGCATTTTGAGTGTTTGTGTAGTAATTACCCATGCATGTTCTAATTTATATAGTGTTGCATGTTCTATAATTTTATTTTAATCCTCTTTACTTATTTTTGAATATTTTATATTTGTACTTGCAGCATGCGGATTTCGGGATGTAAATGAGGTCGGTTTAGCCAATCCCAGCCTTATATCTGATTATAAAAGCTCATTCTATATCCGTGCCTTAATTAAACTCGTAGGTAACTATCATGATACTCGCGGCTCACGGATTTCAAGTATACTCAGTAGTTTATTTTCATACTTGTTGGCTCTAGCGACCCAAAACCCGGCACATATCTATTGAGTAACTATTAATCAAATGTTTCCTGATAAAAAATATGGTTCAATGAAATAAATTATTTTGGAAATAACTATATATTATACAAGTTTTTCAAGTTCTCTATAGTTGAATATTTATACAAATGTTTTAAATTATTTAGTAATAACTTTTTCTATAATCACCTTGTTGCTTCTTTTCAGTTCGATCGCTGCAGTAATAATCTATTGCATTGTCTTGAAACACAATCATGGATGTGAGTAAACATTTACGTTATTAATAGTTAAATTTATGTAGTCGTACAACAAGGGTTCTATGGTGTAGTGGTTAGCACTCTGGACTTTGAATCCAGCGACCTGGGTTCGACTCCCGGTAGGACCTTCTTTTTTTTACCACTATCAAAAGCCCAGTTCACACGTGTCCAAGTCCAACTAATGCATATCAATTATTAAAGTAGGAAGATTTATTGCTACATTTACTACACAAACTGTTCTAAAGTGTTACATTTTCGATCTAAGCCATCAATTATTTGTATCTATTTTGTAACCTTTTTATAGTACACTAAAGTGGAAAAATAAAAAAGAAAAAAAGAAGGTTATAATTTAACACATTCTATTGTTCCATACCTATATAGAAAAGAAAAAAATGAAATAAAAACACATATGTTCCTCTCTTTCTCTAAATCCATTGACAAAAAAGAATTCAAATGGCCACCTCAGCTCATCTGTGGTCGTTTTTCCACACATACGCCTGTTCCGTCAAAATCACCCCATGTACGTAGCTGCACAATGCGGCATTCTTGAATATGCAGTTCTTCGTGCCACATAGGCCGTTCATAAAGCCAAAAACACCATATTGCGGGTGGTCTAAAGCTACCTACTACTCCAATAGTTCACGTATACACATGTGTTTGTATCATTTAATAATGACTAAAAATCCTTCTTGTACCAATTTGATAAGATCATACACCAAATACCCGTTAGAACTCAACTAAAATCATTCCTCTAGTTACTCATTAACTTTTAGCAACGGCTATTGAGGAGTGCCTAACCTATCGACTACTCCAATATTTGTTGTTAATCTTCAAGAAGTGTGGGTCAGTGGCGGACCCAGGAAAACTTTTCATGGGGTGCGGAGTCTCTAAGCCACTGGGTCGTCTATCGATCAGGTGGCCCAGGTCGGGTCGGGTTGGTTTCATAATTGCATACGGTAATTAACTGCTATCAACACTCGTCCCTGTTATCATAACTTGCAAAACCTTTTATGGAACCTTTATGCTCTGCCACGCACACTTTATAGACACCGATCGTTCCTACCATGGACTCCAGCCGAGGGTATTTATTTCTTTTTGTAAAATAAAAATGTTAGCTACACTAACATATAATGGTAAATATATGGATTGTGTTTTTATTCGTCCTCGGAACGCATCACTTGACATGTTGTCACCCATAGCGAAAACAAAGTTTCTAGATACTCTCATTTTCAACTACTTGCACCCACATATATAATTTATTGCTAACATTGAGTTTTTTATATATATACTAGAATAAAGCCTCGCGCGTTGCAGCGAGGTTTGTAAAACCGTGTCGAGTAATATCAATGTCACATTATCGCAAACGATCACAAATAACATATTAACTCGTATAAAAAACAATAAAAAGGGAAAAAATAAAACCAAAGAAAGCGTGATTCTGGGAAAGGGCGCGTGAGAGTTGAGATGGGACCCATGTGGTCTTGCACCAATCAAATTTTTTTTATTTAATTAGTAATTAAAACGAAATGTGACAGTTAAAGCCCATCAAATACGTGATAGTCACATAACAGAGCGTTATGAATTATGATAACCACAATGCGACGTCCCACACACTAAACGATTCTATTAAATAAGTATTATTTATGGAAACTGAATTAGTATGCATATAATTGTTCGAGAAAGTATAGGATACAAAGTATCCTTAACATGAGAAGTGTAGGAAGCCACTATAATTTGCCACCTGTCAATTTAACCAAACCATGATTAACCTAATTAAACCCAATTGCAGTCAAATTCTAGGGCAAAGTAAATCACGTTCTATATACGGTTTCAATTTATAATTATGTTTTTTGGCTTCTCCAACAATTGAATCCATTCACGGATTCCAAATTCTTAACAGTGGAACATGACCAGTTGAATCAAACCCCTAACGATTCAGATTTCAAAAACATTTTTGGCTTCTGCAACAATTGAATCCATTCACGGATGCGATAGATGAAGAATTCGAGAATGTAGGCACCTGAAACTTACCAGAGAAGTTGAATAAAGACTAGAATGGCACTCACCAGAACTATTGGGTCAACATCAAGTCTACATGTTTACTGAAAAACAACGATCATTGAGGTAGTGAACAAAATGAAGAAGAAGAAGAAGATTATTGCTGATCAATAAGAATATGAAGACGAAGGTGCGTTTTATGATTTTATGGGTGATTACATAAAAACGACGATCAATGTAGCATCTGTTTTTTGATTTTTTTTTTTGGGTGCGTTTTATGATTTTATGGGTGCGTTTTATGATTTTATGAGTGCGTTTTATGTTTTTATGAGTGCGTTTTATGGGTGCATGTCTTTGAATGCTTATTTTGGTGTTCTGCCTTTGAGAGATGAAGGTGCGTTTTATGATTTTTATGGGTGCGTTTTATGATTTTATGGGTGCGTTTTTGTTTTTATTAGTGCGTTTTATGGGTGCATTTTTAGTTTTTTTGTAGCTCTGTTTTTATTAACCATGCTCTGTTTTTCGTTTGAAAACAGAACTTGAGTTCATAAAAGTTTTTTTACAAGGATAACGCACGTTTATACATTTCATCTTATTTATTTACGTTTAGACGGTTGTTCTTTTATTTTGGAGTGTTTTTTCAACATCTTTATAATCCTCTGTTTTTTTTTTTTTTTTTGAAAAAAACAGAGCATGTTTCAGAGCAAATCGACTGATCGCTTGTTATGAAATGAAAATTGCAAATCTATCGATTGTCTGTAAATGTAATCGTTCTCAAGAATTACTGATATTTTGGCGGTTTAATTAAACCCTAAAAACACACGTGGGTGATTAATTTAGGATGATTTTGATTAAAACACATATCGATGGTCAGGATTGCTTCTTACACTTTGTATTTTAATGAGCCTTTGTACAATAGCCTCTCTCTAATTGTTCAGTTTCGGTAAATATAAAATCAAATTATAAGTCCAATTTCCATTATCAATAGTATTAGTATATTATTATTATTATATAACTCAACTATTATAATTTCACCAATGAACCACCCAACCTCCTATCTTTTCTCTCTGAACAACAATAACTACAACAAACTCCTTAGATTGGAGCTCTACAACCCCCACCACCTATTATACCACCACTTAAAGCAATCCCATCGCCAACAACGCCGCCAACAACGCCACCAACAACCCCACCATCAACAACCTCACCACCAACACCGCCACCAATACCAACACTGCCACCGACAAACAGCCTCACTCAACGTTACCGACAACGACCAAACATCATCACCACTCACGGGATTCATGACAACCACCCGATGGCTTCACCAGCCGCTGCCATAATTTTGGAAGCGACGTCGACTGGGCGGTAGAGCTGAACAGTAATCATGGTTGTTTCCCAACGTTTTCACACACACAGAGAGAGAGAGAGAGACAAAGAGGGACATAGAGAGAGAGAGAGAGAGAGAGAGGAGAGTACAGATATTTGAGAAAGTGATATGATGGGAGAGACCAAGTTGTACAACCCCTAAATCTATGAGTACAACCTTTTAATGCATAATAATCTTGTTAAGCACAAAGTATAATACCCTAAAGCACAAACAACTTGTAAATTAATATATATATATATATATAATTCTTGAACAAAAAAAGTGATATTGATTTATTTTTTTGCTTCAAATTTTGCTTTTTAGAGTATAAACGAATAAACTACCGTTAGTTTTATTTACCAAACTCAAGCAAATATATAACACCAAATTGTGAGATGTCATGCTAGTCTTTTCGCATCATTGTTAAAAAAAAAAGTTAAATTATTTTGGGAGGTACTGCGGCATATTTTGTAAAACTGAGAAAAGTGTAAGCAATAAGTGAAAAAGACTTTCAAGTGGATATGTTTAATTACCAAATGAACCCTACACCTAGTCATCTTCTCTAAAGTTTTCTGCAACTCCCAAGTGTTGGAAAACTGTTCCGATAAACACTATAATTTCTTTCTTTATTTCAAATACTCTTTTGCTTCAACTATTGCTATTTAATGGGGGTGATGTCAAAATTTAACGGGGGCGCTCAAGAACACTGGTTTCAAAAGTCCAAGGGATGCGATTGAAAATTTTCAAGGGGTGCGGTCGGGATTAACGCGCGTATATAACACTAAAAATTTTCTTTTCAAGGGGGCGCCCGCCCACCTTGGGCAGGCCTAGGTCCGCCCCTGGTGTGGGTGCTCTACCTCACTCGTGTTGAATAAGGCTTAACTTCATTACATATAAGCATTTAGGTTATTAGACCATGTGTAGTAGAGGAGGTTATTTATAATGCCCATGTTTCTGATTGGTCCACGTGGCAGCTGAGTCAGCATGGGGAAATGAAGTGAAAAGGGGGTGTAGAGGTAGGGGTTATTTATAATGCCAATGTTTCTGATTGGTTGTTTATTTTATTATTTTTTTTGATCTTTTAACTCAAAATAATTAAAATAAAAGACAAATAAATATAAAAAAATTACAAATAATATTAAAAACACACAACTAATATTAAAAAAAAAAGTTACAACTAATATTAAAAAAAAGTTACAACTAATATTAAAAAAAAAGTTACAAATAATATTAAAATACACTTCCTAAATTACTTATTTAAACACTATATAATTAATCCTAATTTTCTCCCCTATGGAGAGTAGTTATCCCAGTCCTCGAGTGTGTACTGGGGCGGGGACACGGAACACGGAACGATCGCTATCGCGACCATCGGATCTCGCATCCTCGCGGATCCAGCAGTACTCACGAGGAGGGGAATAATTGTAGAAGCGTTCCTCCTCCTGAGCTTCCCTTAGTGCTTCATACTCCTCCTTAGTGGGTGACCGGGGAGGAGGGCTTGAAGTGGGGTTGGGGTTTGGTTGGTTCTCCACAAACTGTAGCCGACCCATTCCCCTAACAGTCATAACATAATAGCCCACACACACTCCTCATTAGTGAATTCAGCATTTGGGTGTGTGGTAGTGTATCCTGGGAGTGGAGGAATGGGGAAGTGTATAGGATGAGGAGGAGGAGAAGAAAATAGTTGTTGAGGAGGAGGAGAAGAAAACAGTTGTTGAGGAGGAGGAGAAGAAAACAATTGTTGAGGAGAAGGAGGAGGAGAAGAAGAAAACAGTGGTGCACGACGTCTCCGGCGAGCGTATCGCCGGAGATTGGACGGCTCGGCAAGATCAATTGGAAATCTACCACCCATAGCTGGTTTGTAGTGTAGTTTTTATAAAATTGTAGTGTGTTTGTGTAGTGTGTTTTTTAAATGTTTGTGTGGTGTGGTTGTATATATATATATATATATATATATATATATATATATATTAAAAAATATAATATAACCGTTCAAAAGAAAATACCGTTCAAAAGAAACGGTCGTTTTTTTAAATTTCGAACTTTCACCTTGCCACGTGGCAAGGTTTGATTGGTGGATTCAAACAACTTTCATTTAACTACTCAATATATATTCTTTTTAATTTTTCATTATTGCTACGTGTCATTAATTTTTGCGAAAATTAAAAAAAAATGTATGTAGATCAACGAGCCACATATACGTAGCTTGCAAAAGGTACGTATATGTTGCCCATAAGAAATATAAATAGTTCATGTGCTATATATATATATATATATATATATATATATATATATATATTAAAGTTTGGCAAAATTGTTAACATATAAAACGAATGAAAAAAATGCCAAATCATCACACTTTACATACACTCTTTGACCTTTTATAGTAACTAAAATGCAAAACAAAGATTTTGATTAATTTGAAAAAGTCCAAGGGTCTGTTTGGTATGGGGTAATGGAATGGATGAGGGAATTGAATGGATGAAGGAATGGAATGGACGAGGTAATGGAATGGACAAAGTAATGGAATGGATCATTACCATTCCATGTCTTGTTTGGTTGCCATGTGGGAATGAAACAAAAATTACTCTATGGTGTTGGATAGGTAGGAAAAGACGAAGGAATAAAATCGATGATGAGTGGCTGTGGTGGGTGGTGGTCAGTGGCGGTGATGGTGGGTGGTGATATGTGGCGGTAGCGGTGGTGGCGACGGGGGAAGGTGGATGGTGGTTGGTGCGGTGATGATATGTGGTAGTGTGTGGCGGTAACGTGGTGGTCGGTGGCGACGGCGGTGGTGTGTGGTGACGGCGGTGGTGGGTGGTGGCGAAGATGGCGATGGGTGGAGGTGGATGCCGGTGATGGTGGGTGGTGGGTGGCGCCAGTGGTGGGTGGGTGAAGGTAATGGGTGGCGGTGGTTTGTGGCGGCGACGACAATGGTGGGTGGTGACGGCGAGGGTCGGCGACGGTGGTGGTCGACGTTGGGTGGTGTTGGATGGCGGTGGTTAGTGGCGGCAGTGGTGGGTGGGTGAAGGTGGTGCGTGGCGGCAACAGCGGTGGTGGGTGGTGACGACGGTGGTGGGTGGTGGCGGTAGCGGTGGTGGGCGACGGTGGTCGATGGTGGGCGACGGTGGTGGGCTGTGACGGAGGTGGTGGGTGGTGACGATGGTGGTGGGTGGTGGTTGGTGGGTTATTGTGTTGTTAGTAAAGGGTGAATGAGGGATGGAATGAAAAAAAAAAACAAGGAGGGTGGAAGGAATGGATTTGAGGGAATGGAATGCCTTGTGGAATGGATGATTTCATTCCTTTAACCAACCAAACACACTATTTTTCATTATTTCGTAATGGTCCATTTCATTTCCTCTTCCATTCCATCGTACCAAACGCTACCTAAGGATTAGGTGTGACTGAGTTAATTATCAAGATTTTTGAAATATTAGAGGATTGTTTTACTCAAGGGGTCCAAGATTTTCGAATATTAATACCGGGTTCAATTTTCTATCGGGCCATGTTTTTTTTTTATTATCAGATTTTCATTTGGCCCGAATAAGGGTGGCTAGGCTTCGGGATTAGATTGGGCCGACTATAGATTTGGAATTGACTTGATTTATTTGATGATGGGCTCCAGTGGGTATTAAGGTTTGTTCAGACTGATCTGCAGCTACGAACATGAATTGGGCTTTTTGTTGGACCCAAAAACTCCTTACTGGGTCCTGTTTTACCGTATAATAATTTACTGGGCTACTCACTGGACCTGGACATTAGGTTTTTTACAACGGGGGGATGATTTGGGCTTATCAAACTGGACCAAAATTCATCTTTGAGGCTCGTGTATGAGATTTGGGCCGGGGTTCTTCGCTTCGTCTTGGACACAATGGTTTGGAACTCCATAGCCTTTGTCGCGTTAGATTGAATTCCTCACTTACCTATGGTTTTCGCACTACAACAAAGCTTAATTGTACGGTAGGTGCAACCCGGTCAAACTATCACACGCTTTGTTTCATAGTTTTTTGGTACCGATCAAATCACAAGGCTTGCCACGCTTGCCTCTGAATCCCACTAGTTGGATTGATTTATATTGAACGTAAATTAAATGAATTTTGATTTTTAAACGGGCCAATCAAACACCTCCACATCACCCCCCCCCCCCACCCCTAGGCGCGTGCGCCTGAGCCAAACCGACGCTCGGAGGGCCATGCTAGCGGATTCATTATCAGTGTTTGTTGTGGATGGTGGCCATGTTTTTTTTACAAACTCTGAGCCACACAAAGCGTTTTTGCTTTGATTTGATATCTTAGGGTTTTGACCCTTGATTTTTTTAACATCTAGCCCGCAAGTTTTTTGTTTGCAGCATCATTTTTAGAAATCAACCATTGTTGGTGATTATTGTCCAAATGCCTACAAGTTGATAGAAGTGTGATGGTTTATAGTTGAAATGGATTCTTTTGTCTTTGTTGTACAAACAATGGTGATGACTTTAGTTTATATCCACAATTGATCAAATGCCCTGACAATCAATTTTATATTTTTGGGTGTTAATTGAAAAAATGAGTCGAAGAGTTTTACAACAAGTGGTGATTTCACAATGTATGATATTCATGTTTGATTCATACCATATAGGGTATCTACGAGAGATGACCTTGGTATAAATATTTGCATTTAGACGTGTTCAACTCATCGAATTTCAAATACTAGAAGTGTTTGGATTTTGTAGATTTTGATAATGGTGATCTTAGAAACTGTTAACATCCATGGATTTTTAACACAACACGATGATGATACCAACAAAGTTGTTTTCGCATATCAGTTGCCTTATTTGCAACGACAACGAGCTACAATTTGTTAGCCTTACACTTCCACAAAAACAACGCTTGTCATACACTAAGAAGGTATAAAGACCCTGTCGCAAAGCATGGAAAAAAAAACAAACTTATAATTCAACAGACCAAATTGATAGATTTATCAAGTATCAAATTACCCATTACTCATTTACCAACTTATCCAAGTTTTTAAATTTTAACCTCACCCATATGACACTAGTTATTTTTACACAAACCATAACCAAAATGGTAAGCAGTCACAACCAATATAAGCCAGTTCTGAATTTTTAAATACTAAAACAGTTAAAAGCAATACAGGTATAAACATGTTAACCCAGCTAAATTAAACCCACTAGTTCTATAAAATCACGCGCGTTACGCGTTTTACAATTGAGATTTAGATGAGGTATTGATCAATCAATGAATTATACAATCGAGATTCCATTTTGGTTTTAAACGTTAAAAAAAATAAAGAAATTTACACATAAGGTAACACATGAAATTTGTAACGAAATTAGATAATATTATGTTATTTATATTAATAGTATATAATATAATAAAGTTTTTGAATAAAATAATAATATAGTTAATTAAATAAAATAATATAATAAAATAATAATAATATACTCCGTAGTTAATAATAATATAATTAATTGAATTAAATATTATTAAAATTACTATTTATTTTTATCACTATTCATTTAAGTTTGTTTATTTAATATATTGTAATTTTAATGTAATTACCCAAAACACACATCTTTTGTACTTAAACTCCCCCTGCAAATTATAACAGATTATTTACATATCAATGAATCTAGTAATTTACATAGTTGAAATCTCTCTTGTCAAGACACAACCAGGCGCACGCGCCTCCCACTTTCCATGCCCGACGCAGCCTTTTCGCTTCAAGTTCGGAAAAGACTCCAGCCAAAAATCATTTGAACAAGTTGAATGTCTCTAAAACAAATATACCAACCCTAAACAAGCTCGGAATCAACCTAAACTATCCCTAAAGAAGCCTAAAACACGTCTAAAAAACCTTTCAAATGTATATTTTAAACCATATCACTTATAGAAGCCCTCGCTTTTTAACCACCAAACACAATATCTCTCAAATTAACACATCGGCATCAAAAACTCTAGAAAATAAATATAGTAATAAAACAACAAAAAGCCAATAAAACTCAAAAACTGTAATAAACTAAATAATAACAATAATAATAATAATAATAATCAGTTAAATAATAAAAAAGAGAGAAAATGTAGGGAAATCATATCGCTTTATTTGCAGATCAAAGCAAGAAAGCGGCCATGGAATCCCGAGCACGCACAAGCAGTAGTAAATTGTCGTGCGTGCTTCGATTTGATATGCGCCAATCGCACAAGGTGTGCGTCACGTTAATGGAAACCTTATTCTCCGTGTAAATACCACGCCACCCCTTCGTTTACGGGATAAGCGCTCGGCCTATGGCGCATATTATTATTACCCTTCTTGCATCTCTTTTGTTTATATAGTCAACTCAAACCCTAATTGTTTGTTTTACTGTTTTACCCTTTGTTGGTTTGGATTGTAACATATTGGTCCCTTGTCTTTTGATGATAGTGGCAAAGTAGAACTAAGTTAGTTTACTTGTGGTAATAGATTACAGAACTATTGACTGAAATAAAATAATGAGTAGATAGCCAAAACCGTTCTTGTGGTTTGACGGGTTTTGTCAGTCCAGCTTAAAATGAAACTAGTTGCCTGAACAATCCAGTAATTTGATGAAATGCGCCAAAATAGTCCATTTTTTTAACATGGTTATCTCAACCCAGTTAAGTCAAGGGCAAAATTAAAATTAGGTCAAGATCTTGTGTTTTATACGTGTTGAATAAATGTATTTTTGTATACTTGGTAATAAAAAAAAAAGTTAAAGTCTTTAAAAAACCATGTATTGCACTAAGCAAAAAATAACGTAATCTCATAACACGTACAATCGTCAAAATATGTTTGCTAATACTCCATTTGGTGCAAAAATAATTGGATTTGTTGATTGAAATTAGCTTGAATCCACACACTTCTAAGATCTGAAACCTCGGTTATAGGTTTGGTTTTATCCCAAAACCGACATGACGTGACTCATACTCACCCCTACCAACTTGTATGATATGGTACATGGGAGCACACTGCAGGTACAGAACTAGGGGGTCAAGACTCACGAAGGTCCGTTGACCCTCCGGTCACTAGAATGTGTTGAATTTTTTAATTTATTTAAATTTATATTCAATGAAGAAAATGACCCTCAACAAAAATGCTCTGATTCCATCACTGAAACATTGACATGACACACGTGTAGGTAACACACAAAAGAAGATAGTAAAAAATCCTTATAAGGTATGTTATTCAAAAGTGGTGGTTGATTAATACATCAATTTCAAAGATATGCAAGGAGCTGCAAGCTTAAAGTCTAATAAAAAATCTATGAAAAAAAAAAGTCAACCATACTTACTCTTAACTTATTGATATTTACATAGTTAAAAAAACATGATCTTTATCTCCTATGTGTTTTGTTCAGGACCTAGAGACACATAACTGTAGTCTTCCTTCACTAGGTGTAAATGTTTACAATAATGATGAAGAAGAACTAAAGTAAAAAAGTAAAAAAGTCAAAGAATGTTAATCTCCATCCATGGCCATGATTGTAGGTATTTGACCATGATTCACAAAGTCAATTTTGTTCAATCTCAAACAGCATAACACTTTCTCTGGTAATTCTTCTGGCTTTTGAGCCTATTTTTCTCCAAATAAACACATTCTTGAATTAGTTTCTTTCATATTTTACTATCATAAAAAATCATATTTTATTCCACATCAATAAAAACAGATGGTGTTTACTATTTTGATGTACCTGAATTGTGAGGCCCAAGTTCAATATACCATTTTTAAGGCGATCGCGAAATGCTTCTAAACCTTTCCTTGCTATGTAACTAAACCGATGAATGTCAAGGTCAACTTCAAAGTAATTTTGACCCTGCAGTCAAGTAAAATTCAAAATCTTTATTATGTAAAAAAAATGCAAATTTGAAATATGGGTACCTGATAAAACTTGTGTTGTGGGCGTGAAAGAACGGGTTTTTCATTGTAAGCATACAAAAGTTTCTTTTCAGTGTTACTGGAAACAAGGTCGTCGGGGTTGACCACACCAACGACGATCTTTAGCCGTTCTCTAAAAGGTACAACCGAGTCCTTCATAAATCCTTTTGCCTTTTCCATTTCATCTTCTACCAAACTCTGGACATCCAACATGATGGTTAAAGAAACCTTAAAATACATTTTCTTATCTAGAGAAGTTTTTGTTAAGTATAAATGTTGGTGAGATGTAGTGGGAGAGGAAACAAAGGCGGTTATGTGGTTTCATAACCGCCTTATATATCACATGTGAAGCATAAGTTACATGTATTTATGTGCAGGGGCGGACCTAGTGTATAACTAGGTGCTGCGTCCGATGCTACTCAACTTCGCACGCGTAATGGAAAATTAGTGGAAAATTTGTTTTTTTTTTTTTACGGAATTTGGAAAACGTGCTACTAAAATGAAAAAAATGAAAAACGTTACAACTGAAATTCATTTCTAGATCCGCCACTGTTTATGTGGTGCTCGCACTATACTGAATGGCCATCTATACACACAATGATATCAATATATACATGCATACATATGAAGATGCCGAAAGTCTAGCAAATGACACCAAAATAGTTAATAATAACAAAAAAAAAAGTCATAATCTTAGTACCTTGATCAACTCCTGAAATTGAGGAGATATATCTTTCTCATATGTCTCAGAGAGTTTAAAATATAGAACAAGGCTCAAACCCTCACCATCACTATCACCAAGAAACATTGGTGTAGGATATGTAGGCAACTGTAACAACCAAATAAACATATGTATAAGAAATTTGATCCGATTAACCATGACCGGACAATGTAAAAAGAAAGTTAAGTGGCAAAAAAAATACTTTAAACCTGAATATTAACAACGAAGAGAGGCGGCAATTTGCCATCTGCTTTTAAAGAAGGAAGCTCAATGTGTTGAGCAATGTGGTTAACTTTTCTTGGGCACATAAAGAGATCAACACCAAATGGAGTATAAGGACTGTAATTTGGGGCTGGACTTTTCCTCTTGTCTCTGCAAACAGGTAACCGACCGATGTCAAAATTCAATTTTACTTAACTAACCTCTTTTAGTAGCAGAAAAAACCATGATTGTATAACCAACTTTCAAAAATCTTGAGTTAAGGTAACCTAAGCAGTTATGTGAGTAATATGACTTGACAGCTGACGTGTCGTATGTAACTAGTATTTCTTAGGTGGTAAGAGAGGCGAGTAACATACTTGAAAAAGGATTCACTTCGGAGAGTGAAGCATGAAGGGTCAATTACAGACCAACATCCAGGAGTCGGTTTCTCATCTGTAGAACACGGGATCAAGAGTCCTGCTCGGGGCCGATAAAGAAAGTTTCTGGAAGATTCTGCATAATCCAAAAGGTGTATGAAAAAATTATTTGTGGTCGTTTATTAGGTACAACTGTTTTATCAAAAATATGTTGTACATATACATATAGGTGTACATATATTAACATAAATGGATGTACATGAACAAGCATAAACCTAACAAACAGATTATCTAAAGACTAAGTTCACAAAAATAATGCTTGTTCGTGTTTGATAATTGAACTAAATGAACATAAACGAACTGTCAAACAGTCTGATACTCATTTGGTTGGCTTATAAGAGCATATTGAAATATGTATTCTATTTCCCACCGAAACTATATTTTTTATCGTATGCTAAAAGATGAGCAACCTTTCCTTCTGTATAAGATCCGATTCTAAACTCTTAACCATTATTTCCTAAATTTGAGCAAAATACACTTACGGATTTCATTGGCTTCGTCTCCATCAAGTGAAGTTCTCTTTAACGAAAGCTTGATAACTGTTGACGTCCTTATCTCAGTCTGCGTACCTGCATCCAACTATTAGTAATTAGTTAAAGACGTTGTAAATAATTTAGTATAAAATCATAAACTAGATAATCGTATCTAGCACTAAAAACAGCATACCTATAATGATAACATCATCTTTTATCCCATTCAAGCTCCCATGATGACAGTCTAAAATCTTGCTCAAGTTA
Organism: Ambrosia artemisiifolia; assembly: GCA_032199755.1. Classification (NCBI taxonomy): domain Eukaryota; kingdom Viridiplantae; phylum Streptophyta; class Magnoliopsida; order Asterales; family Asteraceae; genus Ambrosia; species Ambrosia artemisiifolia. Next base: position 37,781,795 of record CM063516.1, read on the forward strand.
CATTGATCACATTTATTTCCGGATAGCGGAATTTCATAACCTCCAAATCCATTTTTGTGCAGCATACTCTCTGTTTTGCATTTATATAATTATATATTTTCAAATAACTTTCATGATATGACTATGTATGATATTGAATTACTTGTCCCTCTGATGCATAATAATAAAAGATTAAAAAAAACATCCCTAAATTATTAAATTCTATATAACCAAAAAAAATAAAGTATACACTCTGCAGTTACCTCCTTCCACACTACTAAACTCATCATCCGAATCCGATTCTTCAAGTTTGCTGACTGAATCAAACCATGACTCTTCTTGACATATCACTGCAACCAAGTGTTCATAATATCATTTGCATACTAACTGTAAAAGAAATGATTTTAAAAAATAATAATAATGATGAACATAATAATTAAAATAATACAGCACCATTTGCATCAATCTGACTCTGGTGCCACTCCATTTGAGTGACTTGAATCTTCGAATTCGAATTCATGCTTCGTGTACAAGCAGTTGTGGTGTGAACAATTTCACTAACAGCAACACTCTTGACTGTTTCACTCTTCTTCTTTGATATTTCATACTTACTAATCTTTCCAGCATGAACATGTCTCGGTATCCTAGCGTCGTTATGATGCTTATCGATCGTTTTAAATCGATACGATGCACAATTTCCCATTTTTTCCTTCCCTGATCAAACAACAAGGTGATCATGATTTATTGCAACTTCATATTTTTGCATAAATATGATAATAAATTAATAACTATATAAACATTTATATATATATAAAGGATTTCCAAAAGAATACACTGATAATAACAAGAAACTGCTGTGCTGTCTGTCAACAGAATGAAACAAAGCTGCATATCAAATGATATTGACGCCCATAATCATTTTTTATATAAATATTATTATTCACAACAACTGTTGGTTACTTAATAAAATATAAAGTTGAAATTACTACACTTATGGTTGTAAAAATCGCGTCTAGGCGTTGATTACTCGACGACTAATCCCTGAGTATTCCCCGCGTAGCCGAGTACTCGGAAAGTCATCACCAAATACTCAACGACTATTGTAGAGTACTCGCAACTCCCTAGTCAACCAGTGGCAGATATAGAAATGTTTTTCAGTAGTAACGTTTTTCATTTTTTTCATTTTAGTAGCAACGTTTTCCAAATTTCGTAAAAAAAACAAATTTTCCACTAATTTTCCACTACGCGCGAGAAGTTGAGCCGCAACGGACGCGACACCTCCTTCCTACCTATGTCTGCCCTGTAGTCAACCGAGTTGGCACCGCCTAGCGAATTTTGCAACTGTACACTTACAACAATGATTATAAAAAAAAAAACAAACATATATAAAGAGAGAAACCTGAAAATCTACAAGAGCAGGAGAGGGTCGGGTCGGATCCAGGTTCAGGCTTTTTGGAAATCCTTTTTATTAAAATAGTGAATGTGTGTGTATATAGTGGAAGAGATGAAATGATGGTCTGCAACGTCATTATACTTTTAACTGACATTTTTTATTTACAGTCCTTCTTTTATTCAAATGTGGTCATTTAAGTCCCTTAGTCAATGGAATTGAATTCATGGTATGGGTGTGAAATAAGGAGTGAATAAATGAGTTCATAACTGCTGAAAATAATCATGTATAAAGTTTTTTTTTTGGGTGATTAGGTTTTACTTCGGAGGTCGGGTTCCATTAGCAAAGTCATTAAAGTTCAAGTGTTGATCAGCTTGAGGTTAAGAGTTTGAGACCCGCCTCGGATTGGTGTAAAAATTTGTTGTCAAAAAACTGATCAGGTTTTATTTTAGCACGTGTTTATTTTTTTTAGGTGAGACTCGATACCATAGTTTGTGAAGAAACAATAAGTATCCCGGAGATTAGTGGTTAATACTTACGTAACTACAGAAAATATCATTTACCCAAACCGTTGGTTCAACCCGAGAAAGAAAATATGAGTGAGTGTGTGTGCGGTGAAGGTGAGAACACAAGATGTAAGTGGTTCGGTCGAGCTTGACCTACGTCCACTGTGAAGAGCCGGTTATCTTATTACTTTGGAGAGTACAAGGTGTTACAAATAAACCTAGCTCTATGCTACAAGTGAGTATTTTCCAATCCTTTGAGAAGGAGTTGAAGTCTCCTATTTATAGGAGAGTTCGTGGGCTTGGTGAAGAAGCCCACGAAGAGCAATCCGATTTGGGCTTTTCCTTGGGCCCAGAGCAATGGATCCAGGAAAATGGCGGGAAAACCTGGTTCCTGTGGATGACGTCAGGGTACAGTTGAATCGTCCTGCAAAGTGGACACGTGGCGCCTTCCGGTTGGCTGTTGGCGGCGTTCGTCTGCTACAGTGGTTGACTTACCTGTTGCCGTCTGAAGTGACGTCTGACAGCAGGTAAGCATGCCTGCTGGTTACTGTAGACGACAGCATGGAGGAAGCATGTAAGGAGTCAAATCGTTGTTCCTGACACATGCCCTGTCCCAGATCCTGCTGAATCTTCCCTGTTTGTTATCCTCTGTACCTCGTACCAAAAGCTGTCTAAGGATATTCCGCGCGTGGGCGCATGCGCGTATGTCCTTGTGGGGTGCTGGTGTGAGTTGAATCACGTGTTCATTGGCTCCGAGTTGTGAAGTCATGTCCGCCACTTTAGTTCCGCCAGTTGGTTCTGCGGATGGCAGAACTAATTGGCGTCAGGATTGCTGAAAATAGGGATAGGGATGTTGCCTCCGTCTGGATTAGGCTCCCTAATCCCTATCCCTTCAGTTTGGTTGGATTATTCATTTTATTTTAAGGTCATGGGTCACTTAAATTGACATCTATGGTGTTTAAGAGGAACTTTGATATGTGATAATAAGTAGGTTTTATTTGATTACTTGTCTTGTGTAATATGTAATAAATTATGTGTGTATATGGAAGAACACTAGTTCGAGTCTAGGTTAATTGCTAATGCTTTAGGCATATCTTATGATATTATAAAATATCTATCATATAATGCAAACAAATTGAAATGAAAACTGCTAGCTCAAAGTTATTAACTTACAATAGTAATTATGGGTGAAAAAACTGATCCAAAATTCCTTAATTGGGATGGAACAATTGGATCAATTGTGATTTTGATAATTTGTAAGTCTATAGTTGTTATATAGCCTTTGGTCTCTTTTTTGTTTTAATAAAATAGCCATTAAAAAAACCTTACAATACCAAATCACTAAATCCATAATATCTTAGAAAAGGGAAAGTAGATGAAGCAATAGCTAATCAAGTCAACATGTTGGAAAATGTGTTGAACCATAATTTGGACATTAAGTGAGCTCAAGACTCAATGTGTTTGAACGTGTTTAGTATTCAACTTGAAATTAATACCAAGGTAAATAATATAATTAATAGCCAACGTGGGGATAGCCCACTTGGTAGAGGCTTATGCCTCTTAGAGGGGAGGTCCTAGGTTCAAATCTAGGCAAAGGATGTATTTGTTTTAAATATATTGGGGGTAACATTAGCCGTTCAAAAAAAATATATATAATTAATCTTGGTCTAGTATTATTTCATTTCCTAAGGACGGAATTAGAAGATTTTTGTCACTTGGGTTTTTCTAGTGGTAGGAGGTAAAGCTTCTTTGGAGAAGAACTCGGGTTTAATCCTGGACAAAGTGAAAATAAGAAGAATTTAAACGTTCAAAAAAAAAAGATCAGAATCGAAACATTCTACTAAAGTAGTTTAGTTCCATGCATTGTGTCTAGCTCATGGCTACCGTCTGTCTCTTTTTTCTATATAAATCGTTGTCTTTCTAAAAGAGAAGTTTAAAACTATTTTCAAGATTCAAGAAAGAAAATATTGAACCATAAAGTGATCTTACAATCCTACCGTAGATTCTATGATCTCGCGCTATTACTAGAGTCAAACCAGAATGCTAAGCTCATTATATAGTAGTATATTAAAACATAACCAGTTCCTATAGTACTTGTTATTCTTTACATTTTCCTTAAGAATTTGAAATTTCATCCCAAGTTGCTTAAATTTTCTTCTTTATGACATTTATATAATTTTCTTCTTTTTGAGTGACATTTGTAAATTGTAACCATCTCACAAGATTTTTTTTATGTTTTGACCACCAAGATTTTGGTTCTTATACTTTTACCACCTCAACTTTTGTTAGGTTTTCTTAAAACTAATTTACATTCTTGGTTGAATTTTAGTGAATTTATAAAACGTCCCCTGAGCTCCAATATACATATACCTTTTTAAATCGCTTTACATTGGTATACTGCTATAATATTTTTTTTTAAGTTCCGAATTGATAACTTTACACGTTAACACTTTAAATCATATATGTCTTTAACCCAAAGTTACCTTTTGTCCATTAGTTCTTTTTTCAACTAAATCCGCGATATAGATTTTTTTTTTTTTTTTTGAAAAACGGAACAAGATGGTACCACTGAAACAATATTAATTTACTTTTATGATGTCTAAAATTGATGTTTTAATGTAATATAATATAGTAGCTTAAAAAGATAATCTTTAACGTTTAGTTCATACACAGATTCCCCACTGCAACACACGGTAGACCGTAGATAAATCCTAGTTTTCAAGATAAAATAACAACCGATTTTACAATCCCATCATCAATCATACCACCTTATATCTTACCTGCGTAGGCGATTGTATATTAACAAGGTTTTTAGCTTTCACAATCCTACCATCGTGGTCACAGTACAGTTTCAATGACTTTGTTTCATACTACACGAAATCACACTGCTTTTTTGTTCATATTATAACTTTTTTGTTCATATTATAACTATTTAATAAATATGTCATGTTTGAAATAATAGTCTAACCTAATTTGGCTGTACTTAGATTGTACTAAAGTGATATATGTAGACTCATTAACTCGATTATATTTATAAATTTTACGATTTATAAGCGACGCTCAATCCATTTACATGCAACCGATCTTTATGACCCGTTCAACTTGATATAACACATCTGCAACACGACGACCATTTTTTATCGTCACCGGTTTAAATAAACGGGTGATATGGGTTGTGTTCTAATTACATTGTTTTATGTATGAGTTAGAATTGATATCTTTAACATGAATATGAATAAATATATTAATAATTATGTTTGTGTTCATTAGTTTCAAATCCACCAGCCCAAATCTACTATTGCTCCTAGATCAGTCCCTTACTCTGCGTGTTGAAACTTAAGACGCGCGCATGACACATTTTTGGAACTCAACAAACGCATAATTTGTGTACATATTAATATTCATTTCAATAGTTTACAACTTTTAAATACGAAATTAAAACTTAACTAGTCACATTGAACGCTTTAATAAGTAGTGACCTTTTTCAAGCTTTTTATGAACTTTTAGACTTCTTCTAACATATACTCCTATAGATTACCTGCATACACTTTGTTTTTATGTGAATGACATGACATAAAGCGCTACAATGATAGCCCTAAAAGTATATCCATCTTGTGATGTTGGGGATTATGAATTACAACACTCCAAACATATTTTATAAGAATTTGAACTCAGTAACCAGTATTTTCATAACCGGACCGGAAAATGCATAATACATGACCAATCCGGTTAAGTATTTCTACACCGCCTTCGCCTTTATTTAGGCCAGCCATTGCTAACCAGTTGAACCAACAACCCAATATGGGAGAAAACCAAAAATTCAAAAACAAATTATTTTTTTCCTTCAAAAATCTCATTTACATTTACTATTTCAGACTCCATATTTTGTTTGTTAAAAGATTGATAAAAAGAAAAAACAAAGGTGAGACTTGGTGCGGCAGCCATATTTTGACTTTAAGGTTAGGACCAACATTTATGTTTTATAATGATTTTCAAGTGGTCCATCTAGATTGCATGTGGTCCCTTTCAAACAATTGACAAACAATGATAATACTCTGAGTCTGAGACCACCACAGATGGACGACAGTGTATGGAAGGAATGCAAATCATCAGTACTCAGTAGGGCCGGAAAACAGGCCCGCATAGATAGCGTGTCAGGTCTGCGCACGTACATAGTAAAGCTAAATAAGTATTATTGGTTAGTTGTTTTTTTTTTTTTTTTTTTTTTTTTTTTTTTGAACGGCAAATTTCTTCTCCTTGTGGGACTTGAACCCATGACCTCCCCCTTAAGTGTTCCTAGAAGCTTTGCTTCTACCATTGGGCCACCAACCCCAATGGTATTATTGGTTAGTTGTTAAATATATAAGAACCAGCAACTACACACATTGATAGGACATTTAGCTACCGTAAAGACGCTCACAACAAAAACTTACTAAATGTAGTGTAGTGTAGTATAATTTGACAGAAATGATGACAGGGTAACACAACCAGACGTACCCAGTAAATCCATGGTAGGGTCTGGGGAGGGTGAGATATAAACACGACCAGAACAATTTTAGCTGATACTAAAAACTCATTCATTTGACCCGAACTCATTTTGATATGTTACGTAAAAGTTAGTTGACCACTTACAAACTCAAAATGTTTTCATGGCCATAAATCATACACTGACCCAACCATTTAAAGGGGTCAGGCCTTTTTCAAAGCATTAACAAGCATTCATTAAAAAGAATTGACTGCAAAAACTCGAATTATTAAACAAAACGCATTCTTGAATTTCTTACTCGATTTGAAATTCTGTACATAACTTGGAACCATGACGTATATACAGCCAAACATGAAAGGGACCGACGCTAACAGACTGCAGAAGATCAGGAAAGATGGTAATGATCCTTACTAACCACTTAACCAGGGATGGCTGCAAAACGGTACCCTTGTGCACCCCTCCATGAATAATATGCAATCCGTGTCTCGTAGAACCCTAAACAAACAATCATTATCAGCAATGCTAACAAAAACATTATCTCATTGATTAAGATGCAATCGAGCCGGGGGTCTCACTGGAAGCAGCCTCTCTATTCTTAGGGATAGAGGTAAGACTGTCTACATCTTACCCTCCTCAGACCCTACCTTAGCTTTGCTATAGGTGGGATAAACTGAGTATGATGATGATGATGATGAAAAGAATATCAAAACTGCTTGAAGTAGCATATCAGGCAGGGGGCAATAGGTGAAAATAGGTAAACTTTATGTTGGGTTTATCACTTTATCTATCAGGCCATCACCAGCTCATTATCCCTTTTTTTTATGTAATGATTTCAAAAATTTTAAACACTTGAATAAACTTTGGGTGAGTTGTAAATTGTTTAACCCATTTCCCTTTTAAACTAAGTTGATTAGAAATATAAAAGGTTAAATGCTTAAAAACTCATAATTCGCTTTACTTTAAGATACAGATTATTATTTTGTGATCTTGTTTTGTATATTATTCATCTATAAAATTCAGAACAAAGTGGAGAAAAAAGTGCAAACAGGTTGGCCGGCCTCACCCATTTGGACCCATTACCCAACCCACCAGATTCACACTCTAATATATTATATAGGGATTTAAAATGTCACCTCTAATTGGTCCCAATGACTTATAGGATGAAGTGAATGTAATAAAATACCTGGGAGGAAAGTCAGGGTCCCGAGTCCAAACAGGCCATATGCTTGGGATCTGTCACCGCCCATGTGGCCTGTGAAGATGAACAATGAAAGGAGTAGAAGCACACATCCAAACAAGAGAAGAAAAAGTGCAAGCACAATGGACTTCCATGGGACTTTATCGAATCTTTCTGCTGCCATGTCAAACCTAGGGTCAAATGTGCCTTCTCTACCAACATTGTCTTCATCGACAGCAAGGCGAGTGTAATTAATGTTCCGCCTAGACGTCATAATTCTGACTTATAGAAAACAAGTTCTAAAACACCACAAGATTCAATCCAAATTCAAACAACTGCTCTTAACAAACAACATAGTACATGACTTTAGACAGAATAAAGTCAAAACCGAACAGCTAAATGATTGCTATAAACGTGCTAATTTATCACTTAACAGATTGGACTTATAGTTAATAACATTGGGCTTATGAATTGAAATAATAACTTTTTTTTTGAACGGCCAACAAATAATAACTTTTAATTGACTAACATAAACTATGAGCACATTATTTCTTGAACAGGCATCCTGATATTTAGGAACGGGCAGCATTAACATTGAACTGAAATTTGATTGGCCAAGCTGATGTGTATCACAAGCCATCCCAGGCTCCAAGTTACCTCGGCGCCTGATCATAGGACTCTGTATTTGGAAAGAAAAGTAACACCAACAGTAACTTTTAAGGAAGTAATCATCCAAAGTTGCCCATCACTTTTGAGATTATGTTTCATTGTTTAAGGAACTAAAGACCAGCCAACCTCATATTTTTCATTTACTTGTTGAGTATGCAAAACAGGATGATCCACCCAAAACACCATAACTACAATGACAAGCACAAAAACAAACATAGACACAATATATATATATATATACATATACATAAAAAAACAACACCTTGACAACATTAATACACACCTAAGTCAAAATTAGGTGATTCTAAAAGGTAGAAGATAGACAAGTGTATTCATATATGTATGTATAAATAAGGGAACAATAATATACAAACACGATAGTCATGTAATTGGTCATGCCTAAGTAGTCAAGGACGAGCCAGGCGTGTGCCTAGGTGCTCAGGCTATGTAAAGCCTAGGCGCCTCAAACAGAAACAAGGCGAGCTTCGTGATCAAGAGCAGGCAAAATTAGCACCTTGGTCCAGGTGCAGGGGAACGCTTTCCAAGCGCTACAACTGGATTGAACTGGCCAAAACCTGACTCAACCGACCATAACCGGCCTGAAAAGGTACATCCTGAACCAGACCAACTGGTTTTTTAGCCACAGCCCTAAAAGACAAGATTTCGGTGAACCCTAAGAGACAAGAATTAGGTAAAACGTGGATTCATTGACGACCAATTACAATGGAAATTAGCTGGATCACAGAACTAACCTAGGTTAAAGACTTAAAGTAAATACTAAGAGATACACAGACTGTAACCAAGTGACTGAAAGATATAAAACAAACCCATATACTAACATAAGTACACTCAATTACCTCAAACATTCTATCAGTGGGAGGAAGTTAGCCAATTCATCTTTCATCCTGCAACTTTTTTGGTCATAAGTTTGGATATAAGAGTTCAAAGTTGTTCGGTTATGACAAGAGGAGAACTATAATGTTAACAAGGTTTCCAAAGAATGATGTTTTTAAATTTGAAAAAGTTAAACAAAATTGACTCGTTGCTTGGACAAAGGCACAAAGTGGACAGAAATTTTGATGGTAAAATTTAACACCAACTACAATAGATCAGTTACTGGATGATGTTAGACCTTGCTTTTTATTGGCATTAATGTTTACTTTATGACAATGTATTTGATGTTACCTGTTCAACAGAACACATAAACTAGGTGTTAGGATGAATGGTTTGAGATCGCAAATGTCATGCCAGGTCAGATCAGATCAATATGCCTCTTGTGTGTGTTGGTTGCAAAGATGGTGACAAATTATTTTATTTTGCACCTAGTGGTAAAGCCAAAACATGGAATCTTCCCCTATCAACTATGATCCCTTCTTTTTATAAAAACGATTCTTCATCAACGACAAATGACATCAAAACTCATTATTTATCCCCATTCCCCAATCCACCAATAAAATTCTTACATTGGCAGCATACCATTACTTTCTTTCCCCAAAGCCATGTATCCATAATAAAACATACACAACTAAACCTTAAGACTTAAGTTGCGGTAAAATGGCTGATACATTGGTGTGTATGCCAATTTGCCAATAAATAGTTTAAATATACCGGTGGGCCATAGTTGTTACAAGCCATTGCCTCTTGCGCCTAGGCCCATTTTTCAAGCGAGAGGCAAGGCGAGGCAATTGGGCTTTAAGTCGAGGCCATTGCGCTTTAATTCTTCAGGGGATGGTTTAGGCGTAGATTCCGACAAGATCCTAAATTCCGAATAGTTTCCAGCCAAATTCTCTAAATTATGACTAGATTCCAGGCATATTTCTACTTTTATCTAAGGAAAACTACTTTTATACACTAATATTTTAGAACTTTTGACACTAATTACTAATTAGATGATATTAAATGTTATGTAATAGCTTTTGTTTATTTTATTTGAAGAATAGTATTATTTTTTTTTCTAATATATAATATATTTTTACTTTTTTTCTTGTTCGCTTTTTAAATCTCAGGCCCTCGCTTTTTTTGCGCCTAGGCCACAGGCGAGGCCTATGCGCCTTGAGTGCGCCTGGAGCCTTTGATAACCATGAGGTGGACCACTGACAACAGCACCATTCTTCAAGACTAGAACATTAACAATATAAACCACTTAAAAGAGATAGGATGTATACAATTCAATGCTTTTAGGATGACAGATTAATGTTTTGTAGCAAGGAAACAACTTCAATTGTCTCTATTAACGCAGATTCAAATATTTTGTGTAAAATGAACAATCATTCCGAATTTCCATGAACCTACACAGAGACGGACATACGCAATCAGGCAATCTCAACATGTTTCAACTTCAAGTTCATTACCATTTGGCTGCATAGCATTTACCAGTCAGCAAGTAATATTCAACTACAAGCATTCTTATGTTGTTTCCTTCACCTATTTGAATATTAATGTCAAAAGTAAGCTCAATAACCTTAAAAGAGTCATAACATAACCTTACATCTCTATCTATATATCTATCTATCTATCTTATGTCAACGTTCTCAAACAGTTAACTAACATATTTTGTATACCTAAACCTGAAATAAGCTGAAATCAACCAAAGGATTCAACAAAATATATACTAAGAAAATTAAACCTAAAAATTCATATGCAAATTTAGGGTAAAATAATAAAACAGAAATGGAAGGAAAACTTACCAAACGATGAAACGAATATCGGAACGAGAGAGATCAGAGATGAGTCGGCAATGAGTATTGTATCGATTATTATGTTAGACCTGCAATTCAGTGTATCAAAGATTGTCGAAATTTAGCTATAAACCAAAAAAATGACTATTGGTACTCGTTTAGTTCGGTCGGTACCGGTATGATACGGTACGGTTAAAAGTTAAGAACGGGTACCATAACGCGTGGTATTGAAATGTTGCGTTGTATATGTTTGGTCGACGGAGAAGGAGAGAGAGATGAGTCGGCATTAAATCTGTGATTCAGTTTTCCATCGGGAATAACAACATAGTATAGATGTGAAATTTAGCTAATATTAAAATGAGTATTGTACTTATTATGAATGATAGCATGCTATGTTCTATATATCGGCACAACAAAATGTTTAGAGGGGTCTTTAGGTCACATATAATGTAGGAAGCAGAAATTGTAATTAAAAGGAAAAAAGTGTAGTCTCCTTTAGTTTAAAAGTTTTCGCTTAGAAGTGGTAGTTTCCAAAAAGGTCCGGGGTCTGTTTAATAGTTAACGCTTCATGCTTTTTCAATCATTAACTTCCATAGTTTTTTCTCCGCTTTAATATTATATTAGAAATGTCCCTCCGTCTTCATGTCCCTATAGCACCTAGGGGAACGGTGTTTTGGTCATTTTCAAGCTCATTCATATCCTATAATGCCTATTACACATAGTCTTAAAAGCATAAATGTGCATATAATTACTTGTTTAAAATAAGTTACCCCATCATTGTTTGACTTATATAAGTCAAACTTACACCCAGTTCCTTTAACAGTATCAATCCGTATTTACTACACAAATGCAAAAGAAATAAAATCACGTGCATGGCCATTTTATAATTTCTATACTAATATAGACTTTATTTTTGTTATAATTTTTCACTTTCTATAATGTTTTCAAGTTATTGACTAAATATTCTTATACCTCTCGTGATGATAGTTACATTGGATGAAAAAAAAAACTCGAAAACATCATGTTCGCACATGTTCTAATGCGATGTCTTAAATCTTCACCGCTCAAAACAAACAAATTTGTAACAACATTTGTGTAAGCATAACTTAATCCTTCTAAAAGTTTCTGCACAAATATTGAAAATATTAAGAGTAAACACATAAAGGTAGAGCTTTTCTGTCACACCCTCAAAATTCACTTGCGGAGTTTTACCGCGAGGCGCATGACAAACCAGGATCCAAGTCAACGATCACAATAAACAAGTCTAAATGAACATATGCAATTTCAAAAACATAGTTTAAAATTCCAAATAACAGCGAAAGCTTATTCGCAAAACATAACCAAAAGTAATCCAAAATATTCAGTGTTTGAAAACCATGCAACCCTAACTAGACGCCGTGCAGACGCGTGCGCCCTAGTCCCGTAGTGCTACCTTAGCGACCTTAGGTTGCGTTACTTCGTATTATGAATAAAATCAGCAAGCTATGCTAGCCCCGTAAAGCGGCGACCTTAGGTTTATGATAGATTGATGTAATAGGCTTGAAAACGTGTAGTTTGATCCAAGATCGTGTTCCAAAGGTTGTGTGTGTGTTGGGACGAGTTGTGGGACGGCTAGGGTTGTTATAATGAAGGTTAGGAGGTCAAGTGTTGTATTTATAGTCGTTTTTAGTCGCCAGGTACGTTGCAGGCGATTGTGCAGCTTTTACAGGCGATTAGGGCTGCTAATCGCCTTCACTATAGGTGATTAGCCCCCAATCGCCTAAAACAAATGCCCAGTCGCCTAACATGCCATGCTAATCGCCTCCCTATAGGCGATTAGGCCTCCCTAATCGCCTGTAGGGGTTGGTTCCGTGTATTTGGCGCGTTAAACCCCGTTTTAACATATGTTAACACATTTTCATATACCGACAAGTCACATAATGATTGTAAACACATAATACTTGCAAACAAACACATTCACACTCGTTCACCAATTCCCGGGACTCGAGACTTGTATGTTCCCTATGCTTTGACGATTCTACGAATCGTCACCCCTCGTACACTTGGTTAAGGACTGACATCTAATGATCCTCTAGACTAAATTAACAGTTCCCGAACCATAACACGACTCAACTAACCCAGTTAAGTATGATATACGCGTGACTCGCTAAGGTAGACTTTGACCTAGACAACGTTGTTAACCTGAATTTGCCGGGTGTCACATCATCCCCACGTTAAAAGAATTTTCGTCCCGAAAATTGCACAAGTACCGAAAGGAATAACAAAAAAAACAGACAAAAGATAGAAACCAAGAGAGAGATTTACCCGAGTTGTCACATTTTCATCATGATCACTTTATAGACTAATAATCAATAGACAACTAAGATCAAAATTATATAAGTCAGCGAAAAGGTCTTCAGCATATCGCCATTGCTTATTAACTCTGTCAACGTAAGTGTATCTTTGAAGAAAATATAATACATTATTTGGTAAATTCAAGTCAATCATAAGACTTAGACTTGGTCAACAAAATCAAAACTTGTACTCTGTATCAAGTATCTAAACATCGAACATATAATAGTTCAAGTATCTTCCCCACGCGTGTGACTGTTACGCTTGGCTGGTGGAATTCCAGTTATTGCAACTCCTTTCCATCTCGTTTTCTCTAAAAAGGATGAATAAAAACGTCACTTTCCATTATAATGTTGATATCATGTTACATGTTGATACACCTAAAACTCACATGTATTTAATATGTATAAATCGTCAAAAAAAAAATCTTCAACAAGAGTATCAAAAGTATCTCGCATCCCCAAAGATGAAGTATTTTCCCAATAAGTGCAACTTTGTAGCCTTCCCCCATCACATATGGCGTAATCCATGTATTTTGTGGTTGAAAATATCACATTGTTTCAAGACTTAGGTGTTTGTTTTTAAGAGGTAAAAAGTTTAGAGTCTGCGGACCACATCTGCAGGAGAAGAGGTGGACCAAAGATATGCAGTCTGCAAAAAGAAGACTGTTTATTTGTTAACCTCTGCAATATAACCTAAAACCATAACCCACCATACTCATAACCCACCATAACCAACCACAATCCACCATAACCATAAGCCACCACAACCCACCATAACCAACCACAACCCACTTTAACTGTAGAGAGAGAAACAGAAGAGAAAGCTAAAAGTTAAGAGGGAGAGAGAGAGTTGTGATGTTACCTCTGAAATAGAGGAGGCCCGCGTCGACAGAAGGAAGAGGAGGGAGGGGGTTCGACGGCGGGTATGAGGAGAAAGGAAGGGGGACGGTGGGGAGGAGGGCGGCGGTCGACGGTGGGGAAGAGGAGGGCGGAGCAGCGGTGGCAGAGGGGAAGGAAGAGGGCAGAGGGGAGAGGAGGAGGGATGAGGAGAAGAAGAAAGGAGAAAAGAAGAGAAGATGAAGAAGAAGAAGAAAGGAGAAAAGAAGAGAAAAAGGAAGAGAAGAAGAAGGCATATAATCTGATGATGTTGAGAAGGAAAGAGAAGAAAAAAAAAAGGAGAAAAGGTGGGAAGGCATACCCCCATGTCTACACCAAGAAGAGGTCAAGAAGACTTTTTTTAGTAAAAGGTCTTTCAAAAAAAATATGCAGACCCTAAACTTCTGCGCGACGCAGACAAAAGAGGTCATAAGTATTTTTGAGGAAAAAACAAACACCCAAGAAGAAGAAGAAAGGAGAAAAGAAGAGAAAAAGGAGAAGAAAAGGAAGAGAAGAAGAAGGCGTATAATCTGATGATGTTGAGGAGGAAGGAGAAGAAAAAAAAAGGAGAAAAGGTGGGAAGGCATACTCCCATGTCTACACCAAGAAGAGGTCAAGAAGACTTTTTTTAGTAAAAGGTCTTTCAAAAAAATATGCAGACCCTAAACTTCTGCGCGACGCAGACAAAAGAGGTCATAAGTACTTTTGAGGAAAAAACAAACACCCACTTATATCAATCATTTACTTATCTAACAATTTAATCAATTTAAGGCCAATACACATGTGCAAATGTAGGATAGTAGCACAACTCATCAACGTCCAAAACCAGCAAATCTTTAAGAGGTATCTTACCATCAGTGGCCACACGTATGAATAACTTATCACCAACAGTTGTGTAGTTGTGACTGTCTTTAGGCACATGAACGTACCTTACATATTGGGTTCACTCCATGTTCTTGTAGCTTAACAAATGACTTACGAGCTCTTGAATCACTTCGATACACAATCTTTGCACAACTGAACAAATAAACATAGACTTATACAAATGTTGGATAACAAAATCAAACAAGATCACTTTAGCAACTTATAAATTTGTTTCACTGTAAAAGACTTGATTTTCACTATGACAAAAGAAAACCATTCTTAAACAAAATTGCAGTAATAATATGCATCCCACAACGAACAGAATCAAACTCAACACCTACTTGCCCAATAGGAAATAATATCAATTAAAAAAACACAACAAAAAAAAAACTAAACAAAATATTAAACTATCCCATTGACCCAAATCAGAATTATCCACACCCTTGCACACCAAGTTTGTTTTTTCCATCTTGTGAACAAAGTTTATAATTTTGAAAAACACAGTTAGAGTACATGTATTTTATTCATAACACATCTTTATCATTTCTAAGAACTAATATACAAACTAATGCATTATGGATAAAAATTTGTTGAAATAACTAAACCCCAATCTGGATCGTCCACCCTACCCATCCAATCCAGATTGTTTGTTATCATTCCCTATAACATATTTTGTAGGTCGTCATAATTAACCTAAACAAACCATATGCAAACCCCAAAAGAATTTCAAACATTTCTTCTTAATAAAAAATCCCATAAAAAACTGAGGTGTATAAACAGCCCTGCATCAACCATACACTTATGTCTTTAACAACTAAAATGACGGTCTTTAAAGATCTTTTAAGTTATCAAACTTATAATGTTCTGCTCAAATTTGAAGGATGGGCGACAACATTTTATTCTTTGGTATGAACCAAGGGTGTGGTTCTCGTGTGGGTGAGAAACCATATGTTCAAACATGCTACAGAAGGAACATGAAATCATGTAGTATCTTAAAGTAAAATTAAGCAATCAAATCATCATTTGTGGGAAATCTCTAATACACTAACTAAAAATCTAAAATTTATCATTTTTTTCATGCTAAACATTTCTAGCATGGCACTATAAATTAGGAGTTCTATATAATTTCATGTTTTCTCTATTTCTTCCACAATTTTGACTTCCAAGGTCAACCAAGCTGCTTCTAATTTTCACATTAAATATCAAGTCAACAATATCTACACCAAGTTCTATAACACACAAACAATAATCTATGTTACAAACATAAAATAAAAACATAAATCAACCATTAATTTACCGATTAAACTATAAACAAAATCAAAAGCAAGTAAAAACTATAGGATTTGTCAAATAACCAACCTTTGTGTGCTGCCTCACAAAATTGCACAGGTGTACGTGTCTTGACTAATGAGGACCGTCGACTATAAATGAAGACTCAATTGGTTGATTCAGTCGGTTTCAAGGACGATTTTGTAATGGGTTAGCGACTTTAATAGTAGGTAGCATTTAGGTTACATGGAATCATTTGGGTTCAATTGGTTCATTGAATTTGTTTCATTCAATCATTCAATAAGGTATTCTTGCTTCATTATCTACGACATTTTGTAACAAATACTACATATTCAATTGCTTCATTAATCATGATCGGTGGTTATGATTCACTCAGGGATGATTTCATTCGATTACCTTGGATCTATAAGTGGGTTTTGCAAATAGGTGTAGTATTGGGAAGTTTTTAATGACATTTTGGTTATGAAGCAAGAAACTATTCACTTTTCATCTTAACAGGTGAAGGAAATTACTATTGAGCCCATACAAGACTTTTTATAACGTATAGTAAAAATGCCCGCGCGTTGCCGCGGGTGTTTATGTTTTTGCCCTGCTCGTCGCGCTACAAGTTTCGCTTATGTTATTTATAAAATTTATGTGCTAATTCAACAATATATCAATTTTCAAAGGACAATTTATTATTTTACCACCAAATGCAAATTGGTATATATTTCCCTCATCGGTTCGAGAGAATGGTAAACTGTAATTTTCAAGCTCAATAAATGATTTTGGTGCTTCTATACTCATATACGATAGCATCTTGCAACTTGATCACCTAAAGAAATGAAAAACCTTTGTCATCATACCAAAACAAAAATAAAATAAAGAATAAACAAATCTTTTGCAACAACATTATCTATAAGATAAAGCATATAGAGAGAACATGCAAAATATAGGTATTGACCGAGTGAAACCAATCAGTTGTAGAATAAGTACCTAGCAAGTAGCTTTCCTTAACGGCGTCATACATGCATAATAATAATAATAATAATAATAATAATAATAATAATAATAATAATAATAATAATAATAATATAATAGAGATGACTTGCATTAGTCATTTGTACAATTGTAATCAAATGTTGCACATAGGGGCATAAAGGGAAGGATTTGACAAAAATATAGTTGTTTACCTTGTGACCTTTTGTATGTCATCTTAAAATGATGGTGAAATTACCTTCTTACCCATATCTCCTCCTTAATAAGGTAGTAGACATAGACATATAGATTATAAATATAGATAACTTTTACAAACCTTTAATGTGAACTATTAATATATAGAGTAATAATCTATCTATATATATAAAAGAAAACACTTTTGATGACGTGGCGTCCATTGGTAATTTCAATCCCCCCTTGAAATCGCCACGTGGCATCTTAATGGAAAGGTTTTCATGTTTTTAATTTTTTTTGTTTTTATATTAAAAAAAACCATGTAGGGTTTATAAACCCACCCACAAATTACACCCCTTCTCACCTCTCTGCCGCTTCACTTATTAGGGTTTTTATCTCCAATAATAATAACAACAACAATGATAATAATAATAATAATCTTCACACAACAGTCATTCTCTACCCTCAATCATTCATCTATTCCAATCCAATAATAACAATTTTTAAACTCCCAATATGTTATTCTTTACCCTTCAATTCAATTTCTCGTGTGTTAAAAAATGGCAACAACCAACCCATTTGAACTTTTGATTGATAATGGTAACGATGACCCAAGCCAGCTTATAGCCAATCTTCCCGCCGTTGCTGCTTCGGCGGCTCCGGTCACCAAGAAGCCGGCTGCCAAGCTTCCTTTTTAGCCGCTTCCTCCTTCTCAGGCTGGTAATATTTTTTATTTTTTAATGTTTATGTAAAATAGTTGTTTCTATTGGTGGGTTATTGCTAATTTATATGTGGTGAATCTAATGGATCTATGTTATTCATCAGGTTGTTGGTTTTATTATAAGGTACAGTGTTTACCTTTTTAGTGAATTTTTTGTATATATAACATAATAAACAGTCTGTGCTGTGTAGATTGCAATTTGCTAAGGGGTTCTATTATTATTATTATTAATTAGTTTACCCACCATTGTAACCAGTCTCCACACTGTTCAATTGAACAGGGACAATGTGTTCTCTTTTTGTGAAAGCTCTGAAGAATCCAAGAAGTGTTGTATGTAAGTCTGCTATAATGACTTCTGCAGACATTTTCAAAGCACTTGAGGATAGTATAATTGATTTGTTGGATCCTTTGGTAATTGATTTCTTTATTTGCTTTTTGCCATTTGTTATAGATATTACTTTTTCAATGGTTATTTTTCTACGTTCTTGCGTTTCTGTCTGTGTATACTTACCCTAAGAAAGACATTGATTTGCAGGTAAGTCTGATGAATGGCTGAGTTGTCCTGTCTTGAATCATTGTTTTGAACAGAATCCTACATTAGATTTGTTTATGCCTTTTAGTTTGTAATCAACTTAACCTTCATGATATGATAATACTCTAATCTAATCTATAATTCGTATTATTATTATTATTGTTACAAAGTTTCATAAAGGATTATTCTTTTGAAGAAGGAGAAAGTTCCCCTACTGTCATCAAAGTCGGCCAAATCTGATGGCGGAAAGCAGAAAAAGGTCAGCTTTTATTATTTTTTTAATATTTATTACGTGTTTGCTTATATATGATTATAAATTGAGAAATGTTGATTCTTTTATGTTTTGTTGTGGTTGTGGATTTCGTTGTGTTTTTCAAGCCAATTATATTCTTCGAATGTTGGATCCCATCTAAGAAAATGAGTTTACAACGCTATGAAGAACATTCCACCTGAATGGGCAAAAAAGCAATAAGAAACGTCCATCTCAAAAGACGTCTACAAGGGCAATGGATGCGAACGCGCTAAGGTAATACATGTTTCTTTTTCTTTTTTGTTGTGATTCTCACTTTCTAAAATAAGGCAATCTTTGATGTAGATAGGTGTTAATATTAGAGTTATACATTCTTTTAGTTTAGGTATCAATATTAGTATTAGTATTGTGAGACTTGGTACATAGATGTGATAAGTTTTTTAATGGTTACAACTTCCAACTTAAGTGATTGTTTAGTTAATTAGGTTAAAAATTATAGGATTCAATAGAGATTGATGAGTTTTTGAATAGTTGCAGCTTACATAAGTGATTGTTTAGATGATTACTGATTAGGTTTTAGGTTAGGGAATATATGGACATGCAGTGAGTGAGAGATTTTGTGGTTAGTTAACTTGAGCCATTTGCAATAGGTTATCACGTAGTGAAATTTTTTAACTAACATTGATTATGTTTAAGTTATTTACTCTCTTTTTGTGATTTGAGTTTTCTTCTTTTATCATTTTTTATCAAGTCATATTAATTTTTTCAACCCCGGGACTTTCCCGGGGTAATAAGCTAGTGTGTTAATATACTAAATCGATAGACTAAACGTGCTTAGTAGCTATCGAGAATAATTATGCATATTGTTTGATGGAAAGTTACAATGTTAATTATTGAAATTGGTAAAATGCACTTGTTAATTGGAATGCATGAACATTCAAAATTAAGATTCACGGATCGTGAATGAGAGAGATGGGTCAACAATGGACATTCAAATGTTTAAATATGTAATTCAACATTCCCATTAGGTGTAGCAACTGAACTAGTACTGTACAACATAGTACAAATATCGAACTCTAGCTAAAATCAAGATGAGTACTGTACCGATTGTGTTCGGTTAGTACTGGTATAGTAAGGTATTGTCAAAAGTTATGAACTGGTACTGTACCACGTGGTAAGAAATTGAGTAAATTCAAAACCGAGTATTTTACCATATATATGGTCAATACCCTTATGGTTTGTAAGTTTTTATTTATTTATTATTGTTATTATTACAATCATTTATCTAATAAATGAATGTTGACGTGAATACCCCCATTAGTTTAACTAATAAGTATTTGATGAACATATTTATCTTTAACGAACCATAAACAAGATTTTTCCATGGGTGTATATATCAAGCTTAATGGAAAGGCTTAACAACTAATGAAACACCAAACGACCCCCTCTTCTCTCGAATTCGTAGGATTCATATCCTACCTTAACCATCATAACTGTACGCCTTAAACGGGAACTCGATTAGTCTCGACAACATAGTGTTTTCTCTCATCATGAATACTGGATTATCAAGTACATCTGATTTAATTACTCGTGTTTTTTTATTATTATTAAAGAATTGATAAACATTTAATGGTTTAATATCAATAGGGTACCATTTGTTTTCTTCATTTAGGTGTCTGTAATGAAGATGTGCATATGGAATGTATGGTGTATTCGTTTTCCAACTTTGATATCTTTTAGTAGTAAAATCAAATTAATTTTATGACATGTATCCTTTTAACTAAGTGAAGAAAAAAGTATTAATACAAATTTTATTTTTGTGTGGATTTAATAAATATATAAATAAATAAATAAATTATGAAGTTTAGTCATAAAATAAAGCATTGTATGAGATTTTGAAAGGAAAAATATGGATTCCAATACTTTATTCACTCGATTCAACTGGTATTCGGTAATCGACTTTTTTAAACGAGAACGGTTTTAAAAAATCTTAACTAGATCGACTAGGTATTTGATTCTAGTACATTCTGGTCATGATAACAACGTTATATCGGACATCACATCATTTAAGGATAAGACTCGTGTTTCTTTAACTACAAATTATACCACCTACACATAGCACGATTTGAACCCTCAAGGCTCATGTTCTATCAACGTTATTCACAAGTTTTTCTTGAGTGTCCAATAAGTTATTATGCATGTGTTAGTACACCTTTTTAGATATGACACGTGTTGAACAATTGTTAACACGTGGTTAACACAAAATCATTCTTCACTTGGTGTGCACGACTTTACACTTAGGCTGGTGGGTGCACAGACGGGGGCCTTGCACCGTTCTCCTTTTTTTTGCCCCGTCCCAAAGGCTACACCTCCCCGGCTTGCCCCGTCCACCCTTCCCCCGTCTCCCCCGTTCTCCACCGGACGCGAGGGACGGCCCAATCAGCGAGTTTCTTTTTCTTTTTTTTTTTAAATTCCAACGGCTAGTTTTATACATACATACATATATATATATATATATATTTAATACCAATCCAACAATATAAACCCAAACCATCCAAATAAACCCCCGTAAATCAACCAAAACCAACAAAAAAACCTCTCTTCTTTCTTTAAAAAAAATAAGAAACAATGTCATACCTACCATTGGATGATTTCTCATCTTCGTCGAGCGATGAAAACCATATTTTTGTTAACGCGATTTGGGAAGTGGCACAATTAATCGTGGCGGAGGAAGACGTAGTGAGCTCGCAACCGCGAATTAGGCAAGCGGCTTTAAACAGAGACCGTCAGGGTAAGCGTATAATTTTTCTTCAAATATATATATAGCAACTATTTTTTTTGGAACGTATAATTTTTCTTCAAATATATTTTTTAAATTTATTTACAACGTACGTGTAGGTGCACATGGCACATCATCGCAAACCCGGCACGTGCTTTCACAACAAAAAAATTATGTTATTGTATGTATGCTTGCATCGTGCTACATAACATGATCATCGAAGATGAAGGCCGAGCTATTTGTGAGTTCGATGAAAATGCGGTGGAGGAGAATACTATTCCGGGTGACCTAGCGCAACAAGAGTTAAACGATTTCGCGTTACGTAACGAACACATCCATCATCATCTACAAGCCGGCTTGATCGAATATATATGGAACAACGGACAAGACGAGTAGTTTGTAATTTTTTATTTTAATTTAGGATGGTTTGTAATTTTTTTTAAAGTTAGGATGCTTTGTAATTTTTTTTTTTTAATTTAGGATGCTTTGTAATTTTTATTTTAGGATGCTTTGTAATTTTTTATATAATTTTTTATTTATTTGAACATTATTTTATTTATTTATTACTTTTATAAAACTAATTACAATTAAAATTAGAAAACAAAAAAAAATATTAAATGCCTGAGACATGGGTTTTTTCATGTCTGCACACCCCACCCATGTCTCAAGAATAGTTAGACACCACTTTGGTGATGTGGCAGCCTACGTGACACTGAGACATGAGTTTTTTCATTTCTGCTTACCCACTAGGTGACTAGCCTTAGAGCATTCTTATCCCATCCACCAAATTTCATCCATCAAATTACACTAAAAATCACTATTCCATCACTAAATCTTCTCTCTCCTAATTAAAATAATAATTCTTTTTCATACTTTTATAATTATATTTTCTCTCTCCTCACTCACAACCACTTCTAAAAATATTAAAATATGTTTATAGGTGAATAGTAACTTTTCATATTTGGGGGTAAAAGTGCTTCCACCAAATATTCTTTATATCCTCCACTCACAACCACTTACACTCACCCCATATAATTTGGTGGACACACTTACATATATTTGATGCCCGGGATGAGAATGCTCTTAAGAGCACTCACATCCCATCCACCAAATGGATGTGAGTGTGTCCACCAAATTATATGGGGTGAGTGTAAGTGGTTGCGAGTAAAGGAGAGAGAAAATATTTGGTGGAAACACTGTTTCACCCTAAATATGAAAAGCTACTGTTCACCCCTATATATATATTTTAATATTTTTGTAAGTAGTTGTGAGTAAGAAGAGAGTAAAAGTAATGATAAAAGTATGATTATTTTAATTAGGAGAGACAAGATTTAGAGTTGAAGTAGTGATTTTTAGTGTAATTTAATAGAGAAGATTTGGTGGATGAGTTGTAAATGCTCGAACTATAGTCAAAGTAACCGATTAAATTCGTCAGCAATCACGTGTATCATACCACGTGTATCCCACCACACGTATCATACAATTTATTGAAACTTGTACACCACAAAAACCTTTAATACGATATTGCTTATATATGGTATTAAAAAATCAATTAATCTTTTGACAAGTAAGTCTTTTTAATCATAATCCTTAATTAAACATTGAGATTTGTGACTTAAATAAGAACAAGAAAGATATCTTCAGTATCGATTACTTTTTTTTTTGAACGACCAACAAATTTTATTATAACACCAAGCTAGCGGGGTACTAGCAAACCACCCATACAATGTGATACATAAAACAGACCACCAAAACAAACTTACAGAAACAAACCGATACAAAAATTACAAACCATTACCACCCAATACTTGATACATAGAAGCCGCGCCACTTGTTCCAATCCAAACCGTTTTGTTTCGCTCGCGCCTTAACCCAAAAGAAACTTCTTGCCCTAATCTCACCCAACAGATTGGCTACGGAGCACTGTTTTTGACTAAAGATTACCTCATTACGGCATTTCCAAATACACCAAATCGTTGTTAAAACAATCGCATAAAACGCCTTTTTCCTCTCTTTTGACCCACCGATGAACTTGTGTAGCACTAGTAGATCTCTAAAATTGAATGCGTATACACTACTCACCTTGCACCATGTAGAAACTTGTTGCCACACCGATTGCGCCATATGACAGGAGATAAATAAATGTTCGATGTCCTCCTCATGTTCACCACATATTGAGCATACATTGGGACCAATGTTTATATTACGCCGGATCAAGGCCGATTTTGTAGGAAGCCTCCCCATATTTGCTCTCCAAGCTAGAATCCACACTTTCTTTGGCACCCAATTATTCCGTTGAACCACAAAACTTGCAGCAGGATGTCGAGAATTCTGAAGGAGCCGCTTGATGTTTGCAGCGCTGAATTCAGTTGTGTCGCCCAGCCCAAAAACCCACCGATCCCTCCCGTTCTGCAGAGCCGAAGATAAACCCAACCCAGTAAAATCACCCAGTTCCGCAGCAGCTTCGATACCCAACCCCGAGGAGCCCCAATCCCAAACCCAACCCAGCCCCGATGAATCCACCCGATCCGCCACAGAGGCGAACTTGTTATGAGCAGCAGCGAACATGGCTGGAAACCGAGCTGCCAGAGGAACCTCTAACGCCCAGGAATCCAGCCAAAAGAAAACACCCAACCCGTTCCCTACCACCCCTTTTATAGCATTACCAATGTCCAACCCATTCTCTTTAAGTGATTGCATCGCCCCAGCAATGTTCTTCCAAGGCCCCGGAGCCGACAATCTTACCGGGATTGAGGTCCAATCTCTAGACGTGTGATGAATTGCCCAAATCACCTTCCTCCACAAACCATCTTGATCAACCTTAAACCTCCACCACCACTTCGCAAGCATAGACAAGTTCGCATCCCTTAATGAACCAAAGCCGAGCCCACCCGACTCAATAGACCCAATGACTTTATCCCAGGCAACCCAATTCATCCGCGCTTGTTCTTCCGACCCGCCCCAAAAGAAGACCCTCCGCAACTTGTCCAAGTCGTCGAGCACTTTAACCGGCGCTTTATACAATGAAAAGAAATAAGTTGGGAGCGAGTTAAGTACCGATTTGATTAAAGTCACGCGTCCACCAAAAGATAGTTGCTTTGCCTTCCATAACGAGAGTCGACTACGAAACGCATCTACCACCGGTTCCCAATGCTTCACCAAATTCATATTTGCTCCAACTATCAAGCCTAAATATTTGAAAGGAAGTTTCCCCAGATTGCATTTTAAGACATCGATTACTAACTTAAGATTTATCGAGTCCCTATCGTTCAAAAAAAAGATTTATCGAGTCCCAATAAAATCGAATAAAATCTGGATATCCTTAGTATTCTAATGTCAATTCAAGACGTTTCAAGATTTTTTAAACAACTCATTTGTAATACCTTTAACCAACCACCACGCTTTGAACCCGTTATAATGTTTAATTGCGCTGAATTTAGGAATACACATTTGTATGATAGAGACCGATACCATCTATATTTACATCATTCACATAAAAATGATAAAAATAATTAAAAACATCGATTAACCGTTTAATGTTACTTCTTTTTCTTTCCATTTTCTTTTTTCTCCCTAACATAATGCAACTTTACCAAAACCTATTTATTTAATAATCTCTATCTCTACTACCTTATTAAGGAGGAGAGATGGGTAAGAAGGTAATTTCACCATCATTTTAAGATGGCATACAAAAGGTTACAAGGTAAATAACTATATTTTTGTCAAATCCTTCCCTTTATGCCCCTATGTGCAACATTTGATTACAATTGTACAAATGGCTAATGTAAGTCATCTCTATTATTATTATTATTATTATTATTATTATTATTATTATTATTATACTATATATTAAAATACAATGTCGGTGCTACATCTCTACTACCTTATTAAGGAGGAGAGATGGGTAAGAAGGTAATTTCACCATCATTTTAAGATGGCATACAAAAGGTTACAAGGTAAACAACTATATTTTTGTCAAATCCTTCCCTTTATGCCCCTATGTGCAGCATTTGATTACAATTGTACAAATGGCTAATGCAAGTCATCTCTATTATTATTATTATTATTATTATTATTATTATTATACTATATATTAAAATACAATGTCGGTGCTACAATACTACTGTAGCAGTTACAGTACTACTGTAGCAGCTACAGTTTTTGTTCACAAAACGAAAACCTCAGAATAAGATGGGGGAGTCGTTTTCCATTGGCGAGTATGGATGGCAATCAAACCCGAACCCGATGGGTAAACCCGAAACCCGACACATTTGGGACGGGTTTGGGGTCAGGTAATAGGGTATGGGTCCGGGTATGGGATTAGGTTTTTTTTTTTTTTTTGCGGGTTTGGGATTTGATGATATACCCGTTTACCCGACCCGATTACCCGATAAAGTATACCCATTTACCCGATTAGATACCCAATATGTTTTCTTATATATCTTTTTAAATATGTATGCATAATATATCTAATTGTCCATCTAGATTGCCATCTTGTGCTAGAAATTACCAAAACATAGTGTATACTATTTGTTATCTATGTCTTAGAGTGTTTTTATATGAGTTAAGTATTTTATATTCATACAGTGTAATCATTTAGACGTATATTAAATAATTCTAAATGTAATTGGTTAGTAGTTATCCAATAGATACCCGGCCGGTTTATGGTCGGATATACCCGATGGGTAAGTTTTAAAAATTAATGGGTTGACCCGAAACCTGCGGGTATACCCGACACCCGATGGGTAATTACCCGACAAAAACCCGACGGATTTTAGGACGGGTTTGGGACAAGCATACCTAATCGGGTATGGGGTTGGGATTACCTAAACCCGTCCCATTGCCATCCCTATTGGCGAGGCACGCAAAGGACGTGGCGAGGAGGGAAAAGAACCAACGGCAGATGAATGGTATTCTCTGTAAGTGTAGAGGTTGGCGGTTGGTGATGGTGGCGGCAATGGGTTAAGAGTTTGACAGCTGAGTCGGAGAAAACGGTGGTTCACAGATCTTTAGCGACGGTGGGCTGGTGGTGGATTGCGAAGAAGTCGTTTCTCATATTGTGATTTTTTGCCGATGTCCGTCGCCGGAGGATGACGACCAGTAGGATGACATATGTGCCATAGAGTGGGGGTTCATTCCGGTGGCGGTGACGGTGGCTTTTCTTTGGTAGAGGAGAGGGTAAATAGAAACTAGAAAGAGATGAAGATGATGTTTTAAAATACAAAAGGACAAACGTGAAGCAAATATAAATTTGATTTGACTATTTGAGTTAAAATAGTAAAACGTGATGCTCTGAAGAGCTTTTACATTGTTGATTTTGTAAAATTATAAATAAGGATATTCATTACGTGCAATTTATGGATTTAGTTAAATTTGTATATTTTAAGTTGTTATTATATATAAACATAATCATTATACAAAGTTTCCATCGGCTCTTTTTATATTTAGTTTTTTTTATAAAGTATTAACAGAAACAAAATTGTTTCTCCTTTTGTAATTAAAACAAAAACTAAAATATACGTTAACCCCTCACTCATAGAATTCTATGACACTTGATTATTGTCGTTGATGGTTTTATTATCTTTAAATTAAACAATTATATTGTTGTTATTTTCTAAATGTAAATTTTTTATGGATTCGAGTTGGTATAACTTCGACTTATTATGCGTTTCGATGATATAAATTCGAGTTATCGTACGTTATGATGCCGCCGCAACGCGCAACTGGTAACATACTAGTAGTCTATATGAAGTCTTCACCATCATTGATTCCCCTAGAGTTCTTTTTCTTTTTCATATGTATGTCCCTCACAATTTTTAAGCGTTAATAACTTTTATATACAACATTTTAAAAAAATTACATTAAATGAACGAGCGTTTTATTATCTTTCCAACGAGCAACATAGTGCTATAGCAACACTGGTGGCACGATGATACTCAAGTGTTCCGTGAGTGATTCGAATTTCTTGGCCGTTCAAAAAAAAAATTTCACAATATAATTTGCTGACGTCATAACATTTGTAGTAAGCATATAAATAGTAAGTCCAAATGTCCAAAAATCAAGTGAAAAGAAAAAGAAAAGAAAAGAGTAGTGAATCTCTTCAATTATTCTCGTGCCCCCATTTCCTTCTTCATCCCTCCTTTCAAACCCTTGTTGCAGACAATAATAAGGTATTATTATTATTAATTATTATTATTATTATCATTATTACTATTATTATTGTTATATACAAATCTTCATCACTTTTTTTATAATTTTCTTTACACATGTCTCTCTCTGTCTGCTTATTTATCAATCAAATGCATTTAAATATATATTTAATAATCGACATAATTAATCTTTTATTATTGATGCAATTTGCAGGTAAGAGTAATCATCTAGGGTTAATCCAGCTTGTTCATCTGGTTACTGGGTAAGTCTCTTAATTGTTTAATTTGCATGTCTAATTATGTAATTTTGTTGGTGTTTATGTTTATGTTTGTAAGTTTGTGGATTTATGTTGTTATTGATTGATGAGGGATTTAGATCTTTAAATTTGGCGGTTTTCGGTCGGTGAAATCAATCGGTTTTTATTCGGCTGTGTTAATCTGAACTTTAGGCAATTTTGCTTTATGCGATTTGAAGAGATTTATTTGATTGGAAGTTTGACAAAGAGTGTTAAATAATTAACCTTATGATATAATAACATGTTGATATGAATAATTATTTGATTAGTGATTATGACTGACTGAATGAAAAATGTCAAAATATATTGTGTTTGGATGTTAACTTAACCTAAATCCAATTATGGTTTTCTGTGATTAAGTTGCTTCATGTGTGTTATTTATTGACCCCTG
Source organism: Ambrosia artemisiifolia (assembly GCA_032199755.1). Taxonomy (NCBI): domain Eukaryota; kingdom Viridiplantae; phylum Streptophyta; class Magnoliopsida; order Asterales; family Asteraceae; genus Ambrosia; species Ambrosia artemisiifolia. The sequence goes on from CM063516.1 coordinate 37,810,313, forward strand.
CACGGGCACGGCACTGCACTTAGTTGTTATGGTTTGATTATGTTGGTCAGTGGGGAAGTTGTTTGATGTTTCCGCTTTTCCGGTTTGTCAATTGTCAATCAGTGAGATGTAATTCGGTGTTAACTTAATGTAATTTTTTATTATTGTTTCTGACTAAACTCTAAAGCACTTCTTTTTGGATAGTTATTGGTCTCTACAGTCACCTTTTTGATTACATTGTTCACGAGACTGCTTACGTAGGTAGAACTTCTGTACTATTAACATCATGTTGATGATTTTTGGATGTTAATTGCCTTTCCTGCTGGGCTGCTGGCACTTGATTGGAAATTGTATCATATCATATGAATCATATCACTGTCGCTGTAGTTCATGTACAATGATAGCACACACACACATATAGACCATGCCATATTTATATAATTATAATTGACTCTTGACTCATCAATGGCTTGAACCATCACGCTTTTCTTTGCCTGATTATTTGTTTGATGAGTGTTTTACATTACCCTAGGACAGCATATATAACTCTTTTGTTAGTTATTTTCTTTGCCACCATATATAACTCTTAACTCTTATTCTTAATCATTCATACATCATACTCAATCAACACAATCTTTTCCTTCAAGGCCCTCGGCTTCCTGTGGGATTAGTCTCATCATCCTTTTATATTGGACTATTTCTATTGTGGATTGCAGCTTTTCCTTCTTTCCTTTTTAGTGAATTCAGCTCAAGTTATGTAGTACTGTAAATTTTTTTTCAAAGTACTGATGGTATAGACCAGGGTCGACATTTTCTCACTAATTAGTGGCATTTTAGATGTTTGACTAGTACTGAAATACTTATGGAAGCTTGATGTGGATGGTACTAGGCATTTTTATTATTGACTATGTGTATTTAAAGCGTTTAAACTTTAAACCACCTCTTCAGGATAAGATATGGAGGGATCAAGACACCATGGGAGTAGTGTGGACATGATTTTAAAGAACTACAAGCTTGGGAAAACACTTGGTATTGGTTCTTTTGGAAAGGTGAAAGTTGCAGAACATGCTCTAACTGGCCACAAAGTTGCTATAAAGATCCTTAACCGTCGCAAGATAAAAAACATGGACATGGATGAAAAAGGTGGGAACATATTAAGAACAATAAATTTCATTGCTTCATTATTTGATTTCATAAAAATGAATTTTTGACATGCATTGTTCATGCTCTTTAGCTCAAAGTTGCACTTTTCTTAGTGCAGTTGGTTTCACATTAAATATTTTGTGCTGTTGCCTGTTGGTATGGAATATTTTCATTTAATGAGTATGTATGCTAACATTCTGGGTAGAGGTGGCCATTGTGACCCGTTTACTTATTAATGGGTCGATTGGGTTATAGTTTATGCATAACAGGTCAATTGGGTCAAATTACAAAAAATAGCTAAAAGAGATATGAGTCAAATCACAAATGGGTTAAGAGTTGGCCAAAGATAATCTATCTTACAAACTCCTATTTTTTTTATTCTTAGAAGTAGATTATTATTGTAATTACATAGTTTTTGTAATCATATCAACCCATTAACTATTTATAAAACAGGAAAAAAGTGTTTGATGGTTAATCCAATTTGACCATCAGACCTCTCACCATTTGGACCTGTACTGAAAATGTCCCGTTTCAGCATGAACCTGTTTTGGCCCATTAGTCAACAGTGACCTTTTCATTTTGCACCTCTCGTTTTGAGTCACATAACTCCATGAGAAATTTTTATGGGGAAAAGTTCATGAACATACATCCTTATCGTGTGTGTGTGTTCTTGCTTTTTGCAGTTAGAAGAGAGATCAAGATATTAAGATTGTTTATGCATCCACATATTATCCGGCTTTATGAGGTTATAGAAACAGCATCGGATATATATGTTGTGATGGAATACGTGAAGTCTGGTGAGTTGTTTGATTACATTGTTGAGAAGGGCAGGTTACAGGAAGATGAAGGTCGTAATTTCTTTCAGCAGGTGATTAATTGGATTTTTACGATATGCTATTGTTGTTAGTAACTTGGTATTTATTAATTTAAAAGTGGGTTCCAATCCCTATATTTTTTAATTGAAGCAGATAATTTCTGGTGTGGAGTACTGTCACCGGAACATGGTGGCTCATAGAGATCTTAAACCTGAGAACCTGCTGTTGGATTCCAAGTGCAATGTCAAAATTGCAGACTTCGGTCTAAGCAATATCATGCGTGATGGTCATTTTCTCAAAACAAGCTGTGGAAGTCCAAATTACGCAGCCCCTGAGGTACAGGTTCATGATCATGAGTTGTAAAAGTCACCACTATTAGTTTTATGATTTGTAATTTGTTTTTGTCATAGGTTATATCTGGGAAGCTGTATGCTGGACCTGAGGTTGATGTGTGGAGCTGTGGTGTTATTTTGTATGCTCTTCTCTGCGGTACCCTTCCTTTTGATGATGAAAATATTCCAAACCTCTTCAAGAAGATTAAGGTGCTTCCAAATTTAGTTTTACATGATTTTTTTTTTGTATTCATTCAATGTGTGGAAATAGTTGCTAACTATATTTGAAAAATATGTTGGGTTGTTGTTCAGGGTGGGATATATACACTTCCTAGCCACTTATCACCTGGTGCAAGGGATCTAATCCCAAGGATGCTTGTGGTGGACCCCATGAAACGAATAACTATTCCTGAAATTCGTATGCACCCTTGGTTTCAGGCTCATCTTCCCCGCTATTTAGCTGTTCCTCCACCGGATTCTATGCAGCAAGCAAAAAAGGCATCGTTTTTCTTGACTTTTTTGTTGACTATTATATATAACAGCCTTTTGGTAATTAAAGTAATTTTATGCGTACAGACTGATGAAGATATCCTTTTAGAGGTGGTCAAAATGGGGTTTGACAGAGACGCCCTCTTGGAGTCGCTTCGCAACCGAGTGCAAAATGATGTAGCCTTTTTTTTACTTTTTATTTCTTAGAAGGTTGTTAGCAGATATGATATTACATTGTTGCTTATTCTTGCATATTATATAGGGTACCGTGGCATATTATCTGCTATTGGACAACAGATTTCGTAACTCTAGTGGCTATCTTGGAGCTGAATTCCAGAAACCTCTGGTTAGATTGTTTCTCTGGTTCTTGAATACTCCATTTGGCTATTATCAAATTCTAATGTTTGGATGAAAAGATTCTGTTTTCTGATGATTATATAAGCGCATAGCCAATTTCAAACATCTAGACATGCATCTATATCCAAATGTCATATTTTTTCTGCTGGTTTGTGTTTGTAGGATGGATTCAACCGAAATGAGGCCGCTGCTTCAATGATGCCACAACGCTCAGCTGCATATATGGATTATCAAGGGATAAATTTTAGAAACCAAGTTGAGAGAAAATGGGCTCTTGGGCTTCAGGTTGAGTTTTCCCTAAATTAAGTAGAACCCAAAAATATTAAAGATAGGTTATAATTAAATTTCTTATTAATTTCGCTTGGTTTGACCAGTCTAGAGCACATCCTCGTGAGATAATGACAGAAGTTCTTAAAGCTTTGCAAGAACTGAACGTGTGCTGGAAAAAGATAGGCCACTACAACATGAAATGCAGGTGGGCTCCTGCCAGCAACTCTATGCAAAATAATCATTACTTTGGAGATGAATTGACCATTGTAGAGACCGACGTTGCTTTGACCACCCCAAATGTGGTCAAATTTGAAGTCCAGGTAACAACCTATATATGCACATCTTGAATCATGAACGCTAAGTACAGCTGTCACGATCTGTGAATCAGTTTGGCTAATCTAATGACTTAAACACTTGGTTGCAGCTTTACAAAACCCGTGAGGACAAGTATCTGCTGGATCTGCAGAGGATTCAAGGGCCACAGTTTCTGTTTTTGGACCTGTGTGCGGCGTTTCTTGCTCAGCTTCGTGTCCTGTAGAGCGAGTGAGCAGTTAATACGGCATCATCATTATCATCATCATGATCATCATAGTATGATGAACAAGCTTTCTCCCTGAATACATTTTGGTGATGAAAAGCTAGGCTGTTGTATATACCAAGTCTTCTTGTTTCAGTTATTAGGGTACTGTACTATGCTTCACTTGTAGGTGGCTGTTGTGAGCCAATGTTTTTGCCGACTCACTGCGAGTCTGGGCACCGCCTCTCTTGTTTATTAATAGCTACTTCATTTTGCGGCGTTTTAAAAATTATTATAATGCGTGATGATGATGGTGATGATGTCTATGTACAATGATGCAATAGTTGCAGCATGCGCGCGCTTTTGCTCTTCCTGCATTGTTGTGGAGAAATTTGGATGGTTTAGACTTAGAAGCTTGTTACTGAACCTGTATGTGTTGTGATGTTTTCATAGAGGTGTCATACCTAATTCAAAATCAACATTAATTTGAAACTTGAAAACAGTTTTTACTAACTAATCCTTCTAGAGTTTGTCTATCATTCTCTCTAAATTGATAAGAGATTATAAGGCTATCCGGTGTGGGGGTCGGCTTCGGACCGGCCTCGCCGTCTAGCCACGTCCTACACCGCCCCGACGGTCCAGTCGCGTCCAAAACGGCCAAAAACAGATGAAGAGGACGGGGCTAGCTTCTTCTTCTTCCTCGCCGCTTTCTTCTCTGTCAACCACACCCTTGGCCCGTCACTCGGCGATGACCCGGCCCGGCGGCTTACATGGTGTCTTACGTGTTGGGCGGTGGTGATGGTCGGTCCGTTAACCACACCTGATAGTCTAATAGCTTATTCATAATCTTGGTAGGGACCACCAATATTCTTTCTAGTTTACAAATAAGCATTTGGTAGAATATTAAAATGTTGCTCCCACAATACTTCACTTAACCTCTTGATAAACATGATGAAACTTTTAATGAGAATTAGAGATTACTTACAAATGTGTTTAAAAGATTAAACATGCAATAGGGATGTGTTGGGTATTTTAGAAAAGTTTTGAAGTTTGTTTGGAATGAATGCTAAAAAAATACAATGATTCTAAACTACTTCATACTCTTTATCATTTGATTCAATTACATATAATTTAAGAAATCACATAAAAACAAGCATACATTGTTTGAAGCGTATTTTCCAGTTGTGATAAATGATTTACTTTCCAACTCTAAGCATAGTTTTGTTGTGTGGTTATGAAACTTGTGTTGTACAAAGCCCCTAAGTAACTTTAAGGTTCTATCATTTGATTCAATAACATTGTCTTTTTGAGGGGTGCTAAAAGGCAAACTAATATGCTTAATATTCGCCAATATAGCGCAAAAAAAATAAAAACTTCATATTGAGTTGACTTACGAGGACCACTAATACGTTCTATATTGGCAAATATGAAGCATATAAGTGTTATAATTGTGAAGTATTTAGGTAGATTTGAGTGTGTCTCAAGAGACCAAATTATAATTAACCTCTTTAAAACTTATCAAAGTGCATCACTCTGATTAAAAGGAATAGCAAAAAGATATATTTTAAACTAGTATAAGGATTAAGTTATATAAAATTGGCTTATATATAAAAAGAAAAAAAATGTAAACTATTTTTTTTTAAATAAAAAAAAATGTTTGCAGGCAATTTGTGTGAGATTTACTAAATTCATTATTTTTTTTATAATAATAATTCTAATTTCATTTCTTAAACTTGTCAAGTTACATCAAAATAAAGGGTAGACGTAGGGTTGTTCAAAACGCTCGGCGCTCGCCGATCGCTCGCCGCTCGTTCGAAATTTGCTCGGAAATTGCTCGTTTGATTTTTCGCTCGGTTGTATATGAGCCGATCGGCTCGGTTCGGTTTGTAAATGAGCCAAGCACGAGCAAAGGTACGCTCGGCTCGGTTCGGCTCGAATAAGTTTTTATTTATTTAATAATAAATATGCATACAATTTACAGATAAATTTATGGCTTTATATATAAGATTCTATCGGATTTGACTCAGTATATGCAAACAAAATATAACCAACCCACTTAACACAATAAAAAAAATTAACACTAGATTCAATAGTAAAACAATAAGTCATGAGGTGACAGTCTTGACTTCTTTATGTTAATAATCGTCCATCGCTAATTGTCGCTTGATATCACACCTACGTCACAATGCAACAATTGTTGTCTGATGTATGCTTATTACCTCACCGGCCTCAATCTAAGCCTCATCATTGGACATTGGGATCTCAATATTAGTGTTATCATCGGACATTTTGACCTTAGTTATCACCCGACAATAAAAACATCGAAGGAAACATCCCAATTTTATAATCGTCCATATTATTATCCGTTCGATTCTCGCTCGGCGCTCGCTCGGAAAATTTTCGCTCGAAGAATGCTCGTTCGGTTTTCGGCTCGATTATAAACGAGCCGCTCCGCTCGGTTCGGTTTGTAAACGAGCCAAGCACGAGCAAAGCTCCGTTCGGATCGGCTCGGCTCGTGAACAGCCCTAGGTAGACGAGCAACAAGCTGCGCCGCCACCCCTTTTTGAATCGCGAACCCTAATCTACTAAATACAAACCCCTGCCCCCTGGAGATGAACTATTATTGTACATAACCTGTTGAACCCTGGTCAAGAAACTAATAGCTTCTAGTGCTAGGGAGCCGAATGTATAAAAAGCCAATGGGACAAAGACATGTTGGTTCTCTGCACAAGTTTTAGCTTGCTTATCTACTTTGTTTGATTTCGCGTTTTTTAATGGTTATCCAGCTACAAACCTTGTTTTCTCTTAGTTAATTCAATTAAAAATTAAGAGAAATAAACCCAAACCTTTACGAGAATATACCTCAGAAACATTTTCCCCCCTTGTGATCTAGAATTCCCCCAAATAATAATAATAATAATTCCCCAAAATAAGTAAAACACAAGGGAACTTCATCACTCTGATTCTAAAACCACTCGGCGATGCACAAAAAGGTAATTTTTTATTTACTTTTTTCTTCTTCGATCTGTTTCTTCCTTAATATACTGAATCCAATTATGCATTTCAGCAACACGTTTTTTTTAACTTAGATTCATCAATCACAACTCCTTTATGCGTTTTATTGTCCACTGTTTGTTTCGAATCTGTAACGATTTATATGTTGATGTTACTGTCTGTTTGATTTTCAACTTATGTTAATTGGATCTGAGGTTTTACTTTTATTGTGCCTGCCCAATTTTAAGTGTATGTGTCGATTGTATGATCATTAAGAATATTATTTATTTAGAGTTTAGACATGTTATGGTTTTAAGAAAGGGATTGGAAATTAGGTTTAGGTTTAGTAGTGCATTTTGCTAAAGATTATTTGTTTGTGATAAGAATGATGATATGCATCTATGTTGTTGTTTATAAACAAAATATTAGGAGCAAAGTAGCAAACACTAGGGACATAAGCCACATCTATAACCTATTGCATCCAAGGTTTGAAAAAACAGAATCGAGCCTCAAGGCGTTTTCCCTTTGCATCACGAGGTGGAAGCCTCGAGGCGAACCGAGGCGTAAGCTTTCATCACCAGATTCATAAAAAACACACATAAAAAGACACGGAATGCTTGAAATTGACAAAAAAAGAAGTCTAAAACATCGAAACCCCCTTAGGCGTTTCTTACCGCCTCAGCCATATGAGGCACACGTACAATAAAACCCTTGTTTTCTGACCGCCTCGCCTCGAGGTGCGTGCCTTGCATCAAGGACCAGAGCAACGACTGGGTCAAAGATAACAAGGTTATAGTTTTGTGCAGAGTCATAGGATTGCCCACTAGTTTATTTAAGTTTATCATTGATATTAGGTTAGTGCATTAATAATGGTATATAGCTTGCCACTAACGTATAGAAATAAATGCGATATCAAGAGTTGTACAAGTTATTGAGATATGGGGCTTATAAACTACAATTAAATCTAGGGCAGGGGACTAGTAATCATGGGTTGACAGCTAGAATGTTATTTTGGATTCATGTCATCTTTATCAACTAATAAGACTACTTTCTTGGTCAGATGATTCATAGGGAGATACATAGGATGTAGAAAAGTTATCATCTGTTGATTATTTATTTATGTTTTTGGTCTCTAATTTGGTTTGCTTACATTTAACATCTCTTATGATCTCCATGTCTCATTTTTTAGGTGTTTATGATTGGACAAAATCGTATTTTTCTGTAGTCGGATATAAAATTCATTTATAGTGTTGTCTCATAAAAAGCTTGAAAAGATGGGGTGTCCAAATCAACAATCTAAAGTAGTGGCAGTTTCCGGAGACACTAAAGATTGTTCCTGTAGACCTCCCAGATCTTCTTCAGCGTTTATGGTTAATTCAGAAATCGGTGCAGTTTTAGCTGTTATGAGAAGAAATGTACGTTGGGGATTTCACTACACAACAGATGAAGATCAAATAGACCACCCTCTCATTAAATCGTTTAAAGAAATAAGGAAACAAGTCTTCTCCTGGCAGCATCACTGGCACACCATCAATCCAGTTGTGTACCTGCAGCCCTTTTTAGATGTCATTCAATCAGATGAAACTAGTGCACCGATAACTGGTGTTGCGTTGTCATCGATTTACAAATTTTTAACCTTTGAAGTTATTGATCTGGACACCATTGATGTAGCTGATGCGTTGCATTTGATAGTTGATGCTGTGACTAGTTGTCGGTTTGAGGTAACAGATCCTGCATCTGAAGAGGTGGTATTAATGAAAATACTTCAAGTTTTATTGGCTTGTATGAAGAGTAAGGCATCGGTTAATTTGAGTAACCAACATGTATGCAACATAGTAAACACGTGTTTCCAGATAGTTCATCAAGCAAGCTCAAAAGGTGAATTGTTACAGAGAACAGCTCGACACACAATGCATGAATTGATTAGATGTATCTTTATGCATATGCCTTATGTTTGTAATAATAATCAAGCTTTTACTCAGGGAGGAAGATCTCATCTTGGTGATGAGGTAAATCAACGCTTCCTATCAAACGTTTGCTATTTGACTTGAAGCTTATTTGATGCCATGTTGATGTGGCAAAATGGGCAGGTCTGGTGGGTTGGCACTGGCCCAAAACAGGTCTGGGTAAGAATAAAGAATGGTTAACTTTTGTACCAATAGAAATTTGTATGGTTGAACCAAAACACTTTTGTCCAAAAAGTTCAAACATTATTTTATAGATAATCTGTGTGGTCGGATTTCTTTTTTATATGTTTAACCCGTCCAAACATAACCCCAATCAACCATTTATAAGTACACGGTTTGAAATTTGCACCTCTAGTGTCATGCTCTATAGATATGATTTAGCTAGGTCAAAATCGCTTATACCTGTAGGGTATAGTTAACAGGTTGGAAGGGGTCAAAAGGGTTTGGGTACTTGGGTTGACCCACCAACATGTTGCTTTTTAGTTATAAATAATTAGTGGGATTTGCTAACCATAGCCCATAGGGCTACGCAACGACTTTATGGTTACTTTACTCCAAAAGCGAGTCTTATTCAATTTACTTACGGTTAAGTATATATCTACATGAAAATTAATATCACCGTAGAGTGATTGTTAACCATATAACCCCATGGGCCATGGTTAGCATTTCCATTTGATCGGTTCCATATTTAGCTACTTTATACTTTCTAATTTTATCATCTATAATTGAATGGAAATTGCTACATCTAGACATAATGGATTTATCTGAGGCGTTGAGCTGGCATTTGATTATAACATACTTCTGTTTTTACAGGTCAGCGTTCCGGAGAACGATCACTTATCAGCAAGTAAATTACAGGATAACGGTTACACTGGTTCAAAAATTGAGCTAGGCAGTCCTTTAAATCTTTCCACCAATATACCTGAAGTTAAAATGGATCATGAAACCATTGGGGAGGCAGATCAGAGTAAAAGCCATCTTGTAACGGAACCCTATGGTGTTCCATGCATGGTGGAAATATTCAACTTTCTGTGTTCCCTATTGAATGCTGTAGAACATGTTGGAGTGGGTCCAAGATCCAACTCGTTAACATATGATGAAGATGTTCCCTTATTCGCATTTGGCTTGATCAATTCAGCCATCGAGTTAAGTGGGCCCTCTTTGGGACACCATCCTGAAATGTTGGCTTTGGTCCAGAATGATTTATTCCATAGCTTAATGCAGTTCGGTTTGTCCCCAAGCCCACTAATTCTTTCTACAGTTTGTAGCATTGTTTTAAATCTTTATCATCTTATGCGGGTTAAACTCAAACTCCAGCTAGAAGCATTTTTCTCTTGTGTTCTTATGAAGATTGCGGTCAATAAACACGGAGCTTCATATCAACAACAGGAAGTTGCCATGGAAACACTTGTTGATCTTTGTAGGCAGCCTGGTTTTATTCATGAAATGTATGCTAATTATGATTGTGACATTTCCTGTAGCAATCTCTTTGAAGATCTTGCGAATTTGTTGTCAAAGAGCGCATTTCCAGTTAATAGCCCGCTTTCTGCCATACATGTTCTCGCTTTAGAAGGATTAATCGCCATGATTAGTGGTATGGCTGAAACCATGGGTGATAATGACCAAATTCCAGTTCTAGAGCCGGATGCATCAAATCTTGAACAACATGAATCGTTTTGGAATGTGAAATGTGAAAGCTATGATAATCCCGACTGTTGGGCACCATATATTCACAAGATGAAGCACATTAAGAAGAAATTAATGATTGGGGCTGATCATTTTAACCGGGATCCTAAAAAAGGTTTTCAATTTCTCCAAGGATCCTGCTTATTGCCTGAAACACTTGACCCGATGAGTGTAGCGTGTTTTTTAAGGTACACAAGTGGGTTAGATAAGAATCTTGTTGGAGAGTATCTCGGGGGTCATGATCGATTTAGTGTTGATGTGCTTCAAGAATATGCAAAAACGTTTGATTTTCAAGAAATGAATCTCGACACTGCTTTGCGGGTTTTCTTGGAAACTTTTAGATTACCAGGAGAAGCCCAAAAAATACAGCGAGTTGTGGAGGCGTTTGCTGAACGATATTTTGAACAGTCACCTAACATGTTTGCCGATAAGGATGCTGCTTTATTATTATCGTATTCTTTGATACTGCTTAATACAGATCAACACAATGCACAGGTGAAGAAAAAGATGACAGAGGACGATTTTATTCGTAATAATCGGGGGATAAATGGTGGAAACGATCTCCCCCGAGAATTTTTATCTGAGCTTTACCACTCAATTTGTGAAAACGAGATTCGAATGACTCCAGAACAAGGTGTCGGGTTTCCAGTCATGACCCATGATAACTGGGTTGGGCTAATTCACAAATCGAGACAAACCGCTCCATTTATCATATGCAGGTCGAGAGAGCAGATCAACAACAAAATGTTTGCTATTTTGTCAGGCCCGACTGTCGCTGCTCTCTCTGTGGTTTTGGATCTTGTAGATCAAGAAGCTGTGTTGCAAACGTGTATTGACGGATTCTTAAATGTCGCTAAGATTGCAGGTTGTTATCATCTTGACGATGTTCTTGACGGGCTTTTAGTTTCTCTCTCTAAGTTCACAACACTTTTACTTCCGATGTCTATAGAAGAATCCATTCTTGCTTTTGGTTACGATTCCAAAGCTCAGAAGTCAACCTTGGCGGTTTTCACGATAGCAAATATGTATGGTGATTATATACGTTCGGGCTGGCGAAACATTCTTGATTGCATTTTAAGCTTGCATAAATTGGGTCTTCTTCCTGCTCGTCTAGGCCGTGATGCAGCCGATGATTTGGAGTCAAATTCTGAGGACTCGGTAAGATCTTCATTGGTCTCCCCAATCAAACCGGCATTAGCACCAGCCTGGAAGTCGTTTGGGCTCATGGGCCGGTTTAGTGAATTTTTATACTATGATACGGAAAAACCCGCTCCACAACCTTCTGAAGAACAAGTTGAAGCTCAGAAACGGGCCACAGAAACCGTTAAAGAGTGCCATATCGATAGTGTGTTTGCCGAGAGTAAATTTCTTCAATCTGAATCTCTATTACATCTTTCCAGGGCCTTGATCCTAGCTTCCCATGAAGATGAAAATGGTGCGGTTTTTTGTCTGGAATTGCTGATTACGGTCACTTTAAACAACCGGGATCGAATTATGCTTTTATGGCAAAATGTTTATGAGTACATAGCCAATATTGTCCAGTCAGCCGTGATGCCGAGTACTCTAGTTGAAAAAGCGGTTTTCGGGCTCATCAGAATTTGTAGACGGTTACTTCCGTATAAAGAAGAATTGACTGATGACCTTCTTAAATCGCTTCAACTTATTTTAAAACTTGATGCGCGGGTGGCAGATGCATACTGTGAGCACATTACACGAGAAATTATGCATCTCGTAAAAGCAAACGCGGGTCAAATAAAGTCCCACTTGGGCTGGCGTACCATCACGTCTCTTCTCTCGATCACAGCCCGTCACCCAGAAGCTTCCGAACCCGGATTCGAGACTCTTGAATTCATCATGCTGGATGGAGCGCACTTGTTACCCGCCAACTTTGTGCTCTGTGTCAATGCAGCCCGTCAGTTTGCTGAGTCTCGGGTTGGTGATATTGCAAGATCTACCAAGTCTTTGGATTTGATGGCTGGTTCATCGGTTTGTCTGGTTAAGTGGTCTCGTGAAGCAGTTGGGGAAGAACCTGAAACTGCAGCTCAACTTTATCAAGATATTGGAGAGATGTGGGTCCGTTTGGTTCAAAATCTAAGAAAAGTATGTATCGACTCTAGAGAAGAAATCAGGAACCATGCGGTTTTGATTCTGCAACAGTGCCTAACAGGTTTAGAAGGGATTCATTTACAAGACGAGGCGTGGGTGCAATGTTTTGATTCAGTAATATTCCCGTTACTAAACGATTTGTTAGAAATCGTCAAAGAAAAATCAGCGAAAGATTACCAAAACATGGAAGGTACCCTTATTTTATCCTTAAAACTTCTGTCCAAATCGTTCTTACATTCGTTACCGCGTGTTTCCCCTTCAGCATCCTTTAGTAAACTATGGGTAGGTGTATTAAGTTGTATGGAGCATTACACAAAGGTCAAATTTAGAGGCAAAAGAAGTGAGAAAATACATGAATTAGTGCCTGAGCTTCTCAAGAACACATTGTTTGTCATGAAATCGACCGGAGTACTTTCACCGAACGGTTCGAACGGTCTCTGGGAGCAGACTTGGTCACATGTAAAAAACCTAGCACCTTCGGTGCAGTTGGAGGTGTTCCCTGATGACGAACCAGAGACCGTGGTCGCTGGTGCGGTTCCTGAGGTTAACCTAGTGGTTCCATGAGGTGAGGCTGGTATCAATTTTGTTGGGCAGGATGAGAAAAGAGTTATAGTTGAGCAGGTTTTCATATATTTGTATACTTATATTAGTAGTTTGTATAATTGTTGATCTCTCTCATAAACCATGAACAAGTGTTTTTGTTTTTTGTTTTGGTTTTTGTTTCTTTTACATTGGTTAACCTTTTGGTCCATCAAACGAAAAGGAAATATATAGTCATAGAACATTATATAAACATTGTGATTTTTTGAACGGTGTATTACATCATAAGGTGGTGCGTTGTCTTTAGTTTCGTCGGTTTTCAGAAATCAAAAATTTCTTAGAAATTATATATACATGAGATGTTTAAAAACTATATTTAAATCCATTAACATAAAAATATCAACTCTTATTTATAAAAAAAAACAAACACACAGAGAGTCGTAAAGTGCTTAATCTCTCTCGTGTTTTATCAACAAAACATTATGCATAAGTGCATTTCGGGGTTCTTGTAGTTCTATACTTCAAACCATTCTGTGTTGAATGTGTCGCATTTTGATTATTGGTGTATTGAGTGTCATTTAATACAAAACCAATTTTAAGTAGATGCATGTGTAACTTTTAATCTATCATACACACTTTATAACTTTCACCCTATCACCAAAAACTATGTACAATTATGTTATATCTTTCTTAATCATATTCTATCTATTTTTTTCATATTGAATTAATCTTGTATTTAGCTATAGTTGGTAAGGATTGTATAGGGGCCACTACAGGGGTTCAGCAAGGGGACCCTTTAGGTCCCCTCCTTTTCGCCTTGGCATTACACCCTATGGTTCTCCGGGTGCAAGAAAATTGTAACCTCCCATTCCATGCGTGGTACCTTGATGATGAGACGATTATTGGTGATGCCACCGATGTTGCGAATGCCTTAGACATCATCCGGAATGAGGGGCCATCCCTGGGGCTTCAACTGAATATTAAGAAAACTATGCTTTAATCACGCATATATATATTATCATAACACGCCTAGTCGTATTAAGAATGTCAAGTTCAAAACCTATGCTTTAATCACGCAAGGGTATCACGTGTTTGCTCATAATTCTAACTTAGCCCGTTTTCCTCACATAAGTCTATAGTTATCTTGGTTAACCCTCACAATTTCGGCGACTCTTCGGATTTCTTAGAACTTTCGCGTGCCTGTAAATTCACGATTACGTGATATCAAGTGTAATCGTCAATTTACCTCACAAGATTGTTCTAACAATTTCCGTCGTAGTCATCTGTATACTAGTCACACTGGTTCTAGGTCCTTGTAAGCATTCTAGTGTGTCCAGGTACTCAAGTCTCGACTTATTTCGTTTCTTTCTAGTCAATCTTATGTAACTTCAAGGCATTTCCTAACTAGGTAATCTTAGAGCCTTCAACGCTAAGTTCTCTAAGTTGTTCTGGTGTGGTATAGGATATCTAGAGATATCCTATTTCGCCACATCCGTCGCTCTGATACCATCTGTAAACAACCCGACCGGGTGGGGGCTGGTCGAAATGACAGATTGGTAATAGACTTGCACAACGGAAGCAACGATAACTAATATTTAGTGTCAAATACAATTTCTAATCCAAAAATATAAAATACACAATTTAAATAAATAGACTAATATCTATGCAGGGACGAAACGCGGCGGTCGTCGAAGCAGTTGAGGAGTGTAATCCACTAGTCGTTCCATACTTCTACCAACGTTTATCTCTAAAACTCTAGTCCGCAACACTTATAGCCCGAATCTACCAAAGTCATCTAGCGATCATCACCTCTAATCCGCATCATATGAACATAATCCGTATGCTTCACAATCATCCGAACGCAGTACCTGAACACATGCTTAAAAGAGTTGTGGGTCAGCAATTAAGCTGGTGAGTCCGTGTAAATAGTTAAGTAATTTCAAAACAGTTTAACAGCTCAAAACATAGTTTACACAGTTCATAAATAAAGTGATGTACAAGTCACACCTCAATCCTAACACGGAATCCATCTACTCCCTTTATGGATTCCTTACGGCATAACATATGCCGCAACGGTCCGCAGACCTCAGTGGAGGGTTTTCCAGGCTTCCGGATCCACTGTGCGTGGGGGATTCCCCAAGTAGTACTACCCATACATTAAGTGGCCCAATCCCTTGGGTTAATGAGTGTGCATCTGGTTTTGGGAGCCCTTGTCACATCAATTAAGTTTATACACAAAACAGTTTAGACACACAAGCATGTATTCACCCCAAAACTGTAAAACAAAAAGGGGAAGTACACGAACTCACCTTAACAGCGATTCATCCGGTCTCCTAGCATCCCAAGTCAATATTCCGTTTATCAATCACAAGACAAGATCCTATTCACATTTATAATCGTTAGTGCGTGTAACCATCATCGCGGTTACACGTGTGGGTACACTTAAGTTCCTTATACGAACTTCTATTTGTCGGGTTTATTATCTTAGGTCTTACTTGTATTTAATCTCCATGTCACTACTAACGGCAAACATCTAATATTCATGTGGTAGCGTTCTACGTTCCTCCATACTCTAAATGTTGGGTCAATGATAATAATAACATTTATGTGATTATCTAAAGTCCCATCTTAAAGTCTCATCTTTATGTAGCACCCTAAGTTTGTATATTATGTCCAAATAACATATCCTAATGTTTAGTGTTTTCATCATCCTATGTATCCAAGCCATGTCCAATTGTCCGAGGTAACTAATGTTGTCAATATGATACATAATCAAATGTCCTAATGTCCGTATCATCATCCTTGTTCCAATGGTTGTCTTGTTAGTTTATAAGATACATATAATTGTATTATTCTCTTTTTATATAGTCCAATAGAGTCGGGTCAAGTCCAATTTATTTGTCGAGTCCCACACGTGTTACGCACGATAAATATTTATGATAATATATTAATAACAATACCAATTAATAGTTAAAGTTCTTGATAATAGTTATACCTCTCGCACACGAAGTCGGGTCCGTTTGCTGACTGAGTTAACCTGGTCAACTGGGTTTGACCGTCTGTTGACCGAGTCAACTAGGGACTCGGGTTTAACCCCTTTGTCTCATTCACCAAGTCATCACTATTAACCCATCATACCTATTGGTATCCAAGACCCAACTTAATCATCATCCTCATCAACCGGTGCACAATACCACCACTTAAACAACTGTAACCACCATCGGAACATCACCCCACGTCCCCACCACCGTCGATCAACCGCCATTTGAACCCTTCGTCTGTGACTCCATAATTCCTATCAACAGTTTCCTACAACTAATATCATAATCCTATTACTATAATCGACAACCAGAGAAGTGAAATCAAGGTAGGTTATTAGAACAAACCATTTTAATCAGAAGCTTTCCCCTAATCGGAACCCTAATGAGCCGCCGCCGCCTCCGTCGTACCTCCCTGTACCCCCTGAACCACAACACCGGCTGGTCAGAGACCAGAGACGGCCGGTCTCCCTCTCTCTCCTTCTGCTTCTTCTTCCTTTCCCAGATCTTACTCTCTCTCGCACTTCTCTTTCTCTCTCTTCGCTTCTGTTTTCTATCTCTCTCTGGTTCTCAATCTCAGATCTGTGTGGGTGTATTCAGGAGGTAAAGGAAAGGGGTGTTCGTTGCCGGAGCTCCGCCTTACGGTGGTCTCAGACCACCGTCTCCTTCTTTCTCTCTCTTTCTTGGTTTTCTCTTGTACAGTGGGTGTGAGTTTGTTTGTATAAATAGGGGTGGTTGGTTAGGGTAGCGCCGCCGTGCACCACCGCCTGGGGTGGTGGTCGGCCTTCCTCCGATCTCTCTCTCTCTCTGATCATATTGTCTCTGTGTGTGTGTTTATAAGAGTCAAAAGTGGTGGTGATGTGTGTGTTTATATGACAGACCACAAGTGTGTGTCTTCTTGATATTATGCCATGGGGCATATGGCACATATGCCATGTGTCCCCATGGTGACTCACCCATTGGTCATGGAACCGAGTTTGGGTTCGTAACGCGTATCAGTTTTAGTTTCGTAATGCGAACTTTCTAATAATATTTTAATATACCGTGGTTCGGTTTTCAGTTTCGCACTTAAACCTACTGTCGATTATTCGTTCTTAGTTACTTTATTAAAAAATAATTATAATAATGTGTCAAAAATTTTTGGGCCCCATGTCCGGGTTGTTACATGGGATCTCAGCCAAGAAAGAGGCTCCCGTGAATTTCCTCTCGGACCTCGCAGAAGGGAGATCCACCCTACGTCCAGCAGACCTGCTTGTCTTTGGATGGGCCGGGGGGAAACACGCTTGTGTCGATCTAACAGGTGTATCTCCCCTGGATGGTTTGAGGGATACTGGTTTTGTAGCAGGGCAAGCAGTGCGAAAAGCAGAGACGAAGAAAGTTGAGAAGCA
This sequence comes from Ambrosia artemisiifolia, assembly GCA_032199755.1. Classification (NCBI taxonomy): domain Eukaryota; kingdom Viridiplantae; phylum Streptophyta; class Magnoliopsida; order Asterales; family Asteraceae; genus Ambrosia; species Ambrosia artemisiifolia. The sequence continues at coordinate 37,827,934 of CM063516.1, forward strand.
TGCTAAAGCTTGTGAGGAAAACCAACACTTTTTCGTACCCCTGGCATTTGATACCTTTGGCTCCTTGGCACCGAAAGCCATCCGCTTCCTGACCAGAGTCCAACGGGTTATTCATAGCAGTGTCTCGATTCCGGGGGGGGGGGGGCAGGGATTCGTTTTTAGTAGGTTAGGGTTTGCTGTCCAGAAAGGGGTGGCAGCGTAACTTGTTGCCCATCTACCCGCTATCTTGATGTAATTCTTCACGTATTTAATAAAAGATTATTTGATTTTTCCTATAGAGATTCATATCTTGTGATATAATATAAATAAAAATTTTAAAAATAATGATTTAAAAAAAAAAAACTAAAAAAGTGGTGTTGCAAGCGACTATAATCATGGGGTACAGACCCGATAAGATCGCGGGTCACAAAGCGTAACGTCAAAACGCTGTCGTTTCCTCATTTTCTTTCCACCATTTCATTCCAATTATAAAAACACAAAACATAACATTAACAATAATAATATTAATATTATTATTATTGCCTCACCGTGACCGCATACCGCTATATTTGCCGACCACCTGAAACTTTCCCGATCATTTACAGGTTCGTCTTTCTCTTCACATACAAAATCAATTAATAATTATATTAATAATAATAATAATAATCATTTAGCATAATCTATAAACATAATTCAGATCTAATTACAATTGGTTGGTTCAATAGAATTACTGATATTTGTTGTAGATTTGTTTGGAGACGATATGAGTGAAACGTTTGAAGGTTACGAACGCCAATACTGCGAGCTTTCGGCGAGTTTGTCGAAGAAGTGTACATCCGCTAGTTTACTCGATGGAGGTCAGTATAAACCCTAATTGTTTTGTTTGATGATGTTATGGATTGAGGATATGTTGAATATTTTGTTTCTGATTGGAATTGTTTAGGTTTTTGTTGGTTATATTGTTTAGGTGTCTATATGTGTAGGGTTACATAGTTAGGGATCATTTTAAAACTTGAAATTCACCAATAGTTGAAGCTAATGTTGTAAAACAAGGTCTAGGCGGCCGAGTACTCGGATTCTGAGTAATCGGTACAAGGTACGATGTCGAGATGATTTTCTTTAACTCTGACTAATTGCTCGTAATCGATTAAAGGTGATTAACCTAGGCTTGAATCAGATTTAGGCGGTCAACTCGGGACGAGTTTGAATGAATAAAATAAAACATGGTTTTTATGTCTGTATTAATGAATGAATGAATGAATATCATGAGCACGTATGTTTTTTATTTATATTGATATTCACGTATTTTGTTATAATTATTAGTAAAATTATAACATTTGAGATATATATATTTCCCGAAAATTAGTTTCCTTATAATTTACCATGACCGGGAGTGGAGTACCCTTCACCTAGGCTAGGCCTAGTACTCGCAACTCCCCAGTCGACCGACTTGGTAGCACCTAGTGACTTCTGCAACCATGCTTGAAGCTAGTTGTGATTGTTATAAGAATGTTTTTTTTTTAATTTTTTTAATAAAAATTGTGAAGTTGAGCGTTGTTTATGAAGCTTGCATAATAATATGGTTGAGGACAGAAGGTAGAAAGTGATTACAATTGGATAGGTAAAAGTTAGTGTTCTAGGAAGGGGTGTGCCACTGGTGTGCAACCAACTCAGATGCTTGTCCTATAAGACGATAGTTTTTGTAAATAAAGAAGATTATGATGTGGAAAGTGAATTGAATTTATAGGTTCCATGACTGTGTTTGACTGTTGGTAGTACCTCTTATTATTATGATTTTAATGCCACATTACCGCTAGAAGGAGAAAGCTGGGGTGTAGAGGCGTAAATGGTTTTAATTTTGACTAGAAAGCTGAGATAATCTGTGATGACTTTGGATTCGCTTTTAGTTATTTACACGAATTTTGGATCTTTCGTTCCAGTTTGTAGGTTTCTTCTCGTTTAGTTTGTTCATGAGTATGTTTCAGTTCTGCTAGTTGTAATAGTTTTTTTTTTCTAACAGTTATAGAGAAACAGTTGGAACATTTTGGCTATGAGGCTATTACATAAACACCCTCACATGACTTTCACATGTTTGTATTAGTGAGCTAAATAGACGATCGTTAATATATAGGTCCTAAATTGCAATTTATGATTTATAAAGTTTGAAACCTGCAATGGGTTGTTACATACATTATGGTTGAAATCTGTAATTTAGTTGTAATATCAGACTGATGATTACTGTTAATTTCAGAACAAAAGAAGCAAAAAATTGCTGAAGTAAAAGCAGGAATTGATGAAGCTGAAGCTCTGGTATAGTGTTAGCTTATTATTGCTGTTACATAGTTTATCTGATGAACATATTGTGGTGTGATTCAAACAAATCTTGGTTTATAAATCCAGATACGGAAAATGGATGTTGAAGCAAGAAACTTGCCACCAAATGTAAAGGCTGTGCTCCTTGCCAAATTGAGAGAGTACAAATCTGATCTGAATAATTTGAAAAGTGAAATCAAACGAATTGCATCAACAAACTTAAACCAAGCTGCCCGTGATGAATTATTGGAGTCAGGAATGGCCGATGCTGCTGCAGTATGATAATCAAGATACCTCTTATAAGTATTAATTAGACATCAGCGCTTTATACATATGTTTATAACCAACAAACGGTGAATGTGACAGGTGTCAGCAGATCAAAGAGGAAGATTATTGTTCTCAACCGAAAGATTAAACAAGTCAAGTGACAGAGTTAGGGACAGCAGAAGGACCATGCTGGAGACCGAAGAACTTGGGGTGTCACTTCTTCAAGATCTTCATCAGCAACGACAATCTCTGTTACATGCCCATGGAACTGTACGATACCACACTATGCTAAATCATGGTTCATTTCCTAAATATGGGTTGGTTTAGAAAAAAAACATTAATAATTATATTTTGATATTTCAGGTTCATGGAGTTGATGAGAACATAGGAAGAAGTAAAAAGATAATGACAAACATGTCGAGAAGGATGAATCGAAACAAGTGGATAATCGGGTTCATGGTTACCATACTTGTCGTTGCCATCATCTTGATCTTGTACTTCAAGTTGAAGTAGCTGCTGCTGAAAGCTGAGTTTGGTTTGTTTATTGGTCTGTTTTGCAAGCGTGTCATTTATTGTGGAAAAAGATGTTTTTATTGCTTGAAATGTTGGTCTGTCTTTGGTTGAAAAATAAGTTGTTTTGTGTTGTTTATATGTTATTTATGTTGGTTGGTAACAACTTGGTATCTATTGTATATTTGGATTAATGTTTGTTGCTGTTAATCTGTAATGGTCTACTGGATATCATAAAGTTGTGTCTAAATGGTTGAAAAGTTTACCAGTAAAAAAAAAGGGAAATTGCAAAAGTGGCCTTTGACCGGACCAATTTGCGAAAATAGCCCCCTCAAGCCTCTTTGGAGACCTCTCAGACCTCTTTGGAGACCCCTCGGACGTCTTTCACTCCAACCAATAACTCACTGCCACGTCATCACCCACCCACTCTCTCTCCTCTCCTCCTCTCTCTAATAATTACCCTTCTCTCTCTCTCCCTTTCTCTCTCCTCCCACTCAAATAATAACCTCACCGGAAAATAAACTATGTCCACTCCACCGCCGGTCACTTCTCCGGCACCAACACCACCACCACCGGCTAACACCACCGCACCACCACCAACCGCCACATCACCACCACCACCATCAGACTCATCTCCACCACCCCCTATCCCCCCTACCTCCTCTCCACCACCACCAGACACTCCATCTCCGGCAACCTCACCACCGGCCCCACCCCCTCCTACCGGTTCTTTTTCTCCTCCGGCGCCACCCACTTCAAGAAACAGCCCAATGTCTCCTTCCGGCCGGTCTCCACCGTCTCCACCGCCACCAAGAGGCGGCTCCACCGTACCTCCGGCGACACCTTCCGATGACTCTACCGGAATTTCAACTGGGGTTGTTGTTGGGATTGCAGTTGGTGGTGTTTTGATTCTTGTTGTGTTGAGTTATTGGAGAGAACAAGTGAAGCCAGTTATTTGTCTGAGTCATATAACTTCTATGAAGCTGTCTTGACCAGGGAGTATTATAAAGATGGAATATTACAGGATTTAAATCTTGCCAACAAACAACTGAGATTCTTTGCAAGATTCTTGACTGTTTGTTTGATTTTGAACCGTCGGGAAATGGTTTATAAGTTGGTGAATCAGTACAAGAAGAGGGTGAGTTATTGGAGAGAGGAGAGAGAAGGGAGAGAGAGAAGGGTAATTATTAGAGAGAGGAGGAGAGAAGGAGAGAGAGTGGGTGGGTGATGACGTGGCGGTGAGTTATTGGTTGGAGTGGGAGACGTCTCCAAAGAGGTCTGAGAGGTCTCAAAAGAGGTCTGAGAGAGTGGGTGGGTGATGACGTAGCGGTGAGTTATTGGTTGGAGTGAGGGACGTCTCGGGAGACGTCCGAGAGGTCTCCAAAGAAGCTTGAGGGGGCTATTTTCGCAAATTGGTCCGGTCAAATGCCACTTTTGCAATTTCCCCCAAAAAAAATTGCTTGAAAAAATTGAAATGAAATTAGATTGTTTTTAGATTGAAATTAATTTATATATATTGTTGATAAAGTTAAAAATATACCATAAAATAAATTAAATAAAACTTTCGTTAAGGTTTTCAGTAATAAAGATAGTGAAGTTCACAAGTAATAAATAAAAGGCCAAGAAGAATAACAACGGGGATGTAGCTCAAATGGTAGAGCGCTCGCTTTGCATGCGAGAGGCACGGGGTTCGATCCCCCGCATCTCCACTTAATATTTATTGTTTTTGTAAAATAATATTTAAACTGATATTTATTATTAAAAAATAAAAAATTCTCAACTCTGGGTTTTTACCTATCTTTTTTTAAATGAATGGTATCCCAGAAGGAAATCATAAATCAAATGTACCCCAAAATTCTAACAAATCGTTTTGAGGTATGTAATCGCAAATCGACATTCTTGAGTTCGGTTATAAGGAGGTTTGTAACGAAATTCAGAAACAAATCCTCGTTAAGCGAAATTCAAAAACAAATTCTCGCCAGTCCGTTGTTTATTTAAAAAAAAAATCGAAATACTTCCCACAGACCCAGACCAACAGTCAAACACTAAGAACCCGTGATGTTCATGTTTCATGTTAAGTATTAAGATTGCTCAAATGGTTAGATATATATTGGTCATGAGTAATGCCAACATAAAGATTTAGAGTTCACAAATCAAATGCAGGTTGCCTTTATAAGTATTAAAATTGTTTCAGTAGTGAGCCATATTAGTTTTCAGCTAGAACATGGTTGTTAAATAGCTTACCACAAAGAGTAATAATATTTAAAACAGATTATGCGTTTTGGAAAAGCAGCGGTGGAGCTGCTTATAGATTATTGCGTTTTCAAAACGCAATCCCAAACACTAAAAACTGATTATCTGCGTTTTCAAAACGCAACAATCCAAAAATCAGATTCAAAACGCAATCCCAAACACCCTCTTAGTCCAAGTTTAAATCATCAATATTAAGGGTGAACCACCTAATGAAATCATACTCAAACGATGATAAAGAATAAATTTTACAACTGTTTTTAGTTATTGTAACCATATATCAATATCTCAAATATATCACCTTCAAACTCATAGTCTTGTATAAAGACACACACTGACACACACACAATTGTACAAAATCATTGTTTTTTTATATTCCAATGTTCCCACAAAAAGATAATGCAAAAAACAATTTATATAAGTTGTCAACAACCAAAAACCTACTAGGATCTATTGATATGTTGATCATCTTGATCCCGTTTTGTCTCATTATGTAAAGAAGATGATGAGTACGTAGGCGAGTCTCCGTTAGTAATAGCACCCGTGTCAATGTCCTGGTTGCCGAAAATAGATGCAAACGAAAGCGGATTTGAGGTTGAACTTTCCTTTTTTAGACCCTTTATTGTTCTCATTGCATCTATTGTTCTTCTATATACATCTGAAGTCTCTACCTCAACTGATGTGGCTACTGTATTTTCGGCGTCATCCTGTTTGCCAGATGATTCCACTACTTCAGCTTCTAAAGGGAAAAGTAGTTCAAGATTTTCCTCACATTCATGGACCAATCTAGTAAGTGGTTCGGTTGTGAAAAAGGGTTGGCGAAGGGTAAGTTGTGTGAAATGTACGCGTAATAATCCTCCGGTTCTTTTGTCGTACTTCTTCAAGATTTTTATAATCCCTGATGAGTAAATGCAAGGGACGCAAGGATTACTTGCAGTTGTGGAGTACAAGAATTTCAAAGTATTTATGCATTATCAATGGGGTGCTTATCGGGTCGGGTTCGCGGGTTCAACCCGTCCTGAACCCGAAAATTTTACATGAACCCGAACCCGAAAATTGTGAGATACATATGAACCCGAACCCGACCCGTTCAACCTGATTTTTTTTTATTTTTTCCCAAACTAATGTATTAAAACTAAAATTTTACTACAAAAAAACACAAACATATATAAAACATTTATGTTTTATTTATAAAATCATACCAATTTGTATTTTAAGTTATAAGTGTAGCATCAAATACCTAACCAATTTAATTTATATCTTAAAACATATCGTAAAAAAACAATATATAGTATAAATAGGTTAAACGGGTCAACCCGTCAACCTGCCCGGGTTGACCCGAACCCATTTAAACTAAACCCAAACCCGTTAATTTCTTGTTAGGTTCGGGTTGTGTCAGAAATTCACACCCCTAATATCATTACAAAAAAAAATGGGTATGCAGAACAGTTCATTAATTAATCTTTTTTTAGAACAAAGATGTCAATTCCATTCACTTATGAGTGGGTCGATTGGGGTATGTTTTATCGCTGACAAACTAAACAGTGAAAAGTAGCTTTAACGGGTCAAACGCATGAAAAGTTGCCCAATGTGTATTTTTAATGCATGTAATCTTCTAAGTTGATTTGAAAAACAAATTATTATTAAACTAATGTGATCTTTCTAATCATATTTCACACGACGACTATCAATGAAAAAAACTATAAGTTTTAAACAAAAAGTGTTGCACGTACCAAAAATTATCCACTTTGACTATTAACCAACCCGCCCATCCCATCTATTTTACCACCTCTAGTTTAAACGATATTTTATAACTGGCATTCTTGTAATGTTTAAGGAAGTAAACTGGTGTACCTGCAAAGTTTAAGGAGCTATAGTTTTTGAGAAGCACCATCTCCCCATGGATGGTGACAAAGTCTTTACGTATCGCCATCATTTCATCACTGAATTCACTTTCTGATGAAAAGTTTCCATCTTTCCAGCTTTTCTCCTTCACCCGCTCGATTCTTTCCTTTAACTCCTGATTAAATCAAGGAGATATGAAGTCCAACTCAGACGAGACAAGAATAAATCAACATTCAAAGACATGGAACAAGCCAGCTAGAAATGTGCCATCAAATACATGTAAAATTCAGTTTCTGAAGGAATGGTAAAAGATATTGATTATCATCAAGATTCAAGACAACTACGATTTTGAAAAAATCAAAACGAGTTTGTAGGTCGATGACAGTTATGTATGGTTGTATTCATTCTTCAGGGAGAATGGAAAATCATATCATCATAGACCCTGCCTCCTAGTCCCAGAAGCAAACGCGAACTATTTCACCACCCTCAGCTACTTTACTACTTTGCCAGAGTGTAATTATGCCAAACATTCAGTTCTACGTTGTCAAAAGCACACAAGGCGTGCACCTAGGCACAGAAGCACAGTGCAGCATATGCGCCTTGTCTGAATAGGCGCATTCGAAACAACCTAAAGTAGCCCTAAACAAGCCTAGAATCAACCTTAAACAGCCTAGGCGTGTTTTGGGTGTTTTGGCTTGAACATGTAAGTAAAATCATATAAAAAGTTTTTATAGTTATCAAAGGCGTTAGGCGCATTTGCCTCTACTGGGGCCTAGGCGTGAGACGCAAAAAAAGCGAGGGCCCAAGATTAAAAAAAGCGAACAATGAAAAGAAAGTAAAAATATATTAAAATAATACTATTTTTCATCTAGTTAGTATCAAAAGTTTTAAAATATTGATGTATTAGTGTATAGAAGTAAAGCGCAATTTCCTCGACTCAAAGCGCAAATGCAGGCGCCTTGCCTAAAAAATGGGCCTAGGCGCAAGAGGCGATGGCTTTTAACAACTATGATAAAAACCTTATTGTAGCTATATTTTGAGTAGGGGAAGCTAAAAAAACTATGGGAAATACAAAAAATATACGATTGTCTTGCGCCTCTGTTACGAAAAGCCAAACGCTTTAATGCGTTTAGCGCTTTATAAAAGCTAGCAGTTAAATACCACTGAGATTGATCCAAACACCATTGTTTCAACTACATATGGATATAAGTTTGTATGATAAAGTAACAAATAATTCATGAGTGTTAACCATTGCTAAGTGTGATTAGCTAACTCAACCCAAACTACAGTACAGTAACTCTAATAAAATAAACAAAAAATAGAAAAGAAAAAAAAAAACCTTAAAACGGATAACGAATTCTTCCTCCTTATCAACATAAAAATCATTAAACTTATCAATCTCTTGTTCAAGAACCCTAACAAACCAGTCCTGAAGATGGGCCAAGTGGGGTGGCAGGGGAGGGAAGTTCCGATCAACGGCAGCCGGAGGATGTTGATGGTCAGCAATATTATTATTATTATTATTATTATGAGTATTAGTATTAGTAGGGATGTGTTTAAGGAAGCTCTTAAGGAGTTTGTAAGAGAGGTATTTGTCTCTCCATTCAGGTAGGGTTTGTTCCAGATGAATACCCAATTCTTTACCGAATTTCATTAATTGATTGATTGATTGAATAATTGTTATACATACATGATAAAGAAGATGATGGTGTATGTGGGTTGATGTGTTTTCAGAGACTTGTGGGCGTTTACAGGTGGTATTGGATTGGAATAGGAATAGGAATAGGAATCAGAAATAAGGAATAGGAATGAGAAGCTTTTAAGTGGTCGTAATGGGTGTGGGAATATTCCATTCTTTTTGTCAACTCAAGTGTTCCCGAGTTCATTAGGGAAAAATGATCGCACACAAAAGAAAAGTCATGGGCCGTTTCTCAACTTTTGAATGGGTAAGTATTAATTTAGTAAGAGTTTTGAATGGTTAAGAGGTTTTGAATAAATAAGTGTTGAATCAGTAAACTGTTGTTTGATTAAACTTCTGAATAGATATGTAAAATGACTATCAGCTCACCCCCACCACACCCGCCTACCTTTTTTCTCTTTATTAACATCGGTCTTTACCCAACCCCGGTGGAGAAAAAGAGAGAGAGAGAGAGAGAGAGAGAGAGAGAGAGAGAGAGAGAGAGAGAGAGAGGAGGGGCGGAGCTGCAACGGAGGCGGCGGAGAGAGAGAGAGAACCGGTCTTCGTTTTTGCAGCATCAAATCGTTCATCCACAACCTCTGACTTAGTCATATGTGCCCTCAAGTCTGACCAGATAAGTGCTTTGGTCAAACCCTTTTTTTCGTTCAGACATCCCGACGATTCAGACCCAAACAAACAGCCCCTTAGATTGTGTTCTATAGGGTTTTTTTTAAATGAAAGAAAAGTACGTGAAAAGAAAGAATATGTATTCCAGAGATTTTCTCTTTTTTAAGGAAAAGAAGAAAAATAGGCCCAAATTCCATCATTCCTAATCGGAAAGAAAGGAAGAGAAAGGAAAAGAAATCTCTCCCTTTCTTTTTTCCCCCCTATAGTGAACTTGGGAACATAGTGTTGGGAGGTGGTGGACTAACATGTGAATCCACCTACCTATCTCTCCAAAGCAAATTTTGCATGAAGTGGCGGTGGCGTGAACGATCGCTGGGTGGATACTTTCAACACGTTGACATTTGTTTCGTAGGTCAGTCCACTTCCGGTTTAGTGTGTCGGTGGTTTGGTATGAACTACCGGCCAAGTTTTTGAACTCCCTTATGTGGGTCAAATTAACCCTCAACGTGGATGGTTGTTGTTTACTTCGGCCCACGCCGTACATAGGGCAATTTCTTCCTTTTCGTACCAACAAGTCATGATTAATCACAAGAATTTGGGGTATTCAGTGGGTAATGTAGACGGTGTAGAAGACGGTTTGGTGTGTGGTACTGAAAACGATGAGGAGTAAGGGGTATATATAGGTAAATTTGAAATTAATTTGATAAATTTTAATAAATGGTAATTTATAAAAAAAAAGTATTTTTAATGTTTTACCTACTAGTGTCAAATGGTCAACAATTCTTTGAATTAATTGTCCCAACCAATTTCCTCCATGTGAACCGTCAGGTGTTACCCCACGCCGGTGAAAATCTCCACCAGATATGCCCCACGCCTGGGTCAACGTTAGGCACATGGTTTAGCGTGGAGGGTTCCACGGCCCCTTCCACGCAACTACACCGTGGAGCCTAACAACATTCATAAGACTCGGGGGGACCCAATACCACCTCTTCCTAGTTAAAAAGGAGGCAATATGGTTTCTCTAGTCAGCCCAATAACAAACATTATAGGAGGAGAATGTGAGGATCACTTTGTATCAACTAGTATCGGTATCGAGTTCATCCCTAATTCACATCAACTCCATCATTTTCTACCTTATAATCTAACTAATAATCATAATTTTCTTTATATCTTAGTTTAAAAAATATCCCACAAAGGGATGGGGAAATAGAGTGTTGGGCCATTAAGAAGATACATGCACGCAAGTTGGAGGTAACGGAGATGAGGATGTTGAGATAGATGTGTGGCACACCAGGTTAGATAGGATAAAAATGAGGTTTTTAGGGATAGGTTGCCAGGTTGGGGATAACTAGTATATCAGATAAGAAAAGGGAGGGGAGACTGCGATGGTTTGGGCATGTAAAGAGGAGACATGTGTCGGCAACAGTTAGAACAATAAAATTTCTTACAGTTGAGGGGAGAAGGAGTAGAGGCAGGCCGAAACTTACATGGGATGAGCGAATCAAAAAGGATTTGCTAGACTTGCACGTCTTCGAGGACATGGTTGATGATAGGAGTTCGTGGAAATGTATGATTAATGTTAAGGACTTGTAGAGGGTGTTATCTTGTGTTAGTGTCTTGTTGTAGGAGTGAAGTTTTTTTTTTCCAGTTATGTTTTGGTAACTTGTGCAAGTTATCATTTAACCATGTGCGGATATGATGTGTTATATATTTTATATGTATCATTTTTAGTATATTTATGGGTATATTATTTATCTAGCGGTGTGTTGTTGTAAGTTTCCTAACTTTCATATATGGGTTGTCTTTGGAGCCGGGGGTCTTACTGGAAGCAGCCTCTCTGCCCCTTGGGATAGAGGTAAGGTGTGTCTACATATCACCCTTTCCAGACCCTACTAATAGTTTTTATAGCTATGGGTGGAATTATACTCGGTATGATTGATTAATTTCATCCACCATTTTTATCTTTAACTTACTCACAAACATTTATTTTATTATATTTCTCGTTTTTATGAAGATGGATAATAGTTTTTCATATATAAATAGTTATACAATCACAAGTGCCCTATCCCCAGCCCCCTACCAAAGGGTCGTTGCTCCCTTGGAAGGTGGATGTCCCTCCACGCCACCAACCCCACCCCCTATGTGGCGTGGAACAGGTGGGATGAGATTTACACCGGCATGGGGGAAAGGTGAGAGTGATATGGATGATTGTGGTTGATTGTTGGATTAGAAAAAAAACCCTCCACGCCACCCCACCCCACCCCTTTGGTTGTTTGGGATTTGGAGGGAAATTCCCTCTCTATTGAGCGTATGGTACATGCCGCTTCATGCCCCTTCACCCTCACGATCACACCGTGTAGTCTAATAACTAATTAGGTTTCTAAACACGTAAAATCATAAAAAAACTCAAGCAAAGATGCATTTCGTACTCTCCAAATTGTTTAATGTGTATATCATAAAACACTTTCGTCATATGAACAAAAGAAATGTATTAATGGTTTTATAAAGCGAAAGACACATTTAAATAAAATAAGTTTTAATTTCATTTCTAACAAATTAGAAAATCAAACTAGTTATATTATATTCTACGTATAAATCTTATCTTTAGAATATCAATATTTAAAAAGTGGAAAGTTACAAAAATTATTCATTTAATAATGTTATATTCATTTGAGATGAATCAATTGTCGTGTATCTAGTTTTGATCGTGTATCTAGTTTTGAATATCATTAAACTAGATTATCTCCTAGGAGGTTTTCGGATTAGACAAATATAATATGAAGTGATAAAATGTGTGTATTGTAAAAGAAATATGTCGTTTTAAAAAAAATGTATATGATCAACACTCGATAACTCATAAAATCTACTTCTAATTCTACGTATGCACTTTTTTATTTTTCTATTTAAGACTGTATATGAAAGGTATATGTTAGATATATATACATGTTGTTTATGAAACTTGTATGTGTATCAATATTTACATGCTTTCAAAGCTTCTTTTTTAACATTACACAATCTAATAACCATGCACATTATGTACTTAATTAACAATAATTTGTCATCAACTTTATTGCTGTAAAATAAAAGAAATTAGATTCTTACCAAGTTGACTACGTCTGTGAATATATATGTAGTTAGCGGGTTCTTATATGTAATTGTAGGTTCAAAAACATATATACAATCTTAACATGATTAGTGACTTGCCTAGACATGATTAATGAATTACCTCAACACATTGTGTTTTTTTTTTTCATCTTTTGTATAGCACTATGGTACTCGTTGGAAAGATAATAAAACGTTCGTTAGTTTGGTGTAATTTTTTTTAAGTTTCGTATATAGAAGTCATTTTAGTTTAAAAGACTTTTAGATGGAAATCAAATGATGGAAAGACCTAACATAGTGTCATGTGGCATTCTGCTTTTCATTTATTATATATACAGATGATGTTATATCCTACATAAATTACTTTATTTATATTAGTCCTTAGATTAGATATGAATCAGCACACGCGTATCAACTTTCGCATCAGTGTTATAACTTTTTTTATGTTAAAATTTAAAAAAATTCTATGTGATTTAATTAGGATTTGACAGGCCGGGTGATGGGGTGGGCAAGGAAGGCGACGATGCTAGGCCCGACATCCCCGAGGACTTGAAGTGTTTAGAAATATTGTTATATTATGTTATGTTACGTTAGATTATATTATATAACAAAAATCTGTATATTGAACTTGTGGGTTATTATTTTTAATAGTTTGATAATGGTCCAATTTGTTTCAAATATTAGACCCAACAATAATAAGCCCAATAAAATTTAATTGGTTAAACTTAATTAATATTATGAGCCTTGTGAACGGATTTAAATTTTATGAGCCTGATTTATTTTTACTTGCATCGGCTAAAAAAAATTTGATCACCATGAAATTCGATATTCCTTTTCATCTACCTTTTCTTTATAAAATCTTCATAAAGAAAAGTTTTCAAATGAACCCTAACTTATGTGAGTTTCTTGTTTGTATAACATAAAGAAAACAAAAATTACAACAAAAAAAGCATTAGTAATCAAATTTCAAATTGAAGGGATAGAGAGCCTAATCCTTGCGTGGACGACATTCCTGTCCTACTTTCCAGCAAGCCAAGCGTTAAGCACATTAGCGTAGATAGATTCCAAAGTATGGTGCTAAGACATAGTCCGTGGGGGCAAGCATCTTCTACCCGCAGACATATCTCACGGACCTTACTCAGCGCGGGAAGACACTACACGCGTGACGTAATTTCATTCACATCAGTACTTCAGGTGAATTGGCGCGCATATGAACACGCGCGGAATATTCGTCCAGCATCAGCTTTTGGTACGAGGTACGAAATATCAAGAATTAATAAGAAAATTCACTCAGATTTGGGCAGGCTATGCGCCAACCAAATGGCGACACGTGTGAGGATTGGTCCAACTAGGGGCGGCAATTATTGACACGACCCGAAAACCGACCCGAAAAAAAAAACAGATTTGGGTCAAGTAACACGAGCCACTTAAAAAAACGGGTCGGGTTCGGGTCGACCCGTATTAAAAATGGATCGGGTTAGGGTTGACGCATATATAAAATGGGTTAACCCGTTTAAGTATTTAGAAAAAGAATTTATTATATTTTTGTTTTTCTTTTTCATTTTTATTTACATGGTTAGTTATAATTGTGTTATTTTTTACACACTAAATTATTTATTTGTCACACTTATATACTCACCATTAAATATTTTATTGAAAACCCGCTTACAACCCAACAACCCGCTTAGAACTCATAAACATGTATGACTCATTTAAAAATATGGGTTAAACGGGTCATCTTCGGGTTGAACCGTTTTTTATGTGGGTCGGGTTAGGGTTGAAATATTTGACACGAATAATAATATGGGTCGGGTTCGGGTTGCACATTTCAACCCATCAACCCGCCAACCCGTAACCCATAAACCCGCCAACCAATCAACCCGACACAATTGACACCCCTAGGTCCAACGACCACTGACAGGAACAACGATATGACTGATCCCATGCTTCCACCATGCTGCTGTCTACAGTACTGTGCAGACATGCTTACCTGCCGCCAGACATCACGTTAGACGTCGGCAGGTAAGTCAACCAGACTGTGTCAGACCAGCATGTTGTCGGCGCCGAACCAGAAGGCGCCACGTGTCACTTTGGCAGAGTTGTTCCAACCTCTCCTTACGTCAGCAGGCATGGCCGCTCGTTTCCCGCCATTTTCCTGGGCCAATGACTTCGGGCCAGGGCCGAAGCCCAGATCAGAGGCAACCTTCGTGGGCCATTTCACTCGGCCCACGATATCTCCTATAAATAGAAGACTTCATCTCCTTTGCAAAGGATTGGAAATTCATCACTTGTACTCAAGAGCTAGATTAGCAATACTTATTGTAACACTTTGTAATCTCCAAAGTAATAAACAATCGGCTCTTTACAGTGGACGTAGGTCATTAGCGACCGAACCACTTACATTCTTGTGTTCTTACTTTCACCACACGCACACACTCATCCTTATTTTACGGTTTAAGTTTAAGCTACGGTGTGGGTAAATGATTGTTCCTGGGCAAACAAGAGCATTTAAACACACGGGGATTAGTATTAATCACCATGTTACCCGTTATTTCTTCACAAATAATAAAACAAAATGAATTCTAATAATAAAAACAATAAATTAAATTAATATCCATGTAAAATCGCATCCGGCAAACGCTACTACTGGCCAGAAAGCACCATATTGTTGTCACGGTTAACTGACGTCTCTCCAACCACCACCAAACCCTAAAATAGTCTATGAATCCAGCTAGTAGAACTACACAATGTGAGAAGGGACAATTTATTTTGTTGTTGCTTATTTAAGGATATAGGTCCTATGGGAGATGGTGTAGTGATAAGTTGCCTTTCATCTATTCAAGAGGTGGAGAGTAAAATTATGCAAAGTGTAGAGTTTTTTTGTCAAAGTGGTAGGTTTTCCAAGATTGTTTGTGTCATTGGTAGATGTCAGAAGGCATTTTTTGAAAGTGGGAGTCCCGCAATCTTAGATTGCGGGAGAGGTACACATGGCTGCAACGTGGACAGACTTGGCAGACGTGGAAGACTTGGCACACTTTGGGTTGAGGAGGTGTTTGGTGGCACTTGATTGCAATATTATTGAAGATCACACTTCCGCAATCTAAGATTGCGGAAGTCTTTAAATGTTTTTTTTTTCTGCCGTGGACTAGGACTAGGTTAATATATATAGAAGTTAGTTTAGTAAAATGAAGAGAAGTGAAGTGTTATTAAAAATAGAACGTCAAAATTCAATCGTTCAGGAATCCAACATCTACACATACATTACCACTTTAAATCATTTACCCTATTAGTTAATATGGCATCTCTAAACCCCGGTCCTTGCAATAATCCACTTCTTTGGGCTCAACCACAACATTGTACTGCGAAGCTGTTTGAAGGAAATGGCGAAGAGGGGTTTAACGGATTTTTTTTTAATGGCAGAAAATAATGCCTGGTTGCCCCGCCTAATATCAAGCTCTGTGGCATGGCCAACATCATCTTCGAACAGATAAGCCGAACGATGTTGTGGCTGCAGCCATAGAAGCTCATTGTTTCTTGGACCCGGGTGTAAATGTGCCATTTTTTTAGATATGATGCTTGTAAAATTATCTTCTTTGTGTTGTGAGTTTGATAGTTGTTGTGAGTTTGATACATAGTATGTCTAACAAAGAGTTCTTCCATTCGTTCCATATATATATTGAATTGCATGCAATTTTGATTAGATGTTACTATGCAACACACTATACAATTTCAGACAATTGATTCTCTCTACTCTCACATTTGCATTCACAATTGAATTGATTTGATGGTGTGTAAGACTTGAAGACAAAAACATGCACAACCTTTTTAAAAAGACTTCCGCAATCTCACTTCCAACACCCGCAATCTCAGATTGCGGGTCTTCCAAGTCAGCAGCTCGCCAGCTCGTCCATCGTTGCTCCATCGTTGGTCGTCCAAGGTGGCATGCCACATAATCACTCCCGCAATCTTAGATTGCGGGTCTTCCAAATGCCAAAAACGAAATCTGACATCTACCAAAGGCACAAAAGAACCCACAAAATATACCATTTTGTCAAAAAACTCCAAAGTGTAGGTATATAAGTATTTAGAAGAAGGTTAGTTTGTCTTTAAAAAGATTTAAAGCATTTACGTAAAATGGTCATTTTAAAAAGTACTAACCTAAAAAGCAAATCGACAAATCGTCACCCATATCAAAGATCAATAACTTACGGTTGAGTGAATAGTTAAAATCACATCCATAATTTTTCTACACAAATAATAAAAGTGAAATTTAATCTGAGCTCAGTCGTGATTGTAAGAGACTCGTCTGTGTAATTTGTATTTTTTATATTATAGTCAAAACAACGACTGTAATTTGAAAGACATCCTTAAACTGCACGAGACCCATCATCACTGACATGTGAATTGTGAAGGCGTGAAGGGTGTTCTATTGCACATGCCAAAGGGACCCAACTTTAAGCCCAATAAGCAAATAGATTAATTATATCACTTTCAACTTTTCAAGTATCCATCCAAATTTTAAACATAACTAAGTGGCTGTTTTGTTTGGTAAGTTTTTTAACGAGGCTCTGAATCATTTAGCGCTGAATGATTAAGCATTTAGCACGTCTGTTTTAGCTTTTGAATGTAATGATTAAGACTGAACCATTAAGAGTTGGGATGTAGCTGAACCATTAAGCACTGAACTAGGCTGAATTTTAATGAGGCTCTCCTACCAATGTAAGACAAGAAAACTAACCATTAAGAGATCCAACTTAATGATTCAACACTTAAGCAACCAAATATCCCATAAGTTATAAAGTGTAGAATGTTTATTGTATTCTATGCATTTCTACAATTACAACATATGCCTTTATATAGGCCATTACATATGAAAGGAGTTAAATGTACAGGAGGTAATTATGCCTATATACAAGAGAATTGATTGATTGAGATTTAAATTATAATTACGGTGATTGAGCTTTGACTTAGGAGAGATTTGAGGCATGTAATTGGGATGGAATATTCTATTCCCTTATACGCCCCCGCAAGATGGAGGATCCGTCGGATACACCAATCTTGGACCGATTACGTAAAAATGGGGCTCTCGTCAAAGGTTTAGTAAGCATATCAGCTAGTTGATCCTGTGAGTTGATGTGAAGGACACGTAGTTTTCCAGCTGAGACTTGTTCTCGTACAAAGTGGTAGTCAAGTGCCACATGCTTCATGCGAGAATGGTAGACCGGATTTGCACATAGGTATGTAGCGCCTGTATTGTCACAATATAGAGTTGGTGTAACTGTTGATGAGATTCCAAGATCTTGTAATAAGTGTTTAGTCCATGTGAGTTCGGCGGATGCATTTGCTAAGGCCTTATATTCTGCTTCAGTGGATGACCGAGAGACCGACTTTTGGCGAGCGGATTTCCATGAAATAATATTTGTCCCTAAGTAGAGAATATAGGCTGTAGTAGACCGACCAGAATCATGTACACCACCCCAATCCGAATCAGAGAAGGCCGAGAGATTAAGAGAGGAGTTGCGAGTTAGGAAGAGTCCATGATGAATGGTTCCTTTAAGGTAACGAAGGACACGTTTGAGTGCTTGCCAATGTGTTTGGCGTGGGTTGTGCATGAATTGAGATAATTTGTTGATCGCAAAGGAGATATCTGGGCGGGTGAAAGATAGATATTGTAAGGTTCCCACGAGTTTCCTGTACGGTGTGGCATCCACCGAAGGAGAAGTATCAGAAACGGTTAATGGTTCGGTAGCACTTAGGGGAGTAGTGACATCTTTTGCACCGTCCATGTGAAATTGTTCCAAAAGGTCTTGGATGTAACGGTGTTGAGACAAGAATAGTCCGGTTGGTGTAGGAATAACTTCTACACCGAGGAAGTGATGAAGCATGCCAAGATCCTTGATGGAGAACTTGGTACCTAAGGCTTGAATTAAGTGATTAAGAAAGTTGGTGTCATTTCCCGTGAGAACAATATCGTCAACATAAACCATAAAATAACACGTGATATTTTGATGTTGGTAAATGAAAAGTGATGCATCGGCTTGGGATTTCCGAAATCCAAAGCGAGTGAGAAATTGAGTGAGCTCATTGTACCAGGCACGAGGAGCTTGTTTTAGCCCGTATAGAGATTTTTTAAGTTTACATATGTGTTGTGGGTAACGAGGATCCTCGTAGCCTGGTGGTTGAGTCATATATACGTCTTCATGTAGTGTGCCATGAAGGAAGGCGTTATTAACATCGAGTTGACGCAAAGGCCAATTTTTAGAGAGGGCTATGGAAAGGATTGTTCGAATAGTGATTGGTTTTGTAACCGGACTGAAGGTGTCAAAGTAGTCCTTCCCGTGTTGTTGAAGAAAACCCTTAGCCACTAGACGAGCTTTGTATTTGGCAATGGAACCATCGGGATTGCGTTTGATTCTAAAGATCCATTTGCAACCAATTGGTTCGTGGGAAGTAGGTGCAACTAGTTCCCATGTTTGATTGTGTAGGAGAGCGTTAAACTCAGAGTCCATAGCACGTCTCCATTGTGGATCCTTAGATGCTTGCGTATAAGTATTGGGTTCAATGGTGGGCGGTAAAGGATGTAGGGTGGTGTGGTTTAGAAGGTTGGGATTGTAGTATTTGGGATTTGGTTTTCGGGTTCGGGATGGACGAGCTTGTTCAGGAGCCGGACTGGAGGTGGGTGCGGTTGAAGTGTGGGTAGAGGAAGTTGTATCTGTTTCATGGTGAGAAGGTGTAGAGTGATGTTCATTAGGAGTGGAGGGAGTTGGAGAGGAGTCATGTTGGTAGGCTGATGAAGGTGAAGGATGGGATGGTGATGTAGTGGGTTGGGTGGATTCGGTTGTAGGTGTAGGGCTAGGCGTGGGTTCAGTGGGTGGGTTGGTTGCGGTAGGAGCTGAAGTGGAATGATTTGGTGGTGTTGGTACACGAGGAGAAGAAGGGTGATCAGGTGATAACCGATCAGGGAAGGTGGAAATGAGTGTAGGGTGAGGCAAATGTGTAGAATGCTTAGGATGAGTTGAGGGAGATAAGGTGCAAGGTTTATGAGTTGGAGGTGGGGGCATGAAGGAATCAACAGTGGGTAAGGGAATTGGGTTTGCTCCATTTGTTGTGAATGGGAATATGTGATCAATGAACTCTACGTGACGAGAGTGATAGAGGCGATGAGTGGTAGGATCATAGCATTTATAGGCGGATTTAGAAGACGAGTACCCAAGGAAAATGCACTTGGCGGACCGAGGGTGTAGTTTGGAGTTGGCATATGGACGAAGCCATGGGAAGCACAAGCAACCAAACGGCTTAAGTTTATTGTAAGCAGGAGGTGTTTTATACAACTTTTCAAATGGTGACAGGTAGTCAAGAATTGGTGTTGGAAGACGATTAATTAGATGGACGGCAATTTGAAATGCGTGAGACCAAAAGGTTAGGGGAAGATTCGCATGGTGCAAAAGGGATAACCCGGTTTCGACTATGTGTCGATGGCGTCGTTCGGCCACTCCATTTTGTTCCGGGGTATGTGGCGGAGTTGTAAAATGAGAAATTCCATGCTTTTGAAGGGAGGGAAGGAGACCAATGTATTCGCCCCCATTGTCCGAGAAAAGGGACACTAAAGGAGTATGAAAAAATTTTTCAACAAGAGCTTTAAATTGTGGAAATAAGATGGAGACGTCCGATTTTCTTTTTATAGGGTATAACCACGTATATTTTGTGTAGAAATCAACAAAAATAACATAGTATTTGAAACCGTCATTTGAGAGTTGTACGGGACCCCAAACATCCGAATAGACCAATTCAAGAGGTTTAGTTGCTCGAAATGAATTTGCACCAAAAGGTTGTTTATGGCTTTTATTAATTTTGCAAGCATCACAATGAAATAAATCGTTGGACAAGTTATTGTATTCAAAGCCTAACTTATTTAGTAAATTTTTTAGAACTTTGATGGATGGATGTCCAAGCTTGTGATGCCATGAAAGGAGAGAACTAGAAGACTTGGTTGCTGAATTGATTTGCATCGGATGGCAAGAGTTTGGTGTCGCATAGTAGACATCGTTAATGTTGACTCCCCGCATGAGTCGCGCCCCCGTGCGAAGGTCCTTTACAAAGAAATGAAACGGAAAAAATTCAACAGAAACGTGATTAGTCTTGCAAAGTTTTGCTACGGAAATAAGATGATGACGTAACTTGGGAACAAGGAAAATATTAGGTAATTTAAGTGAACGAGTGGGAGTTGGAATAGAACCGTGACCGGTATGAGTGATAGTGAGAGTATTACCATTTCCTAGAATGATCTCATCAGGCCCGCCATATTCGGAGAGATGGTGCACAAAGGTCTGGTCGGGATGGGCGTGGTCGGATGCACCGCTGTCAAACATTAGAGAAGAGGACGAGGACGCCATGGTAGAGTTGACTGTTGAGTTCGTTGCTGAAGTAGCCAAGGCAAGGTTATTATTTTGTAGAAACCTTGCAAACTTGCGACAGTCCTTGGTATCATGTCCTGGAATGCTGCAAAACTGACAAAATGAGTTGTTACGGTTAGTGCGATAATTATTAGTCGAGCCATTGTGATTGGCTGTTGTGATTTGTCGCTGCCCAGAGGCAGTTGGCCGATTGGAAAACCGGGCAGCAGTGTTGGGTCGGTACTGGTTGCGCGGGCCTTGTCTTTGGGCTGTGTTAACAGTAGTAAGAATCGGGGCAGGTTTGGACTCCAAGAGAGATCGCTCATGGTCAATGAGTTTCTCATAGAGATCCGAAAAAGTAATAGAAGTATGTATCGTCTTGATTGCTGCAGTGATTTCTTTATAGTCTTCACCAAGGTGTGCAAGGATGTGGGCTGTGAGATCATCATCTTCAACAGGTTTTTGAGCCAGTGCCAGTTCATCCGCAATGGATTTCATCTCATTGAGATATTCAGCTACGGGTCGGGAGCCTTTGTTGGTGGTGGATAGTTTGGTGCGGAGCGAGATGATGCGAGAACGCGAGACGCTAGCATAGCTCTCGGAGAGACGCTGGAAGAGTTCTCGTGCGGTATCGGCTGATGAGACGAGTGGCTGAATAGTATCGGAGCAGCTTCCGAGCAGCGCCCCGAGCAAAATCTGGTCTTGGCGATACCAGGCACGATATTCAGCATTTGGTTTTCCATCAAGAACTTTCGGTGGTGGGTCGGATAAACCATCAACGAATTGTTCAAGTGCGAGGCCCCGTAGAGTGGATAGGACCTGTTTTCGCCATGAAGGGAAGTTGTTTGTGGTTAATTTGATTGGGAAGTGGCTGTGCGTGGAGAGGTCGATGATGTTGGTGGTGGAGGTTGACATTGTTGCAGGTTTGAAGTGCACTGTGTGAAGGAGAGGATAGGAACGAAAGGGAAAAAAAAAAATCTCAGTGGAGATGATTTGCTCTGATTACCATATAAAGTGTAGAATGTTTATTGTATTCTATGCATTTCTACAATTACAACATATGCCTTTATATAGGCCATTACATATGAAAGGAGTTAAATGTACAGGAGGTAATTATGCCTATATACAAGAGAATTGATTGATTGAGATTTAAATTATAATTACGGTGATTGAGCTTTGACTTAGGAGAGATTTGAGGCATGTAATTGGGATGGAATATTCTATTCCCTTATATAAGTTGCCCAATTTTAAACAATCAAACTTTTGAAACCAGTTTCTGTTAGGACCCGATCTGCACCTAGGGTTGAAACTAAGTTGAGAACCCCTTGATGAAATACCAACAGAATCGGCTATAATCCGGGTCCCTAAACCTAAATTGAATAAATTCCTTTCCTCTTATTAGACCGGCTTCAACCTGACTCTGTTTCTACAAAAACCAGTGTTGACTATCTTTAACCTGTCAAAACGATTTAAAAAAATGTTCTATCTAGACTTTAAAATGAGACAACTTATTAACGTGTTCGACGCGAAACCAACATGAACTCGTTTTAATTGAATCCAACACCGTATAATTTATATTAAGCTCGTGGTGTGGAAGAAATTCACACTCTTAAACATTTTAAAAAACGTTACAAGTACATGTATTATTCTTATTATTATTCGTTAAAAAAGAATATATGAAGCATGTAAGCATAATATTCTTAACTTAACGAGAGGTGTTAGCGTTTAGCTATCGAAAACTTATCCTTGACGTTGGATCTGACCGACATGCCACCAATCACCGGCCCACATGCCAGATGCATGCCACCCACAACATTTAACGTTTTCTTTTTAAACCTACGTCTATTCTAAGAAACTTTATGCTAATTATTATTTTTTAGGACTATATGTGATTAACAATGATAAGAGACGGAAATTGTAATTTTGTATAAATTTGATAGATGATGATTAATATAACTTTCTTGAAAAGTAACTAACACGTAATATCATATAGATAGTTTATAAATGATAGAAAAAGAATCGTGAAATGAATCATATTGGATAATATTATTTACTATAGGATATATAGCAATAATATATGAGAATTTTTTAACTACGTGTCTACGTTGTTTTATTTTTGCTCGCATTTTTTACTTTTGGATCAAAATCATGTTGTATGTGAAGGGGATTCACATATCAAAATTTTCAAGTGCATATCGACATCAAATGTATTTTAAACCGATTAAAATCATATATACTTGAAAACGGACTTGCGTATTATCCGTTTTTATTTGAGGGATAGATAAGAGTCTTGAGTTTACTTTATAAGGCGAGGTGCTTCACAAAATGCTCACGGGTAGGCCACTACTCATGCGGCAACGCCGTCGTCGGTGGCACCGGTAGTGGTCTCATGAAACAATCACGGGTTCTAGTTCACGAATTCTGTGTGGGATTTTTGTTTTTTATGGGTTGGACAGTTCAGAGTAGTGTTGCCTCCAAAATTATGTTTCAGTTAAGTAAATTAGTAAAGTGATATAACAATCCAAAATTAATAGAAATCATGGTAGTTTAGTGAAGCATTGGAGCGCGCCTCCCTCCTTAACTAGCATCACTAATTTTTCATATGTAGATTACACGGTCAAGTGTACACATTTAATGATTGTCATTATTGTAGTTCTTTTATGTAATTATATAGAATATCACACGTCTAAAATCCTATATTTTAATAGATAATTAAACCCTAAATAACTTCAAATGCTGGTTCATTTAAAATTGATTGACAAAAAATAGATGAAGTTCGATTTCAAACATATACCCTATTAATATTGTAGAAATGGCAAGCATATTAAAAAATGCATACATTGTAAGGTAATACAACTTAAAAATAGGGTGTAAAAGAGCCATATTGTTTCAAGCTCGCTCGCATTCTTATTCATATTTTACATACATGATATATGATATTATTAGGAGATTTTTCGGGGAACCTAGATATTCTAAGGGCTTGTTGTAGGTATGTGATGTAATGGTGGATTGAATTTAAAATTAAATAAATAAAAATACTTTAAAGAGATATTTTAGGAAACATGCTGTAGGTATGTGATGAAATGGTTTTATATTTTACAAATATTTTTTTTTCATCAAGCCCTTTAAGTTAATAATATAAATTTTAAACTACCCTAAAGTTAAACATTTAATATTAGATATTACTTGGCTAATCATTTGGTTTATAGTACAACCTAAGTTATCCAATTACCATTAAGCAGGTATGTATGAGTTAGTTTTATTCGACCCACTTTGACCAGACTTGCTTTCACCGCCATCTATTAACTCAATCAATTTGTGTCACACGTCAAAAAAGTTTCTGCATCCGTCATTGATTATGCTCTAAGCCTCTAACTATAAAACTCGTTTAATATCAAGTTAATTCGAATTTTAAAGACACGTAAGTTAATAAATAATAACTCATCACTTTATTTCCCAATAAACTTCGCTCCCGTACGCTACTAAAAACTCATATTTGCTAATGAGGTAGTGGTGGAGTGGTTAGAGAAAAGACTTGGTGCTCCTTATGACCCATGTTCAATTCTCACTCTCCTCGTTATTTTCTACGCCATCTGGGCAATGATGGTGACAAACGCACCGTGGAGCATTCGATCATGAGCCGTACCCCGGTTTTCACCCGACTGTTACTCCAGTGAGGAAACTCGTGTAAAGGCAGTTGGTTTCCGAGGGAACACTGTAACCAAGTCTGATACACCAGCGCGGATCTGAATAAGACAACGCAGTCTGGGTCAAACCTTAGCTAAGGCTGTCGATTAGACAGTGTAACATTAGATCGCTCATATAAAATTCACCGTTAAAAAAACTAAAAACACGTATTTAAATTTTGAAAACGGTTGGCGTTTTCATGTTCTTTCTTTTATTTCAAACCGAAAGGATTATTATGAAAAAAAGACACGTGTCCCAGTCCTCCATCACAGGCTATATATGTTGTTTGGCCAAACCTAAACAAAAAATAATATCACAAACCAACCTACAACCTTCCATTTAGGAATCAAAAACATAAAAAACACACACAAATTTCGAACCAAAGATGGGTACTGCGACCTTCATCGACATCATACTCGCTATCATCCTTCCTCCTCTCGGTGTTTTCTTTAAGTTCGGCTGCCATGTAAGTCTTTGTACAACTTAACCACAATAAAAAAAAAAAAAAAAACTTTTTTTTATTCAAACTAGGATTAAAAAAATAAAACTATTTATAAAAAGCCTAGTTTGTAAGACGTTCACTTTTTACCCGAGCTTTTTTATTTAGTCACTTTTTACCAAGTTTTTCAGAATCGGACCGGACGTCAAACCGGACCCCGGACGGTCTAATCGGTCCAACAAACCGGGCCAAAAATGCTTTAAAACCCAAAAATAATAATTAAAAAAAACCGGTCAGACCGGCCGGTTCAGCGGTCCAAGGCCAGTTCACTTGCAAAGCGGTCCAAACATTGGTCGGTCTGGTTTCCAAAACATTAGTTTTTAACGAAACTTACGCAAGATTAGTCTTAGCATGAATTAATCAGTGAATATTAATATATGCACGTAAGAATTGAGTTGTGATTATTTATTTGTAGGTGGAGTTTTGGATATGTGTGGTGCTGACTCTATTAGGATGGATTCCTGGGATCCTTTACGCTATTTACGTCATCACGAAGTGATCGGTACCCGATCAGATCGAAGTTTGTGAATCAGTTAATGTTTATGTGTTGTTTTTCGGATTTTATTTGGTTTTTGGTTTTGATTAAGTTGTAAGTCGTTTGATATGAACAGAATTGTGGTGTATGTGTTTTGTGATTAAACGTTTGAAGTAAAATTGAGTGGATTAATTAATATGTTGGATGTTATTATGTTTGGTGAAGGGTATAGAGGTGACGGTTACGTTGAAGATGGTGATGTTGTGTTTGTGTCTAGAAAAAGCGGTTGCGTAGATGTAGATGGTTAGGGAATAATTTAGTCGGTTACCCACGATATATCCGAATTTAAATATGTCATAGTTGGGGGTTGGGGCGATAGCTTATAGCCTCTGTACAGGGTAGTCTTCCTGAGGCTCATAGCGCCTAATTCGCTAAAACAATTGTTTCTAACACCAACATTTTTATACGATTTTTGTGTGTATGATGATAGGGGTGTGTAGTGGTTCAGAACTAATCTGAACTGGAAATGTTAAATGATAAATATAATAATCAGTTCTTATAAAATTCTAATGGTTTGGAACCGGGTTAAACGGTTCCTGTCGGAACAAATTGTCAATTAAATCCTAAAATTATCAATTAAATAACAGACAACTTTAGTAAACTTAAGTTGTGGCGTTGTAGTTATAAGGACCTGTCATTTCTTTAAGAAGTGCACGACACCAACATAGATGCAATTTTTAATAAATTTGACACTACGAATAATATGTAACACGCACTACTAATGTCAAATTATGAGCCAACCCGTGCACATCATAAATGATTTTGTGAGCGTTAATTATCGGTTTAAACTACTTTCTTTCTCTTTATCGTACTCTATATGTTTATAGATCATATAATTGGAATGAAAGTAATAACTAAATAAGTTTGTTAAATATTATAGTTAACATGACTTGAAAATATTATTTTTTATAAAGACTAAAAGGCGAAACTGAGAATGTAGATAGTTAGTTTATAGACTATTTGGAAAAGCTCACAAAATTAATAAGATTTTTAAATATAATATTTAAATTTAACCTAACTCGGTTCTAGCGGTTCTTTAAATGGACCCGCAGTTCTTTACCGAAGCGAACCGGGAACCGTTTTCACTAAAATTTAAGAACCGAAACCTAAATACAAGAATACTATTCGAATCTAGCGATTCTGTTTCGGTTCCCCGGTTTTGGCGGTTCGAACCGTAAAGTGCTCAGCCCTATGTATGCATAATTATATCACAAACTTCAATGCTAACAATACGAAAGCCCCAAGTTTCCCATATATATGTGATTTTTTAGAACTTGGCGGCCTAAAAGAATTGGGGACTCAAATCCCTAGGTTTATTTCATTCCCCTCTTAGCCGACATTGCCCCTGTATAACGTACATGAGGAAATTCAAATTTACTCTAAAACTTGTCTAACCTAATCTAAAAACAAACCTCCCTAGGTTCAGTGACTTCTTATATTTAGGCAATTGAAAAACGAGTGTAAGTACAAGAAGAGGTACCTATGATTGTCACTCGTGGTTGCTTCAGGGTATAATACTTTACTAACACTCGTGACCTCGAACAAACCTACAAGAAGAGAACAGTGGTCATACGAAGGGAGGCGAATGCTGGGATGCTAGTAATAGCTCCAACGTACAAACACAAATGTGTTGTTGGCCTGCTTAGTGTAACATGACATGTTTCATGAAGAAGGGGTAGCCATCTTTATATAGGACATGCATGGAACAAACATCACTAATCCTTAACACAATATGGGCCTAGGCCCAGGTTAAGGGGTGCATCTACTTCCAGCCCATGTATTACTATTTTTAGGAACGTGATAATAAATGATTGTAGGGGGTAGGAGAGTGTATCACATTTTATGGAGCCACATGGCGTGACAAGAGTGGCCTCACGTCTGTCCTTTCTAACAGGCAGAATGGTTTTGACCATTAGAGGCGTTGACATGATGTCTGACGGTGTTCAGGGTGATGTGTGTGTATACAGTACTGTCAGGCGGGATTTTTACAACCATGAGTTAACCCATACTCCTTGATAACTTGATCTCTTTATATAGTCCTGTTAGTTAGCCTTTAGGCTTTACTAGTGGGAATGCCCGCACGTTACTGCGGGTTCTTATGTTTTTTTTGCACATTGTGCGGAAGGTATTCGTAATTTATTTTTAAAACTAATTTGATACAACTTACATATCAATTCATGAAAAGCAATTTAGTATAAACCAAAGAACTGACAAAAAAAACCACCATAACATAAGAAATGGTAAGCAACATACGGCTACATAAATCATTACAAAACTGCATAAATCATGTTTTTCCCATTAATTATTAATATGGTATTAATAATTTAGTATGAGTCCTTGGTCGAAATGAGAAAGCAACTCCAGTTTACCTCTTCGTCTAAGTGAGCCTAAAATTGTTCAATTTAGTTTGGTGTTTCACCTTCTTTTGAGGACCCGTTATTATCTACTTTTTCTGCCTCCAAAAAAATGTGACAATTACATGGGGCCATTGGTTTATCCTATAAATGATATCACATATGGTGAATCATATAAAGAGTTCGTACCTGTGAAGGAAGTATATTCCTTACTTGTATAATATTAGAAAGCTAAATTAGTATAACCCACGAATGATTTGACGTAGTCTAAAAATTATATTATAAAACTTAAGTCGCTAACGAACAAGGCATACCAACACACAATTACGTTTGGATTTTGTTGTCACTCTTATGGCCAACCATTTTGTAAACTGTGTAACAGTCACATAGATATTTATGGTTCAACTTTTTTCAGGAAAATACGAAACAAGGTACGAATCCATTATAAAAAAAACAGATGTTATAGCCCTATCCGTTATCCAAACAAAAGTTAGAATCAAAAATCAACCAAGAGCAAAAAAAAAAAAAACATATACAAATTGTAAAAGTTGCATAACACCGACATTTTTTTTTAAAATTCAATGCAAAGTATGTCAACCTACATGTGTTTTGTCATGACTGTTATTTTATACAATATGAAATGAAAAATA
This sequence comes from Ambrosia artemisiifolia, assembly GCA_032199755.1. Lineage (NCBI taxonomy): Eukaryota > Viridiplantae > Streptophyta > Magnoliopsida > Asterales > Asteraceae > Ambrosia > Ambrosia artemisiifolia. The sequence goes on from CM063516.1 coordinate 37,856,623, forward strand.
TGTTCTGATAAATTTGTTCACTAAAGATCACATATGCTTTCAAAGTTTAAGTTGCTTTTTGTTTAACCTTTCGAAAATATCAATACCTGAAGTTTTTATTATTCCTACGAAATGCAATTGTGAGTATCAAATATCTTCAGATAAAACTATATTGTAACTAACAGACTATTGACATTCTTTCGTGGCATAAACTCAACTAAGAAAAAAAAAAGATATTTATAAAAACAATGAGCACTATCATATAAATTGGTGTAAATTTTGAAAACCAAATTTAAAAGCCAACCAAGATTGTGTTAGCTAATGATATAATCAAGCCATAGAATTTAAACTGACAAAAAAAACGAACCGAAAAGCATGAATACTTAAATTTATCGTCCGCTAATTCAAATCTGAATGAAAACAACAGTGTCTTTGATACCGGGCAACATCTATGGTTTTTGACGAACTGTTCAAACATTTGTGTCGGATCTGTGTTCTTTTCTATCATTGTTGCTCAATCCAAACCAACAATGTCGGCAACTGAACCATTTTCATAAGCAAAACTAACTATAAAACAACAAAAACCTATCCACCATTGAGAAAAAGAAGAGACAACAAACCTTTAGAAAAAAGGAAATATATCTGCACATTGCCTTCCGGGTAAGAATCTGAGTAGCTTTCAGCTCGGCCTACTCATTTCGGCTCCTAACTTGACAGCACCAACAATCATTAATAATGCTAAGATACAATACAAAGGTTTTTTGTTAGCATTAATAGCCTACACATATGTATACAAAATCATAACTTTTTACCTCATTATCAAAAAATGTTTGTTTCTTCTAGCAATATCCATCACCAGAGGCCAGTATTCATGTGCCCGAGAATTAGTTTCCTCAAAACACCATAGAAACTATACTTGCCCTCCTTCAAGATTCATCCTGACGGCTTTCCATATCTCAATGAGATAATACCCAATAGTTTAGATTCTACCTAAATCTCCACCATTTTATTGTTTCATTGGGCAAACCAATCGGCTATCCAATCTTGACTTTGCAACTAACAGATGTCAGTTTATTGTCATTTATGGTCTTCATATCAACCTGTTAAACAATTGAATATGAATCTCACTAATCTTACGTTTGGAACATAATAACTTATATCAAGACATTGCAAAATGTAAAACATTTTATATTTAATTCAAATAGAAGATATACCTGTGGTGTATGCATTTTTTCATGACTCAAAATCTTGACAACGATTATAATCACTCAGAATTGTAGAAACTATGGTACCTGACCCGCGAGCCGATCGACCTCGAAACTGATATCGACAAGTCAGGATGGCCTAAAACTTTTGTCCAAATATTTTTTGTGTTATATATGTCCCAAAATGAGTACATAAAATACATTAGTTCAATATTATATATCCTCCAGCTTGTATATATCAATCCATTCTTCAAAGAGAATCATGAATAGAACAACACAAAGATCATAACTAAGAAATATTCATAATGAAAGCACCAAGGGATAATAGAAGAGAGAAAAAAAACATAAATAACAATAATAAATGAATTTACCATTAAAACTGATGATCCCATTTGGGAGGAAAAACATAAGGATTATCAAACTAAGGATCCATTAAAACATAAGTGAAAATGATCTGCACCCCTGTACTTGTATATGAGTGAAAAGAATGAACGAAATCTGTCAAAAGAATTCCCAGTGATCAGTATTCATTAATAACTTTCTATGGATGAAAAGGTAATATTCCCAGGTCGTCTATTTCAATATAACCTTTACATATAAATTACAGTAGTACAAAAAATAAAAATAAAAGTAGCTACAAGTCTAGAACTGTACAACCACCTAATTATGAAATTAGCAAAATCATCCACAAATGCAAGTAATTTTCATGAATAGACGATTTATAAGAAGTTTGAAATTTAGTTGAGGGCTCTTGATTTCAATTCTTCATTGAAGATAAGAAATCGAAAAGGTTGTTAACCTAATATAATTAAGGCCATCACTATGATTAAAAAGTAAAACCATAGAACAACGGTTTCAAAGTTGTATGAGTTGTTTCACTGGTTTGTACAATTACTTTAAAAGGCTGTATTGGGAAATCCAAGAGTATGAGTTTTATTGAAATTTAGTGGATTTTATGAAGGAGGTTACATGTGAAGAGAGATATAAAGTGTGTATTACTAACATATACAATGTGCATTACATCTTGTACACAAGGGGCATAAAAGGAAGAAAAGTGGTAAAGTTTAGAGAATTACAATTGTGACTTTTAAGTTGCCATCTTAACTTTGACATTTTGGACCTTTTTACCCATGGCTCCTCCTTTATAATGTATTATAGATTATAGATTATATATTATAGATTATAGATTTGCCTTAGATACCTTGTATAATAGGTTTAGGAATATAAAATTAGACACGCAAATGCAAAAGAGGGTTCAAGTGTTCACACAAATGAGCACTTAACCGGATTGGTTGATAACTTGACACTCTCCATTCTCCATATAAGTTTTAGCCTTTAAGCTTTATGTGACACTTGTAAAATGGGCTTAAAATATGAAATTGGACACTCAAATCTAAAAGAGGGCTCTAGTGTTCATACAATTGACAAGCACTTTACCCATATTATATTCTGCTAACTTGATACTCTCATAGTACTTTTAGGTGTCTTATAAACTTGTAAAATGGGTTTTAGAATATATAACTAGACACTCGAATCTAAAAGATGGGTCTCGCACGCAAATAACACTTAAATCACTTCATCTCCTCCATCGTTGCGACGAATCAACATATATAATCAAACAATTAAAAAAACTCAACTAGACCGATTATTTACGCAGTTTTTGATCCGACCCTCAGTCTTGAAAACATAGTTTCTATGTATCCACTTGTTTTTATTTATTTATTTCACACACACATATATAGATGAAATAAGTGAATAAAAACAAATAATATATTTGTAGTGGTGGTATCTAGATGTGATGTAGGATATGTTTGGCAAAACTAGTTGGTGGTTGGAAGCTGGTAGCTGTAGCTTTTTAAATATATTTTGGTGTTTGGCAGCGTAGCTGAAGCTTTTGATAAAATGAATAAAATGACCAAAATAGGCATAATTAAAATATTGTAAGGAAGGTTTTTATTTTTATTTTATGGTAGAATGAGTATTTGTGCCATTTACGTATTAAAAGTTTTTAGATACTAGAAGTTTTTTCTTAAACGCTAGTACTAGTAGTGTTTCAATATGGAGCTTTTTCTCATAACCTAAAAGCTTGAAGCCCTTCAACCAAACAAAACTTTTTATATGAGTTTTTTCTTAAAAGCTTGAAGCTAAAAGCTCCTTGTCAAACATAGCCGTAGTGTGTTTCTCCAATAAGGTTGTTGGTTCAAAAATATAGTTGTTCAAGATTGGTTATATTAAAAAAAACATTATAATGTATTTAAAGTTATATGTTCACGGTTCACACACTTTGTGTTTGTCTTGAAATAAAGGCTGAAAATAATTTTAATAATAACTTGGGTTTATTGTTTACCAAACGAGGAAAGCCCAATATATGATCATGTAGCCCATCAAATTATATTTCATGTAGAATTAGATTCAGTTCAGTTTAATTTGTAATTTCTGATACCAAACCAATTGATTTGAACACAAGCCCAGTAAAAAGCTTTAGAAAGGAGCCCATATCAAGAGATTTTTCTTTTGGGACGTAGTTTGAATAATAAAATTTAGAAACTAGCTTTAAAGGTAGGATTTAGGATTTTGCAAGAAACCCTATTTTCTAGATTAAGGACTAAGGTGTTAGATTCAATCGAGTAATTCAGTCCAGAAGCGCTCAAAGATCTTTCCTTGTAGATGTACATCCGCTAATCCAATTGGTGACGGATATTTGCTTCTTACTTCCATATTCAAATATCTTACGAATGTTTATACCTTTTTCTTATCTAAAATTGTCAGGCAACTATATACAAGCACCGATTTTGAACTAAGCAACCTAACAACATTTAGAACATGACTACGAGTAACAATATAAACCTACACTAGAATCAAAATTAAGAGTCCATAACCAAAAGGACTCACGACCCCTCTCTCCTCCACACCTCCCACAATTAAAAACCTTCAACGGATTCACACCTTCTCTCCTCCTCACTCACAATCAAGCCTTCTCTCCTACAACTCTACAAGGACCGTCAAAGTGCATGGAATTTGGCTGTCTCTCTCATCCCCGCCATTCCTCAACGTCCCTTTCACACTTTCGTTCTCTTCTACCTCAACTTAAGAACGTACATGGACACCGTGGTGTGAATGGTATAAGGACAAAAGCAATAGCCAGAAAATTTTAAATTCCAAACTTATTGCATATGAAACTAGTTAATTCTTTTTAATTGGTTTTATTGTATTGACCCTACACTCTTTTAAGTGTTTTGAAAGCAGGGGCCATATTTGTTTGGAAGACTATAAAAATCCTACTTCTTGTGATTTTGAAGTCTTCATTTACCCCTTTCCCTGCTTTCTATTAAATGCTTCATTCATAAGGATTTTATTCAACGGTAAAAGCGGCCCATTATAATATCGTGCTCTATAGTACCGAGTATGCTCCCTTTTTTTTTATTTATGCATTAACTTATTAAATGAACAACATCACATATTTATTTGGTATACAAAAATAGTAAAAAATAACTCAAAAAAGTTGGTTGATCAAACGATCAATAACACGTGGTTGACTACATTTGGTGGATAAGTTCTCTAAACAATGTGTAATATGTCTAAAACTCATAGTCTAGTGATTTTATATACTTGGTAATTGGCATAATCGTCATTCTTGTTTTCAATGTTTTTTTATACTTATTGTTACACGTTCGTTCAGGCTGCAATTCAACGTTTTATTAATAAACATTCACATTCGATCTCCTTCCATGCTTATATGAAAATCTTTCAAAACAACGTTTGACATAAATAGTTCAAGCAAGGTTCTGGCAATTTTTTAACTATGCATCTTACTCTATAGTCTATATTGAGAGGATTTTCGAGTTTAAAAGGATATATCTCTACTTAAATTTTTTCCTACAGTATTAATTTTATTGTTTTCTTTTTATTTATAAACCCGTACCATTTTCATATAATATAAAAGGAATTCATTAACTTATAAACTTATAGAGGATTGTTTAATAGAGAACTCATTTTAGGGAGAAAATTCGAGAACTCTAACTAAATACAAAAAAAAATCATAACTCAAAATTTAAGTAAAAAAATAGAAAACTAGTTCGGAGCTTCTCTTTCCCACGTCATACCCGTTCAGAAAAAAAATAAAAATAAAAATAAAAAAACACACCTAAAAAATGCTACTGCACATGTGTAGTATAACCCAAAAGCCTAAACCCCCCACCCCCAACTTACCCCCACCCAAAAACCTAATTCCACCCCACCCACCCCCACCCTCACCAAAATACCTAAATCGCTTACCCAAAAACCTAAACCACTCATCCACCCCCACCCAAAAACCTAAACGCACCCCACCCACCGCCTACCAAAAACCTAAGCTCCACCCGACACAACAAAAAACCTAACAGCCACCAAAAAACCTAACCCCTACCCAAAAACCTAAACCCACCCCCACCCCACCCCACCCCAAAAACCTAAACATTACAAGCTAAACTTAAAAAAACTAACCCTAAAAGCTAAACTAAACCCTAAAGCTAACTGGATATTTACTACACATGTGCATTAGAAGTCGCCTATTTTTTTCTGAACGGGGATGGCGTGGGAAAGAGAAGCTCCGAACCAGATTTTTGGTTTTTGACTTAAATTTTGAGTTATGATTGTTTTTTTTTTAAATTTAAGTAGGAGTTCTCGAGTTCTCTCCCTAACTATGAGTTCTCAATTGAACTTTCTCCTAAACTTATAATTATAATAAATGTTTACCATTTTAAGTTCTCTCTAGAGCTCCGATTATAGTAGCATGGTCAGGACAGTCGATGTAACAAAAAAGTAAAATTGTAAACTCGTGGTGTATAAAAACAAATAATATTAATCGATATAAGCTATCAAATGCTATACAATATATAACCCCAAACAAATAATTGTAACTAGCTATTGGTAAAGTTAAAAGGTGTTATAAGATCGTCATAAACTATAAAAGGGGGCGAGTGTAACCCGTGAAGGCCACGGGTATCCTACTACCATCAGGGCAACACTGCCACCAGTGGCACGGATAGTGAGTTTCGAGCACCTTTCACGGGTTGTAGTCAACGGTATCTATCACTGGAATGTGGGATTTTGAGTTTTTTTATTTAAGGTGAAGCTTGGTTTACAGGGATTTTGAGGGTAAGAAAATGTTTTTTTTTTGGGTGGGGTGGGGGGGGGGGGGGGGTTGTATTTTAGGATTTAGAGGTGGTGGTGGTGGAAGAAGATTGGAAGATGAAGTTTTTTTATTTCATTTTTAATTACATTTGGGGTTTTAATTCTTTATTAATTTAAATTTGGGTTTTTTAAAAGAAAATAGAAGATGGAATAAGATTCGGTTTTAATTTGTGTTGTTTTAATTTTAAAGCTTTCATGTATAATTAAAATGTTTATTTTATTTAAAATAATAATTAAAAAAACATTTCAATGTAGCGGTTCATCATAATGTTGTCTTTAAAACTATATTTTGGTGAAATGATATAATAACACAGGATTTACGAAAACTTCACAACCAGTAAAGTTAAGTCAAGCAGCCCTCCACCCTAAATAAATTTATATATAAACGTCATGCACGTTATATAACTATGGAAAAAGTGGGAGTTTTTGGCTTTATGCACGTAGAAATGAAGATACACCTTTGGATTTTTATTGAATATCCAGAGTGTGACGTGAAACTAACAGCAATAAATGCGATCCATCCCATCCGAACTATAAATGCACTTCTAATAATTCATCAATATTATTTTCATGACATTACTACATATTATTTAATGTCTCAAAATTATTTTCATGCACACAGATGTCACTTTTATTTTACATATGTTGTATCATATTACCAAGAAGAGGACAAATTTTATTTTTTTTAACGGCCAACGAATCAATTTCCGAGCACTCTTGAGCACCCTTTTGGCGAATCAGGTACTCGAGAGTACCCGAGCCACCAATTGCCACCAATTGCCACTAATTACCGGGAAAACCCGACCACTCACCCGCCCGAAGGCACGACAGTGAAATAATCGGTAAAACCGGTCGGGATCAGGACTCGAACCCAAGCCAATGGCTGGGTCATCCCTCATTTCCCCTCCACCAATGTCCTCCAAATATAGTTAGTGGGAATTGAACCCAAGCCTCACATAAGAAACTTTAGGCCATCAACCAACTGGACTACAAGTGTATATCTAAACTTGTATTTTTAGATATACAAATAAGAGTAGGCCTCTAAACAAACATAAGGTTTTTCTTTTTCTTTAACGACAATTTTTTTTCCTAACAGCTCTTAATTTCAGTTTTACCTTGCACTTGCAAGAATTTAAACCAAAAACCTCATATTTGTGAAAAGGAACATCATACCACTAGATCAATAGATTATGGAAACAAACATAAAATTTAGCGAATCTTTTGGTTGAAATTTTGTTTATTTAATTTCCGAACGACTACGAAGACATGCCTTGTTCATTGTTTTATTTTTGTGAACGTTTAGCTTATGTTTCTTTATATATACTCCCTCCGTCTCACTTTAAATGTTCTCATTTCTTTTTTTGTTTGTCCCAAATTAAATGTCCCTTTCCAAAAATGGAAATGTAATTTCCAGTTTTGCCCATAAAAGACAAAACACAATCACCACTTTTGAGGATATTATTGTCATTTTACCACATACAAACAAAAAATTTCTTAAAATGTGTGTTTTTGAAAGTGGGACATTTAAAGTGGGACGGAGGGAGTATCAGGTTTGTTTATCTTTGCAATAAACAATATCTCTATTCATTTACATATTAATTTAAATAAATAAAATTATTACTAATACTAAGTTAGACCCGTTAGTTTAGTACTTTAGTGCATCCCCATTCGAACTTTAGAAGCAATTTGATTTTCGTAGTCTATCCCCCATTCTTTAAGAAGTTCAGCTTTTGAATTTTACTTCTAGTCGTATTAGGGTTCAGGGCACTCCCAGAACCACTCAATACAAACACTATTTTCTCATTCAAGAGTATTTAATAATTTGGATAATGTTGTTTATCAATTTTTGTTTATATCAATTTAAAATAATAACAAATGAATAAAAAGAAATGAACATATTCATTTTTTTAATAAACGAATAAAATAATTATTTGTTGATTGTGTAGGAACCGTTCGCATATAAAATAAATAAACAATTTTATTACTCAATTACAATACAAAAAAAGCAGTATATTACAAAAAAGACGAAGAACAAAAAAGATGCAAACAAAGTTGGAGGGTTAGGGGTAAGCAAAGTGTTTACAAGTGTGTCTCAGTACTTAAACGGCTACTGGATCAGAAATATTGTAAGTACGCTATCAAAACACTACATTCGCAAACCCACTAGTGTGGGGTACTACCAAACTTTTATAACTAAAATAAAGTAAAACATAATGTAATACAAGACAGAAATGTAAAAGTTTGGCCGAGGATCGTGTTGGACACTGGGTTCTTAAAACAAATTTCGAGTCTCCTGAAGAGAACAAATTTGTTTCCTAGGGTATAACAGTCGGAACAATGTGTAGTTCCGGATAAGACCTTTAAACCTCAAGGTAGCAGATGAAGAACAAAAAAGATGCAAACAAAGTTGGAGGGTTTTGGATAAATAAAGTGTTTGCAAGTGTGTCTCAGTACTTAAACGGTTTCTGGATCAGAAATGTTGTAAGTACGCTATCAAAACACCACATTCGCAAACCCACTAGTGTTGGGTACTACCAAACAATAGAGAAAGAGAGTTCACATATATAAACCACTCCGGTTTTCTTTCCCCTAGTTTTCTTTCCCCTACTACGTGGGACAAATTCTCACATTCCACCTTTTCTATTTTCCATTTCCAACTTTCACTTTATTCAAGACCCAATATTCAAACATTGATATCTCAATTATCTTAGCTTCGATTTGGACGTGGTTTGCTTCGTTGTAAAGCCCTTACAATATAGAACATAAACCCACAAAATAATACTCAATTTAACCAAAGTATAATATAAATACACTTGTCCAAATATTGAGAAAGCACATACATACAGTTTTTCCAACAAATTGTTTATGTTCACTCATTTATTTGGTTAAATTTAAATAAATTAATATGAAAACCCCTGCTCAAGTTCGTGTGATTCCTTTAAATGCCTAAATAACTTTTTTTTGAACGATCAACAAAATATTTATTCAATCCAAACCGCTAGCGGGTCATCAATGTACAAGTATACACCAAAATGAAACACAGGCAATAGAAAAACAAACAACTACAACTACCATACCGACCCACCTTATACATATGAAATCCCTTGCAAATATCCCAATCCAGAGACAATTGTTCGACCGGTTTTTGACCCAAAGTAAACTCCTACTTTTTATTTTGCCTATTAATTGACTGATAGAACGCTGTTGTTGTTTAAAGACGGCTTCATTCCGCGTTCTCCAAATGCACCATAGAACCGTTAGACAAATCGCATGCATAGCTTTCTTCTTTTTAGTAGATCCAGTTTCGAAAACGGCAATATCCAACACATCCCTGATGCTGAAAGCAAAGAATGGTGACCACACCATTGAGTCACAAGATTCCAAGCCGTTTGTGCCAGCCCATAGCCAATACATACATGATCGATCGATTCCTGGCATTCACCACAAAACGGACACATTGTTGAACCAAAATGCACGTTTCTTCTAGCTAAAGCAGTTAGCGTCGACAGCCTCCCTAAATTCTCTCTCAAGGCAAGAATTTCCAACTTTTTTGGAACCCACGGGTTTCTTTTACAAATGTAATCCGGAGTTTTAAAACCAAAAACTTATAATTTATAATTCAATCCGATTATCAGAACAAGTTATGAAATTTATTAAATTGTATGTTACTTTTATACATGTTTATAAGACCAAAATAGATAGGAGAAATTATTAAACTTTTATGACATCTCTTAAATGCGTTTTAATGTTTTATTATAAAAATATAGTATCAACAACATATTCATACTTTTACAATTTTCCCATTGTATAATTATTGGCCACCCTATGGTCCTTGTGTTTTCTTTCTGAGTCTCCTTTAATACGGCTAAATAATGGAAAGCAATGCATGTGAAAGTATAGCAAAAAAACGAGTACAAGTACAATAAAAGCATTAAAATCGAAATTAAACACCATTTTGGAGTATAGGTTTTTACATTTTTTTTTCTTCTAAAAAGCATTTCCTTCCCGAGTAGTCATTAGTCAATAACACATACCATTATGAGATAATTAACGGATTTAAATAGTAACTACAACATCATTAAACTATTGCAAAACTAAAAGAAACCCTAAAAACCGATATGTTTCTTACAACACACTTGTAATTGTTTTGAAATTTCAAACAATTGCTTTTTTTCACACCCACAACCATTTGAGATCTCAAACAATTGCTTAGGTCGGAAAACCAAACAAAAGAATCCAACTAGAGAAGGTTTTCTAGAAGAGAGGTGGATCTTGTAGTGAAGAATTCACCAAATCAAGAATGTTATTCCAATAATTCTTGTTGTTGTCCTCGTAGCAATGGTTGTTGGCTCCGGTAGATTCTTGACCAACGTTTGACTCACCGTCGACTTCAAGATTTAGATTATTGCTTGTGCTTGAGCTGCTCAACAGAAGATCTGTAAAACTCTCTAGGAAAATGCGACCTTCCATCTGTTGGTTTCCATTGTTGTTGTTGTTGTTGTCGTTGGTGTGCTCATCTATACAAGGTGACATGCTAATCCCATTGAACCCTGGAATGGAATTTGCCATCTGATCATGATCTTCGTCTTTGCATTCCCATTCTTCGTCACATTCTTCACCAGTGTTTGATCCCGATGAGTTCCCTCTAACAAACTCATAAAAGTTAGATGAGCTTTCTTTTACGCCGGTGGTGGAAATTGTGGAGGTTGGTGATTCCAAATCCCCATTTTCATTCCCACCATTAACGTCATTAGCGTGTTTGTTACCACAAACCCTATTCCATGCCTTCAATATGTCAAGGCATGACCCAGTAGGCACCTCAGATATAGGTGCCGGGGACGAGGATCCAATCTGTCCCACTATCTTTTCATTTGGGCTCGAGTATCGAAGCCTAGATTGTTTGACCAATCTGGCTTCAGCCTCGAGCCTGGCACTCTCCCACTGTGCCATGTGACTTAAGTTAGCCACAGTCTTCGACTGACCATCACTACACAAAAGGGGATCGTTTTTTGGCTTGTGGCTAACTGGATCAATCCCCATTTTTGTCAACCTCTTCTTTAGATGAGTGTTCCAGTAGTTCTTTATCTCGTTATCTGTTCGCTTTGGAAGGTGAGTTGCTATTGCTGACCACCTAAGCACAAACATAATAAAGTTAGATTTGTTTTATTAGATTATTAATCAATCGCCAGAAACTATCACCAAAATAATTCAAAAGACCTGAAAAATTTGCATTTGAGAATATTTTTTTCTCAAAACCAAACCTATTTATACAGACAAGTCACAATTAAAGGATAATGACATGGATAAAAACTATTGATATTAATAAAACGTCAATGACACTTATAATATTCAAACCAAAGATTGAATACTAACAACTATTAAACAAACTCAAACATACATGACAAATTAAATAATAATAACTTTAACATAAATACTACCTATTTCCCAAGAGAGCATGAAGTTGAATGATAGTTTGCTCTTCTTGAACAGTGAATTTGCCTCTCTTGATATCGGGTCGAAGATAATTCGTCCATCGCAACCTACAACTCTTCCCACATCTTTGCAAGCCTGTTTCATTTTTTCACATCAACATTTTGTACGACTATAAACAACAAAAACAATCAAGTAAAAGAAGTACGACAAACCGGCTTTCGTAGGCAAAGCACGCCAACTTCCATGTCCATGTTCTTCGATATAAGCTAAAAGCTTCTGATCTTCTTCGGGTGTCCACGGGCCTTTCTTCAACCCAACCTTATCGCAACATGGAGATCGACCCATTTGTTAATGTCGTTCGCAGAATTGTAGAAAAGACAAGTAAACCACAACGATCCGCTAGATGTTTTGATTTGGTTTTGAATTTTATAAAGGGGAAAACTAAACCATTGTGACGGTGAGCTCCCGTTATATACTTGCAACTACACTGTCTACACCCCTCTACATGTTCTTAAAGGCTACCATAATAAATACTACATGATTATATGCTCAGGGATATAAATTATTTCATTATTTTGAAATTTTTCACTAGTGGTTATAATAAAAAGACTTAGGGTATGTTTGGCCAAACTAGCTGGTGGCTGGAAGTTGGTAGCTGTAGCTTTTTAAATATATTTTGGTGTTTGACAGAGTAGCTGAAACTTTTAATAAAATGTATAAAATGACCAAAATATGCATAATTAAAAGCTTGTAACGAACAAGGCCATTTGTTAAGGAAATTACGTGTTCATGAACACTTGCCGAACGAGATTTTATGTTCGTGTTTGTTTGTTAAGAAAACACTTGTGTTCGTGTTCGTTTATTAATTTTGTTCATGAACACACATGAAGAGTAACGAACATTAATAAACACAAACAAGTGTTCATGAACACAAACACAAATGAACACAACGAAGTGTTCATGAACGGAAACAAGCACAAATGGACATATATTAACTTTCAAATGAGATATAATTCACATACAGTAAGACATTAGCTAGATCTACCCAAAATATAACTTAATTATCCAAACATACTTAATAGTTAACATAATATTGGTAAGGGAATATTTTATAGAATGGTAATCAAGTTTTACTAGTGTTCCAATTAGATCACTCATAAAAAAATTTGTTCTAATTAAGTCATTAAAGTTTATTTTATGTTTTAATCCTATATAGTTTACCTGAATAGCAGGTATAATATCTATGATCGTAACATTAAAGTAAACTCCAGTGATCTGATTAGAACATCAAAGTAAAGTTGACTTATCTAATTGGGATAAAAAATGTTTTATAAAAATTGTGAATATTTAAAACAAGTGCCAAAATTTTAAAAATGTTTGTATTTATTTTTTTTATTTGTTTTAATTATAGAGATTGCGAAAAAATAATATTTTTTTGCCATTTCAAAAAAAGTTCGCATTTTTTATTTTTTTCGTTAGTTTTTTACTTTTTTTTTACAATTGTACATGATTTTTTTATAATTATTTTAATTTTTTCTTCATAATTTTTTTTTGTAATTTCCATATTTTTTTCGTAATTTTATTTTTCCTAAATTTTTTGCAATTTTAAAAATATATTTTTCAATTTTTTAATCAATGTTGTTATTGATAATCCAAGTCAACATTTAAAAAAAAAACCAAATAAAAGTCATATGGATTGATGACCTTCTAAATGGGTAAATTGTCTATGATTAGAACATTAAAATAACTTTAATTACCTAATTGAAACATTTTTTTTTATGAGTGACTTTATTGGAACACTCCTGAAACTATGTTACTATTTAACAAAGTTACCCATATTGGTAAACATAATAAAGTAGTGTCTCAAATAACTAAATTCGCATCAGAGGTGCATGACGGAGGGCATCGACGCTAGAAGGTGAAGACATATAATGAGCGTGAATATAGGTTTATTGATCTCATATAGTCATTTATTAACCTCGTATATATTATTTATTTATTCATTTGAGTAAAATAAATAAAAATAAAAGAAAATAAATAATTATAAAAATTAAAAACCCTATTAAACTATAGAACATAAATGAACACGTTACCGAACATTCACGAACATAAACGAATGAACGCGGCCTCTGTTCATATTCGTTCATTAAACTAAACGAACAAAATTTTTTGTTCGTGTCCGTTCATTTATTAAACGAATGAACACAAAAGAATTTTCTGCCGAACGGTTCATGAACTGTTTGCTGAAAGTTAAGTTTGTTTCCAGCTCTGTCAAAGAGTGAAACTAAGTCCAAAAACTACAAATCATAGGTCACTTTCGAAATAAACATCTTTTTTTTTATATTTGAGTGGTATTAATTATGGCAAATCCTTAAACTCGCTTGTTCTTTGTCACATATAAATGTCATGAGAATTGTTGTTATCAATAGGTGACCCTTTTAAAATTTAAGTGCTTGATTAGTACGTGTTGTTAGGTTCGTTTCATAATATAACTATGACTCTTAGGGTTGTTCAAATCATTTTGCGTTCGCCGATCGTTTGTCGCTCGCTCGGAAAATGCTCGCTCGATCTTTCGCTCGGTTGTAAATGAGCCGATCGGCTCGGTTCTGTTTATAAACGAGCCAAGCACGAGCAAAGATCCGCTCGGTTCGGTGGTGCAATGGATTGGAGCCAATTTAATAGACATAATACCCTAATTTTTATTAGATAAATATAGACCTCCGGTGGTGCAATGGATTGGAGCCGATGTAAGAATATCAAACTAAAGGTTATAGGTAGCCATCGGGGTTGGTGGTTAATGAAAGAAGCAAAACTTTTAGGACCACCTAATTGAAGAGGCCACGAGTTCAAATCTCATAAAAAAATTCAAAAAAAAAATTCGTTCAAAAAAATTCTATGTGTTGAAATAAAAAAAAAAACTAAATTCCCAAACTTGTTTAAATTGATTCTCCGATTTAGATTTTAATTATGCTCACTCTGAAACCCAAAACCATAAGTTCTGTTTAAGAAACCATTAACCTTTTTTCGTCATTTTAATAGTATAAAATAATGTTTTATAAAGTTAAGAATATAGCATGACGACGTGCTTATTTATATCTACGTCTGTTTTATTTCTTTTTGTTCTTTACCGTGATGAATCGAAACGATAATGTTTGAACATCAGGACTGGTACCAATATACATTATTGTTTTCTCGACGTTCCCACCGATTTCATGACGAATGAAATTGATTCCAACCAACTAACATCAGTACCGACATCGGTATTTTTTGAACAAGTACCAGTATGTATTTACGGTTTTCGATCAATGTTAAATGAGTATCAATGTCCTCTTAAGCATATCTCTTTTAGTTGTTATACCGAGTACCGGTATCGTATCAATACTGTAATAAATGGAACCGATAACGATTGAATACTAGCCGTTGAACCGCAACGTGTGGGGAACCTCACTATGCCACGTGTGTGTGTAGTGTTAACCTAAGGCTATATGGTGTGGGCGTGGGGCGTGGGAGGGGGTGTGAAGCCTCTCCACGCCACCAACACCCCCCCCATGTAGCGTGGAAGCCAACGTGAGGCTTGACATTTCCCACCGACGTGGGGATCTTCCTCGTGGTGAAGTGGCAGTGGTTGATTCATGGAATCCACCTCTCTCTTCCTTTAATGTCGAATTTCCTTTGACCACCAGTTTGTGTCTCTGTGATGGTGTTCATGGTATGACGGTGGGGCTATGGAGGCGATAGTGACGGGGTATGTAATGACGGCGGAGATTGCTGGTGACGGGGTCTGTGATGACGATGTAGCAGGGTATGATGGCGACATAGCAAGGTTTCAACCATGGTCTGTGATGGCGGAGGTTGGCAGAGGTTGGTGGAGCAGGTTGGCAGTGGTTCGATGGTGATGATGGCGGAGCAGGTTAGTGGAGGTTGGAGGATGGTGTTTGGTTACAAATTAAAAATAAATAAATAAATAACCAAAAACGTCCCCTCCTCCACGCCCCACCACCCAGTGTTTTTTTAGGGCTTGAAGGAGAAATTCTTCTTTGAGAAAGTATATGATATAAAGTTCCTTAACGTGAGAAGTGTAAGAAGCCACCAGAGATTGACACCTGTCATTTTAACCTAACCACAGTTAAACCACAATTAAAACTATTTTCCTCTTCCATGTTACGATTATTCTATCTCTTCGAGATCTGACCACCACCACCACCCTTCAACACCACAGCAAACCCACCATCCCCCTGACCCATCATATATAACCTAACCGTCACCACCTACAATCGTACAACAATGACAGCAAAAACACCACCACAATGACGGAGATGGTCTGACCACCGTCATACAACCTCTCCGACAACGACAGCGCCGCCGGTGAACATTATGATTGCATGATTGACCTGCTAGGTCGGTTGGTTATTTATTAGAGGCAAAAGGCTACTGAACCGCATGCCTTTTGAACCAAATGCAGCGATTTGTGGTTCAGTTCTTGCAGCATCTAGACTTTATGGAAATGTTGAGCTTGTTCAACAAGCTATTCAACACTTGGTCAAGGAAAGTGATGAGGGATAGTGGTGTGAAGAATATTTCAGGTTTTTAAATGGTAGCGTTTGTTTTTTGTGAGTGAATGTGATGAGTGCGTTTGTTTTTGTGAGTGAATGTGATGAGTGCGTTTGTTTCTTTTGTTGGTGATGCTAAGGTGCGTTTAATTATTTGGTAAAGGTGCGTTTGAGATTTGTTTGGGTTTTGATGAGTGCGTCCAAAATTTTCAATGTGTGCTTCCAAATTTTTTAATAAGTGCGTCCAAAATTTCAATGAGTGCGTCCAAATTTTCAATGAGTGGTTCCAAACTTTTTAATGAGTGCGTTTAAAATTTTGTAAGTGCGTTTAAATGTTGTACATGAGTGCGTTTAAAATTTGTTAGTGCGTTTAAAAGTATCTGTGTTCACCAACTTCAGCTTCTTCCTCTGCAACTTTTTTTAACATAATTTTTATGTTTAATCATACTTATTGAAACAAAATCAAAAGTATTTGACAATAATTACAAGCGTTTATTCATAACTGTATGTTTTTTCGTATGATTAAAATCGTTCCAGTGTAAATCTCTGTTTTTATAATTTTTTTCGTTTTCGTCATTTGTAATCGAATGTTTTTTGTTATTTTGATTGTGTAATCATTCAGAATGGTTTAATCGATTTCAATTGTTGAAAAATTTTGTTTCGATTGTTTTTTGTTGTTACGATTTGAAAAAAAAAATTAGACGTTTTTCATAATTTACCCTTGGTTAGTTTAACCCAAGTATGATTAGGGTTTTTAATCTGAATCCAGCCATCTTGTTAATCTAATGGCTGAGATTGCTTCTTACGTTTCTTACGTTAAAAAACTTTATACGTTATCTCTCCCTATCTTCTTTAGTGTCGTAGCTGCTACATGTCGCTCCACGCCTCTCAACTTCATGTCCACACTGTACAATTTAATATATGAAGTGTAGATCACAGGGTCAAAACAGTCATTTCAACACCTCCTTAAATACCTAGCATGTGGATCCGAAATCACTGGACAAAGTAGACATAACTCAAAACTGGACCCCTACCAATGGATTAAAACAAACAATTCGTAAAAAGAAAAAAAGAAGAAAGTTGCAAGAGGATATACTGTTCCAAGATCCAACAATAACAGCAGTGTAATTAATAAACATATGTTTAAATAAAATAATTTTATTTTCTAATTCAGTTATATTTTTCTATATTTTATGATCAACCAAGTAAAATAAACCAATTGAACCAATGACCCGAGCATGGTCTGGTTCGAACAGGCTCGAAGTGAAAGTAACTGACCAGTCTGGTTCCCTTTATGAATTCACGGCTTTTTAGTTTTTGGTTCGGTCCCGTCTAAAACTAACATTATCCTAGACCAACTGGAAGACAGGGTTTTCGACTAGTAGTCGCCTTTTCAACTATAACCTCTATAGAATTTTGATACCAACTCATTAAATCAAGCATATAAATACTTAGTAATTCAAAAGGAATATATACAGTGAATATATCATGCTATGTGGGGCTGTGGGCACAAAAGAAAAAAAAGCTGAAAAATATGTATGTATGAAAATGTATTAGAATAAATCCACATGTTTCTTTTTATTACTAAAAACCGATTTAAATTGGTGTGGCCGATGAACCAACAAAGGTTAACTGGCCTTGACCCGAACTAACTGAGACCTAACATGTCCGGTTTTCAGTGTGAAATTTTTTATATTTTGTCTACTCTCCCTTTGTCCGAACCATCCAATTTGAGTTTCGACCCATTGAACACCCTCTAATGGTTCATTCAAAAATAAAAATGAGTTGTTTAAAATTTTATAAGTAATAAGAAACATTTTAGCCGATTTAATCTTATTTTCCTTGTTTCACATCTAATTCTAAATCAACCTAGCTTTAAGATAAACGAGTTGATTTTTTACTTTGAGTATATATTCAATAAAGTATTTATTATAAGTTATATAAGTAAGTTGTTGTGATATGTATATTATTATTTTTTTTTTTGGTGGGATAGAGAGTATTTATTATAAGTAACTGATGAGTCAATTTGCAATAATAATACTACCCTGGCAAATTAAATGTTCAGAAGTAGTCTCCTTTTACGATAAGAATGTCTTTTTCAACATGCAAATATAAATTCATTACATTATTAGTTTCTTATAAAAAAAAATATATCTTCATACACACATATTTTTTTCTGATTTAAATCTCTTTAATTATCTCAAATATTTCAAAGTGTTCATAAATTCTCAATTGAAAATGAATTACAAAGCAAAAATTCAAATCCAAAGACATAAACTTACATAACTTTTGATAGTATCTTTTAATAGCATCTTCAAATCCGGTTTGAGCCGCTAATGTGGATGAGAGATGAAGGAGAGATTCAAGAGGAAGAACTATTGAATCAGAACAACGGTAATACATGAATAAGAACACAACAAAGACCTTGTACAATTCGTACTATTCCTTGATTAACAAGAATAAAACTAATTGCATTGAATATATCATAACCTACGATATCTAAAGGGGAGTAAGCCAATAGTATACCGGGGAAAGAAGAAAATGTCACATTGACATTTTGAAAGGCTCTAAGAAGAGGGGTTATATAACACATTAACACCCTTGAACAAGAAACCTATTTGAATACGAACGACCTATCTAAAGGGTTTATGATCTCTTCCATATTACCCTTTTGAGATCAACCGAATCTCCCTAGTTGATGTTGTAATTTTATTAAGAATGCCCTTGAATGGATTGTGTGTCAGATTTTTAATATTTTTAGTCTCTAAAATTTAACCGTTTACAACTTATGTCAAAATCTAGTAACCTTATTATTTTACTTTGGTCATCTAATTAATTCAACACACAATAAAAACAATGCATATCAACCAACCTAAGCTTCACTTGTTATACTCTATGACTCTATTCTACATAATCCATTCATGTTATATTTTACAAATTTGATAACATAGCATTTTGTTTCATATCGAATCGCATTCTATATAACGTATTGAGTTAGTTCACCGTGTTATGAAAATGATAGTACATGGGTTATAAAAAAGTTTTGAGATAATACAAAACTTAATTTACCATGGTTTGAGACTACTCGGGTAGTGTAGGGATGCATATATATATATATATATATATATATATATATATATAGGGGAGGGATAAATTGAAAACCCTCCCCAGTTAAGAAAACCCACGAAACCCAGATCTTAACCATTCATCTTACATGATCAACGGTTGTCATTTATTTTGATTATTTTAATAAAAAAGATAATAACAAGAAGTACAAAAGGGTAAACATGTCCACCAAAAATTCCTTTATCTCTCCTATCTCCTCTCTCTTTTCTCTTTTATTACTATAAAAAATTCAAAATGATTTTATCAGGTTTCAAGCCTCCCGATAACAGATGTTTTTTGTAACACGTTCGATAAACACATGTTTTAAGCCTCAAAGTAACATATGTAACTTGTAACCAAAACAACATATACATATGATAAATTATAACCAAAGAACAAAACATATGATAAGTTATAACCGAAGAACAAAAACATATGATAAATTATATCCAAAACAAGAAAACACATGTTTTTAAATGAAAACAAATGTTATTAGATGAAAAACAAGCTTTGATATACGAAATAAATAAATAAACACAAGAAAACAAATGTTTGTCAGATCTTGTTCTTGCTTTGGGTAGTTGTACCAAGTGTAGAAAGAGTTGTACGTTGCTTCTTCTTGAGATGAGATCTGAAAAAGAATGGTATGTTAGATTCTTTGATTTTTGCAACGATACCGAACTTATATTGCAACGAGATCCGGAAATTATAACAAATCGATTTAAAGGCCTTGTTCTCATCTATAGTAGCAAAAAAAAAAAAAAAAAAAAAAAAATTGGTGAACTAAATTTGTTCTCATCCCCATCGGATGAATCAAACAACAAAAATTTATAATATATTTATATATATAAAAGACACACACGTAAAACACATAAATGAATCCAGAAACTAACACTCACCATTAATAGACATTTGATGTTGGTTGGAAGAAAAAACAAAATCAAAGAAAAAACTAACTCTCACCCGAGTTTTAGAGAAAATAAAGACCGGAGACTAAC
Source organism: Ambrosia artemisiifolia (assembly GCA_032199755.1). Classification (NCBI taxonomy): domain Eukaryota; kingdom Viridiplantae; phylum Streptophyta; class Magnoliopsida; order Asterales; family Asteraceae; genus Ambrosia; species Ambrosia artemisiifolia. The sequence continues at coordinate 37,877,065 of CM063516.1, forward strand.
CTGTTTAAATCATACCGATTTGGATCTGTATTGGCTTCCAAAAGGCTTCCAACACATTAAGATTCAAACCTTCGAGCAACGAAAAACGTTCGAACAACGACCAGATCTGGAAGTACGGACCTGTTACAGATCTGGAAGAGGGACGATTATTATGGGTGTTGTTGGTGATGGTTTCTTTTGACGTAGAGGTAATGGGTGATGGTGGATTTGTATGTGTTTGAAGAGAAGAGGATTGTGGGTTAAAGAGATGATGAAGGTGGAGATTTGTACAACTGGAGAGAGATGACTGAAGAAAAGATGAAGAGAGAGAGAGAGATTGATGGAGAGATAAAAAAAAATAGTGTCTAAAATACCCTTCTCACATTATTCAGAGATGTAAACGTGGAAGAAGGGTAGCCATTGAATGGGGTTTTCATGGTTTGCTCAAGTGAGAGTGGTTTTCAAATTAGAATTGGCCTATATATATATATATATATATATAGGGGAAGTATATACAAAAAACCCACTTTAGATGAAAAACCCAAAGAAACTCAATACATGGTCCATATGGTGCCACATCATCCCACCCAACATTTCACCTTATTATATTAGGGAGGGTAAATTGGACATTTACACTATCCTCCTTCTCTCTCTCCATATATATATGTTTCCCCTCTTCTCTCTCTTTATTCTTTTTTTTTTCAATTCAAATTCAGATTCAAATCTCAATCCCCCCTCTCTAGGATAATGAACCACCTCCCACCATATACAACCACCACCTGCATCGCCTCTAACCACTAGAACAACCACCATCGTCATCAAACTAACCTTCTGTTAAAAACAGAGCATCGAATACGAAGGTGACAGAGGTCATCGATTCTGGTGCAGAGGATAACTGGATTCATTTGTGGGGGTCTTGATAGTTCAGGTTTAAGTTATATGCTGCTATAAGTTTGTTTATTACTATTCTACTTTCTAAGTTTTTGACTCATTTAGTAAAATATTTGACTAACTACAATTGCAAAGTTTATATTTTTGCATCTGCTTTATTTTAAGTCGTTACATATATTAACATTGATTTATGTTGTCATTTTTATTATTATTATTATTATAATAATAAGCTAGATCTCATTTTTATTATTATTATTATTATTATTATTATAAGCTAGATCTGGATCTGGATATTTTGGTGTTGATCAAACTTGAATCTTGGTGAGTTTTGAAATTTTTGTTTGTATTTTATGTTAGGTTAAAAAGAAGGGGTAAATTGTTAATCTTATTCTATAATAATAATAATAGTTTTGGGGATAGTTTTTGTTCGCATACCAAGTGTTCGATCAAATGCTTGAATGGAAAAAAAACTTATGTTAACGTTTTTTTTTATTTTTTTATTATTATTATTTTGTTTATGTTAGATTTTTATTAGATTGAGGACATGAGGTTGACAGATCACATGTGATTGATGAATAATTTTGTAGTTTTTTTTATGTTTAGTATATGCTAACACATGTTATCTGTTCCAGTGTTGGTTTTCACGAGTAGGCTATTTGGAAGAAGGAGGCGTTGGTGATGTGGCTGTGGTAAGTGATGTTTTTTATAAAGAATATAAATGTTTAATCTTTTGGTGAATAAGGTTAGTGATGCTAACACATGCTAGTATATGCCCAACTAATAGGTGCTAGGACCCATATGACATACGTTATTTTTAGTAACACATGTATTTTAGAATATGCTAACACATGCTACTGATGTTTTTTTATTATATTATATATTTCGTGTGCTAGTGTTTTGATTTTAGAATATGCTAACACATGCTAGTATATGCCCAACTAACAGGTGCTAGGGTTCTGATTTGATTTTTTAAATTTATTATTGTTGGATTTCAAATCCTATTAATCGTATTTGAGTAGTTCTATTAACATAGTTGTAAAATTGAGTATGATATACTTGGCACTGCATATATGGTGTTGCTTATACACATGTTAGTGATGCTAACACATGCTAGTACATACCTAACTAACAGATGTTAGGGTTCATATGAAATACGTAGTATATGCCCAACTAACGTGTGTTAGGGTTCATATGACATACGTTAATTCAGTAAAACATATGTTTTAGAATTACACTACACATGTTAGTGATGTCTCGTTATATGTTTCGGAGAGTCCAACTAACACGTGTTATCTTTTTTGTAGGTGAAGAGATGTTTTCGTGTTAAAGATGAAGATGGGTATCACGAATGAAGCATAGCTAGATCTTTTTTATGTTATGATAGTTTTTTTATCATTTCACAAATAATTATGTATGTATGAAAACTTTTTTGATACATTTTTAGTATTGATTGTAATGATCGTTTTTATCATTTATTAAATAAATATACAATTTATGCGTTCTTTTATTTTTGTACTTTTTAGTATATGCCTGTTAACACATGTTAGCAATGTCTTGCACGAGGTCAGAATTTTCTATCACAACACTAACGTACGTTAATATTGGTGCTGGAAAGTAGGAGAGAGGTGACTTGACAAGGGTCAAATCAAGCTTTTTAAACCTAGGATTCAGAAAATTAAAGTGGCCCACTTGCTTTAGTAAGATTACCATATTGCCCTTAATTCTATTTTATATTATAGTGGCCCACTTGCTTTTTGATTATTAAATTGAAATTAATCATGGACCATTGATCAAACTTGATCAATGGTCATGATAGAGTTTAAGGGGTTTTTTATGAAGAAGGGGTTTCCCCTTAATCCATCCCCTATATATATATATAATCCATGTTTCATGAAGACCATTGGCGTAGCTTAGTTGGGGCGGGGAGGGGCGGCCGACCCCCCCGAATTTTCGCGCAGAAGTTCCGATTATATAGTATTCGTATAGAAAATTTTGAAAATATAGGGTTTTGACCCCCCGAAACAGGTTTTCGACCCCCCGAAACTAGTGACTTCCGACCCCCGGTGACTTCCGACCCCCCGAACCTTCGGGTCAAGCTTCGCCACTGATGAAGACGTATTAGTTACGTATGATAGTCATTATTGAAGGTTTGAAGTTGTTGCGTAGAGGTTGTTAGGACACACGATGTGAAGTTGAAGATAAGGACTACCGACTTGTATATTATAATGGTAGCAACGCCGTATGACAATCAAACTCTTGTCATATGTTAATTGAGACCTTTTTTTATAATGACATAAAAATATAATGTCATGTTATGTTCACGGTTATCTAATCCTTGTGCTTTACTATTGCAACGCTACTTATGCTTCTAATTATCTCTTTGGGGAAGAGGGGGGTTACTCCACGGTAGGGGTGTTCAGAATTCGATTCGGATTCGAAAAATTCAAAATTCGACTTAGTTCGATTCGATTACCAAAAATTCGATTCGATTATTAAGAATTCGAATTCGATTCAATTCGAATTCGAGTCCAGTAAATCGAATACGAATTTATGATTTTAAATTCGAATAAAAAACTGTACATGAATATTTTTTTAAATATATATACACACATACACATTATTATATACACAAATATACACATTAAAAAAAGAACTTCTAAAATTTGGTCAAAATCTAAGAATTCATAGTCTTTACAATTTTTACCATAACCATATTTACATATTTACCTTATACATCATAAAACTCTAACAAACTATTCTCTCTACTATTTTTACTATTCCTGTTTTTGACATATTGTTGTTTATCAATTTTGTAGATTTGTATTTTATATGTTAAAAATAATGAGTTTATGTTAGTTTTAAAACTAAAAGTAAAACAATTTATTATTTATGGTAAATTTGAACTAAATCGAATTTATTCGAATTTGATTCGAATTCGAGTTTCTTATTCAAATCAAATAAATTGAATTTTAAGCGAATACGAATTCAGGTAAAAATATTAAAAATTCGAGAAATTCAATTCGAATAATTCGAAAATTCGTTATTCGATTCGTTGAACACCCCTACTCCACGGTAAAGGGGAGCACGGTTAGATTGCCGTCCAGCAACACCGCCAACCCCTCGTACCCAAAAAAAACTCATCGATCGGAAACAAGTAGCCGATCGACAACCACACTTGATGAGGTTGGGTGGGGCTCGGCAACTTTATTAGGAGTGCCCCGTCGGGTTAATACTAGATAATCAGTTTCAATTTTCATACCGGTAATGACATCTAGTTTTAAGTTTTTCTATTTATAAGAAACCTCCATTTTCTGATGTGAATTTTAATTTAATTCTTATTTTTGTTATCAGAATTTATAAATGATTGGTTGAGAGTTGAGACACGTCACCGGGCAACTCCGCAAGTAAAAGTAACTATATTTATTTTGTTATTATTTAAACTTTTAGTGAAGAATTATAGGCATGAAGCCATGAACTTATGAAAATTATTGTGGCTTGTTCCCGCTTAAAGTATTTGACTGTGTACCTATCAACTGGTACAGTAATTCAACAAAACATTTGTTAACAAAAAATAATCTACCAATGAAAAAGGTGCTATAGTGTTTAGACCGGGTTTAGTGGGGCGGTATCCCGGCGTGAAATGCAAACATAGCGTCCCCCACACCGCTACGGGGGCGCTATCCTTCCAAAAAATCGAGCAGCATTATGTTTATAACGCTTGAACAATTTGTAACCATCTAATCATATGTTGACACGTGGGACTTGCAAAAACATTAATGTCAAACGGTCAAAAAAATTCGTCCGTTTAATTTTGAACGGCAACTTTTTTTTTAGTTTATATACACACACTATACAAATATAAACACACAACACCACCATCAAACATATTATTCAAACAAACACAAGTTCAAAACACCAAAATGTTTCCGTATCGTGCACCTTTTTGGGGTCCCGTCTCGCCCTGGTAGCTCGAATCCTACTAGGCCAAACACTACTCAACCGCCACCCAATTTTAATTGGGGCGATTTCGACGCGAACACAATGGGATACACTCATCTACTTAACATGTCGGGTCAATTTTTTCAAGGGCCAATGGGGTTTGCGTCAAACATGAACCTAAACTATGGCCAAGGTTCTCAAGAGGAGCCCGAGCTCGAGCTTGTGCCTGAAACTCAAGGCGAGCCCGACCAACCACGTCAACCCGAGGGTTCTCAACCGGGGGGGGGGGGGGACGCTCGCATAAAAAAAAAAAAAGAAACTAACGCGCCTCGTCAAAAAAAGAAGTATGAGCGTTGGGCGAAAGACGAGGAGTTTGCTTTAGCGCGGGCTTGGCTCGACATATCGGAGGATCCCGAAGTTGGTTAGTATTTTTTTTTGTATTTATATATAATTAATCGTGTATATATATATATTTCTAATCATATATATATAGTTATATATTTCTAATCGTATAATATATTTTTTGTAGCGAACTATCAAGACAGGCCGTTGTTTTGGATAAGAATTCGATAGCTATTTTTTGGCGCCATGGGTAAAGGGGAGTATCGAGACAACGAGTCGATATCGGGAAAGTGGACGGATATAAATAATAGATGTCATGCCTTTGCGGAGGTTTACCAACGTTGTAGCGACAACAGGGGCAGTGGGGAAGGTGACGATGGTGTGTTGGCAAGAGCGTTGGGGGAGATGAACGCAACCTGTGGGACGTTCGGGTATTTGAGGATTTGGGAGATGTTGCGAAAAAGTCCTAAGTGGGCTGATGTACCGCCTTTGGGGTCCGGTAGTAGGCGCAAAATCAGGAGAGGAGGAGCATCAAAACGAAGCAAAACCTCCTCGTCGCGAGATCCGGATACACCGTCATCCGATTCTCGCTATATATGTGAGTTTAGGTGATCCTATTAATTTGGAGGAGGAGGACGAGCAGGAGGAGGAGGATATTCCTAGACCACCCGGCAGAAGATCAAAAAAGGGTGGCAAGTTGGAGTCGTCTTCGGGAGGAGGTGGTGAGTTGAAGGAAGATTTTGAAGAAATGAATCGAAGACTACAAGATATTCGCGACCTTGGCCAAAGACGTTTGGAAACTATGCAGCAAAGAGTGGTCGAGAATAAAAGGTTTGTCGAGATCTAACAGGCGAGGCAAAGGGAAAAGGACATTGAGTTTTTGTCCAAATCGATCGACCACCTCGAGGGAAACGCCCTACGCCTTGCATAACTTCATAGGCAACAAATTCTTGCAAAATATAACCTTTAGTGTGTTTCGCTTTTTTTTATGTTGCGTTTTTTTAATTTGCTATTGTATTTTTTTAGTTGTTTGTTTAGTTGTTTGAATTTAGTTAATATTAGTTGTGTGTTTTTAATATTATTTGTAATTTTTTTATATTACTTGTCTTTTATTTTAATTATTTTGAGTTAATTAATTAAAATTAATAATAAAAAAACAACCAATCAGAAACAGGGGCCTTATCTTTTTCCCACTACCACTATACCCATTTTTCACTTCAAGCCCTATGCTGACTCAGCTGCCACGTATACCAATCAGAATCAGGGGCCTTAAATTTTTCCCATTACCACTACACATAGTATTATACAAGGCCTTGATGTATGGTACAAGCACATTATACTTTTGTGGAAAAAAATATAATTTTTATTCTAGATAAGTAATAAGTTAGTGAATAAAATACGAATTAACAAGTACAAGTATACCATGGTTCGCTAGTAGTTGAATAAAATACGAAGTACCAATGAAGCCTAGGTTAGTTGGTGAAATAAGGGGAGCTAGAGAGGAGGTCAAATGGAGGTTGAGGGTTCGATTCTGGTTGGAGCAATATTTACCACATCTGGGGGTTTCACCTGGGAGATCCCAAATCCTGATGGGATAGGTAATTAGCACAGGCTGACCCATGATGTTAGTCGAAGCTCCACCGGCTGTACCACTTGCCATTAAAAAAAAAATAAGAACCAAGTGTCGACTTCATATGGTATGATTATAAATTTATAATAATTTAAATACTCAACCATCAATTCTATTTGACTAAATAACGAGAACTTTTTCTGTTAAGTGAATTAAACTAAGCATGTTCATCGTCATCATACTCGGTTAATCCCACCAATAAAAAAGCTAAGGTAGGGTCTAAGGAGGGTAAGATGTAGACAACTTTACCTCTACCCCATGGGAATAGAGAGGGTGCTTCCAGTAAGACCCCTGGCTCGATAGTAGTTTTGTATCAAGCCTTAGACATAAGGCACATAACACTTGGCAATTGGGACAAGCCCAATTGGTGCATGTGCCCCTTGTTTTTTGGCTATCAACGCAACCACATGATGCATATTAACCGCCCGCCGTTTTCAACGTTATTTTCACGAAATTAGTAAAACAACGTTAAGATTAGTGTAACTTTACCTTTGCCCCCCGATGACCACACATATATACATTATATGCGCACAATCATAAACGAGGCTAAAAATGACATAGGGGATTTCGAATCAAATGAACCCTTGAATGAGAGTCGTGGTATTACTTTCCGATTGAAACAATTCGATGGTACTATCGAATTTTTCAACCGAACAAAACTCAAAATTTCATTTCTTATGGCTATCCACTGTCATGACCATTTTTTTCAACCAGATGTAGTATTACACTATATATCAAAATAAAATGGCGATGAATAGTGCTTCCTTTTTCAAATACGTGTCATCACCTCACAGTCTAAAGTCTCTTCTCTGCCACGTCTCACCATCCTCTGCCTTCCCCTTTGTTTGCTTTTTTTTTGTGCCTGCTCTTTGCCTTTCCATATGTCGTGATATTATTTCTTTTTGCAGGTGTTTCACCGGAGCAATTCATCTCCTCTTCTTCAGCCATCGCTGACCTATTTTCTATAGGAATTTCAAGTCTTCCTGAACATTGCTCAGGTTGGTGTCATCTTCGTTTGCTTGCCGTGTGTTCTTTGTGCCATGTGTTCTTTGCTTAATAACCGTTTTTTTATGCTTTTGTTTATTAGTCTTCTCTAATTCTCTTCTCCCGCGGTTTTGAATATTGATTATTGTTGTCTTGCCATTCTTGCATAGTTTGGGTCTTCTTGATATCTGTATGTGGTTCGAATGCAGGTTTGACGTCGGAAACCAACATTGATCAGTGTTCTCTCAGGTTTGAGCTTCTTTATTGACTCCCTGTTTCGTTTTACTGGATTCGGGTTTTATTTTGGTTATTATTTGTTGTCTATGGTCTGAATTGTACACTGGAAACACTATTGGTATGTCAAAATTTTGGGCCTTTTCTATTTATTTTCTGTCTATGGTGAAAATTTTGCATTGGAAACGCCTTATGAATTTAATCACTATTGGTTTGTGAACGTTTAGGTTTTTTTCCTTCCTTTCTGCAAACTTGAGGTATTATATGGTCTTTCAAAACAAAAATAGTCTAATTCAAATTAATTTACTTGAGAGAGTGTTGATTGGCGTCAGTGTTTTAAAGACGGTTCAAACCGGTCGATAATATCATCGGTTGAACCGCCCGATTTCGTTTGCAAAACGGAGATATGATATGGTCTTTAAAAAAAGTTGTCTATTTGTACAGATCCATTTATATATATATATATATATGTGTGTGTGGTTCATCAGTTTAGCTAGAAATCCATAAAATGGAAACTTGATGTCCATTTGAATTGAACTTTGAAGTCTCTTAAACCCATTTGGCAATTTACAACTACTGTTGGAGATGTTATTTGCATTTTTTATTGTGCATGCATATTATCCTTCCCATGTTGGACAGTAACAATAGGACAACATTTATGTTCATGCTCCCACAAAGTACTTGACACTTATATATATTCTTGCTTACCAGCAACTCAAATCTCCTCTCCGTCAACACAGTCTTCAGCAACACACCATCACAGCGACACCGCAATCACTTACCCAACAAAACAACCCCCCTTCTTGACAAAAAGTAGGCACTAAAAGCTACAACTAAACATCAGCTGTATCAGCCAAGTAACTCATCCAACACCACCTACAAATTAACCCCATTTCTAACAAAACCAAAATCACTGACCCACATCATTGAAGGTATAAGCGACACCAAGAGCACTCGGTTCCCTGAATAAAGCAGCAACATGTGCCAGCAAAACAAGATGAACGCAGACAACACAATGCATCACCCTTTTGTTTATCTAATATTTCTATCATCTACACTATAATACGTGTTCACCAAAAATAAAGGTTGCCTTTTGTATGAAACCGAAACATTTTGTAACCTTACCATGCAATCAACACCAAACGCATAGATCCAAAATGATATCCTGCAGCGAAGCGCAGGTCAAAACACCTAGTTTATGAACAAATACAAACAACTTTGTCTTTTTACAATACAAAAATAATATATAGAGCTCAACCGGTTTGTAGGTGCAACCCTACAATTCAATATTTAATATTTTTTCTTTTCCAATTTCCACTATCAGTATTTTGATATTTTTATATAATAAACAATAATTATAAATCATATTTAATTAATAAAATACTAGTTTAGGTTGGGTTGGGTTAGGTTGTGAATGTGAGTGAAAAACTGAACTGTGTTGGGTTGGGTTGGGTTGGATAGATGGAAGAGATAAAACAAATTTAATAAAAAATTAGGTAAGGTTGTGATAATAGATAGTCTAAGAACAATTATGTGTTTGTGTGATTTTTATGAACTAGAATAAAATGACCAAAATAGAAGGATTTCAAACTTAAGGATGGGATATAAAAATTGCCTTCTAGTAATTTTATTTTTGAAATCAAAATTGCCTTCAAAACATGTAAAGTTTTCCACTAACTAGGGATTGTGCCCCCGAACCACTGCCAAGGAGGCATTGCCACCTTGGAAATCCCATTGGTTAGGTGCTTTGCCCCTAAGAACCAATGAGATTGCCTAACAACATTATTTCAAACTCGAATAGGCATGCTGATGTGTTAAATGTGATCTATAAAAATTAACCTAACCTAGACACCTATTAATAAAAACTAGACTCAACTAAACTAGACCACATGACATGCAAGTGAACCTATTAATAAAGTAAAGACTAAGTAAGTCTGGAACACTACCAGAAAACAAATCGAGACTCAAATAATACTTAACAATTAGTTTTAAAAGTGGTTTTTGGTTTTAAAGATGAATTAATTTTTAAAATAAAACTAAACGTACTCGAATTGACAGGAAACAAAAGATAAATACGGTACAAAAAAAGTAATCATCTTCGCCTAAGTAGCTAAAATAATTTAGCCTCTCACGTTAAAATCAAATAAATTTGACCCGTACTTACACCAACACTTCCACCCTTGATCACAACATTTGAATAAATCTTTTCTTCCTAAAAAAAAATCGATCCGCACTGTAATAACTCTTCCAGCCTTGATGATCGATCCTTTTTATATTTTTTCCCATCCTTCGATATCATTGTTTTGCCGTGAACAACCTTTTATAAAAATCGTCCAGCCCCAAATGTTATTGAGTAGGGTGTTTATAATAATTGGACTTAAGTAGCCTGATTCTCGAATTGGGCCTTTTTATTCTTTTATCCATTATTGGGCTACCGTTACTGGGCCAGATTCTTTTTTTCTTTTTCTTGCTGGGTCTCGAGAAGTGGGAATAGCTGCGGAACAAGCCATATTCCTTTCCTTCCTTTTCTTCTTTTTTTTTGAATTTCACTTTAAGCTGCTTTGCAAGGTTTTTTTTATATTATTATTATTATTATTATTAATTTGCCTTTACAATCCTTGCTTGATCCTAGTTGTTTGTATCTTTGACAATTTTCTTCCTTTTAAGCTCCTTATCCATAAACACATATAAAATATAAAATAAATAAATAATAAAGACCACACAAAACAAATAAAAACCTATAAAAATAATATACAAAATACATAGAATAATAGATGTATCACGTGCATTCTCACACCTCCTTATTTGTTTGTTTAAAAAACATTATACTTTCTGTTTTTCTCATAAAAGTTACCCAACAATTTTTTTTTTCCGTATAAAAACCCCTCAAAATGTCAATTTCAAACAAAATTTCGATTTTTTGTTTTAAATGCCCAAAACCGAAACTCCCGGTTATGTTTGCTTACGTGTTCATTTGTTACATAGGTGGCCTATATATTTTTTATCTTTAAAACAATTAAAATTATGAAGTTGATCAAGAAAGTTAAGTAGTTCAAGTGTTTTACATCGATTAAATATCAATGCTTATGTGTTATATATGTTTTTTCTTGGCACTAAAGAATTGTATGACTATTAAAATTAGCAAAACTAATATTACTTTAATTGCAACGAGATATTTTTTTTGTCATATAATTTATTACAAAAAGAAATATATAATTACAAAATATCTTAAAATCTAAAAAAACCACATCACAAGAGAAAAAAAAATGTTGGGTGATTTTTATGAGAAAAAACAGAAAGTATAGTGTTTTTAGGTATAAATAAATTTTGACTGACTTTTGTAAGAAAAAACTAAAAGTATAATGCACTTTATGTGCAAAAAATTGTTGAGTGGCTTCAGTGAGAAAAAACAGAAAGTTTAGTGCTTTTATGATATGTCCCAAAGGTAAATAGAGTTAACTTTTTTACTTGACATTAAATTTAATTATGAATTTGTTTTAAATAAAAGTTATAAAGTTTTATTTTCAAATTCGAACTGGTCAACTATTTATTTGTGCTTTACATGACAACCGAATTGAACTAACTGAACAACTTTGGTAGCAGTACTAGTATTCATTATAATGATTTCTAGCACAAAATTTCTAGCACAAAGTTATAAAGTAAAGATCTTGTACAAAATGTTTTTTTGGTAAGAACTGTGAGAATCAAAGGAGGTATTTTTTTTTATTTTTTTTGATTTTTTTTCCCATATTGTTAAACATATATTATAGTATTGAAAACTAAAAAATAAAAAATAAAAAAAAATTGGTGCAGAGTAATTACGTGTAGAGTAATTACATAATTTCTCTAGTGTAAACTGATGTATTTACTTTAATGACGTAATTACACTATTTTTTTTTAATTTTTTTATTGTATTATTCATCTAGAAAGTATGTTTAAGCACATGGGAAAAAAAAATTCTAAAAAAAAATAAAATATTTTTACCCCATTTGATTCTCACAATTTTTACCAAAAAAACACTTTGTATTTGATCTTTACTCTAAATTTAATTATGAGAATTTGTTTTAAATAAAAGTTATAAAGTTTTATTTTCAAAATCGAACTGGTCAACTATTTATTTGTGCTTTACATGACAACCGAATTGAACTATCTGAACAACTTTACCCTGACGTAACACCGCAAAATTCACTTCTTATTAGACTTTCTTCCCCTCTTGCAACAAGTTATCGTCCTTGACGTCCCCCATCTCCTTCGAGAAATAGTCCCACCAGTATTCATTATAATGATTTCTAGCACAAAATTTCGTTAAAAACAAAACTGTATTCGTATTATAGTATCTTTTTTTTAATCTCGTAAGTTATAGGTAGTGTTGAAACCACACGGATACCGTAATGAACCGAACCGAATGATATCATCCTAAAGACATCTGTACCAGTATCGGTATTACTGGAACCAAAGTATTATGAAAAAAAATATACGAGTACAAAAAATAGAAGAAAACACGCGGTAAGTTTAGTTCGAAATCCAACGGTCTTATTCAATATGCACCGCCTCTTTCCGATTCTAATATAAAAGGGGCTTTTCTTTCTTTTTGTTGGGGAAAACAAGAATTGGGCGTACTGAGGGTTTAGGGTTTTCTTTAATCATCGTGACGAAGCCGACGATCATCAGGTATTATTAAGTTTTACTTTAATCAAACGTTGTCGTTCTACTCGGCTAATTGTTGTTTTCCTAGTTTAATTTATCATTGATAGTGTGCTGTAACATTGTTTATTGTTAGGTTTATTATTATTATTATTATTATTATTATTATCCAGATTAGAATTGTTCTGATGATTAGGGATCTGATAGTATTAGATTCAACATATAGCTATATAAACTTGTTGTATTTACACAACAACAATAATTTATGTTTCTTTATGCATTCTTGTTACTTGTAAAGAGTCTGTGCTTCAAATCAAGTGATCTAAGACCAATACGTAGTTAATCCTTGAGACGCTTACATTATTTGTGTTTTTCTTAAGATTTTCCACTTTAAATCTACATATGTTCAAGCAAATCATATTAGTTGTTGATTGTTGCATATTTGATCAACTCGAGATTGAAATCTGATATTGTTTTTTTTTGCACAAAAGGTCTGATGATGGCGTGTTTAGTTTTTATGAAGTTTGGAAGCGAAAGGGGCACACAAAAAGGAAAATTCAAACATTTAGTTTTAGCTGCACAAGCAGATGCAAGTACATCGCCACCGCCTTGTCTGCAGCCTCTGCGCGCCATGTCGCTGTTCAGTCCGCAGTTCGTTTCATCACCCAACTGGTAATGGTTTCATTTTATTTATTAGTTATTACACAGTTTTGGTTAGTTTTGTTTCTTGTTTTCTGGTGTTAACTTGTTTGCTGAAAAAGTATAGTACATTATATGCTAAACTGATTGTTGTAAGCCCTTTCGATTTTCTAGATAAAAATCACAGACAAATGTTGGTTAAAAATTAAAATAGGAATTTGGGAAACTGTGGACCTATAGTTGCAATGTCTTTATTTCTTGATAATGGTCTAACTTTTGCTACTCATTTAGTCGATCTTGTAATTTTTAAGTATTTTTCAATGGTCATTTATTTATAACACGTTCAACTACGCGTTTTGCACTTTACATTTTACTTTTTTTAATTTCAACGTTTTGGTTTGGCATCACTACTGCCAATGTCTCTTCTTATATTTGAAAACCAAGAATCCCTTTACTAGATCACCTAAACACATATTTAAACATGTTTTGTACTTTGAGTTGATAAATTTATTGTGACTTGTTTTCTGGAATCCTTTAATAGAACACCTAATGACCCATTTTAAAGTGCATTGTACTTTGAGGCTTGTACATTGTGCTTGATGGGTGTCTATAGGTTGTTGCAGTTGTAAGGAAAATTTTATTTTGTTAATTTATCTTTTGTTTTAGTATTGAGATCTCTTTTTTTGATATTTTTTATATTTATTTGGCAATGACTTGCCTTATACTCGAGAACTAAGAATCTACTTACTAAAACACCTATAACCCTCATTTTAATTTGTCTTGTACTTTGAGGCTTGTACTTTTCGGGTTGATGAGGTGTACATAGGTTGTTGTGGTGGGGATTGTTTTCTTGATAAGGTCTTAATTTTGCTAATCTATTTGTGGCAATATTGAATTCCTAAACCTTTTTTATTATGAGTTTTTGACTTTGTTATTTTGTTACTTTACACTTTTTTTTTGGCAATAAGATTTTTTGGTATAATTTATTAATTTTTATTTTTATCGAATTCCCTTCATGTGATTTTGGCTTTTTAAGCGTTGTGGTTGTATACGTTTTCAACAATTTTTTTTTTTCATTCTGACTTCCAAATTTATTTGTTTTTTAGTTTTTATGTTGATTTTTCATTTTTTGTTTGTTTGTTGTGACTTGTTTTCTGGAATCCTTTGATTGAACACCTAAACACCCATTTTAAAGTGCATTGTACTTTGAGGCTTGTATGTTGTGCTTGATAGGTGTATTTAGGTTGTTTCTGTTGCAGGGATAACTTGAGAACTTTGATTAATCTGCTACTCCATTTGATTTAAACATTGAGATCTGTTTTTTTTCTTGAAAATTATTTGTAAATGACTTGCCTGATATTCGAGAACTGAGAATTGACTTATCAGAACACCTAAACCCTCATTCAATTCGTCTTGGACTTTGAGGCTTGTACTTTTCAGTTGATGAGGTGTAAATAGGTTGTTGTGGTAGAGTTTGTTTTCTTGAATCTTGATAAAGGTCTTAATTTTGCCTACCCTGTTTGTGCTGATTTTTTACTTTGAGTTTATTTTTTCTGATGGTGGGAATTTTTTTTTTGTTTTGTAATTTACTAAGATTATGCTATTGAATTCCTAAACTTTTTTGATCTCGAGTTTTTGATATTGTTGTTTATTTTGTTTGTTCTTTTTGGCAATGAGATTTTTTGATATAGTTTATTACATTTTTAGCTTAACTCCCTTATTTGATTTTGGGTTTTTAGTTATTGTTTTTCATATGTTTACAACCTTTACCATTAATTCATTCTAACTTCCAAATTTAATTTAGTTATTTTATAATTATAATGTTTTGATTTGTTTTTTCTTGGTTAAGTTCATTGTGCTTTTTTGTTATAACTTGTTTTCTGGAATCCTTACATAGAACACCTAAACAACCATTTAAAGTGTATTGTACTTTGAGGCTTGTACATTATGCTTGATGAGTGTATGTAGGTTGTTGTTGCAAGGATTCTTTTTTTTTAATTAAATTTCTTCCTTTTTGTTGTTTTGATTTTTTGGCAGTGACTTGCCTGAAATTTGAGAACTAAGAATCGACTTACTAGAACACCTATAACCCTCATTTCAATTTGTCTTGTACTTTGAGGCTTGTACTTTTCGGTTGATGAGGTGTAGATAGGTTGTTGTGGTGGAGTTTGTTTCTTGATAAAGGTCTCAATTTTGCTACTCAATTTATGCTGATTCTGACTCTTTTTTTGTTGATAGTGGTATTTTTTGTGTTAAATATACTAATTTTCTGCTAGAGTCCCAAACTTTTTTTTATCCTGAGTTTTTGGCTTTGTTATTTTTTCTACTTTACTATTTTTGGGGATGAATTTCTTTTGGTATAATTTAACTTTTTTTTTTTTGCTTGACTTCCCATCATTTGATTTTGGCTTTTTAGTGATGTAGTTGCATATGTTTACCGGAATCCTTTAATAGAACACCTAAACACCCATTTTAAATGTGTATTGTACTTTGAGGCTTGTACTTTGTGCATTATGATGTGTGTATTTAGGTTGTTGTTGCATGGATTATTTTCTTGAGTACTTTCTTTCATTTGCTATTCCATTTTAATTAAATTTTCAAATTTTGTTTTGTTATTTTATCATTTTTTAACACTGAGATCTCTTATTATTTTCTTTTGGCAATGATTTGCCTGATACTCGATAATTGGGAATCAACTTACCAGAACACCTAAACCATCCATTCAATTCGTCTTGTACTTTGAGGCTTGTACTTTTCGGTTGATGAGGTGTAAATAGGTTGTTGCGGTGGGGATTGTTTTCTTGATATTGGGAATCGACTTACCAGAACACCTAAACCCTCCATTCAATTCGTCTTGTACTTTGAGGCTTGTACTTTACGGTTGATGAGGTGTAAATAGGTTGTTGCGGTGGGGATTGTTTTCTTGATAAAGGTCTTACATTTGCTACCTAGTTTGTGTTAATTTTGACTTTAAGTTCAATACTTTAATTTTCCTGATAGTACGATTTTTTTGTTATAATTTAAGTTTATGCTATTGAATTCCTAAACATCCTTGATTTTGAGTTTTTGATTTTGTTGATTTTTTTGCTTTACCCTTTTTGGCAATGAGGTTTTTTTGGTATAACTTATTACAATTTTTATCTTGACTTCCCTTCATTTGTTTTTGTCTTTATTTTGGTTACACGTGTTTTCAAATTTCAACTTTTACCATTAATTCAACCTAATTGATTTTATAATGTTTTGATTTTTCTTGGTTAAATTTATTGTGCTTTTTGTTATAACTTGTTTTCTGGAATCCTTAATTAGAACATCTAAACACCCATTTTAAAGTGTGTTGTACTTTGAGGCTTGTACATTGTGCTTGATGGGTGTATTTAGGTGGTTGTTGCAGGGATTACTTTTGTAATAAGTATTTATATGTCGCTACTTCATTTATGTTGATTTTGACTAATATTATTCTATAATTCATCGTTTTCTTTTAGAGGAGATTAATTTTTGTATATGATAGTTTTTTATAGTGTTTTTTTTCCTAATTTATTTTATTTTTGTTAAAAAAGTTTGTGTTTTTCTTGTCATTCAAGTTGTTTATATTTGTCTTGCTTCTACTTTTTAGTAATCATCTTTTTTTTCTGGCAAGGTGTGTGGTTTGATACTGTGTTAAGGTTGATAATCTCAGTCTCTGTAATGAGTAATTAAAGAATAAGATAGCAAAGGAGTATTGTTAGGCTATTATTGTATGTAGTTCTTTAAGATCTGATACAAACCAATGAACCATAGTATATTTTTGATATAACTAGAGCCATTAGACTTTTCTTGTAGTCATATGGGAACCAAACTGTTGATCTATTCAAAGTTTTGGTTAATTGATGTTTATTTATTGTGACAATGTGCTACATGTGTACTTTTTAGGCAAATCACATGGAAGTTTTGTAACCGATTTATATAACTTACCTTGTGATGTAATCAACTTCAAAAACTAACCTTTTGATGTATCCAACTTTAATACCTTATGCATCAATCACCTATAATAACAATAGATGTAACTTGGATACATTTCCATGCCCTTTGCCCAACCTTTTATGTATGAATTAATTAGTTTGATATTTATGTTAGTGTATATGTTTGTACTTGGTTGATAATAAAACAGAAATTACAAGAATGTTTTTTTTTGGCTCTCTGATTGGTTCAAAGGGGTTAACCAAACCGAACCGCCCTGTTTCAGCCCATACTAATATCTTGCCACCTCTGATTCCTTCCATTGAAATATGTTACTCCACCATAGACAAGTTTTATTGGCATGCTTTTAACAGTTTGGGAACGGGTCGAGTTGACCTACAGACAGTTTTTATTTATTTTTTTGCTGTTTTTTAATAAATAATTACTACATTAATTATGACTATCGAATATCATTACAAAGCGTTGAATAAAACCGATTTAGGAGTTTATTTTTTAATGGTACCCATTTGACTTATTGTCTTTTAGGAATTTATTTATTGATTGTATCCATTTGAGATAAAACATAGCCAAGGAGACTATTATATAAGTTAACTGGTTTCCACTTAAACTTTTATATTTAAGTGAACTAATGTTTGAATTCAGCATTTGAGCGTACAGGGGGTTTATGGTTTTCTTCAATCATCGTGATGAATCTAAGGATCACCAGGTATTAAGTTTTACTTTAATGATCATCTGGTTTCTTGGTTAAACGCTGACGTTTTATTGGGCTATTAGTAGTTTCCCTATGTTACTTTATCCTTGTTAGTGTGCTGTAGCCTGTAACATTCTTTATTGCAAGGTTTATCAATTTGGATATGTTAATCTCCTATCAGTTGTTCTAATCAGTCCACTGCATAATTTATAAATTTTTGACGGACAAGGTGTCATATTTTTTATAAATCAAGATTTAACAGATAAACTTGTTGCATTTGCATAAGAACAATAATCTTTCAGTACTGACGAAAATAACATAATAAGTTACAAACCCTTACATATTCCATCAGCTTCATCGGCCCGGTAAGCATCCAGCAGCCTAGAAACCCTTACAGTATTTATTATATTTGTCCTCATAATTTACACTTAAATCCTAGATATGTTTATATAAACCAAGAATGAAAACTGATATTGTAGTTTGGCCCTCCACTGCATAACCAGACACCGTTACCACCACACCACTGGCTTGCCAGCCGCCCGTCATGTCGTCATTCAGTCCACAGTGGCACAGTCTGCTTCACCAGCCAGCAGGTATGATTTCATTTTGTTTATTAGTTATTTCACAGATTGCTGAAAAAGTCGTATGCATTATATGATGCGTTTGTTGCAAGCCCTGTTGAACTTTCAAGCGAAAAAAATCATACAAATGTCAGTTTGAAATTGGAACTTGGGGAACCATAGACTTATAGTTTTATTTCCAGCGGGTACGAGGTTTATGGAGTCTGCATCTTTCTTGTATGAATCAAATGTAGATGCAGGTTCCGTGCACTGGAACTGAAATTAATTATAACAAATTCCAGTAGACGGATTTCACAATCCCGTTTCCCATATACATTCTGAGTATGCTTGTGTAGCCTACGTGACTATGGTTTGCATCTTTTATGTGGTAGGCTAGTTACGCATACAACACACAAACGTGCGACACTCTTAAGTACATTCATAATTTAACACCTGGTAAGGTGCTCAAATCCTTACGCCACATACAAGAAATAAGACTTTAGCGACTAAAGAAATAAGCCTGTAGTTACATGTACCTGTTGTTTGAATCTCAGATGTGGCCTCTTATGTGGTAAGCTCGTTAAACATACAACACACATACCTGTATCTCTCTGCAAGTGCATTCATAGTTTAACACCCTAAGTCGTAAACCAGTTCTCGTTTTTTTATCAAAGAGATGGGGTTTTTGTTTTTGTACTGTGTACCTACTTTTCTGCTCTTGATTTCCGGTTCTTCGTTTGAATTTGACTTCAAAATCATTTCCATTGTTTTTTAATTTTTATGTTTTTCTTTTACTTTGAGGTTGGTCACTTTGTTGTTAACTTGTCTTTCCTTCGCTGATCAATTTGTGTTGATTGTTGCTCTGTTAACTTTAAATTTATTCTCTTGATAATGAGTTTTTTTGATATATATATTTGAACTCCCCTACTGAACTAAGACCCCACTTACTAGAACAAATGTTTAGGTTTGTATTTCATGGTTAATCGTTGTTGTATCCATTTGAGTTGATTTTGACCTTTTAGTTTGTTAATTTATCCTTTTTTTGCTTGTTAATAAGATCCTTTTTTCTATATTATACCGGAACTGACTTACCTTATATTCTAGAACTAAACATCCGCTTACTAGAGCACCTAAACACTCTTTCCGCTGAGCTTTTATATTGAGGCTTGTACTTTTCAGTTGATGAGCTGTATATAGGTGGCTGTTGTGGGGATTGCTTTCTTGAAAGTGAGGTCTTTACTTTGCTACTCCATTTGTCTTGATTTTGATTTATCATTCTTTAATATATATTTTCTCCTTCGCCCCTTCCGATAAGTTAATAAGGTTTATCATTCGTTTACTTTTAACTTTGTGGCATTGTAATGGAAATGTCTTACATTTGAGAGCTGGGAATCCACTTAACACCTAAAAATCCATTTCAAGGTGTCTTGAGGCTTGTATTTTTCTGTTGAATGGGTGTGTATAGGTTGTTGCACATGGGATAGGTCTTTCCTTTGCTAAATCACTTGTGTTGTTTTTGTTATTTTATTTATTTTTCCTAAGTAATGAGTTTTCTTTTGATGTACATAACTAAAAGTTTTGCACTTCACTTAGATTTGTTTTTGGTATATTTAACTAGGATTTGCCACCCACTATTGGAAACGGTCTCCTTATATTCGAGAACCAAGAATCTCCTTACTAGAACACCTAGACACCCATGTAAACATGTTTTGTACTTTGAGGCTTGTACTTTACGGTTTATCGGGTGTATATAGGTTGTCTCGGCCGGGGATTTCTGTCTTAATAAGGATATATTTCCATTGCTATTCAATTTAAGTTGATTTTGACCTTTTTCTTCTTTTTTTTTCTAATAAGATATTTTATATATTTTTATTGGAAATTACATACTTTATATTCGAAAATTGAGAATCCACTTACTAGAACATGTAAACACTCATTACAATGTGTCTTGTACTTTGAGGTTTATGAGGTGTAAAATATGTTGTTCTAGGAATTGCTTTCTTTATAAAGGTCTTTATTTTGGCACTACATCTGTGTTGATTTGGAGTTTTTTTTATCTTTTTCTTAATGATAGTTGGATTTCTTTTTTGGTATGAAGTGTCCGCGCTTGACCTACTTTGATCTTCAATTTTTCACAATTATCAGAAATGTCACACCTTACACGTAAGAAATGAAATTCCCCTTACTAGAACACCTAAAAACCGTTACAATGTGTTTTGGCTCTTTTAAGTAAGGCTGTTACATATGTAATATGTTCTCAACCTTTTCATTTTTTTGTTTTATTTTGACTCCCACACATAATTTTGTAATGTATTTTTATTTTCCGGGTTTTTTGTTGTGTGTCTTGTTTAGGGAATCCTATTACTAGAACACCTAAACAACCATCTTAAACATATTATACTTTGAGGCTTGTACAACGTGTTTGATGGGTGTATTTAGGTAGTTGTTGCAGGGATTACTTTCTTGATAACTGTGTTTTTGTTACTACTCCATTTGAATCGATTTTCAGTTTGTATTTTGTTAATTCATTTTTTGCCTTGATATTAAAATCTTTTTTTTTTCTTCCAGAAATGAGTTACCTTTATTCGAGAACTGAGAATGCACTTACTAGAACACCTAAACAGCTCATTTCGACATGTCTTGTACTTTGAGGCTTGATGAGATGTAAAGAGGTGATTTTGGTGGGGATTGCTTTCTTGATAAAAGTATTAATTTTTTGCTATTATGTTTGTGTTGATTTTTACTTTGTTTTCTTTTTGGTACTGGAATTTTTTTGTTACAGTTTAATGAGTTTTTGCTATTGAATTCTCAAAGTTATTCGATTTTGTAACTTTTTGACCAGTTTTTTTTGTTAAAGTTTTTGTATTGTTCTAGAACACCTAAAAACACATTTCAATGTGTATTGTACTTAGAGGCTTGTACATTGCGCATTTGATAGTGTGTATTTTGGTGGTTGTTGCAGGGATTGCTTGCTTAGTAATGGTGTTTTTGTTGGTACCTCATTTTTGTTGATTTTGACTTCAATATTCTATAATTCATCTATTTTCTTCTTAAGGGGATTAATTTTTGTAAAATTCACCCATGTCTTTCGTTTTTGAGTCTTAACTTCACTTTTTTTTAACTTCTTAATTAAGGGGGTTAGATATGATCTCAGCCTTTTCTGTTGTTTTTCGCATTTTAACTTTCTAGTCATTTGATTTTGATTACAGCCTGTTTCAAAATGTAATGTACTTTGAGGCTTGTATTTTGCTGTTGCTTGGGTTTAAGTAGTTTGTTAACTGGGATCACTTTCTTGAGAAATGTTTCTTTTTTGTTTATTTGCATCTGTTATATTACCTTTTTTTTAATTTCAATTGGTAATGAGTTATTGTTGGTATTTGATTTGACTTCTAATATATATGTGTGTACAATGTTTTTCCTTCTTGTGTTGATTTGATTTTTTTTTTCTATTGTGATGCAATTAGTTTTTGAAATTAATACTATCTTGGACTTGATGGTTATGCATCACCAATATAATAGATCACCTGCATGCTTGTTTGAGCATTAATGTGCTCCTGCCTCCTTGTATGTATTGGACTTTGTATATTACCTATTGCATCAAAATATCAAATACATACAATAACAACCATGTTGGAAACATCTCCATGCACTTCACCCAACTTTTTTACGTGTAAGTTAAACTGGTAACTGGTTTGATATTTGGTTTGATGAAAATCATTGTATTTGGTTTATAATAAAACTGTCAGAAATAAAAAAAGAATGTTGTGTGGTGCTAACTGGTTCTGTTTTAGCTTAAGTTAAGGCGTTAAGCAATGCTTATGTGTATGTGTATGTGTATGTATGTATATGTGTGTGTGTGTAATCGGAAACTAAGTTCTACAGGATGTATAAATTGTTATTATTCTGGCAAGGTGATTTTTGGTAGAATAATCGGCTTCTGTTTTTATAATTAGCAGGTGTTTGGTATAGAGTTCAATTTTTTTCATATCATGGTCAATTAGATACTTTGCCTTCCACTTTTGTCTAATTTTTCTTGATCATTGCTGGTTTTTATTTTTCTACTTTTCCAAGTTCTTTTGCAAGTATTCTATGTGAATATATTAGCTTCTATATTCCACCTTCCTTTATAATTTGTTCATCCAAAAATGTAGTCTAATTCAGCTACAGTTTCATGACCATAAACAGCCGAATGCATCCAATAGTTGTTTATGTATCTTAAATATCAATATGTTAATGGTAGTTACTTTTCTATAGGAAAATTGCATGATGCCTGTTTGTTATATTTTCTGAATAAGGACTTGAATTTACCTTAAGACCAAATGAGCCAATTGGGTTTAAGTTGGATCCATTTTTGTTAATTTCTTGTGTTTCAATAGACTGAAGAGGTGTCTTTTCCCTCCAAATAGAAGAAATGATGTTACTCGAATTATTAGTCTCTTGGTTTTAAAAAGCGCGCCTTAGGCGCGCTTAAGCGCAAGGCGACTTGAGGCGCAGCTTCACGCGCCTTGTGTGATACAAGTCGCACAAAGTACAAAAAGCGCAAGAAAAACACGCTTTTTTGGGAAAAAAAAATCCACCGAGGCGCTCGCTTTTCGTACACGGGGTGTTTTTGTGCTTCAAAGTGTTGTACATGTAGCATATATAAACCTTATTTATATCTATATTTTGGGTAAAGGATACTAGAAGCCTATAGGATTTATAAAAAAAATTATATAATCGTCTTGCGCCTCGCGTACGAAAAGCCCACCACTTTTGCGCTTTGCGCCTCGGTTTTAGACCTCATCGCTTTTGTGCGCTTCACGCTTTTTAAAATCAAGATTAGTCTTCGTGTTCTAAATGTTGTATTTTAATTTGTTAACTGGTTGGAAGTTGTTGAAAGAGTTTGTTTTTTATATAACCTAAGTTTTTAGTGAGGGCCGGGTCGGGTTGTCCTACCACTTTTTTTTTCCATTTTTTGACACTATCTTTATAAATAACACTATAGTCGTCATTAGTCCTTCATTCCCATTTCCCCCATGTAGCATCCTTAGACAAAGCATGCTTTCACTTAACCAGTTGTTCAATACACTTGCTGTTATACTTCTAGAAACCTCGGTATCAATTACTCTACACGTTCTTTAGCGATGAATAGCTGTTGACTCCACTCCTATAAGGTGAGGTAACTGTAGTGTATCAACCCCAATTTTAGTAACAATTACTCAATTAGACAGAGTCTATAGTGTTTTTTTAATAGCCAACTTCTCATTTATTCTTTTTTGAAGGGAATTCTACGTGTAGGAATGTAACTTAAAATACACCACACTCCTTGCAATTGTTAGTTCAGTTCTATGCAAATCTGCCAATTGCTTTATTCAGTGCTGAGCATGAAGTAAATTAAGTTTCAGAATCTTGATAGATTCCGCCTTTGCTAGCTGTTGAGCACGTTCTGATAAGGACCTGGAAAGTTTTGCTCCACTCTTTGCAGAGTTGGTAGTTACTTCCAAAACGCACTGATATAGATGGGGTATCCAAGTACAAGGTTACTTCAGTGGCCGCCGTAAATAGGATGCTTGTAAACGGATTTTTGACAGCAATGAAATGTCAACCTGTCATGCACACAACCTTCAGGAGAGTTATGTACGCAGTTACGACTTAAGAATTTTCCCACGATCAATTTCTATTCCTTCTTCTCCGGATGAGAAGAATGATTCTGCCACAAACCATTGATCAGTGTGAGCAAATTAGAATTTTCCTGCCAGTAGTTGTGAATATTATTAAGTTTGTGTGAAATGTGAAAATTACCAAGTGTATGATTTCACCATGAGTAACCCTTTTTTGTAGACAGCCATTTTTTTTTCTGTTGAACAGGGGTAGCTAGTTTAGTAACCAGCAAATGCCTAAAACTGTTGAACAGCCATTTTTTTCTGTTCAACAGAGTCGCAATTCGCACATTAGCTTTTAAGAAATAGGAGTTATATATAAATAAATAAATAAAAGGAAAACTGTTCTGGCTGTTTTGACTCCTTACCCAACTCAACCCATCTGACCCATCCATCTTGGAAGCTCTGACATTGGCAGTAACTCGTATTTCGTTGATTGATAGTGTGTTAGGGTTGTTAATTTAATACATTCTCGGTAGAAAGAAATTGATAGAAGGGTATTGTTAGGCTTTTCGTTGTATGTGATTTTGAAATTCTAAAACAAACTATACATGGTTTTGGTCATAGTTTAAAAAAAGGACAGGCGTGCTCCTCTAGGCGTAACATTTTGAGGAGAGGCGCCTCATAGGGTTATTTTGTACTTGCGCCTCAAAGGGTTATTTTGTACGTGCGCCTCAAAGGATGGGGGAGCTAATAAAACGTGCGCCTCAGGATCGCCTCATGGGGTTATTGTGTTTTTGATGTTTTAGACCGTGTGTCAATTATTTTATTTTTGTTTGTTTTGATGTTTTAAACTTTTGTCACTTATTTTTGTTTTTACAAGACATATAATTTTTATATTTATTTTTTAACTTCGAGACGGTTCGCTTCGAGGCTCGATTCCGTTGTTTTGAACTTTGTTTTTGCTTAGTGTTTTTTCAACGGCCAACGAATATTGTACAAGCCGAGACACCCGGGTAAACCCATTGGCAAAAGGCCACCCACACCATGTGAACGCAAACAATGTTTACATTGATGACCCAGACCACTCACCATTCCAGGGGAAACCTCTAGCCCACCTAGATCGAATTGCACCAAGTTGGACTCGAACCAATGACCTCCACGTTAATATTTAATATAGATCTGTTGTGCCAAGCTGCTGCTTGGAATTTTTTTTGTTACAGTTTAGTGAGTTTTTGCTATTGAATTCTCAAAGTTCTTCGATTTTGTAACTTTTTGACCAGTTTTTTTTTGTTACAGTTTTTGTATTGAACACCTAAGACACATTATTTGAATTTGTGTAATTTTGGTGGTTGTTGCAGGGATTGCTTACTAGTAACGGTGTTTTTGTTGGTACCTCATTTTTGTTGATTTTGACTTCAATATTCTATAATTCATCTATTTTCTTCCTAAGGGGATTAATTTTTGTAAAATTCACCCATGTCTTTCGTTTTTGAGTCTTAACTTCATATTTTTTTAACTTCTTAATTAAGGGGGTTAGACATGATCTCAGCCTTTTTTGTTTTTTCGCATTTTAACTTTCTAATCATTTGATTTTGAGCCTGTTTGAAAATGTAATGTACTTTGAGGCTTGTATTTTGTTGTTGCTCTGGTTTAAGTAGGTTGTTAAGTCATAAGTGGGATCGCTTTCTTGAGAAATGTTTCTTTTTTATTTATTTGAATTTGTTATATTACTTTTTTTAATTTCAATTGGTAATGAGTTATTGTCGGTATTTGATTTTGACTTCTAATACATATGTGTGTACAATGTTTTTCCTTGTGTTGATTTGATTTTTTTTTCTATTTTGATGCAATTACTTTTCGAAATTAATACTATCTTGGACTTGATGATTATGCATCACCAATATAATAGATCATCTGCATGCTTGTTTGAGCATTAATGTGCTCCTTGTATGTATTGGACTTTGTATATTACCTATTGCATCAAAATATCAAATACATACAATAGCAACCATGTTGGAAACATCTCCATGTGCTTCACCCAACTTTTTTATGTGTGAGTTAACTGGTTTGATGAAAATCATTGTATTTGGTTTATAATAAAACTGTCAGAAATAAAAAAGAATGTTGTGTTGGTGCTAACTGGTTCAGTTTTAGCTTAAGTTAAGTAATGCTTATGTGTATGTATGTATTTTTGTATTTGTTTCGGCAGTTCAGTTTTATGTGGGTTCAAGCTTACCTTTTAGTGTAATTGGAAACTAAGTTCTACGGAATGTATAAATTTATATTACTCTGGCAAGGTGATTTTTGGTAGAGTAATCGGCTTCTGTTTTTATAATTAGCAGGTGTTTGGTATAGGGTTCGATTTTTTTTCATATCATTGTCAATTAGATACTTTGCTTTCCACTTTTGTCTATTTTTTCTTGATCATTGCTGGTCCTTTTTTCCTGTTTTTATTTTTCTACTTTTCCAAGTTTTTTTTTTCAAGTATTCTATGTTAATATATTAGCTTCTATATTCCACCTTCATTTATAATTTGTTCATCCAAAAATGTAATCTAATTCAGCTACAGTTTCATGACCATAAGCAGCCAAATGCATCCGACAGTTGTTTCTTTATCTTTAATATCAATATGTTATTGGTAGTTACTTTTCCATAAGAAAATTGCATGTTGCCTGTTTGTTATATTTTCCTGAAATAAGGACTTGAATTTACCTTAAGACCGAATGAGCCAATTGGGTTTAAGTTGGATCCATTTTTGTTAATTTCTTGTGTTTCAATAGACTGAAGAGGTGTCTTTTCCCCCGAATAGACGAAATGATGTTATTTGAATTATTAGTCTTCGCGTTCTAAATGTTGTATTTTAATTTGTTAATTGGTAGAGGACTAAAACAGGTCAATATAGCAAATAGATGAATGAGCCAAACGGGTTGGAAGTTGTTGAAAGAGTTTGTTTTCGATATAACCTCAGTTTTTAGTCAGGGCCGAGTTGGGCTGTCCTACCACTTTTTTTTCTTTCCATTTCTTGACACTATTTATAAATAACACTATAGTCATTAGTCCTTCATTCCCCATGTAGCATCCTTAGACAACGCATGCTTTCACTTAACCAGTTGTTCAATACACTTGCTGTTATACTTCTAGAAACCTCGGTATCAATTACTCTACACGTTCTTTAGCGATGAATAGCTGTTGACTCCACTCCTATAAGGTGAGGTAACTGTAGTGTATCAACCCCAACTTTAGTCACAATTAGACACAGTCTATAGTGTTTTTTTTTAAGAACCAACTTCTCATTAATTCTTTTTTGAAGGGAATTCTACTCGTAGGAATGTAACTTAAAATACACCACACTCCTTGCAAATGTTAGTTCAGTTCTATGCAAATCTGCCAATTGCTTTATTTAGTGCTTAGCATGAAGCAAATTGAGTTTCAGAATCTTGATAGATTCCGCCCTTGCTAACTGTTGAACACGTTCCTTTGTCTGTCCGTTCGTGGATGGTAAGGACCTGGAAAGTTTTTGCTCCACTCTTTGCAGAGTTGGTAGTTACTTCCAAAATGCATTGATATAGATGGTATCCAAGTACAAGGCCGGATTTTTGACAGCAATGAAATGTCAACCTATCAAACACCCTTAGGTATTGGATAGTCAACAGTAGCTGTATCGACCAAACTTGATGATTTCTTATATGAGTCTTACATTCTTCTTAAATTTGGACCAAACTTTGTTAATAGTATCATGCACACAACCTTCAGGAGAGTTATGTACGCAGTTACGACTTAAGAAGTTTCCCACGATCAATTTCTATTCCTTCTTTGTTCTCCGGATGAGAAGAATGATTCTGCCACAAACCATTGATCAGTGTGAGCAAATTAGTTGTGAATGGATATTATTAAGTTTGTGTGAAATGTGAAAATTGCCAAGTGTATGATTTCACCCTGAGTAACCCTTTTTTGTTGATAATATGATAGTTTAAAACTATGACAGCCATTTCTTGCTGTTGAACAGGGGTAGCTAGTTTAGTATCCAGCAAATGCTTCAAATTGTTGAACAGCCATTTTTTTTTTCTGTTGAACAGAGTTGCACTTTCGCGATTGGACGTTATTCGCACATTAGCTTTTAAGAAATAGGAGTTAATATATAAATCTATAATCTATAATACATTATAAAGGAGGAGTTATGTACCATATTGGAATTTTGACATGGGTACAATTTTTAAAGCAACAAGTATAAGAGAATAAAGCTTATTTCATAAGGGTATTATAGGGATATTGAGGACAATTAAGACACTTTAAAGGGTAATATAGACATTTAACCCACTTACTCCTTCACAATATCCACACAAATTTACAATACTAACCTTAATTCCCATCCTTGCCCTTATGTCCAGACTAATAGACTCCCTCTTTAATTCTCCCATTCAATTTCTCGATATCAGTTTCAGTATCTTCTTCTGCTTCCACCATAAATTGACTGAGAAACACAAATAAACAAACAAAGCATGAGATTCTTTAGGCTTATGGGTAATCTTTAGCAAGAGATGGTGATGTTCAAGAAGCTAAAGCTTTGTTGGAATACAACCCTAGACTTGCTAGATATTCCACTTTTAGTGTTAGGAATTCCCCTCTTCCTGCTCAAGGTCACCATGAGGTATCATTATTATTATTATTATTATTGTTATTATTATTATAATGTGTTTATATGTTTTTAAGAAATTGATCATGATTTAGATGGCTCAGATTGGGGCTAACTTATTGTTGTTTGGTTTTAGATTGTTTCACTTTTGGTTGAATCTGGGGTTGATATTAATCTAAGAAACTATCTAATTTAGTAGGTATTCTTCAATTTTGCATTGTTACCAGCCGACCTGCTTCACCCTTCACAACATAACCAAGACAAAATCTTGAAGATTTGAATGTACAAAGAGAAAGTATAATGGCGGTTTGCGAGAAGGATGTGGCGGCGTCTACGGTGTTGATTTGGACATGCTGTGTTCAAGTGCGGCAATGGGTATTTACATTTCCATTAACAGGGTGAATTGGGAGGTGGTGTTTTTTTATGGGTGAAGGTGATCTTCTATTCTTTTTTTATTATTTTCATGATCTTTGTTTGGTATTGAATAACTTAGACTTATATATACTCAACATTTTGATATCTGTTTGCAACAGCATACAAATTGACTTTTTAAAGTCAAAAGAATTAGGATTTTAAAGGATTCTTGTATGTATGGTTTTGCAAGAATGAAGTTTCTTTTATTTTCTAGAAATCAATATGAGAAAAATGCTATATTAAATCTTGAGTTGAGTTGCATTATATATCAGTTAATGTTAATTATATGTTAATAAATAACAAGGTTGAATTATACAGACTTAGTATTGTTTTAATTGAAGTTTCTATATTACTTATGCCATTTTTTGTTTGTACTTTATAAGTTTTCACTCAAGTATACATGTAGAATGATAGCATATGCACATTGATAGCATTTATAAGTGTAACGCTACTGTATATGAGCACTCCAATGTAAAACACAAAACCAATATTGGTTGAGTGGTTAGGTGCGTGGCCCATGAAGGGGTTGGCGCAGGTTCGTAACTCGGGGAGGGCAACTCCCCCCCCCCCCCCTCTTGATTTTTTTTTGTTGGGCTTGGTTGTTAATAGTTTGTTTTATTTAATAAATTGTTTAATTTGTTTTTTAGTTGCTCGTAGACAGGCTTCATATCAAGAACGATAAGTTACACTTTGTACAAAAAAGCAAGAAGCTATGGTTGCGCTATTGACTTACATAACATCCCTGCATTATGAGGTTTGATAAAGTTTCTTTTTTTTCTTAAAGTTTACATTTTTAGATCTTTAATTTGTGGGTATTTTTTAGGATATCTGGATGTTAAATTCCCACAACTTCAGAAATTGCAAGATGAGAGGAAATTGGACTTTGTGCTAGAGGTAGTGTTTATGTACTTTGAAGAATTAGAAAAGCTTCTAACCACCAGCTTGGTTCATTGTTATGGCATGGATTAACTTCTAACCGATTAATCTTGTATGTATAAGATAAGTACGCTGGATGGGTTAGGAAACGGGTTAAAACGGGTTTATGTCAAAATGGGTCATACTTTAGTCGAGGTCAAAACAAATTTCAGTATGGGTTGGATATTCACATTACAATTATGTGAGTTGATGGATGATCAAACTTACCATTTGGGTCATGCAAACTCGACAAAAACGGCCTCTTTACAAGAATATAGATTCTTAATTCTTGAACATATTAAGAAATATTACTAAGTTAGGCTGCTTCTTATACTTGTGCAGGTTTATATTCATGAAACTTGAGGTTCTTTGATATATTGGTAATGTAAAAAGACAACACTCCTTTAAGGTTCTTTGATATATTGGTCATGTTAAAGGAAAACAATAGTCGCTCCGTTATTCCATGAGAATGCAACATTTAATTAGGCACAAGGTGGAGGTTTAAACATGAAAAGGGGTTGTTGTAGCACCGCATTATCTCAGCAATACACAAAAACTCGAATGCTTGGACGTATATGCCGGTTAAAGCTGGCAATGCAGGGACGTCGAATTCAATTATTAAGGTGGATAAGGAACTCTTGGATCAGAACCTGGACATCAGATGTTTAATTAAAGGCAAGCTTGGTAATGGCGAAGATATTAGATTCTGGGTAGATTGGTGGGTTGGGGATTGTCCGCTAATGTTTAGTTTTCCAGACTTGTTCGTTTTAGAAGCTGACAAGTGTGTTTCCATGGGTCAAAGATTATTGGTTTGGGACTGGAAGAGGAATCCGCTTGCTTTTAATGAGGTACAGGAGCTGCTACAATGTGTGGATATGATTCGGGGCATTAGCACGACTCAAGAAAAGGATCAATGGCTGTGGAACGAAAGCGCTGATGGTGCCTTTTCGGCTGCAGCGTGCAGAAGGCTGTCCAGAAATGCAGTGTCGTATTATCCATTCGAATGGGTTAAAGGAGTCTCTAGAAAGGTATCGATTTTCAAGGGGAAGGCGTTACAAGATAGGCTTCCCACTTTGTCGGGTTTAAAGAGGAGGAATATCGTACACGGGTCAGCAAGTTGCAAATTATGCGGCGAGGGTGACGAAGACACAGATCACTTACTAACCTCCTGTTACATGGCTCCTTTGGTCTGGAACAAGGTCAGTTCGTGGGTTGGCATCACCCCGATCTATGCGTTTAATGTGAAGGATTTGTTAGAGCTTCACGGTAATGTGAATGGGTCAAAGGAGAAGCGAAAGCTAATTAGAATCATAATCTTAGCGGCTTGTTGGGCGATATGGAGAGCGCAAAACGAACTAATTTTCAGCGGCAAAAGAGTCGATGCCACAGGTGTGTTCGTGGAAGCCCAAGCTATGGCTTTTACATGGGTGAAACAAAAAGATAAACAATCAGGTTGGATGTGGGAGAATTGGGTAGTGTTTAATATACCCATTACTTAAGTAGATTTGTCGATTGTATTGGAAATGTATTTAGGTGTCAATTGTATGTTTGTAGCTAGCCTCTTGATTGATACAAGCTTGTAAATAATCTTTGGTGATGAATGAGAATACAAGCTTGTAAATAATCTTTGGTGATGAATGAGAATACAAGCTTGTAAATAATCTTTGGTGATGAATGGGAAGTTTGAAGTTTGCCGATCAAAAAAAGAAAGAGTTATATTCCTTTACCAACGATAGAGGAGATGAGTGTAGTAGACCGAACGCCCTTATGAATACCATCAATTCTTTGTAATGATAAATGATCAGTAAGTTATTTCAAAATTAGAACTTGCCCAAAAACAAAATATTTTTTTCTTTTTCAAATGTTTGACCTATGCTAAAGACGAACAAGTTCGGTTTTATTCTAAACTTTTTGCCTGTAAGTGAAACCCACCACACCAAACGGGCGCACCTACAATCATTACATAAATCATTTTTTCCATATGCCAAAGACCATTACAAACGTGTATCTTATTGTTATTACGCAGATACTACATGATCAATTTCAAATTCACTTCCAAACACTCCCTAGCCCTAAAATAGTAACATATGATCCTTTATAGACAAAACGGGCATACCCGCAGCAACGCGCGGGCATTCTCACTAGTAAATAAAAAGGAAAACTGTTCTGGCCGTTTTGACTCATTACCCAGCTCAACCCATCTGACCCACCCATCTTGCCACCACTATGGAAGCTCTGACACGGGCAGTAACTCGTATTTTGTTGATTGATAGTGTGTTAGGGTTGTTAATTTAATACATTTTCGGAAGAAAGAAATTGATAGAAGGGTATTGTTAGGCTTTTCGTTGTATGTGATTTTGAAATTCTAAAACAGGCTATACATGGTTTTGGTCATAGTTAAAAAAAAGGAGTGGCGTGCTCCCCGACGCGTAGCATTTTGAGGGGAGGCGCCTCATAGGGTTATTTTGTACATGCGCCTCAAAGGGTGGGAGAGCTAATAAAACGTGCGCCTCAGGTTTGCCTTATGGAGTTATTGTGTTTTTATGTTTGACCGTGAGTCAATTATTTTATTTTTTGTTTTATTTTGACATTTAAAATTTTTGTCACTTATTTTAGTTTTTACAACATATTTAATTTTTAACTTCGCCGCGGTTCGTTTCGAGGCTCGATTCCGTTCTTTTGAACTTTGTTAGTGTTTTTTCAACAGCCAACGAATATTGTACAAGCCTAGACACCCGGGTAAACCCATCGGCAAAAGGCCACCCACACTATGTGAACGCAAACAATGTTTACATTGATGACCCAGACCACTCACCATTCCAGGGCAAACCCACCGTCCGAAGCCCCACTTTTGTAAACCCTCTAGCCCACCTAGAGCGAATTGCACCAAGTTGGACTCGAACCAATGACCTCCACGTTGTTAATATTTAATATTTAATATAGATCTGTTGTGCCAAGCTGCTGCTTGTATTTTTTAGTGCAAGTTAAATGAAAATATATCAAATTATATAGGTTTTACTATTGTGTGTATTCAACTTCAAAATTTTACCCTGTTATGTAATAATGACTTTAAAAACTTTCGTTTTCATGAAATACATACAATAAGAATATGTCAAGTTGGAAACAATTTGTCACGATTGATTCCTCACGGTACAACTAATTCAATGGAGTTATAGGATAGCGAAATGATGATTCAAATGGAAGGAGGTGTTTGGATGGTAATGGGATTATATCGGTATAAGGAAAGGTAACTCCGACGACCCCTAGGGTAGATAAAATTATTAAGTCATCAACTGTTTGTTTGTTGGTAATTAGTTTTAGGTTTGAGATTGAGTTTATTGCACGTGAATTTGAAATATTTTATGCTCTTTTAGTTTCTTTCTTGGCTTATGTGTTTAGGCTAATAAGTTATTAATCGTTTTTCAGGTTCTGTCTTCTATGTCGTATATGCAGTTTCCTTACCAGTGGTTGTGGGACTTGGTACAATTTCTGTCTTTTGTGTTGTTTATGCAGTTTCCTTACCAGTGGTTGTGGGACTTGGTACAGAGATGTGATAAGTTTTTGAATGGTTGCAACTTTCAACTTAAGTGATTGTTTAGTTAATTAGGTTAGGAATTATAGGAGTCATTAGAATGTGAGAAATTAGAGAGATGTGATGAGTTTTTGAATAGTTGTAGCTTACTTAAGTGATTGTTTAGCTGATTAGTGATTAGGTTTTAGGTTAGAGAATATGAGTTATTACTGATTAGAATGTTATGGACAATAATGGACATGTAGTGATTGAGTGTGAGGGATTGGAGATGTGATTATGTTTATGTACTTTGAGACTTTAAGTAGATCTTTGCCAACAATAAGTTTGAATTCAGCTGTATTGATGTTAAATAACCATAAGTAAATGACTATTGGTAACTGGTAAGTTCAATTTTGGTTCATGATGGTTTGAATTAGAAGTTTTTATAGTTTGTTATAGAAAAGTATTGACAGCTATGGAAGATTGTGAGTTTGAGTTTTTGTTAGATTTATTGAGATGGAAATAAAAATGCTTACAGTGGACGTCTTAAATCCTAAGATTTATAGATTTAACACTAACAATTTTAATTTTCCACTTCTAACCCAAAACTTGTCATTTTTTACTTTCAACACAAAGTAATCGTCTTTTACAATTTAACCCTAACACTTTTTTTCTTTCAACTTTGGTCTCACATAATTTTAATCGTACGCAATTTTTTCGTTTTAAGTTCCATTCTAAATTTTGCGAGTTATAACAAATCCGTCGCAATGCGCGGGTCCTAGACCGACTTAGTTACTTCACATTAACTATTGTTATTAAAAGTAATCGATTTTACGCCTTTGGCGTTAACACGTTGTAACGAGCGTGCGTGGTTCTACGATTTTACGCCTTTTTTTCATTCGGTGTTATTTTTCCCTTTTTTATTTATTTTACTTTTACGAACTTTTTGCTCTTAGTGGTCGCTGGTGGTGGTGTGGCATACTAGCATTAGTGCTACTTAGTATGGTTTTATACCCCCGCCGTAACGCACGGGGCTTAATACTGGTAAAATCTAAACAGAAGAAGATATAGAAGCTATTTTTGCCGATTGCTTTGTTTTTTTACCAATATTTTCGAATTTCGGCCATCTATAGGTGGGTTGAATGTTCTAGCCCACTATAACACTCGCATGTACTTTGATTATTATTATTATTTTTTTTAACTATTGAATTTACTTGATGTTTGACATTCATATGTATTAGGGATAGGATTACGAAAATCTAAGAAATAGGAGTGAGATTGAGTGATTTGTTTGAAAAAAATGTCATTATTGTAAAACTAAATTTAGTTAATGTTAATGTTTGACATACATATGTATTAGGGATATGATCAAATACACCGTGAAAAAAAAATATGAAGTCGTAGAAAATATATCAAACAGACTCCAATTGAACTCATTTAAGGGGCATTGAAACTGTCTTATTGAGCCATACGATCTTAGTTTTTAGGTTTTCGCTTTTATGGATTCTTAGCTAGTAGTTTTTAGAATTTACGTTATATCATTGTGTCTTTTTCTTATTTTTATTATTGTGCATTTTTGCGATTCATTGTTTCTTTTTTCTTCAGCATTGTGTTATTTTTTCGGCATTATGTTATATTTGTGGCCCATTATGTTATACTTTGTGATCTATTTTGTTTTTTTATCTTTCTCACACTTCTCATTATTATTATATTGTGTACGATAACTTGACCCATGTATTAATTCCTCGGTTTTTTGCCACGACAGACTAAATTTATGGAACTTGTTTAGCCTATATTTTAATTGGAGAATGATTTTATACCTTTGATGTAAGGAATTAGTTGATGAGGTTGAAAGATATATTTAGAAGCATTAGAATTTGAGAAAAGTAAGTAAAATAGGTATAATTAACTTTTTTCTCAACTTCCTACTTCATTTTTTTAAACGTTTATAATTTTTTCATACTATATTATTTTATTTTTTAAAAAAAATACACAATAAAAGCAAACATTTTTTCCTCTTTTATTTGCATGCTTTATTGCTATAGTTTTTTTTTTAAATTTGTTGGGGGGTGATAATTTGCATGATTATCAGGTATAACTTGTATCATTATCAAATATAATTTGCTTAATTATTTGGTTTTTTAATGGTAGACAATAATACACTTTTGGCTAGTGTCACGTGTCGCGCTTTGACTGATGGCAAAAAAACCCGAGCCCGACGGGTATACCCAAAACCCGAAGCATTTTGGACGGGTATACCCGATACCCGACGGGTATGGGACGGGTTTGGGATTGGAAAAAAAATGTTTTCGCGGGTATGGGACGGGTATGGTATTAGGCGATACCCGACCCAATTACCCGAAACTAAATACCTGTTTACCCGACACATATACTCGCTAATTTTTAAGTTTAATGACATTATTATTTATATTTGTATGCTACAAAATATAAAAATATTTCTTGTGATACATATTATAATATATATTTTTATTCTAAATATTTCAAATATTAGTATGGTGATGATCATACGTATGTTATTTATTAAAATTTAATATATTATAGATTTCTAAAACATAAAACACCAAAAAAAGTAAAAATATATATACATGAAAATCCCAACGGGCATACCAGAAACCCGCGGGTATGCTCTATACCCGATGGGTAATACCCACCAAAAACCCAACCGGTAATGGGACGGATATGGGATGAGATTTTATAACCGGGTATGGGAGTCCTTTTCCTTTGTAAGTTAAGGTCATTTGTACATTATTTTGACCCGTTTAATTGACACTTATTTGGTTAAATAAACATTTCATACTCGACTTTTTATTTTTTACTAAAATGAGGGGTTTTACCCTTTATAAGTTACTAAACAAAATATAAATTGTATTATACGATTCTGAACCACATATTTTTCTAATGTCAATTTTTTTAATCGCTGCTTTTTATGTAGGAATTTTTCTTTAATTTTTAATTTTTTTTCAATATACACATATGTATAATTGTTATTATACACATATATATAAATAAAAAAAATAAAAAAAAAATATTTATTTTCTTGCAAAAAAACATGCGATTAAAGCAAAAAAAAGTTATAAAGGCACAAAGCAAAGCAACAGCCTATTTCGTAATAACTTTTATTTTGGTTTTTGGCCCGCCATAAAATGTAATATACACATATGTATAATTGTTATATACACATGTGGTGAGGCTTGGAGATAAGAATGGGCAGGGTGGGCTTCCTTTTTTCTTATTTTTCAGGCCAAAATTGTCAAGGGGCCCGGTAACTTTTCATGCCATAGTATGTTATGTGTCGTTGTAGCCCAAGTTATCACATACAATGTGCAAAAGTTGCAGCCCAACATGATATGCAAGCCCAAAAGAGAGCCCTGATGTTTACGTAACAAAGGGCCAAAGGCACAAAGCAAAGCAAAGCAAGAGATTTGAAAAGCTGCATGTAGTTAATTAATAAAGGAATGAGTAGGATGATCACATTCCAAGTATTCGTAAAATTTAAGATCTAATTAGTTTGTTAATGTTATGATTGTATCTCCTTATAAGGAGAAAGCTGCTTTCGAAATAAACATGCAGAATATTGTTTTTCATTTTTCTAGCTTCTCTCACGTAAAAAAAACTACAATCAGGAAATATGAATCCACGTCAGGAAAATTAAAATTTACATTAAAAAAAATTCCAAATATACTTGCACATACATAATTAGCAAAGAAGTCTAATTTTTCTCCCATATGTTTTATTTCTATTGTGAAATTGATGTTTTGTTTCGTTGTTTGTTTTTTGTTTGCGTGACTAAAAAGATTCAGTTCGGTTGATACTATTTGACAAAAAGTTTTACAAAAAAACCTAAATAATCCGAAACTCAATTAAACCCTGAACAACACCCCCAACACATGGGTTGACTTCTTTTTTTCTTATTTTTCAGTAATAAGGCTAAATGGTATGCCTTCGGGGAGATCATCCGGGGTGATGATGTGTCCTTTTCCCCCAAGGGGAACCCCCCCCCCCCCCCCCCAATTCTAAAATCGGAAAGATAGGGGGAATTGGGGGAA
Source organism: Ambrosia artemisiifolia (assembly GCA_032199755.1). Lineage (NCBI taxonomy): Eukaryota > Viridiplantae > Streptophyta > Magnoliopsida > Asterales > Asteraceae > Ambrosia > Ambrosia artemisiifolia. The sequence goes on from CM063516.1 coordinate 37,914,677, forward strand.
GGCATTTCCAAACTTTGGGGGAGAAAATGGGGGAAATGATGTGGAGCTGATGTGGCACTTGGGGAAGTTGGGGGAGAAGGGGGCACACCATATAGTCTAAGTTTTACCCTCACCCCTATGTGATGGTTTTTTTTTCCTTCACATTTCACGTTCATCACAAGACATTTTCTTACCATAAAACCAAAATAAAATTCACTTTTTTTTTATTAAACATACAATATAATCTAAATAAACTAATCATACAATTCAACTTTATCCTCGTACAACAGATCACCCGTACATAAAATAAAATCCTCAAACATCAAGAGTCATGAGAATGCAACATGATCGACAAGTAGGCATGCACGTGGATAACTAGTAATGCTCGGGTATATATGTCCAAGGTTTTGGGTCGGGTCTACATGATGAAGTGAGGTCAGCAATCAACCATGTCGGGGGATATTGGATAACTCAAAACCACTCACTTTGTCCACAATTGTTTTGTCTCTTAACCAAACAATTTTCGGCTTGTAAAATGATTACAACTATTTTATTTTTTTTTGTTTAATTTAAAGGGGAAAGATCCGGTACAAATAGCTTTTTTGGTAAGAACTGTAAGAATCAAAGGAGGGTATTTTTTTTTAATTTTTTTTTTTCAAATTTTTTTTCCCCATATTGTTAAACATGTATTATAGTATTGAAAACTAAAAAAAAAAAAAAAAAAAAAAAAAATTGGTGTAGAGTAATTACGTGTAGAGTAATTACATAATTACTCTAGTGTAAACTAATGTATTTACCTTAATGACGTAATTACACTAAAAAAAATTTTTTTTTAAATTTTTTTTTGTATTATTCATCTAGAAAGAATGTTTAAGCACATTGGAAAAAAAAATTCTAAAAAAAAAATAAATTTTTTTTACCCCCTTTGATTCTCACAGTTCTTACAAAAAAACTATATGTATTTGATCTTTACTCTAATTTAAAAACCTTATTTGTGATTTTATGTGACGTATTTTTTTATGTTTAACTTTGGAAAACTCCTAAATGGTTATTTTTTTTAATGTACAACTAAGTAGAGGCCGGGTACTTTATATGCGGCTTCCAACGGCCAAGTGGAGCCCTAGCCGGTCTAAACCGGACGGACAGAGCCCCTAGCCCACTAGCCGCCAATTCTGAGGAAAACCCGACTATTCACTCGTCCAAAGGCATGACAATGAAATAATCGGTAAAACCCGATGCTCTCAAGAATCGAACCCATGACATTTTACCCATGAGTCTTCTATCATTGAGGTGCTGTTTGTTTTTTCTGCAGGAAAAGGTCTGCAGTTTACGGACCACAGACATCTGTAGGAGAAGAGGTGGACCAAAGGTCTGCAGTCTGCAAGAAGAAGATTGTTTATTTGTTAACGTCTGCAGGCTACTGAAATAAACTAGAATTTAAATAAAGTGGTTTTTTTATGGCAGTCTGGTGGTAGACGGTGGTGGTGGTGGACCGTGGTGGTGGTGGACTGTGGTGGTGGATGGTGGTGGTGGATGGTGGTGGTGGACAGTGGTGGTGGGTGGTGGTGGTGAGTGGGGTGGTGGTGGACGGTGGTAGCGGTGGCGGTGGCGGTGGCGGTGGTGGTGGTGGTGGTAGTGGTGGTGGACGGTGGTGGTGGTGGTGGTAGTGCTGGTGGATGGTGGTGGTGGTGGACGGTGGTGGTGGGTGAGGAGAAGAGAAGAGGAGAAAACCTTTGAAGACCTTGGAACAAGTTTGCACCAAGAAGAGGTCAGGAAGACCTTTTTGAGTGAAACGTCTTCCAAAAAACAAACAATCTGCAGACCCTAAACGTCTGCGCGACGCAAACAAAAGAAGTCAGAAGTGCTTCTGAACAAAAAACAAACAGCCCATGAGTCTCCATACCACTCCACCTTAAGGTGGGTGTTACTCCTGCATGGTTGTGATAAAGGAATGTGTTTTATATTATGGTACAGGCACTCTAGATTTATACATCAATTAATGTTTGCTTTCTAGGTTTTTTATGTTTTATTATTCGTGTATTGTGAATTCGAGTTGTTCCGATTGAGATTTTGCATGATCACATCAACAACAAAAGTAAAAGCATGTATGGTTTTTACACTTTTTTGACCTTTTATAGAGTTTGAATTGAGGATCATATGAATCGGTGCAAGCTTGATGATGAGCTGATAAGAGTTGATAGACTCTTATTTGAATCAACTAGATAACTAGACAAGGGAAACATGATAGAATATACACAAATTTACTAAAGAGAAAGTATAGGATACAAAGTATCCTTAACATACAAAGTGTAAGAAGCCACCACAACTTGACACGTGTAAACCCTAGTTAACTCTAATTAACCCATATTTGGTTGATTAAAAGGGTAAAGGGTAATGTTTCTTCCAGATCGTTCATTAACCACCACCACCACAACCACCACCACCACCAGCACCGTCGCCACCGCTGCCTGACCCAACCGCCGGACCAAAGCCTCACCGCTCCCTCTCTCCTCTAACCTCCGACGCCTTCAAAACCCTTCACGTTGTTCGCCTTCAAACCGACCTCAATCGTGGCTCAGATCTAGTCACTTCCCTCTATCTTTGGAGAAGACAACCAAGCCAACACCTCTGTGTCTCTCGCTAATCACAAAACAAAGGAAAAAGAAGAAAAAAGAAAAAAAATAACCAATCCATAAAAACCTTATCTCAACTGTGTGTGAATATGGCTGTTTGTTTGTTGGAGGAAAACAGAGGAAAATAAAGGAAAAAATGAGGTAAAGGTGAGTTTTATTTATACTAAATGCTTTTTACAAAAACAAATGCGTTTTACAAAAACAAATGTGTTTTACAAAAAAACAAGTGTGTTTTACAAAAACCAAATGCGTTTTACAAAAACCAAGTGCTTTTTACAAAAACCAAATGCGTTTTACAAAAACCAAGTGCGTTTTACAAAAAACCAAGTGTGTTTTTGTAAAAAACAGTTTAAATAGTGTTTTAAAAACCAAATGCGTTTATAAAAAAAACAAGTGCGTTTTATGATTTTATGTTTAACAGTTTCTAATCTTCATTGTCTGGAACTTTTTTGAAACCCATTTTTTCTTTAATTCTTCTTCTATTATCAACATCATTCGTTTCTGTGAATAATACATGTGTTGATAGTGATTTTTGAATATGATTCGATTAATTTTATCAATTGAATTATCATACTCTGTTTTTCTTCTATTTATGCAAATACGTTTTGATTTTGTTTGTAATCGAATATTTTTTATTGTTTAATCATTTTAAACGTTTAATCGAGTTGAAAACGATGAAAAATCAAGTTCAATCGTTGAAAATTTTTGCATCGATTATGTCTGTTGTTACGATTTCACAGAAATTTAAACGCGTTTTTCCTAATTTACCCTTGGTTAGATTAACCCAAATATGATTAGGATTGTTAATTACCATCTTACCATCAGCTAAATCTAATGGCTAAGAATGCTTCTTACACTTTGTATTTTAAGGAGACTTTATACAATAGTGTCTCTCTTTACTAAAAGGCAATAACTTGGGTTACTTGGATCTCCTAGATAAGGAAAACATGATAAAATATACCCAGTCGGTTGGACTTAGCTATAAGACCCAATGATTTTGCCATTAAATATTTGTTTTCCCCAGTTTTTTTTTAAAATTTTCAGTGCTTTTATTTTTAGTCTAAGAAGCATAAATCAATTATTAGCATGTCGATGATCTCCAGTCCAACTGGTTTGAGATGGGAGGGTTCCCGTCCAGGGTTGGTCACGTGTTTGATTTTCATCCATCGAAAAATCATACCCATTAGAGTTTGAAAGGGCCCGGCGTATGGGAGGACTCGAACTTATGACCCGAAGGCTGTTAAGACTAGGATTTCACCATTGAACTACGCATTCAAAAAAAAATTATCACCATAAGACTCAACGGTGTGGGGGCGGCATCGGGCACGGCGACCCCGTCCAGGTCCGGCCAACACCGCCCCCGCCATATTTGGGGCGGCCAATCCGTCCAACATCAGACGTTTGAGACGGGCCATGGGATTGGTTGGGCTAGCTTCTCCTTCTTCCTCCTCGCCGCTAGTTTGTCAAGAGGCGACGATCCGGCTTGACATCTCCTACGTGTCGCATGGTGGTGATGGTCGGTTCGTCAACCACCGTCAACCACCGTCAACCACCGTCAACCATACCGTTTAGTCTAATTTATGCGTCTATTTGTGATTTTAATTTCAGTTATGTCAAATTAATAATTTGTAGTTTCAATAAAACTAACGACGACCCTACCAAATTTAGGACTACCGATAAAATAGCACCACTTGTAATGCTTCAGTATTCACAATTTCATCTATCTGTTTATTGTTTTGGCTACGCGCCAAAAGCTAAAATATATACTAGGGTGAGCATGGTTCGGTTCGGTTTGGTTATTAGGCATAACCGAAACCGAAACCAAAGTGTTCGGTTAGTTAAATTTATTAACCGTTTGGTTTCGGTTATTCGGTTTCAGTTCCGGTTATTGTTCGGTTTTTTATCTTGCTAAAGTGGGCTTTAAAATGGATATAAAACTTGTTGAATTATACCACTGTTCACTCATGTTTTGTGGAAGCATACGTATAAAATGAAAATTTCTAAATAGCAAATAGTTAGATGTTTAAATTCAACAAAGTAGCTAGAGTTTTGAATTTAACAAAGTTCTTAATTAAAAACACAAAACGTTTTAGTCTTAATCTTCATCAACTAGTCCCAATCTTCATCATCTAGTCCATCATCTAGTCCCAAATCTCAATCCTTCACAAATGCAATTGCTCGTTTAACGTCCTATTCCGGAAACAAGTAGAGTCGGTTGATTGTGCTAGAACATGAAATTGATTTTCTTTTTCTTTTGTTTTTAGAGTTATGAGTATACTATCCTAATCAATCATGATGAAACCCTAAATTGGACTGTCTCTACTCTCTAGTAATGTGTCATAACATATTTGAAATAATATATTGATATGTTAGCATCTACATATTGCAACGAGTCACTATCCATCAATCAAACTTCCAATAATTTGATCGCAATTGAAGTAGATCATTGCATTATTAATACTACTATATAGACATATTTTTATTTCAAACAAAAGTGATAAATTTATTAATTGGTAGACATATAGATATTATTATATATAACAAATGGCGGAGCTTCGTTACAGTAACTGCCAAATAAAGAACCTTCTGTTTGCAAGTTATTTACGAAACTGACGTTGCAATAAACTTTTATTTACAACGTAATTACGAAAATGCTATACCCTTTAACTTAAAATTAATTACGAAAATACCATTTAAAGAATCTTTTATTTACAAGTTAATTACGTGAATGCCATTTGTTTAATATAAGTCAAGTAAAGTGCACAAGTTCACCACAACCACCGTTTCCATATGGTGGTCGACGTCGTCGTGGCGGCGACAACTGGTGGACGAAGGTGAGTTCAACGCTAGATTAACGGTGTAAATGGCATTACCGCGTTCAGGTCTAACGTCGTAAGGCTGGTGTTAACATCTGCGGTTATAACGGTCAAGAAGGTGGTTCAAAGGTTAGCTGGCGACAACGGTTTGGCCAGAGACAAGGGTATTGCGGCCGTTTTTAGTTGAGTCGGCCGGTTGGTTTAGTAGCATAACGTAATTAACGGAACAAATACCGACTAAATTCCCTCCGCAACGCGCAGTGGAAAATTCGATCTGATGTATGTTTCAGCGCCGCGCATAGCGCTGCGGGTAATATACTAGTTTAAACATAAAGCACACTCCACCTCGTAGTATGGATGAGCCCGAGACGGTATCGGTACCGACCGATACCGATCCCAAAAACTCCCAAAACCCAATACCGATGCCAAAGACATACGGTATCGGTATGTTACCGGTATGGTATCGGTATTTTACCTTAAACTACTGATACCATACTGATCTCATATGAGTCATACCCATACCAAAAATACCGAAACTACCGAAATCGAAAACCTCTAAATGTGAGTACCGCTACCAATACCAAACACCCTCGATTTAGTAGGGAATCAGTATCAATTCGGTATTCGGTATAATACGCCCATCCCTGTCTCGTAGACTTGTATCAAGACATGAGCAATGTGGTTACACGTGTTCTTGGCATATGTGGTAACTATCACGTGGTTCTTTATTAATAGTGTTATATATTTTGTTTATCTTATCTTGTTAATAAGCGGACAATGACGAATGATAATATATAGTAAAAATTTGTAAAAGTACCATACTACCATCTCAATTTAAGTTGGAATATTATTTTTTTATATAACTGTTATTGTGTGTTCTTATGGCAAACCGGTTGATAAGTTAGAGTGGATATGAAACACTTGAAAAATCAAGGGATGGTGTGTAAATGGCAAAATATTGAGGGCTGCTATGGATATTCACCTTTTTTTTTGGTGAAGTGTTAACTTGTTATGGGTTTGGCTGGGTGTGTGGAAAAAAATAATAATAAATAATAATAATAATAATAATAATAATAATGGAAATTGGATTGTATCGCACTCAACTATTTGTTATTGGCCGATAACGCACTGAACTACAAAATTGATCACCAACGCACTGAACTTTAAACCTCTTGGATTGTGTCACACTAAGGCTGTGTTTGACAAGGTCCAAATGGAAGAATCCATATGTGTTAATTGTATTAATTTGTCACTAAGTAATCGTTTTAGTGGTTCTGGACATGGTCAAACACAGCCATAGTGTGACACAATCCAAGAGGTTTAAAGTTCAGTGCGTTGGTGATCATTTTTATAGTTCAGTGCGTTATCGGCCAATCCCAAATAGTTGAGTGCGATACAATCCAATTTCCCTAATAATAATAATAATAATAATAATAATAATAATAATAATAATAATAATAATAATAATAATAATAATAATAATAATCACACTTGAAGATATCTCATCTGTGTTCGAGTTCTTGTCCTGATTCAGTTACACATCCATAAAAGTTTATACAATTTAATGTGTGTGTATCTATCTATATGGGTTGGGTTATTCTACAAAGTCTATAAAAAATGAGAAGGGTAAGAAGCTACTAGAAATGACATGTGTCCAAAGGATTAAACAAGTGGGAGGGGTAATTTTGTCAAAAACATATGTACATGCAAGTCACATGCCATTTTCACCTCATTTTTAAATGTCCATAACTTTTTTATACGTCATCTTTTTAAAAAAAAAATTATACCATAAAATTGAGCGTCTTTTTATCTTTAATATGAGTACCATATTGTTATACTTTTGAAAAAAAAAATTCAAAAACCCACTTGCGTAAGACACAATGAAGTGTAAAACACAATGAACACCAACTAAATATAGGTTATAAAACATAATCAAGAGTCTAGTAAAACACAATGGACGACATAGTAAAGACACAATGAATGGAAGATTAAAACACAATGAATACTTTTGAAAAAAAAAGTTGAAAACCCAGTTGTGTAAGACACAATGGATGACATACCAAAGACACAATGAACAGAAAACTAAAACACAATGAATACTTAAAAAAAAAGTCAAAAACCCAATTGTGTAAAACACAATGGACGACATAATAAAAACACAATAAACAGAAGATTAAAACACAATGAATACTTTTGAAAAAAAAAATTGAAAACCCAGTTGCGTAAGACACAATGGAGATAACGTAAAACACAATGAGTACCAATTAAATCTGCAATGAACAATAGGGTATAAAACACAATGAACAGTCCAATAAAACACAATGGATGACATATTAAAGACACAATAAACAAAAGACTAAATACAATGAATAATAGACTTAAACACAATGAACAACATAATAAAACACAATGTACACCTAAATACAAAACTCATTTGCATAAAACACAATGAAAAGCATACTAAAAACACAATGGACAAAGTTAAATCATGTGTAGACTAAAAAAAACATAAATAACATATTTATAAATCACACGTGCATACTATAACACAATGAACGAGCAGAAGACACAACGGAGAAGAAAACCCATTTAGCACGTTTTTTTTCAATTTTAATGTACCAATGTGGTACTCATATTAAAGATAAAAAAACGCTCGTTAATATGGTGAAATTTTTTTGAAAAAAAAATATCGTATGAAAAAATTATAGACGTTTTAAAATGATGGAGGAATTGACATGTGCATTGCATGTGGAGAGAGAAAGTCAACAAATGTTGGTTTCTTTTTTTATACCCTTCCTCTAATTTATTATTTATTTATTTCAAACAAACTAATCTCAACCCTTCAAATATATGATCAATGGATCACAATCCTTCTCACCCTTACTAGAAAAAGTGTCTTGTGTATTTGATCCTAACCCCTATCTATATATATAGTGAGTGTTAAAATCAGAACAAAAATATATGGTGAGAACAATGAAGACCGCATAAAACGCTTATGTGTGTTTTTATATGATACATAAAAGGGTTAGGCTATAGGGTGTGGAGACATGAAAAAGGTCATGTCTCCATGCCAACTAGGATGCCACCTCATAAAGTTGACGTCTCAAGCATCTTGAGACATGAGTGGAGTGTGGAGACTCCACAAGGTTCATGTCTCAAACATTTTTTTTTTAATTTTAAACTCATCATCATCAATCTGCTACCACCACCACCACCTGAATCACCTCCTCCCCTGAAACCACCACAACCACCGGTCACCTCCTCCCCTGAAACCACCACAACCACCGGTCACCTCCTCCCCCTGAAACCACCACAACCACAACCACCGGTCACCTCCTCCCCCTGAAACCACCACAACCACCGGTCACCTCCTCCCCTTCTTACCGTTATTCATATTAAAAAAAGCGTGATTGGTGCGTCTCTAATGTCCCGAGAGAGACGGGAGGGATGGGGGTGACTTGGGACAGGGGAGGGGGCGGTATAGGGAGGTGAGACGGGGCAAAAAGTAAGGGACGGGGGGTTGGGGCGTCTGCACACCGCTTAGCCTTAGGTAACTTCACATTTTCTCACCCACTACCTTCATGAACTCCAATCAATGTATTATATGATTCTCAATATATATGTTGGTTCACAAAAGAACGCATCCCATCATGTGATGTTGTGTGGAGGTGAATTTGATACAAAGTGTGTGGATTTCAAAGGCATAAGAATGAATCCGGTGTCCATTAATTAGATCTAAAACTAGGTAGAGGATTGTTATTCATGAGGCCTGATCAATCTAGAATTAGGGACATGGTAAAAGACATTTTTGGTATTGTGCAAGACTACAAAGAACAATTATAAATTATTTTATTTAGCGCAAGTATTAAAAACACTTTGAAAACTAATTAACACAAATGGGAAGTTAATTTTATTTAGAAACATGTATCAACATATGTTCTCTAGGCTCACTCAGGCGCATGCATAGGGCCACTTTTCAGGCCCATCGCAGCCTTTTCATTTCACTTCAAAAGCCTCACTTTCTTCAGGCCCTCAAGTGCATTTTTCAGGTCAAGGTTCGACATAATTCAGGCCAAGAATCGTGTGAACAGGTCTGAAATATGTATATAAGTGTTAAACAAGTTTAGAATCAACCTAAAACAATCTAAACTAACCATAAAGAAGCCTAAAACATGTTTAAAACTCTTAAAAATGTAATTTTATATGGTGTGCCTTACTTAAAAATTCTAGTTTTTTAAATGTCTTGCATTAAGGTCTGAGGCTCAGCCTTTACGTCTTGAGTGCGCCTTGCGCTTTTAACAGCTATGGTATTAACAACACTTTGAAAAAACTAAAACAGCATAAAGGTCGCTGAATTATAAAAAAAATGCCATTACATTAAACGCTTTATGTCTGGTAAAATGAAGAAGATGAAAACGATAACCCTATATTAACTATCCTTTGAAGATGATGAATGAAAAAGCATGAACAAAAATATAACACGAAAACATACAGACTATGATTTGGTGATTTTAACACTCTCACTCCAATAGTTTAAAAAATGCACTTCTAGTCCATTAGTTTGCTAATTTGATCAGTTTTAGTCCACATCACTAACAACGTTAGTGTAATTCTGTTAAGTCATGATAAATGGACTATAACACCTATGTATTTACGTTTATCTTTTCTTTTAATAATACACACACACACACTATCTCCCCCCCCTTAGACGTGTACAAAAAAACGGTTTTGAAAACCGAACCGAAAAAAAACCAGAAAACCGGTTAGACAAAAAACCGGTTTTTGTTCAAACCGGTCCCAAACCGACCCGAGTCACCGGTTCTGTATAGGTTATAGGTTTTGGAGATTAGACCGGGTTGAAAACCGGTTTTTGAGGAAAAAACCGATTTAGGCAACGTATTTGGATTTTGGATGATCGGTTTGGCAAAAAACACCGGTTTGTAAACCGGTCCTAATCGGTTTGGAAAACGGGGGTTTTGTATCCTGAAAACCGGTTCTAAAACCGGACCGGTTTTAGAAAAAAACCGGTATCACCTTCAACACCAAAAACCGGTTCGGGTTAAAAACCAGACCGGTTTGAGAAAAAAACCAGTTTGTACATCTCTACCCCCCCTCTCTTTAAAACTCTTAACCCCACCTAACCGTTTACCATCACTGAAATCACCATTCACCGCTACAACCTTCCATGTCCGCTGCTGCATCTCCAAATTTGGTACCACCACCATTCCTAACCCACTACCTGCACTCACCACAAATCGAACCACCCAAACCACCCTTATTTACACCCACTCGAAAACCCAAGCCACAACAACTAACACCGTCCCACCATTTACCGCTTGCCACCATAGTTTCCCCACCTAGCCAAACTCAAAACCCCACCACACCTCACCATCACCAAGCTATGAAACCCCACATCCACAACCGTCGGCTACCACCTCAAACCCCTAACCCCACACAATTTGTGGTGGTTCTAGAAAATAGAAGGGCTCTGTTAATCTTCGAGTGATGTAGGTCATGGTGATTATGGCGACGATATTCATGCTGCAAAACCATCAGGTCCCAAATCATATATGAAAACAGATTCTAGAAATTGAACGATTAGACGGAGAATCGATGGAATTAACATTGTAAATCATGAGTAGTGTAATAGATTTGCAAGTTGTAGGTGAGCAGTGGTGGTGGTACCAGATATGGAGATGCAACGGCGAAAATGGGAGGTTGTGGTGGTGAACGGTTGGGTGGGGTTAAGAGAGAGAGAGAGAGAGAGAGAGAGAGAGAGAGAGAGAGTACATATTTGTGTGTGTGTGTGTATATATATTAAAAGAGAAATAAATGTAAATACCAAGGGTATTAGAGTCTTTTTATCATGACTTAACAAAACTACACTAACGGTGTTAGTGGGGTGGACGGAAACTGAAGGAATCAGTAAACTAATGGACGATAATGCAATAAACTATTGGACCGAGAGTGTTAAAATCAGCAAACCGCAGGACAGAAATTAAGGTTTACTCTATATAATAACAATTTTTGAAAGGACTTAGGAATAATAGTATATTGATTGCACAAAATCTTCAAATGACCATATGTTATCTTCGTACTATCTTCCCACTTAGTATATCTTCTAATGGAGGAAATGATTCATCTTCCATTTTTTCCCTTCAGTCTCGTTCAAAAACAATACACAAGAACAAACACCCAGGCTACGTTTATGAGCTTCTTTTCTCAATTTAGGGAAAATCCATAGTTACATCTTCATTTGGTTCCCGTGCATCAGGGGTACCTGTCTCATAATAGTCGAGGAGTCGACCTTGGACATAGCCCCGAAATGGTGGGTTTACACGTGAGATTATTTACCGTTAAAAAAAGTAAATAATTTGTTTCTTAAGATTATTAATTTAAACAAAACTAGTGAGAACCAACAGTGGAAATTCAGTTATTTTTATAACATATGATTTCCCCCACAAAATATTTACATGTGCTAATTCCCATATATCCCTCAAATCTTTAGAATATAGCAAAATGGTAATAAAAAGAAATCACCTACCAACATGAACTAGTAACACTCCCATGTTTTTTTCAACCTCAATAATTCCAAAAACAATGATCAAGATCCATTGATCCAGCTATATCCATAGTGTAATCTTGATCATTCCTCAATTCAACTTGCTGATTTTGTGTAACATCTAAGCGATTATCGCTATCGTTCAAGAACCTATGAATCGAGGGGTCATGATGTTGCAAGTATTCGTTGTTTTGGACCGTTTGGTTGTTTGTACACCACAAAGGCATATTGCTCATTGATGGCATGTACTCAAAAGATTTGTTGTAACCTTGATTAAATTCTTCAATTTTAGGCTTTTGTTCTTGGCTAGGATCAAAGATTGTTTCCCTTTCATAGCTCGATATGTCGGTTAATAGAGGTAAATTTGATGAATCAATTTCAACCTCATGTTCATACCCATCATGATTCATATTTGAAACACTAGAAACTTGAATCTTCTTGTCCGCGTAAATCTTTTCAAAAACCTTACTTATCACCCACTCACCCTACAAATTTAGATCAAGAATAAGCGAAACGGAGTCAAAACAGAGCACGAATCATCAAAGCTAAGCAAAAAAAGTGTAAAAACATAGCAAGAATCTTAATAACAGAGCAAAAATGGTACCTTTAATGATTTAGAAAGATCTTGGATGGCTAAATCACCATCTAATCTAAATTCATGCATGACCCAATTAGTCTTTTCGCCTTTAGGAGCTCTCCCTTTATAAAACACAAGTGTTTTCTTCATACCAACAAGAGTTTTCTCTTTATAAATCTCTTTATCCTTCCCTGTAGCCTTCCAATATCCCATTTCTGTAGCTCTATTCGTCCTCAAACCCGTCGGGTATTTCCTGTCCCTAACACAAAAGAAATACCACTCTTTCTCTCCTGCTTTTGCCTTCACTTCAGTTTCAATAATAAACTCAAAATCAACAACCACTAAAAAGTTAATAAAAAAAAGAGCACCATGCATGAAATATGATCATAAAACTTACATGGAAGATCCCATGGCTCGAATCTAGTCAACGCAACGTCTCCGATGGCTTTGCTAACAAAAGAAGCATCACGAACTTTTCTATATAAGTAGTGAACTATGAGTTCATCATCGGTTGGATGAAAGCGAAAACCGGGAGGTAGTTCCATTGGTTCTTTATGATCAAGGTTGCTAGAATTGATTTCCATTGAATCTTTATTAAGAATCAAGGTAAGGATATTATTTTAATTTTGTATAGAGTTATTTCTTATGAGCAACTTGAAGTTTATATATGGTTTTGGATGAAGAAGCTATAAATAAGGTTTATGGGGGGAGAAATACAAGTGGCTTCATTGGGTTGGGTTGTGTTCTCTTTTTTCTTTTTCTGTTTTGAGGCTAGACAACTTGAGGTTGGTTAGTTTCAAGCTTTTGCCTTATATATTTAGTGAATTTATATAGTAAAATATTAATTATAATTTAATCCAATTTCTATTTTATAATATGAGGATATCTTACAAATTTTTAAGTGAAAATCAATTATAAATTTATAACATATTTTTTGTTCCTGTGAATTTATATTTATTTAAGTGAAGACAAGTGTAACAAGTTGTTTAAAAGTTTTATGTATCCGGCTTTATATCAAAGATCAAAATAATATTTAGATATTGGGCTTGATTTATATCATTTATTTTAAAACTATTATATAAATGAATGAATGTACTAAGAGCATTCACAACCCATCCCCCATCCCCAACCATATAATTTAAGAAAAAATCATAGTTTTCTAAATTTGCCACTCACTTTTGCAAAATCTCTCACATCCCATTCCCCATTCATATCCCCTATAAGCTTTTTTTATTATTATTTTATTTTTTTACAACCAACATTAATTCACTCCACCTTTCATTTGTATTATTTTATTATTATTAAATCATATGGGGAAAGTATGGAAGACCCCATATATGGGGGCTCAACATAGGTTTTTTGTAAATTTTAGAAATGGGGTATGGGGAAAGGGGTTGGGATGGAGTGAGTTTTTGTAGGATTTTCTTAAATTTTAAGAATGAGGGAGGGAATGGGGGATGGGTTGTGAATGCTCTAACATCATATTTTAAGCATGTAAAGATTAAGACAAGCCTACCATTGGTTTTTTAATAATTTTGGTATGAAATCAGTTCAAGTAAAATAATTATTTTGATAAAAAAAACACGTGTGTTAAAGCTGATCCAGCCAAATTGGTTAAATTTTACATTACACATGTACCTGATTGATATTTCTATTTACCAAATGTTTTATACTAGGTTTTAACCCGTGCGCGTTGCGGCACGCTATGCCGTATTTATTAACGTGGTTCCTAACACTTCATAGGTTTGTGTTGCACACTGATAACCTCAAAAAAAAATCTTGTTTCCTACTACTTTGTTGTTTTCTTCTACAAAAAGGGTAAGCTTTTTTCTTCCTAGTAGTTTCTGCTCGCCTTGTCTTGTGGTTTAGGGTTGTTGTATTTGTTGAATAACCATAACAACATAAGTTAATAAAAGAATTGGGTGCTTACCATAATAGTATCTTTAAAAGAGGATTGAAGAGGGATAACTATCAATAGCTTACATATATAATCCTACTTACTCGGACTAACAACAGAGACAACTATAGGTAGAGTTAACCCATAATGTAAAGAAAAAAAGTTGTTGGAAATATCTACTCATATTGCAAAAGATAGGCTTTGTTTGTACTGTTCCTAAGAAATACTCAAAATGTTATATGTACTAATTACCAAATGTTTTATACTGCTTTTTGGCGACTTCGCCCAAGCTTTGGGAATTTAAGCTCTTGCTTAGGGACACCAATTTCATAGGGGCTCCAACTTGGAGGTAAAGTGCAACGTAATCTAGTACGTTTTCTAAGCTTTGAGCGGTTAGAAGTTCCTTTACAGTGTTTTATATTTTTCAAATCAAATAAAGGAACCTTCAAGATGACAGTGGTATATAGAGCTACAAATGAACTGGATTTTTAGCTAACCGTTCGGCGGGAAATTTGTTTGTGTTCGTTCGTCTAATAAATGAACGAACACGAACATGAACAGAGGCTGCATTTGTTCGTTTACGTTCGTAAACGTTCAGTAACGTGTTCGTTTATATTCGTTTGTGTTTGATAGTTTATTTGGGTTTTTAATTTTTATAACTTTTTTATATTCTTTTATTTTGATTTATTTCACCTAACGAAATAATATATGTGAGGTAAATATACATGAGATCAATAAACCTACTTTTAGTATCCAAGCTCATTATATGTTTTCACGTTTCAGCGTCGACGCCCTTCTCCATCTACCTTTTGATTTAAACTTAGTTTTTTGAGACACTACTTTATTATGTTTACTAATATTATGTTAAGTATTAAGTATATTTGGACAATTAGATTATATTTTGGGTGGTTTCAGCTAATGTCTTAATATATGTGAATTCGATCTTATTTGTAAGTTAATATATGTCCATTTTTCCTTGTTTCCGTTAACACTTCTTTGTGTTCATTAATGTCCGTTTGTGTTCGTGTGCGTTCATGAACAAAATTAACAAACGGACGCGAACACGAGTGTTTTCTTAACAAACGAATACAAACAAAAAATCTCGTTCGGTAAGTGTTTATGAACACATAATTTCTCTAACAAAAAAAAAACATGAACAAGGCATAGTTTGTGTTCATTCAGTTCGTTTGCATTCCTAGTGATATTTGGTAAAGCTCTCTAGTGGAGGTGACTGAATGACTATAAACTGCTATCTCTTAACTTGTTTTGTCATTTTTACACTTTGATTCGGAAGAAATGCATTTTTGGTGGGAACAAATGTGAGTTTTTTTTTACTGAAAGAGTATGTCATATTACTAATTTAGAACTCATTACAGCTCTAAATAAGGTGGACAACAATGGACTCATGTCCCCCTATGCATCAAAGAATTCGCTCCCTTAGCTAGCGTATGGGCAGCAGAATTCGCAGACCTATTAACGAAGCACAACTTAACATTCGAAAACTGAGCCATAAGCTCCTTACAATCGTCTAGAACTAAGCCAAATGGCGAAACAAAAGTTGTATTATTTTTTATATCATTGACAACATTAAGAGCATCAATTCAACAATCACCCTGTCAAAGTGGTTGTTTTTCAACCAACTCAACGCTTTCTTGCAGCTCAATGCCTCCGCCATAAAAGGATCACCACCATCATCAAGAAGGACCGATCGGGCAACCACTACTCACCCCAAGAGTCCCTTATAATGCATCTGTGTCCCAACGATCTACCCGAATCAAAGACTCTGACGTTAATGTTACATTTTAACCAATCAGTCGAAGGCTGATATCACGACCTCACGACCTTCCGAACTGGATTCGCTTCAACCGTGGCACTATTAGGAATCGTCCATTCATTGATTTTATTAAACTTCAGTTGTAACCTTATTAATTGTTGTATTTTTTTAATGTATCACACTCTAATTTTATATACATTATTGAATTATTGATTATTGATTACGCCATATTAAATTTTGACACCTGACTCATAATTATCATTCTTAATAATTAAATTTATTATTAAAAAAATAGTTGAGCTCAAGTCGACATTCATCATCATCATACTCAGTTAATCTCACCTATAGCAAAGCTAAGGTAGGGTCTGAGAAGGGTAAGATGTAGACAGCCTTATCTCTACCCCTAAGAATAGAGAGGCTGCTTCCAGTGAGACCCCCGGCTCGATGCGGTTTGGTATCAAGCCTTGGACATAAGGCACAGAACAGTTAGCAATCGGGACAAACCCGAACTGTGCATGTACCCCTTTGTCTTTTGGCTATCAACACCACCACATGATGCATGATTAACCGTCCGTCGTTTTTAACGTTAATGTCACGAAATTAGTAAAATAACGTTAAAACTAGCGCAACTTTACTTTTGTCCCCCGAGGGCCACACATATATACATTATATGCGCACACCATAAGTGGGGCACACATATATACATTTAACGTTAATGTCAAGTCGACATTGTGTGTATTAATTAACATTATAGATTAACAAAAACTAAGCCCCTACTTATATCGTTTACAATTTACCAAAAGAAAGGTAATGCTCCGAGTATGTTAGTCAATTGGACCATCCCAATAAATAAAGAAAAATAAACACATATAACTTATATCTTATCCTTGTTGATTACATATTTACTAAATACAAAGTCTGATTTATATCTTATTACCGCTTCTTCCTGTATCCCATTACCTTGAACTCCGACCACCTTGTTCGATTTCATCTAGGTTAAATCTCATATATCTAATATCTTTGGGGTTGATTTCGTCTTGGTTCAATTTCCTCTAAAGTTTGATTTATTGATGATAATTGGTATGTTTTGGAGTCGAGAAGTAGATGGAAAAACAAATATCATCTTTATTGATTTGTGAGGTCACTAACCAACTCAACAAAACAAAGTGGAGATCGATTACGATTGGATTTGTTGTCATGAAAAGATGCATTTCCATAATGCCGTAAACGTTGTTGGAATTTTAGGGGGTGTTTGGGATTGATTATTCAAAACAGATTATGTGTTTTGGAAAAGCAGGGGTGGAGCTGCTTATAGATTATTGCGTTTTGGTAGCCTAAAAAACTGATTATCTGCGTTTTCAAAATGCAATCCCAAACACTAAAAACTGATTATCTGCGTTTTCAAAACGCAATAATCTAAAAATCAGATTCAAAACGCAATCCCAAACACCCTCTTAGTATGTGAATGAGAGTCACTTAGACTTCTTGTCCCACATTGGTGTGGGAATGAAAAAATGATTTGGTTTATATATGGAAACCAAATGATTACATTTTATTTGGGAACCTACCCTCACGCACGGGGGATTGCAAAAACGGGTTCAGGTTCGGAAAAATTTCTAAACCAACGCGAAGTAATGAAAAGACATAAGTCTAAAAAAGTTTAGAATAAAGAAATTCCAACCATTATGCATAACGTTAATTGTTTTTTTACCCCTGCTTTTTCAAAACGAATAAACTGGTTTGAAAAATCAATCCCAAACACCCTCTAAGTTTCATGGAGTAGTATTGTAGTAAGGTGCCTATTCTCTATCCTAAAAGTGGAGGGTTCAAATCTCGCAAGAGCCAAGTATAGAAGTATTTAGGTGTAGGTTTCATAAATAGATACAATTTTATTATAAAGTTGGGAAGATGAAGGTAATATATTAAGACTATCCGTTGTGGGTAGAGGTGAGTGGAGGATTTATCGAATAATATTTTGCCACATAGGTGTCGATGTGGCACTGGCTCGCGACTGCTGGCTGGTAGCTTGATCCCGTTATGGCTAGAGGTGAGCGGGTCTTTTTTTTACTAAATTAATAAATATAAAACATAAATATTTTACTTAATAATAATATATTAAATTAATTAATTAAACTAGGTTTTCTATCCGCGCGCGTTGTGGCGCGCTACGACAGATTACATGTATGAAATAAACAACTTTATATTACTATTTGAATACTGCTCCTGTTTGATAGATGGCCAAAAGTAACACAAACTGATAACTTCCAGAACTCTGCATTATACACAACTACACCTATAAACATATGAAATATTAAAGTTTAAAAAAACAGCATATTATATAAGAAAAACACCGGATAAAGAAAGTTAAAAGTAAACGTTGCAAACTGATCGTCTTTGAAACATCTGTAACGCACAGATCAGAAACATTTTCTGTGCACGATTGATGGGCCAGACTCATCATACTCGGCCTTGGCGATCCACATCTGCATTTACAAATAAAATGCCCAAATTAAAAATCTCGAAGATCTTGATAAACAACAAATTTTGAGCAGTGACTTAAGTATCGAGTACGCTTTTGATTCATTGCCAATGTCTCAGGACGCTTAAAAGTTTAAAAAAATCTGGTTGAAAGGGAAACAGGTTAACTGGGTCAAACGTAATCCAGAGTTACATTATAATGCACAAACCATCTTCAATCATTTTGCTTGAAAACTATATCAGTATTGGAATATAATAACTCCAACAATCACATTTGGCACTAATGATTTATAAGTTACAATATATTGGACAAAAAGTGACCCGAGTCAACCCAACCAGACATTACATGTTTCCATATGTACCAAGAATTACCCCTTATGACCATACCAATAATAACACATCTTGAACCATTACCTACTATCCATTATGACTCATACCAACAAATAACAATAACACATGTTGACCCGTTACCAACCCAACCCTCCATTGTTCCACCTATAGTGTCGAAAAACAGAACAGAGCCATAATAACAATCGTTTGTGACGTCATATTTTCTTCATAAATATAACAATACTTAAATCTTAGAAAACAAACCTGCTGGAAGGTGCTAAGAGAAGCCAGGATAGACCCTCCAATCCAGACACTGTACTTCCTCCCAGGGGGAGCCACAACCTTAATCTTCATGCTGCTCGGAGCTAACGCAGTAATTTCCTTACTCATCCTATCAGCAATACCCGGAAACATGGTCGACCCACCACTAAGAACAATATTACCATACAAATCCTTCCTAATATCCACATTACACTTGACTTCATAATTGAGTTATAAGTAGTCTCATGAATACTCGCAGCTTCCATTCCAATCATAGATGGCTGGACATCTTATTTTTTCTTTTATTGTGAACGTGCTAAAAACATAAAAAGTTGCAGGGGTAAAGAACTAACTAACTGGAAGGCCCAATAAACCTCTACCTACAACCTTCTAAGTACCTTTTATAATTTATAATTTTATATAGAATCAATATTACATATGAATTATGATAACCCATTCAAATGAAACTAACAAAAATGATGAATTACCATGTTATGATTCTTATCATTCCGAGAGAAACTGTATACCAGAATCACAATCTGGACCTCAGTCAGGTAAAAGATTAAATTCTTATTACTGTATGGTAAATTACATAGCATTTTGGTTCTAATAATTACTTTGGGTTTATACACCAAAACATATTATATCAAAAGCTTTAATTCATGCTACTGATGTAATTTGAGCTTCTTTTTGGAATTTGCTTTATAGGTTTCATTTTCGTTTCATATCATCTTTCATTCATATGCAAGCGAGTGCTTGCTAGTTGGTCCCTCCACAAAACAATCACATCAAGATCATATAATTCATCTACAATTCCAAAGCTTGGAGAAAAAAAATTGCGATAATGTTGATTAATTTTTTTACCTCGTATCTAATTTTGAGAATGCCATAGAAGAATTCTTCTCCTCATTCACCTAAATCTTCCAAACCCAGTCATCATCAACCTTTCTACAAATAAAATCATCAAAGTAGCTAATTTTAGAATAGTAAATCATAGGTACTTATCAATTAGGAAGACACTCATACTATTTAGCAGTAACGTTAATGAGAAGAAAAGAAGCACCAATGTAGGAAAAGCAACAAAAAAATGCACTGAACAGATTGTTTTTTAGAACTATAGAACAAATTCGAGTCATAAAGTATTAAACCCAAGGAAAAAATTGATTTCAAATTGTAATACGAAACTGCAGGTATACATAAAGTTGACATGAATTATTAATCCCAAAAAAAAAAGAACACAATGAGAAGGACATGTTGCTTACCTCAACAACTGAATCAATTTAGGGTTCAATCACATCTAGACCTTGAGTGGTCACCAGTTTAACCTGTGGATGTTATCATGTAATGAATAATGAGTTGGATATTTACTTTAAAACCAAGACGTTTATGAACAAATCTAGCTACCTAAAAAGATTTGCAAATTTATTGTCTGGTGTGGCACCAAAATTAACGACTACCACTGATTAGGTCACAAAATGGGCTCCAAAAAGCCGTCGACGGTCACGAACTCGGCACAACTGGGAAGGCAAAAAGAAACCAAAATCTTAATAAATCATGATCAAACAATAACATAAACCAAATAGATATATCTACATCATATAGAACACACACATATACACATATATAATGAAGCAGAAATGAGAAGATACACATATATACACATCTAAACACACGTGTCACACATCAGCTCCTCCGTCAAGAAGCTCCAATTTAAACTATTCTATAAACCTTTATTGACTCACAATGTTTTTTAATTAACCGAAGCCAACTAAAAGAAAGCAAACAATGTTTATTAGCCTTTCTTGAACAAAAAGTAAGAACTATTCATGTGAAGATTATCTATCAAAGATAGAATAATAATAACCATCACATTAACAACATAAATTGGAACAAATTTACCAAAAGGCATGAAAGATCATACAACTGTTCAACAAATTAGAGCAAAGGAATAAGGAAGGTGTTACCACCATCATTGGAACCACCACAACAGCCCCCACACAAATAACCACCACCGATACAACAGCGGCTGCTCTCTCCGGTCACCACCTCCACTCACCGTCACTTGAATCACCACCAACAACCGTTGTTCACCATCCACCATCATGAGATCCCTGTCAACATAAATTTTCATCATTAAAGCAAAACCACCACAAATCTTGCAAAATTATGTGCTACTTTACTCTTCATCCATTTTCATCATAAAAACAACCGTCGTTGACTGTCTGTTGCAATAAACAATGTGATCAAGTAAAATAATTCTCCTACGCAATAAACAATATGATCAACTTAAATAATTCGATTCAAATGGTTCCAGTTTCCAAAGAATTGAGTCTATTTCCAAACCAATCTGAAGCGACAAAAGAAAAATAGGGGTGAAAGGAAACCCCAATATACGAAACGAATAAGATGGAAGATTAAAACGAACCTGAAACATACAATACAATCAGAAGCTAATCGGAACCCTACCGCCATCGGAATCTAATCGGAACCCTACCGCCATCGGAATCTAATCTGAAACATACAATACAATCGCCGGTTATGCTCAGCCCGGCAGAAGAAGTCGGAATCTAATCGGAACCCTACCGCCATTGTCGGATTTAAAAGTGTTATCGTCTTCTCTGTTTCTCTCTCTAGATCAGGCTCTCTTTCCCGAGGGTTGTGTGTGTGTGTTTGAAAGAAATTATTATGCATATAATGTGTGAAAGAGAGAGAGGGAGAGGGGGGATGTAGAGAGAGAAAAAAGATAGGTGGTGGTGGTTGCGGGTGGTGGCCTAGGCGGTGGAGGGGGAGTCTGGCATCTTGTGTCTCAATAATCAGAATTGAAGAGAACACGTGTGTTAATCTTGACATCTCAAAATGTCTTGCTGAAACATGTTAGTGGAAGACAGATGCATAACAATATGCACTGCCACGTGTTAAACAAATCTGAAATAAGAAAATAAAAAATAGCAAAAACGCATAGACAACAGGTTTCGAACCCGGATCACTTACTTCCCAAAGAATGTCTACAACCACTCCGCCACTGACATAACATGTTGATTCACTTTCTGATTAATAATACTTATTCATATACAAAAAAAAACATTAAATTAAAACACTATTCATTAGCCTTCTACTATTAATATAGTATAATAAACAAAGTAAAAAATAATATAAAATAAAAAAGAAAAAGGTTTTATTATATTAAATTGATACTCTTCTTCCTCTTCCCCTGTCTTCAGTCTTCTTCTTCACCTCATCTTCAACATCAAGAGTGACTCGCAAGATCGACCTGATCTTCAACACCAAAAATAATACTCATCCTCTTCTTCTTCCAACACCAAAAATACATCAAAAATTAAAAAAAAAACAAAAAAAACCTGATTTCTCCTCGCTAGCCCACGCGATTCGGCTCACGTTTGCTCGCTCGCGCAGCCGTTGACGTGTAGGTGTTGTGGTTTCGGCGATCCACGTGGCTCGCAAGGTTGTTCGCGCAGATCTAGTCGCGCACCACAACGCATAGTCTAATAGTGTGAAACTATGAATCTAAAAGACAAACCATTTCTTTTAAATTAAAGATACAGTTAGATAATTTACTTTTCATTTTCAAGGGCGGTTTATTATTGGCTTTTAATACATTGTGTGTGTTATTTGATGTAACTACGCTAGATTCGTAGTATTATATGCCATAATCATATTAATCAAGAGATATTTTTTTAGTAAGTAGATGGGGGAACAAGATGCAAAGAACCCCATTCATTCACTTGCCATAAATTTTGAAACCAACAAATTGACATTGACCTATATTTTATGCTTGCATTCATGAGGCTTCAAATACTAATCACTATCTAATTATTTATATTTATATTTGTATTAACTATATTATAAAATAGTTCAAAACTTTATTTTATTTGTAAACTACATAGAAAAACTTGTTATGTTATTATTATTTATAAAAACTTTCAAACATAAGCCATAAGGGATCAAGTGATTCCCATATTGTCAAGTTAATAAATACATACGTGTTATATTATTACAAAAGTATAGTCTTTCAAATTTTGTTATTATATCTAAAGCAATCATAAACACTTGCTAGAGTAAACGTTGTTTTTTGGTTTTAAAGCCCGAATCAAACCAAATGCAGATGTAGTTTTTAGTTTGCTTGAGACCAAAATATATTTGATGTTTTACTTTGGACTCAAATTTTCCAAATCAGAAAACTTTCATCGATAAACCTAAAGAACTTTTAATAGAAAAGATAAACACTTGCAAATTCAGTTGAGGCCAAATCAAGAGGGATAATCGTTAGTTGCTTTACGCCAGTATTTTGCTATTATATGAACTGATGAACATACGTACGTATATAAGCATATGCATAGATACACAAATATATACGAAACCGTATAAACATTAAAGAACGCTTCTTGGCCTTTTATTTAGAATCGAATCGCTGAGATTGAAGGTGTTTACATGTTAGGGATATAATCTCATAATCATTTATGAACTAAATATGTGTGTGGGTGTATTCATGTATATGTATATGTATGCTTTAAGTAATCAAACAGTAATGGTAACAATAGAGATTTAAGTTAGCCAATTAGGCAATAAAATATATACCACCACGTGTTATGTGGTAAATATTTAAGAAATAGTCTCATGAACGTAACTCTTTTGGTTAAATCTCTTTAGGTGCTTGTTAAAAAAGAAAATCGTTAAAACCAATAATAAGTATGGGCGTATGTCACTTAATGTTGTTAGATATTAGGAAATTTGCATATATAAGTTACAACTAGCTGATTAATTAAACTAAAATTGAAATACCAGATAAAATCAAACCAAAATAATTGATCCAAACTAATAACCGACAATTCGTTTTTTTAACTGAGAATTACAAATTGTTCAGTTATACCTTGTTCCAAAACCAAAGTGCATCGAACTCCATAGCATAATGGAATCGAACTCCAACACTAAATCACACTGGACTTG
Source organism: Ambrosia artemisiifolia (assembly GCA_032199755.1). Taxonomy (NCBI): domain Eukaryota; kingdom Viridiplantae; phylum Streptophyta; class Magnoliopsida; order Asterales; family Asteraceae; genus Ambrosia; species Ambrosia artemisiifolia. The sequence continues at coordinate 37,938,949 of CM063516.1, forward strand.
TTCGGATGTTTGTTATTGAATATATCGCACAAATTCATTATTTTGGACATCAACGTTGTTTGTGTTCCTTTAGAATGGTAGGCGGGCCGAGTCATCAGCGTTGTATGCGTTCACAGAGCATGTAGGGCTGGAAACAAACTGAACTTTCAGCGAACAGTTCATGAACCGTTCGGCGGAAAGTTTGTTTGTGTTCGTTTATTTAACAAATGAACGAACACAAACAAAATATTTCGTTCGTTTAGTTAAACGAACAAACATGAAAAGAGGTCGCGTTCGTTCGTTTATGGTGGTGAACGTTCGGTAACGTATTCGTTCATGTTCATTTATGTTTGTTTGTTTGTGTTCTATAGTTTAAAAAGGGTTTTATATTTTATAAATTGTCTTGATATTCTTTTATTTTTATTTATTTTACTCAAATAAATAAATAAACAATTTATAGGATGTGAATATATGTATGTGAATTCGATTTTATTATAAAGTTATTATATGTCCGTTTGTGTTTGTTTCCGTTCATAAACATTTTTTTTCTGTTCGTTTGTGTTAATGAATGTCCGTTTGTGTTGCGTGCGTTCATGAACAAATTAACAAACGAACACGAACATGAGTGTTTTCTTAACAAACGAACACAAACATAAAATCTCATTTGGTAAGTGTTCATGAACATATATTTTCCTTAACAAACGAACACGAATTCGTGTTCGTTTGGTTCATTTGCAGCCCTGCCTTTCACCAATGGGTTTACCCAGGTGGTCGGGCTTGTATAGTATTGTGTAGGTCATTAAAAGAAACAATGCTTATTAATGATAAGAAATAAAATTAATCATTAATTATTCTTCTATTAATAGACGAGTGGATTTAAACAGTGTATTGGATAGCTGGTCATATCTGATTGGCTGATTGTTGTGGTGGCTTCTCCTTATTGGCCCGCAAGCCCATCTTCGGGCAGATTCCTCCTTTTGCTTCTCAGCCTACGGGGTATTAGCAGCCGTTTTCAGCTGTTGTTCCCCTCCCAAGGACAGGTTCTTACGCGTTACTCACCTGTCCGCCACTGGAAACAGTGAAACACCACTTCCCGTCCGACTTGCATGTGTTAAGCATGCCGCCAGCGTTCATCCGATCGAACTCTCCATGAGATTCATAGTTGCATTACTTATGGCTTCCTTGTTCATAGACAAAGCGGATTCGGAATTGTTGCTGAATATCAAAAGCTTATTACACGGAATCCCATATTTTTAGAACGAGTTGAAGGAGTGGGCAGCTATTGGTGGAGAGGAAGCAATAAATTGGGGTTTGTCGGGACCAATGCTACGAGCTTCCGGAATACAATGGGATCTTCGTAAAGTTGATCGTTATGAGTGTTACGATGAATTTGATTGGGAAGTCCAATGGCAAAAAGAGGAAGATTCATTAGCTCGTTATTTAGTACGGATCAGTGAAATGACAAATCCATAAAAATTATTCAACAGGCCCTAGAAGGAATTCCGGGAGGGCCCTACTATAAAATTACTGGTACATAACATTCTGGTCTTGATTGGAATAATTGATGGCGCGTTACCAGAATCAAACATGGCTTGACTTATTCGGTAATTTCATTGAATAGAACCAACAATGAAGAACCGTTGACTGTGAGTATGAATATTGATTGAAGTATTGAACAAAACAAAGATAGAAGATTCATTGACTGTGAGTATGAATATTGAATTGAACAAAACAAAGATAGAAGATTCATTCCATTTACAACAACAACCATACCCAGTAAATCCCACAAATAGTGTAATTATTGGTAGGGTCTGGGAAGGGTGAGATGGATCATCCGCCAGTCGCTCTTTTCATCGCAGGTTCCAAGCAACAATTTAAATCAGCTCGATTTGAGCCTTTAACGAGTCAATCCGGAGTAAGTAACGAGTTATCCGCAACCTAAAAAAGTTGTTTCAAACATTCAAGAAACTTTCTTTGAATTTTCTACTTCAAACACCATTTTTTTCCATCTACGTTCCAAACACTCCTTTGATAGCTGCCCTCCCTTCATACACGCACAAACGTAATTCTTATAAAAACCATGCATAATCATTCACGTTTTATTCATACCCACAAGTCTCTCTTACTTGAGTAGCTTTTAATTTTTCTTTTATTTCATTCACACCCAAGAAAAAATAATACTAATAATAATAAAAACAATCATTAACCAATAATCATGACTTCCATGATACCAGAATTCATCCAATACTTCTTTTCCCATATTATTCTTAACATGATCATCTACCTTCAATTCTTGGATGGTTCCAAGATTCATGTACAAAACAAGAACCATGAAACCAAACCGTCGAAAACGTCGCCTTCATTTCACGACCGAAGATCGTTTGCAATCATACAACGAGATGAAGTGGAGACAATGATGGCAAATCTGGGCATTTTTTGCAATTTTGAAGAAGGTGAGAACTTTGCAACAAGTTTAAGTTCTGAAGATCTTTTGAACATGTTTGAAGAAGAACAACCGAGGTTGGAAGAAGTTAAGGAAGCGTTTGAGGTGTTCGATGAGAATAAAGATGGGTTTATTGATGCCAGCGAGTTGCAGAGAGTTCTGTTTGCTTTGGGATTGAAGGATAAAGCAAGCATGAATGACTGCAATAAGATGATCAAAGTGTTTGATGATAATAAAGATGGTAGGATAGATTTTGATGAGTTTACAAAGTTTATGGAAGGCACATTCTGAATTCATCATATTAGTTTTTCCTGTATTTTTTTATATATTTTTTAAGTAATTATAACTCATTCATCAAGAAAGACTTGATATTGTATTGAAGGCTATCAATTATAGGAATTTATTGCAAAAAAAAATGAAAGAAAAAACATATAAACATTAACACAGAAACAGATAACATCACAGCTGATTATTTTATAAATACTCAAAAAAATGCATATTTACATAAACTAAACTTGGTTTAAAAAAGTGCTGTTATAAAACTTAGTGTAAGAATTTACCAGGACCTTAATCTGAGAGATGTAGTGAGATTATACGGGTTGATGAGCGATCACAAGTCACCAATAATCTTCACAGGAGCAACATCCGTCTCGGAAACAATGGAAACGATTAGCATCTCTTACGTTTATAACCCGATTTGTAACTTTGGAAATTAGTTTCATAGTAACATGGCAATCGTCGCATATCCTCAAGTTTTTTATAATACGAATTGGTGCGTCGTTGTGAGTTTTCAACATGGCATATGCTACAGCAAGCTTTTCACTATGGTAACCAACATTATCTTCCTTTTGCTCATCTTCAACATCATGTAACACATTAGAAATATTAGGCACATAACCAAGTGATTTGATCTTAGCATACAACTCCTTCAACTTTTCATGAATCTCAACGTATTCTGGATGTCCGTTATCATCTGAAACAAACACATGTGTTTGATTCTTGATCTCCAACCAACTCAACCCGGGCTCTTTCTTTATCTTCCTTTTCTTCATTAAGTCGCGGATTTCAGTGACTCGACCCCACTTATTAGCCTTGGCATGAATGTTAGACAAAAGGGTATATGTTCCCACGTCGTTAGGGTCCAAATTCAAGATAATGTTCCCAATTTGGGCACCCAAAGTATAATTTCTATGAATAATACATGCATTTAGCAACGTACGCCATGCAATGGCGTCCCATTTAACTGGCGTTGAAAGCATGAAGTCTCTGGCTTCATTTAATCGCCCCGCCTTGCTTAATAGTCCAACGATGCAGGTATAATGCTCCAAACCATGTTCAACGCCCTTCTGTTTCATTAACTCGTAAAAGAAGTGAAACCCTAATTCAACATTTCCCAAATGTCCACAAGCAGTAAGAACACCAACAAAAGTAACATGATTAGGATTTTCATCGGTTTTCAACATTTCTTTAAATAAAGCTACTGACTTGTTACCAAGACCATGATGCGCGTATCCACATATAATAGTATTCCACGTTATGATATCCCGATTAGTCGTACCTGAAAATATTTTATTCGCAGCTTCAATGTCGCCGGTCTTTGAGTACATGTTGATTAAAGAATTTCCAACATTCTTATGACCCTTGAACCCGTTTTTCTCAGTAAGTGCATGCAATGCATACCCATATCCTAGTAATGATAATCCGGCACTTGCATTTAACAGTACAGAAAATGTAGACTCGTTTGGGGCGATTTCCTCACATTGCATATTACAAAATAACTTTAACGACTCCTCAAATAACCCGTGTTGTGAGTAGGCAGACAACATTGCAGTCCATGAAACCACATTTCGATCTCGACACCTGTCAAAAACATTTCTGGCACTTGAAATATCTCCACATTTCCCATACATGTCAATAACAGCGCTACATACAAAAACATCAAACTCAACATCACTCTTTAGCATCCGGTTGTGAATCTGATGCCCCAATCTCGAATCTTTAAGGCGGGCACAAAGCCCAAAACTGCAAATATATGTGGCCTTGTTCCACACCAAATGTTCAGCGGACATTCTCCTTAGAATATCCGACGCTTCATTCAAGTAATTATTCTCAATAAGTCCGCTTAAGATCAGGTTATAAGTACACATATCTGATCCAGGGACAGAAACCAAAACCTCCATAGCCCCTACAACATCTGACAACACGGAGTACAAGCGTACAAGCGCATTCTTCACGTATTGATGAAACACCAACCCAGATTTTAACACGTACCCATGACACTGTCTGCCTGATAAAAGGTACCCAACATTCGAACAAGACGAAATAACCGTCGCAAATATATACTCATTCGGCTGGCATAAATCAAAGCCCTGCGAAACCATTGATTTAAACAATCTGAGAACTTCATAATCCATCCTGTTTTGGAAAAACCCCGCGAGTAACGCACTCCATGAAACGACATTTCTTTTGTGCATTTTATCAAACACTTGGCGGGCATATTCCAGTTCTGCACATTTTGAGTAAAGGTTGATCAAAGAGTTTATCTCAAGTAGATGGTCTCCAAAGTATTGATTAGACACGACTAAACGGGCATGGACTACTTTGCCAAGGTCAAGGTTTTTAGTACTGGATAAGTATTGAAGGAGCTTGGGAGTGTCATGGAGGAGCGCAGTAAAATGTGGTGGCCGTAACAGAGATGACATACTATAGTTCCACTCAGCTCACGAAACGACCAGAATTTAGTTGTTTCCACTGCTGATTAATAACAACTCGGTTTGGTTCTGGTCAAAACGGGTCCTGGCAAAATAGGTTCGGGTTAAAACTGTTTCTGACCAAAATAGGTTCAGGTCAAAACAGGTCGATTTATCAATATCATCATTCATCAACACTGTAATTGAAAACTGTTGAAATATCAAATGGCCAAAATTAAAAATTATAGCATCCAAATACACACCTGAGTTTGAGTATTATTAAACCCATTAAGATTCCTGCAGGCCCGATACGTCACATTGAAACAAAAACCATTCATGACCAACGAGGATGATCCGAACAGCCTTAGTCAATATTCAAGAATGGGATCACATAAACCACAACAGCAGCTCTAGAAACTGGAAATAGTAATTCAAATTAATAATTATAGCCACATCAAAGATAGAATAAAAAGGGAACGTGCCTATTTTTGTATAAAAAGAGGGTAGAATTTGTTTTAATAATCGTTCACGCGACATATAGAAACTGGAATACTAATTCAATATCAAAGTCAAGATCATCAACCACTTTAACTAAAAAGACTAACATAACATCAACGAATTCAAAAGTCAAGAGTGTACAAGAATCATCAGCTTAGCTCTAATCATAAGCCTAGTCGACAAGAAGATTACTCAGAAAACACTGGTCGGTTTAAGTAAAACGCTAATCGACGAGATATTTTGTTGTCCTGATTGCCCAAAAGTTCAGAAACCGAACCTGAGAAGGAAGAAAACAAGTTGCAGACTTGCACTCACGCAAAACGGGCCGGTTAGGCAGCATGCCGGGTCATGACAGGTTCAGGTCAGAAGGGGCTGATTCAAAAATGGTTAATTTGAAAAGGAAGAAACAGTACTACAATATCTAATGGCATCTCAACTATAAAGTACAAGAAAGATAAACTCATAACTATGATGGAAATCAATGTAACAGGAAATGATGGGCTAACTAACACACAACTATATTAAATAACAAGCCATGGAAAAGCATGTACACAGATAGTTCCTACTGCTAATGCTTTCATTGGGGACTTTTGTCGAACACTTGGTGCTCAGAAAATAAATATAGACAGTTGCTTTCCATCTATACCTCAATGTTGCAAACCCATTCACAATTAATAAATATGCTAACGTCTCGATGAAAACTTGCAAAAAAAAAATGGAGATGGAACGTACCAGAAAAATAACATCGCCTATTGAAGTTACAAAAATCGCATGGAAGCAGTAGTGTTTACTAACCCATTGATACTTTTGTCTAGTGCCCAAAATAACCCATTATTATCAGGTTTTAAAAATGACCCAAAATTAGAGGTGTATAAACCATGTTTTTTTTATGAATTGGTTTGGTTAAAACCGGTCGACATCATAAACCGGTTTAGGTGAAAAATATTCTAAACCTTATTCAAATTGGTTTGGGTTATCCATTGGTACAGGGTTAAAACCGGTTTGGGTGACGATAGGGGAAAGTGGTATACAAACCGATGATTCCACCAAAACTTACTATTTTTAAAGGCACTGCACATTTTTGACTTATCTCTTTTTTATGTTTAGACCTAAATTAAAATTAAAAAAAAAAAAGGCGAAATTTAAAGTAACCTAAAGTTAAATACCCAAAATGCCTCATCTTTTTCAAGTGACTGTGTATTCCCCACTGGGTTAAAACCATGGTTATATAAAATCACACGATAAACTAAATGATAAACTAAATACGTAGTTGTGTTTAATTCTTTGGTTTTAGTATGACCAAAGTTTTGTTCTAAATAATGTATCCACGTATAAAATTTGTTAAGAACATGGTTTTATTTACGAATTGAGTACCTTTTTTGTCACATACTATAGTGAATGTCAATATATTATCGATACGATCAAAATTGTTACAGACATTCATTTTGATTGTTTTTCTATCGTTGTAAAATATGTACAGGATGATCACACCAATGTCCAAAGAGATAGGCGGTTCACTTCAAGGTAGTATTGTTTTAAAGGTGGCCGCCGTCAAACTGGAAAACTGGTGAGATAAGCTATCAGACTTATAGAGACAAAACTGACAAAAATAAGGTTGTTGGCTAACTGCTCTTTCAACCGATACAACCAGTAAACCCGTAAAGAGACCAGTTAACATCTAGTCTAGTTCTTAAAAAAACGATTTTTCCATAATGTTAAAGTTACGAGCAAAACATATACATATAAGTTATAACCCTCTCAAACATACATATTCACAATTAGGGGTGCAAACAAGCCGAGCCGAGCCAAGCTCGAGCTCGATTGACTTATAAGAGCTCGAGCTCGAGCTCGGCTCGTTGACAATTTGTCAAGCTCGAGCTTGGCTTGGGCACGGATTATTTATTATCAATTAGTTAATACATTGAATAAAAATAAAATAAATAATAGGTCGTTTAGGCTCGTGAGCTCGATAAGTGAAGCTCGGGGCTCGTGTACTAAACAACTTTAAATGAGTGGTAAATATTATTAAATATTAAAAAAAGAGAGAATTACACAGATTGTCCTTTAGTTATAGATGAAATTGCATCCTATGTCCTTTTTTCAAATTTTTGACTCCTTATGTCCTTTGTTTTATACACTTGTTACACCCTATGTCCTTTAAACCAAACCCAGTTTAATAACTCAGTTAAGTTGGTCACGTGCCCCTCACCGAAAAATAATATCGCCTCTCGAAGTTACAGAAATCGCATTGAAGCAGATTATATTATTTAATAACCCATTATTACTATATTGTTCACCACATCAAAACTGTTAGTCAACCCATCAAAAACTGAAATTTGGGATAATCCTGGCCATAATAATTAATCAGTTAATCTCTAAATTTAATCACGACCGTCAAAACTTTTAAAAAAATTGGCAGTTACTTATTTTCAAAGCAAGTTAGATTTCCTAATTTTGGGGAATTCAGTTTTTGGAGGTTTTCTCCCACGACCGCAAACCCACTCTCTCCACTACTCAGTCTCCTCCTATTTTTCTCCTCAATAGAAGACCATAAATATGGGTTTCATGTCCTCTGACATGTTTGAATCAACTTCAGACGACAACTACTTTCACCTTTCTTCCTGGATTCTCAAATTCTCATCTTCATCTCGATTTTCTTGTATAATTCTTTATCAGGTTTGTCTAATTCTACTTTAATTACTTCAGTATCTGCAATCTAATTGAATTTCGTTGATGAATCTTCGAACATGTTAGAGGACATAAAGCAAATAAGCCAACCTAGATGAAAATGAGACAAATGAATACACATTTAGACCTTTGCATAGTGTGTGATTGTACCCAAAAAGATTAGCTTCTTCAAATCGGAGTTTTAGAATTTGTTCAATAATACGTATGCACAATAATCACAAGAGAATATAATGCAAATTCACATACCCTATGATACAAACATACCTTCTCAAGCTAACCTTCACGCCCGTGCGAACAACACATGCCATCTTCTTTAGCATTTCAACATTGAAATGCCACAAATACTCAAAAAAGAAAGTTATCATATGATTGATTGCCAACTTCATGCTAGATTTGAGCAAGTGTATAGCCAAATAGAATTATGGTTGAGAACTCTTGTACCAAAACTGACCATGTAGAATTAGAGTCAAGTATTTCAAATCGGTGATAGTAATAGCCTTAGGTTATATTACAGTCATTGCAAAGCCTGAATTTCAAAAGGAGCATGGTGAAAGAGCTAAGTTGGCTGGGTTTATAACTATGATTGCTTCTCTTTCCCTTTTTGGGGCTGTTCTCTTTGAGAAAGGCAAAATTTTCAAATTGCTGCTGTCGGTAGGAGTTGGTATAGAAGTGTTTTTGTTAGTGGTAGCAGGTATCATGTTCATATCGCTAACTGCAGCCGTTGTCACGGGCCTTGTTTTAAGTGTTTCTGTTATGTTTTACGTTTTCTACAAAACGCGTATTCTTGAGGTATTTTTATTTTATTTATTTGTATCATATATATGTGTGTGCACGCTATTATTGATTCTAAAAGTAGGTTTTGTTAGTTACTTACATCTGCCTTTGGTATTGAAGGAGGACTAGAAGAGAGCAGCAGGAGTTTGAGGAAGAAGTAGAGATACACATCAGTCTAAAAGTAGTTACTTTAGTTAAAGGTGGGGGTATGTGTTGGGATTCTATAGGTACCTGGATGTTTTTATTTGGATTTTTAAATGATGTGATCGTTTAGTGTTTCCATGATATTTTGGAGTTTATATCCTTTTTTGGTCATTGATTGATACATATATATGACTCAAAATTGTGTTGGTAAAGAAAACTGGGTTCTTCCTTCATTTGATACCTTTATGGTTGTTTTGTATGATTCAAATTTTTCTGCTGATTGTTCAGTTGTAAATCTGTCTTTGGATATCAGTATTGGTGAACGTTTTTAATTGGTGTAAATGATGATTTAGATGATGATAATGGTTAGGATGTTAACAATATTAAACCTGATGTGAGCAGGGGAATTGGATTTCCATACTTGGTGGTTGTATTAGTAATAACAGATCCTGGACTGGTGGTGGCATTTTATATTTGGTGTATATGGAGGCAGATATTAGCTGCTCACACGCATGTTCTTTGGTGACTCATTCACCTTCACATGGGTTGTTGTCACTCCCCAAAACAATGTCGTCTTTATCCTCCGAACCACAAACCACCCGCCTTCAAACCCTATTACAATCCTATTAATCTCCATCCTAAAATCCGTAGGCGCCGGCGACTGAAAACCCATCGGTGTCGTCGATGGTGTAAAACGCCGGTGCTAAGCATCACCCCATGGTAAGTATATTGGAATGAGATCAAGCAGTGATCATGAGACTGAGATTAATATGTACCGTAGTGGGTCAGCTCCACCTACTGTTGAAGGGTCATTGAATGTTGTTGCAGGGTTGTTTGATGGTGGTGTTTTGGAACATGACTTGAGGTCTGATCCTGCTTATGTTGACCATTATCATGCTAATGTTAATTTGAATCCTAGGCTTCCCCCTCCGCTTTTATCGAAAGAGCGGTTTTCGCAGCGTGTGCAAGGTGGGAATGGGAGTGGGAGTTCTGCTATTGGGGATATGGAGGTTTTCTCCCACGACTCTTAACCCACTCTCCCAGGTAGTCAGTTGCCTATTTATCTGGTCAATAGAAGAACATAAATAAGGGTTTCATGTCCTCTAACATGTTCGAATCAACTTTGGACGTCGACTACTTTCACCTTTCTTCCTGGTGCATTCTCAAGCTCTCTTCTATTCTTCATCTCGATATCCTTGTATAATTCTTTATCAGGTTTGTGTAATTCTACTTTAATTAGTTCAGATTTGTGAATTTCGTTGATGAATCTTCTGTTCTTTAAATAAGTCATCCTCTTTTCATTAACAATGATTAAACCTTCAAGGCAGAGATACCGCAAAACCAGTCCATTCGTTCTAAGTTTTAGTATATATCATGTGATTTATACATATACATCTTCAAGGCGATATGTCGAGGTACCAGGATTGTGTGATTTTGAGGTGCAATCGAGAGGCTAAGGCCGATATTTTTCTGCAAATAGCAATGTGTTTCAACTTTTATTTAGGTTTTCAAAACTTGAAATTACTTAATGTTTAATTTCTTATGAAGTTGTATTCTTAATTGATACTATGGTAGTATGGTTTTATCACTGATTCTACCTATAAGATTTGGGTGTAATTTGAAGATGCAAGGTCAAAGAATGGATACTGTTCTAATGTCCCTAGCTTTGTTTTTATATCACATAATCCATATGGTATTTTTTGATGTTTTTGACTTTCATAAACATTTACGGTTCAGACGTTGAAGAAGGGGATGAGACGGTTTTATATTCTGCAAAGTCACAAACTCGTGTGTAAGGTCTCTTTGTTTTGAAATACTTGACTCTAATTCTACATGGTCAGTTTTGGTACAAGAGTTCTCAACCATAATTCTATTTGGCTATACACTTGCTCAAATCTAGCATGAAGTTGGCAATCAATCATATGATAACTTTCTTTTTTGAGTATTTGTGGCATTTCAATGTTGAAATGCTAAAGAAGATGGCATGTGTTGTTCGCACGGGCGTGAAGGTTAGCATGAGAAGGTATGTTTGTATCATAGGGTATGTGAATTTGCATTATATTCTCTTGTGATTATTGTGCATACGTATTATTGAACAAATTCTAAAACTCCGATTTGAAGAAGCTAATCTTTTTGGGTACAATCACACACTATGCAAAGGTCTAAATGTGTATTCATTTGTCTCATTTTCATCTAGGTTGGCTTATTTTCTTTATGTCCTCTAACATGTTCGAAGATTCATCAACAAAATTCAATTAGATTGCAGATACTGAAGTAATTAAAGTAGATTTAGACAAACCTGATAAAGAATTATACAAGAAAATCGAGATGAAGATGAGAATTTGAGAATCCAGGAAGAAAGGTGAAAGTAGTTGTCGTCTGAAGTTGATTCAACATTTCTTTAAATAAAGCTACTGACTTGTTACCAAGACCATGATGCGCGTATCCACATATAACAGTATTCCACGTTATAATATCCCGATTAGTCATACCTGAAAATATTTTATTCGCAGCTTCAATGTCGCCGGTCTTTGAGTACATGTTGATTAAAGAATTTCCAACATTCTTATAACCCTTGAACCCGTTTTTCTCAGTAAGTGCATGCAATGCATACCCATATCCTAGTAATGATAACCCGGCACTTGCATTTAACAGCACAGAAAATGTAGACTCGTTTGGGGCGATTTCCTCACACTGCATATTACAAAATAACTTTAACGACTCCTCAAATAACCCGTGTTGTGAGTAGGCAGACAACATTGCAGTCCATGAAACCACATTTCGATCTCGACACCTGTCAAAAACATTTCTGGCACTTGAAATATCTCCGCATTTCCCGTACATGTCAATAACAGCACTACATACAAAAACATCAAACTCAACATCACTCTTTAGCATCCGGTTGTGAATCTGATGCCCCAATCTCGAATCTTTAAGGCGGGCACAAAGCCCAAAACTACAAATATATGTCGCCTTGTTCCACACCAAATGTTCAGCAGACATTCTCCTTAGAATATCCGACGCTTCATTCAAGTAATTATTCTCAATAAGTCCACTTAAGATCAGGTTATAAGTACACGTATCTGATCCAGGGACTGAAATCAAAACCTCCATAGCCCCTACAACATCTGACAACACGGAGTACAAGCGTACAAGCGCATTCTTCACGTATTGATGAAACACCAACCCAGATTTTAACACGTACCCATGACACTGTCTGCCTGATAAAAGGTACCCAACATTCGAACAAGACGAAATCACCGTCGCAAATATATACTCATTCGGCTGGCACAAATCAAAGGCCTGCAAACCCATTGATTTAAACAATCTGAGAACTTCAAAATCCATCCCGTTTTGGAAAAACCCCGCGAGTAACGCACTCCATGAAACGACATTTCTTTTGTGCATTTTATCAAACACTTGGCAGGCATATTCCAGTTCTGCACATTTTGAGTAAAGGTTGATCAAAGAGTTTATCTCAAGTAGATGGTCTCCAAAGTATTGATTAGACACGACTAAACGGGCATGGACTACTTTGCCAAGGTCAAGGTTTTTAGTACTGGATAGGTATTGAAGGAGCTTGGGAGTGTCATGGAGGAGCGCAGTTAAATGTGGCGGCCGTAACAGAGATGACATACTATAGTTCCACTCAGCTCACCAAATGACCAGAATTTAATCGTTTCCACTGCCGATTAATAACAACTCCGGTTTGCTTCGGGTCAAAATGGGTCCTGGCCAAAATAGGTTCAGGTCAAAATAGGTCGATTTAAAAGAAAAGAAAAAAAATCAAATGATCAAAATCATCAACACTGTAATTGAAAACTGTTGAAATATCAAATGGCCAAAATTAAAAAATTATAGCATCCAAATACACACCTGAGTTTGAGTATTATTAAACCCATTAAGATTCCTGCAGCACCGATACATCACATTGAAACAAAAACCATTCATGACCAAAGAGGATGATCCGAACAGCCTTAGTCGATATTCAAGAATGGGATCACATAAACCACAACAGCAGCTCTAGAAACTGGAAATAGTAATTCAAATTATTAATTACAGCAGCATCAAAGATGGAATAAAAAGGGAATGTGCATAGTTTTGTATAAAAAGAGGGTAGAATTTGTTTTAATAATCGTTCACGCGACATATAGAAATTGGAATACTAATTCAATATCAAAGTCAAGATCATCAACCACTTTAACTAAAAAGACTAACATAACATCAATGAATTCAAAAGTCATGAGTGTACAAGAATCATCAGCTCAGCTCTAATCCAAAGTTTAAAAGAACGGAAACGAGCCTTGAGGCGTTTTCCCTTCGCCTCATGAGGCGTAAGCCTCGAGGCGAACCGAGGCGTAATCCCGAGGCGCAATCAAAAAATAAATATAAAAATTATGCGTCTATAAAAAATAAAATACTTGACCTAGAAAAGTCTAAGACATCAAAAAATACACATAAAAAATGAAATAATTGACCCAAAAAGTCTCAAACACCAAATAAACACATCACAAACACCCTAAACCACTTGAGGCGCACCCGAGGCGCACATTTTCTTAGTGCCTCAGCCCTTAGAGATGTATGTACAATCTGAACCCCATGAGGCGCGCCTCAGACTCGTTTTCTTAGAGTTTCGCCTTGAGGCACGCGCCTCACCCGTTTTTTTAAACCATGGCTCTAATCATAAGCCTAGTTGACAAGAAGATTACTCAGAAAACAGTCAAAATGCCTTATGCATGTGCCCTATGAAAATCTCTAGTGTTCGTTCAAGCAAAACGCTAATCGACGAGATTTTTGGTTGTCCCGATTGCCCAAAAGTCCAGAAACCGAACCTGAGAAGGAAGAAGACTAGTTGCAGACTTGCACTCACGCAAAACGGGCCGGTTGGGCAGCATGCTGGGTCATGACAGGTTCAGGTTAGAATGGGCTGATTCGAAAATGGTTAATTTGAAAAGGAAGAAACAGTAATACAATATCTAATGGCATCTCAACTACAAAGATAAACTCATAACTATGATGGAAATCAATATAACAAGAAATGATGGGTTAACTAACACACAACTATTAACTAACAAGCCATGGAAAAGCATATACAGGGAGTTCAAAAAGTAAACAAAAACAATTACTGGTTCCTACAGCAAATGCTTTCATTGGGGACTTTTGTCGAACACTTGGTGCTCAGAAAATAAATAAAGACGGTTGCTTTCCATCTATACCTCAATGTTGCAAACCCATTCACAAATAATAAATATGCTAATGTCTCGATGAAAACTTGCAAAAAAAATTGGAAATGGAACGTACCAGAAAAATAATATCGCCTATTGAAGTTACAGAAATCGCATGGAAGCAGATAGTGTTTCCATTGGTACTTTTGTGACGTTTTGTCTAGTGCCCAAAGTAACCTCATTATTAGGTTTTAAAAATGACCCAAAATTAGAGGTGTACAAACCATGATTTTTTTTTTTACAAATTGGTTTGGTTAAAACCGGTCGTCCTCGTAAACCGGTTTAGGTGAAAAATATTCTAAACTTTATTCAAATTGGTTTGGGTTATCCATTGGTACCCAAAACAAGTATTAAATAAATTTTTTTAAAGCATGATTAAAACCGGTTTGTAGATCAGGTTGAAACCGGTTTGGGTAACGATAGGGGAAAGCGGGTATATAAACTGATGATTCCACCAAAACTTACTACTTCTAAAGGCGATGCACATTGTTGACTTATCATTTTTTTTATGTTTAGACTTTAGACCTAATTTTTTTTAAAAAAGACGAAATTTAAAGTAACCTAAAGTTAAATACCCAAAATACCTCATCTTTTTCAAGTGACTGTGTATCCCCCACTAGGTTAAAACCATGGTTATATAAAATTTACGATAAACTAAATACGTAGTTGTGTTTAATTCTGTGATGTTACTATGACCAAAGTTTTGTTCTAAATAATGTATCCACGTATAAAATTTGTTAAGAACATGGTTTTATTACCAATTGAGTACCTTTTTTGTCACATACTATAGTGAATGTCAATATATTATCGGTACGATCAAAATTGTTACTGACATTCATTTTGATTGTTTTTTTATCGTTGTAAAATATGTACTGGATGATCACGTAGATGACCAAAGAGATAGGCGGTTCACTTCAAGGTAGTATTGTTTTGAATGTGGTCGCCGTCAAACTGGAAAACTAGTGAGATAAGCTGTCAGACTTATAGAGACGAAACTGACATGAATAAGGTTACTGGCTAACTGCTCTTTCCAACTTATACAACCAGTAAACCCATAAAGAGACCAGTTAACATCTAGTCTAGTTCTTAAAAAAACGATTTTGTCATAAGGCTTATCGGTAAGCAGACATCAACAGCCCCCGTCCTCCATAAATTGCCCCCATCCCCCATGGCTACACCGCCCCGCTTGGCCGTCCCTCCCGTCCTCCTTGGAACACCAAGGACGGACAAATCGGCTTTTTTTTAAATCCAACGGCTCTTTTGGACCCAATGGCTAGTTTAAATTTTTTTACATTTTTTTTAAACCAAATCCAACAATATAAACCCAAACCATCCAAATAAACCCCCATAAATCAACCAAAACCAACAAAACAACCTCTCTACTTTCTTTAAAAAAAATAACAAACAATGTCATACCTACCATTGGTTAATTCCTCATCTTCGTCAAGCGAAGAAAACCGGATTTTTGTTAACGCAATTTGGTAAGCGGCACAATTAATCGTGGCGGAGGAAGACGAAGTGACCTCGCAACCGCGACCTAGGCAAGCGGCTTTAAACAGAGACCGGGAGGGTAAGCGTATAATTTTTGTTTAAATATATATAGCAACTATTTTTTTTGGAACATATAATTTTTCTTCAAATATCTTTTTTAAATTTATTTACAACACACGTGTAGGTGCACATGAGCGATTAATTAGAGATTACTTTGCCGATCACCCGGTGTATACGGACGAGATGTTTAGGCGGCGGTTTCGAATGAGTCGTCGATTGTTCGTACGTATTGCCGATGATTTGGCGAGTTGTGACCCGTATTTTACATTACAGTACGATGCTAGAGGCAAACGGGAGTTCACAACTTATCAAAGAATCACGTCAGCATTGCGGAAAATAGCTTACGGGACGGCATCCGACTCGTGGGATGAGTACTTACAGATATCTGAAAGAACGTCACGTAAATGCTTGTATGAGTTTTGCAAGCGTGTTGTCAAGGTCTACAGCAAAAAAATATTTGCGAAAACCAAACTCCAATGATATCCAGAAGTTGTATCAGTTCCATCACGAGAAGCATGGTTTTCCAGGGATGATCGGAAGCATCGATTGCATGCATTGGCCGTGGAAAAATTGCCCTAATGCCTGGCGTGGCATGTTTTATCGAGGCGATCATAGTCATCCAACAATAATCTTACAGGCTGTCGCGTCACAAGACTTATGGATTTGGCATGCCATTTTTGGTGTTCCCGGTTCCAATAATGAACTTAATGTTCTCAATCAGTCTTTGGTGTTTGATGATGTTAGAAAAGGAACCGGTCCGGATACAAAATTTACTATTTTGGGGGTTGAGTACAAGCACGGGTATTATCTTGCGGATTTAACATACCCAACCTATTCTACACTCGTTGAAAGTATTAAGCACCCTCACGACGAAAAAAAAGAAATTTGCTAAGTATCAAGAAGCGGCGCGAAAGGATATAGAACGAACATTTGGGGTTCTACAAGCAAAATAGCAGATCATCGCAAACCCAACACATGCTTTCACAACAAATAGCTCAAGTAGCTCGTAAACGGCTCGGCTAGTTTGCACCCCTATTCACAATGTTCAATTATTATATATAACAAATATGGGAGCTTCGCTACAGTAGCCTCCACGTAAATACAATATTGCCATCACGTCAAAATTACAATATTAGCCTCTCATCTGGTGGGTTAACTTTGAGGAACTGGCGGGATGGTGCGACGATGACCAAAGAGCCATTTAGCTAAAATCAGTTTGTCGGGACGACTGTGGTTCTGCTACAAACTCAGCTTTGGCGGTATTTCAGCAAGTTCGTTGAGCCGCTATTGAAACCGATCTTCATCTGCATAGCTCTGTTTTCAGTTAGGTCTCCCGCTATAAAGGTTGTTACATTGACGTGCCGGCCCATCCGATTGATTGTGGTGGCAGAGTAGTTTGATGACGGTGGTAGTGGTGGTTTAGTTTTTTTATAGTCAAAATTCACAATGACCGTCTATAGGTACATCACGTTTGTCTTTTTTATTCCAATAAACACTACCACGGTTTCCCCACACAGATTGATGGTTTTTTAAATGTACTCCTGTCGGAATAGGATGCCACTGTAGCGCCGCCGCTGACGCCACCAAACATGGTAGTCGTCCATCTCTATCACACGTTCCATATCATCAATTTTCTATCCGTGTTTTTTGTGATCACGAACATGAAAAGAATACGAGTTGTGTGGAATTTGAAATCTTTAAGAGAAAGAGAAGCTCCATTTGAAAAGAAAATCTCTATATATATATATAAAAGAAAGCATATATGCCCCTTGAGAGTGCCACGTGGCTTAATAATTGAGTGTTTTTGGTGTTTTTGAGTATTTTTCTAAATTTATCTCTCTATCTCTCAATTCTCAATTACTAAAATTAAATTGAGTTATTTTAGGAAAAAAGAATTTAAAAACAAATTTAAATTTTTCTCTCTTGTCTTCCTCCCATAATTTTTAAACATAAATATCTTTTATATTCGAGATTTTTTAAATAAAAAAATTACACCAAATTAACGAGCGTTTTATTAATTTTCCAACGAGTATCATAGTGCTATATAAAAACGAAAAAAAAAACGACTATTTTTTGTGGGGTTATATTCATACAGAAAAAAACACAAAGTGTTCAGGTTATTCATTAATCATGTTTTTTCTTTTAAACCAGGTTCTTATCTATGATGTTGAAATTCAGCCCAATCGCCATGTTATCATTGGAATTTTACTCTTCTAAAGATCGATAGGTATACTTCATCAAGAGAAGTTAGGAGAAAGATTCGCCCAACACTGCAACACATGGTGTCACCTTATAGCAAGGTTATTTTTTTATTTATTTAATTACAAGAGTAATAATTATTACTATTAATATTAGTATTATTAGAATGGTTATATTTTTCAACCCCCATCATGAATTCTACATCTATATATATAAGTATAAGTCAAATTGTAACATATTTTAATTTACGTGAAGATGGTTATATGTTGAAGGTTATCCTTTTAATACTTTATTATGTTTAATATGGTTTATGCTTTTTATTTTTTTAACTTTTTAAATAAATGTTTTTTAACTAAGATTGATTATGTTTAAGTTATTTACTCTTTTCGTGATTTGAGTTTTCTTTTTTTTTATCATTTTGTATTAAATCATATTAAATTTTTCAACCCCGGACCTTCAATCAGCTAGCCTATCTATATAATACATTTTCATACGAAATTTCAATCGGATGACGCTGACATGTAATATACTAGTCTAACTAATAACAATTCCGGCCTGTTCATTTGTTTATCAACTATAGGATAATAACAATTTAACCTTTGTTAAATAAACAAATGAAACTTTACAGTAAAAACCAATCAAACCTAACACTATACAAACAACTTTCCCTTTCCCTTCTAAAAAAACAATCCAAACCCTAATCTAAATCCTCCATACTCCCCTGCCCCCAATCATCTCCACCACCACCACCACCACCACTATCCAAATCAATATCCATATTCTCAACCGAACCCGACTCATTAACCTCACCACCACCACCACCACGACGATCCACCATAACCGTCACCTGCCACCCAACACCACCCTCTCTCCGCCCCTTCTCTTCCTCCTCTTCATCTACCGGCATCTCATACCTACACACCGGACACGTCCCACAAACCCCCAACCACTTCATTATACACTCTCCATGGTACCTATGCTTACACGGCATCTCCTTTATTACTCCTTCCTCCCTTAAACCTATCTCCGTTAAACATATCGCACACTCTTCTTCTTCTTCTTCCGTTACCGTTACCGTTGGTAAGGCTTCTATTGCAGCTTTTGACGCCGGTAATGGTCCTTGTTTGACTGGATCTGGAAGGAGATTTGAATAGACGGTGAAGATTAGGGGTTGTGGATCTGTGATTTGATCTGACGGTGGAGGAAAGGCGGCGAAGATTGCTCTGGCGTGTGATGTGATGAAGTCGCGAATGAAGGTGTCGAATAGTTCTGGTGATGGTGAATACGACATCGTTTTGTGTGGAGTTTATTTAATTGTGTTGAATTAAATAGTTGGTGAGATTTTAAAGAGTGTGTTTATATGGAGGATGATTGGAAGGTTCTGGAAGGTGGTGAGTTAATTGGTCTCGTCGGTCATTGCTTACGTTATAAGTCGGTAATGGGTTGTCGATGAAGGAATTTGTAGCATACTCGGTTTGTGATTTGGACATAAAACGTTAAAGTTTGACGATAAAATAATACTAATCTTTTTTCTTTCTAGTGTCTACTAGTGACTTATCTTTATCTTAGGATATTAATTAAGTTTATTTACATTTATATTCTCTTATTGCTTATTCCATTACCAATACAACAAATTACATTTAGATGGCGGTAAGCAGGCAAAAAGCTGCATCGCTATTCCCGTTTTAAATCGCAAAGTCTATCCTGTTAAACATAAACCCTTGATTCTTAGGGCTCTGCGTGTCAATGTGAACCATTTATTGCTTGTTAATTATTAAATATATTACTATGTTGTATCCTGAGCTTCCCGGATTGACAAATATAATATGAAATGACAAAATGTGTTTTACGATGTATCATAGACATTAATATATATGAGAAGAGAACAATGTTAATCATGTGAATAAGAATGAAAATGTATATTAAAGAGAGAATGTACGTTTGCAGAAGCAACCATTACAGCGCGTGATTAAGGCGGTGGTCTTAAATGTGTAGATTTTTTGGAAACGACTTGTTTTGACATGTTTTGCTCTGGATGAAAGCGGAACTCTCATTTACAGTTTTATTTAGTGTAAAAATTCATTATTAACTTGTGTATTACACGGTTTGTAACAATTTTTTTGTTTTTTATTTATTATTAAGTTAAAAAACTTAATATTAGATGAGTTGGATCAATAAAATATTAAATGGTTTTTTGATAAATGAAAATATATAAAAAAAATTAGTTAATAAAATAAATAAGAGACAAACATGTAATTATGATTTAATAATATTATTTTATATGAAAAAAATTTGAGATAATCATAAGCTTTTTTATTTATTATATAATAAAGTAATAACAAAGATAAATATAAAGATTATAAATTAAGAGAGAATTACACAAATTGTGCCCTTTAGTTATTAGCAAGGTTGTAGAAGGCGCTAGGCAGGCGGTGGGGTCTAGCCTTGGGACTAGGCGGGACTAGGCGAAATTAGGCGTTGATATTATAAATAGCTATTTATAATTTATAGTACATATATAATGTTGATATTATATTTTTTATGTATAAATTTATAAGTTTTAAGAGTCAAATGTAAACTATTAAAGATTGAGGGGGTTAAATGTTTAAATACACAAACCTATTCTAAACTTTTTGAGTAAAATTTATAAGGTTCAGAGACTAATGTAAAATAGTGAGAAGAAGAGGGGTTAAATGTTAAAACATTTAAAGTTATTTAAACCCTAAAACATACGCAGCCTCCTCTTCTCTGTTTCTTCTTCTTCTTCCTCCTCTGAATTTTGACAACAGACCTTGCAGCTCCGTCGCCGTCGCCGGAATTCTTTGCCGGAAATCAAGAACCCGGCGCCGCCTAGGTCCGCCTACACTGCCCAACCACCGCCTAATCCCAAAAACGCCTAATCTCCAGCCTAGGGCTGATTTTCGATATTGGGTTCCGACTAGCGCCTAAGCGGCCGCCTAGAGCGCCTTTTACAACCTTGGTTATTAGTGAAATTGCATCCTATGTCATTTATGTTAATTTTTCACTCTTTATGTCATTTCATTTCTAACTTTGCTACGCCATACGTCCTTTAGTCTAAAGATCGTTAAAAAACATGGTTAAGTCAAACATGTGCCTCTCACGTGAGGCGCAAACATGTCATTTCACATTTATCCTCTTATTTCTTAGGTGGTGTTTGTTTTTTGGTCAGAAGTGCTTCTAATAATTTATGTCTGCGCCGCGCAGACGCGGGCAGATGTTTGAGGCGCGCGGATTGTTTGTTTTTTGAAAGACCTTTCACTAAAAAAGGTCTTCCTGACCTCTTCTTGGTGCAGACATAAACCTATGTCTTCTAGCTTCTTCCCACCTCTTCTCCATTTTTTTCTTTCTTCTCTTCTTAACAGCAGCAACATCAATTCATCATCATCATCATCATCAAGTTCTTCTTATTCTTCTCTTTTTTTCTCCTCTCTTCTTCTCCTCCTCCTCCCTCCTTTCCCCTCTGGCACCACTGCCAACCGCCGCCCTCCTCCTCCATTCTCCGTTGATCCACCGTCCATGGCTGCAACCGTTGGTAATCTCTGTTTCCATTCTCCGTTCATCCACCGTTCTCTCCACCACAAACCCATCATCTAAAACCACCATTAGACCACTACTCACAGCTTCACTCACCTCTCAACCTCAAACTATTAATATTTCCACCACTGTTTCAACCAATAATAATAATAATAATAATAATAATAATAATAATAATAATAATAATAATAATAATAATAATAATAATTTTAGAGTTGATTTGCAACTCTCCGATCGTCTGGTTCCTCCCGGTTGAGTAACTCTCCTATTATTTTGTATTTACCTGGTAGCTTTACTTATTGAAATGCTATTAATATTAACATATTATTAATAATATTATTTACATGTGAAACAGTTGATTGGTATATATATATATATGTGTGTTGTTGTTAGGGATTGGTGGATCTGGATATGGTCTTTCTTTGCATCACCGGAGACTTGGAGAGTAGGTGGTGGTGATTGGTGGCTGGGTTGGTGAGGGTTGGTGACGGGGATGGTGGTTGTTGGTGACGGGGATGGTGGTGATTGGTGGTTGGGTTGGTGAGGGTTGGTGACGGGGATGGTGGTTGTTGGTGACGGGGATGGTGGTGATTGGTGGTCGTGGTGATGATGATGGTGGTGATTGGTGGTGTAACATTCGTACTTTTTGCATTTTCAATTCTAGTCCCTGTACTCTTGTAATTTTTCATTTTACCCCTTGTAATCTCGAGCTTATGATCAATGGAAAACGTTTAGTCAAATACATATATTCATAAACAACCTTGCATAGACTATCTAATATAAACATGTTGCTTTTACGCTTGAAAAATCGAGTTCTAACACGAAACCGAAGCATAAACGAACCCATATAATGTGGAAATCAAGCCCAACTCAAAAACATGTCAAAATGAGCTCAAACGCTAAGTTTTAACCCAAAAACACGTCCAAAACCAAGTCTGTTGGGCCAAGCCCAACAAAAACAAACTTCGGGTTGAATTCCCTCTCGCCAGCATACCTCGAGGAGAGGAGCCCATTCCTTCATGGTGCTCGAGGGGCGTTATATTAGCAGCAGCTTTGGCTGCTTATTCCCACTCGCGAATCACATCCAACTACCACATAATTCACTCCCAACCACCCTAATTACTCCATTAAATACCTAACCCCTTTACCCCTACTATAAATACCACCTTCCCTTCACTCCCTAATCCTTTCTTCACCCTAAAACTCTCTCTAATCTCATAAATCTTCAAGGTTTTCAAGTAAACTTTCTGATTTGCAACAGTAAGTTCTTAAGCTTAAACCTTCATCTTTCCTTCATCTTTTTCACTTCTTTTCTTCTTATAACTCATTGGAGAAGCCTCTAGGACCTACCCCTTGTTTGTCACGACAAATATTTATAGGTAGACCACCAAAATGAGGCCTCAAAGGTGGTTATTCTCTATTTTTCTTTTATGCACTATGACCTTTCTTGTAGTGACACCAACCAAGTTCACCAAC
The DNA here is from genome assembly GCA_032199755.1 of Ambrosia artemisiifolia. Lineage (NCBI taxonomy): Eukaryota > Viridiplantae > Streptophyta > Magnoliopsida > Asterales > Asteraceae > Ambrosia > Ambrosia artemisiifolia. The sequence continues at coordinate 37,962,171 of CM063516.1, forward strand.
AACTCAATGTTGGATGGACTTGTGCTATGGTAATGGTTGACAAAGGAGAGCCAAGGCTCATCGAAACAAAGTCACCATACTCTACTTTAATCTCCTAGTTATAATTATAATATGTAATAGATATATGTGTACTTTCAAACTTTAACCTTACTTCTAATAGCCAATTTCTTGGAAGGTTTGTGGTTACATCCCTACCTTACAAATCTCTTGACACATCTTGTAACCCGGACTAGTTCAATACAAGAATGGGAAAATCCCGTGTCCAAGACCCATGTTTTATCTATAAACAAAGTGGTCACGACATGAACACTCTCAAAATGGATTCACATTCCTAACTCTAACTCATACCATCTGAATCGCCTTCATGGTGGTTTGGTTATAGTTTTGTATTCATGGTGATGTTGGAGAACTATTGTTCAAGTTGTAGTACGTGTTCTCTATTATCGAAGTACAACTTTTTAATGGCATCCCAAATATCATCGGTTTTGGCTTCGAGCCTTCGAGTTTATAGGTGATTTGAAATATTTTTCAAAGATTATGGAAAACACCCAACTTAGGAGGATTTAGTAACATTTTGGCATTTACTATGGAGTTAATTAGGTGTCGTGGAGGAGATGTGGTCATGAGATTGATTTTTTTCATTTGAGACTTTCTTAGGATGCTATAGATTTTGTATTCATTCATGTTTTACTTAGATTACAGCCAAAATAGCTGGAAATATGCAACCTAAATGGGTGTAAATATGCAACTCAAACACCCGAAACATTTAACTGATAACCATTAACTCGACCCCATATACCCGAACCCGATTAACCCCATAACCAATAACCATTTAATTAGATTGGGTCGGTTATTGGCTAATATTTTCACCCCTGAAAACCCAAAGAACCCAACCCAAATAACCAAAAACCAAACTCAGTGAACATCCCTGAAAAGGGGTTGAACTAGGTCCTGATACAATGACACGAGTCTACGATTTGATACAAAGATATGTTGGGTCTAATGTGGTTCCTTAGATACAACAACTGTATATGGACTATTTGTAAAGTTATTTTATTATTGATCGTAAGGGTGAAAGGGGGGCACTCTCCAAAGTACTCAAGTCACAACCAACCGCATCATGCCACCTCATTTTTACCAAAAACTCTCCAACGGACCTAAAATAGTTGCAATCGTGTTCCCGAACTACCTAAAATACCCACATGAAATTTTCAACACGAAACAATCATTTATCGTTCGGTAAACCTTTGAGTCCGTAAACCCAACTTTACTACCCGAACCACACTACACCGCGTACCCGATTTAGCCAAACTACCCGAACACATATTTTTGCAAGACAAAACACGCGTTAATAGACACGGACATGTGCTAAACCAAATTTGCTACTATTAACATACAACTATACGTACACGAAACCAAACAATGAAAAATCTCCCAAAACAAACGAACGGTTATATAATAATAATCAAAACAACGAGCGATTGCAGATAATAATTCGGGGAAGAAACATTTCATTTCAATCATAATAATAATATCAGTGATAAATTACATCCCTTACCCCCAACCCAATCACACTTTATCTGTTACAAATTGTTGGTCTAGGGTTTCGTTTTAAACAACGAATCCCTAAACCAATATCTCATCTTTTTCCTTCAATCTCCTTATTATTATTATTATTATTCCGATGGATATCTTCCAGATTTACGGGCGATATTGCGGTAATTATTTACAGTTTTTTTATTAATTTCTTTTATTTTTATTTTTTATTATTTGATTGATTAAATGTTGTTGTGAAATATTAATAATATTAATTTGCTGGCTTTATATTGTACTCCATTATTTAGTTATGTGGGTTTATTTAATTAGTATGTGTAAATTGATTGGAAATTATGTGTTCTGCAGAAGTCACATCAGAGACATTGGATTATGGTGGAGATGGTTATAGACCTGTGAGTGAGTCAAAGAAAGCTGCATTATGTAGGGATGCTTTATCTCATCTTCTGCAATTAGTTGAGTCAAGGGTAGACAAAAGGTATTTATTATTATTATTATCATTGTGTATGCTTAAGTTTGACCTTTTCAAAAGTCAAAACTACTAATTTTGGTTTTGAGTAGCATGTAGATAGTTAGTTAGACCATGTATAGTGGTTCATACTTCATGCCCAAGAAGGGGCGTTTTCCGTCACGTCATCATTGCCAACTCAGCGTCATTCTTTTTAGCCAAAAACATGTGCAATGGTTTCACGCCCCTTAATGTCCCTTCAATCATTCCTCAAATATATACACACGCGTCCATATATATGTGTGTGTTGGACTGTGTGAAGCTTGGTACGCGATTCAAACCACGAGCCACCTGAAAACGAGTCTAATCACGCGAAAGGGGGGGGGGGGGGGGGTAGCTTCTTGAAAAGGGGTGTGAAATGGGGCAATCACACTCCATTACATATGGTCTTATAATGTTTGTATTTTGGTGTGATTAGTATGGTTTTCTGTTCTTTTTTATCAGCATAATACAGATTCAAGAAATATAAGTATTTGACGATATTAGTTGCTTTGCAACAGTCTCTATTACTATTAATTGCTGGGAAGTCAAAGGTTTGACCCGATTAAATGCGTATGATCTGACCTGCATAAGTTTTTTGGCCCACACTTCTTGTTGTGATGTGGAATTGTGGATTGTAACTTTGTAAGATGTTGGTGGTTTATTTCTATTATTTACATCTCATTGTAAGATGTGTGTTTTCATGTAACAGGGTGCCTATACTTGAAGATGTTCCTATGCTCATGTCAAGGCTTGATTTGATGGTGAGATATGATCGACTTCGTGTCGTTAGTGTGTTATGTTATCCTTCCGAAGCATCAATATAATTGGAAATGTCGTATTTGATTGTTAGTAATAAATGTCCTTTTTTATTCTGCAGGCAGACTCGTTTGAGTTCTCACGGTTCTATAATTTTGTCTTTTTCATATGCCGAGAAAATGGTCAACGAAGCATCAGTAAGTTTATATATTCATGAAATATGGATTATGATCTTAGAGGACTGTTAATACAAAACCTGCTATAAGTAGAGAATTATTAGAACCGTATAAACACATGTACCTATTCTTCTACGTATGATAAGGTGTTAATGTAATCTCATAACAGCCTCTCTTTGTATCTCCCACTATATCTCCACAACACTGAGTACAAGTGCTTATGCGGTTATCTACTTAAAATTGGTTCTATTTTGAACGTGTCTCTATGATCCATATAATGTCACTTCCTTTCTACACTATGTTTGATTTGCAACCTAATTTGGATTGTCATTTTCTGTCAATTGTTCTTAGCTGTAAGCAGGGCAATCATGGCATGGAAATTAGTTTTATCTGGAAGGTTCCGGCTACTCAATCAATGGTGCAGTTTCGTTGAGGTTAGTTTCTCATTTATAGATAAATGTTAATATCTTGTTATATAAATAAAGTCCACAAATCTACATACCGACATGGTAGTAAGTAAAAGCTTACATCTTTCTACACAAAAGATAAAACTGTAAGAATTTGACATTTTTGGTTAATTTTTCCCTGCATATATCTTATTCTCCAAAGCATGCTAATTTTTCACATCATCCTTCGTTGTTCTATTTTTCTCTGTTATTTTGTTCTTATGAAGTTGATTTTTTTTTTAAATTTAGAAAAATCAGCGGCATAATATCTCTGAGGATACCTGGCGGCAAGTTTTGGCTTTTAGTCGCTGTGTACATGAAAATCTTGAAGGATATGATCCTGAAGGTACTAACGATATAGACTTTTGCTAGTTTAACACCTGGTGAATCAGTAGTTAACAAGATATAAACATATAAACCATAAACCACAAAATATTATCGAAACAATATTCCAATATTTTTTTTTGTATAACTGAATAACTGACGTAGGAGGTTGTAAACACTCAAGTATACTTGGTTGATAACTTGACATTTAAACTGTTTTTGAGACATTTCAACTTTAAATACATATGATTGAAAATTACCGAATTGTCTGCCTTTTCATACGAGCATGGTTTAACTAAAATCATAAACTTTTATTTCTTGTTTCAGGAGCTTGGCCTGTTCTGGTAGATGAATTTGTTGAGCATATGTACCGGTACAGCCTCTATACATATGCTTCCCTTTTAGTTATTTCGTTTCATTTTACTATTTTGGGACCCCACTAATATATATCCATACCGATTCGTTTTCAAATAACTGGGTCAAACAGGGTAAATGGATCTGAGGATGCTCGTAACTTTTGTTGCAGTTGCAGTGATTCAGAAATCCAAGCTATTGATGAATCTCTCCCTGGTTAGCATTTGCATTTGGCCCAGATGATCAAGAATTCTTATAGTTTTATCTAATGTCTAACTCTCCTTTGTTCTCGCAGGTTTAAAAATCTTTCCTGGTGTAAAGAGGAAGTATGGTGATGACTTACAAGATCAAGATTTCACTAATTGTAATACCATTATTATGCATTCGAAGAGAAGGCAGACCGATTCAGAAAATAATTTGACGAATCGCGATGGATGTTTAGCAAGTAATCCCACGTATAATTGCAGTGAGACGATTAAACACAATAAGCACTGTGCTGTAGAAGGCAGCCTCTCAAAAGGTATCGCAGAACTTTTTTCGAGTCTGTCTTCTTTGCAGTTTGATCGGGAAACACGGGTTCCATATACATTGTAAGAGTACTTGTCATCATATGAATTCACACATATTTGCTTTCAAATTCGATGCATTAAACAGACCGATTTTTTAGATACGTAATGGTTATTCTGGGTTGAACAAAGAGATGTCATTGAAGTTTGTAATTAAATGTCTCATAGAGATGCTATCAAAGGAGGGAAACAATAATGAACTAGTGCATGATGAATTCGCGGGTACTTAATCAAAAAACATATGTTACATATACATTGTAAGAGTACTTGGAATTTATACATCTTGTTATGTTTTCGATGCGTTAAACAGACACATTTTACTAGCTGTCTTTCATGTTTGAACAAAGACATACATTTAAGGTGTGATTAAGCAGGAGGAAACAACATTGAACCAGTGCATGATGATGACCTTGTAATTCTGCCATGGCTGATCTCTATACTATCAAGCTTCTGTCGGCACCATTGGAGTTGAGAAGTCGAGATTACAGACATCATGAGCACTCGCGATACAAGCTTCAACTCGATCATGGCAAACATCATCTCTTTCTTCTCAACTTCTGCCATTATTTTCACTCTTTTTCTCAACCAGCATCTCTGCTTCCCATACAAATCTTTCATCCACAGTTCTTTCTTTAAAAGCAAACAATAAACACAAAAGTCAACTCAAGTCAGTATGTTTCTGCACCAAGGTGTGTGTCAAACATGAGTGTAACTGAGCACCTGTCGAAGTGTACGAGTAATATTATGCAGAAGGTTCAAGTCCCGTGGGTCTTCTAAAGGCGAACGGTTCCATGAAAGACGGCTAGGGGCTCTCCACCAAGGCTTCTTCTCGTCTAACTCGATAAAGGACTTGAAAGTCTTCATACATTTCTCTATCTTCTTCAACAAGTCAGTCGCCCTGATCGTTAGTCCTTTGTTTATTCCTTCTTTGTAAACGTCTACATATTCTGTGAGACGAGAAATACCTATACACAGAATCAACAAAATACATGACTTGTTTTTTTTAATCACAGTTATATACACAACTAGTGTTTAGTTACCGCGCTTCGCTGCGGGGCGCTCGTGTCATTATAGGTTTAGTGGACATTAAAAATAACATTATTAACGATAATATTAGGTAACTATAATTTGTCCAAATTATTCTAAAATAACTGTCGCTAGTTATTTCCACCAATTTTCGCTGCGGGAGCTCCTATTGCGTTGAGGGTTTGGTGGACATTAAAGCTAACATTAAGTGACTGTTATCCTCGCGTGGGCGTAAAAAAATTACTCACGGCCCATTACCTTGCAGACCAGCTTTAACATTACAACAGTTGGATTGCCTATTGTTGACTTGATCTGGAGCTCAAAGTATTACAATAAACGCGGCCCATTAATTGTTCATCAAATATGAGACCCACAATTTTCAAATATGGCGGCTGGGAGTTAAGGATTTGTAGGCAAGAGTAAAGATCTTGTACAAAGTGTTTTTTGGTAAGAACTGTGAGAATCAAAGGAGGGTATTATTTTTTTATTTTTTTTTTCGAATTTTTTTTCCCATATTGTTAAACATGTATTATAGTATTGAAAACTAAAAAAAAATTAAAAAATTTTTTGGTGTAGAGTAATTACTAGTAGAGTAATTACATAATTACTCTAGTGTAAACTAATGTATTTACTTTAATGACGTAATTACACTAATTTTTTTTTATTTTTTTTGTATTATTCATCTAGAAAATATGTTTAAGCACATGGGAAAAAGAAATTCTAAAAAAAAATAATTTTTTTTACCCTCTTTGATTCTCACAGTTCTTACCAAAAAACACTTTGTATTTGATCTTTACACTTGTAGGCAAATGCTAGTGGAGGCAGGTGGCATCTATTTATTCGTTTGGTGCATGTTAACATACTGACACTGGAGAAGTGTCGGAGAAATAATAGATACTATAATATAATATTTTTCATATAGTTATATATATGTTTATTATATTATATAAAATAAAAAATGTTATATTTATGTCAACAATAAGTTTGCTTAGTTCGCGAGTCCAGGTATGGTATGTATAAAGCTTGGGCCTAAGCTTATATATTTGATGGGATTACACTTTGGAGCTTGGACTCGTTTAAGACCGTCTCAACTCGACTAAACTTTTTTAATGGACCGATCCTGACTAGTTTACGAATTGCTCAACTTGTTTATGCTCTCCTCATACAAATAACCCACACAGAAAATGGATATAGCGAAAGTATGAATAAAGTATTCGACATAAGTGAACAACCTAGGTTTTATAATTTTCGTACGGGTATCTTTACATTTTTACTAGGTTTATCTATTTATTTATTTTAATTCAAGGTCGAGGCCTTGAGGAGTTGTGGACTTAAGGTAGAGGTGCACAAGGAGTTTACTCAATACCAGGGGTAAGGGTATGACCGAGTAGAGTATTTTCTGGTATTGACAATAATTGGGTCAGGTTTGGGTATCGGCTTGAAAAATCATACCTAGTGTCGCTAGTTCCGGGCATGGGAAAAAACCGGAAACCATGTATTTTTTTTGGGTATAACTTGGGTTTTTAAGGGGCCGGGCTGCGCATGTAAGCAGATTTAAGCTATTAAAAAAAAACCCATGTACATGAATTCACAAAACCCAGTTACGAGTATTCACTATATCTAGGTTTAGGAATCGAAGGTTCGTGTATTTTTTTTTCTGAGTTCATGTTTTTTGGGCACCACGCTTGAAGGTTTGTCTAAAATAAGAAAAATGGGTCATGGTTAGTGTAAGCCCAAAATCAAAGGTGTAACTTGTACGAGTGTAAACATCCCTAATTCCCAATGTAATTTCACTAGGTAGTCAATGTGTGTTAATTTCTTTGGTAGAGTCACACGTCTCTTAGAGTTGATGACATATGTTTAAACCTGAGCAAATGAGCAGTTTAGGATTATTGGTGTAAAGTAGAGTTGATGTAACGTTTTTCGTTAAAATAATGCAACCAGAGTGGTGTAACCTGTAACCTAGTGGCAAGATCTTTGCTCCTTATAAAAATAAAGTGTGTTCAAATTTTTGCAAGTACAATGTTAAGAGATATTTATATGTATAATATTCATGTTAACATTAATTGTTGTAAAATCAGATACAACAATAACAATACGTAGACGTGCAAAAAGACCAAGTGTTTTTATTATACCCGTTCCTGGGTATGGTGAAGCAAGTTACGTAATCGGTTATCGAATTTAAAGACCCTACCTGATATATTATTGGAATTGTGTAGGTTATGTATGGAACCGAGCATAGAAAACCGGTTTTTAATAGTTATATTTTTTTGTTTTTAAGAAAAAAAGTTAATAAAATACGATTTCGTTTTTATTTTTTTCGACGGTTTTCTTTACAAAGACATAAATTACAAAACATAAAAACATGGAAATTACAATTTCATTTTAGGGGAAATATCATAAAAAAACACTAAACTTTTTGTTTTTTCTTACTAAAGTCACTCAACAATTTTTTGCAGATACATAAAATAAAAGCACTACACTTTCAGTTTTTTCCTACAAAAGTCACTCAACATTTCTTTTACCTTAAAAAAGACTATACTTTATGTTTTTCTTGTAAAGTCACCCAACAATTTTATTTTAATGTGGCTATTGTCTTTTTTTTGTAGTTTTTAAAATATTTTGTAATTATATATTTATTTTAGTAACTAGTTATATGACAAAAAATCTCTTGTTGAATCAAAGTAACACTAGTTTTACTAATTTAAATAGTCATACAATTCTTAAGTACCAAGAAAAAAAATTATAAACAATAAGCATTGTTTTTGTACAACGCTAGAAGACTTTCTTAATCAACTTTACCATTTTGATTTTTTAAGGATAAAAAATATATAGGCCACCTATGCAACACATAAGCAAACACAATTGGGAATTGCAGTTTTGGGTTATTTAAAAGAAAAACAAAATTTGTTTGAAATTGACATTTTAAGAGGTTTTATGCGAAAAAAAATGTTTGGTGACTTTTTATGAGAAAAATAGAAAGTATAGTGTTTTTTAGATACAAATAATTGTTGAGTGACTTTTGTATAAAAAAAAATGAAAGTGTAGTGTTTTTTATGTGTAAAAAATTCTTTAGTGAGAAAAAAACCCAGAAAGTTTAGTGTTTTTTAATGATATTTTCTCTTCATTTTATTTACTTTTTGGAGTGGAAAACTAAACTCAGCCCCACAAAAAAAAAAAAAAAATACGCAGTGAATACCTGGTGGGTGGTATCGGGTCTATAATTGGTTTCATAATAAGGTCTTTCACTATACACGATTCCTGATATTTTTACGGGTCTAGATCCGGGGATTTTTTTTGGGTCTGGTTCCAGTTCTGGGCTCTTTGTGCACCTCTTAACAATACGTACGACTGAATAATCTATTGAAACAAGGGTATGGTTAGAGCATCCACAACGCTGGTCAAAATCCAAACCAGCGACATCAACACTGTTGAAAATATACATATACACTATATTTGACCAATTCAATATGTGTTATAATTGTTATAACATGTTACTCATAACATGTTATTTGTTTGTTCATATAATTGTACTGGACTCGTGGATACATTAAACATGGACTCGCATTGGACTTTGCTGTGCTGGACTGAGGATGCTGCTTAATGGGCTGATGCATATGTTGGGCTTATTTCGGTCAGGCCTTATAAGCCCATGGCTTACATCGCCTTTGATGCTGCCTATATAAAAGCTCTTATCAAAGATTTTTGTGGACTGATGAGTTCCATTATTCTCCAGTCTCTTATCCCTCTCATCTCTCATCTCTATTTGTTCTCTCACTAGGTCTTGTGCGATTTAGGGTTTCTTATGTATTATTTTCAGATGCATCTTATCTGATTATTATTAAGAGGCTGTGTGTTAATTCGTTGATCGATAGCAAAGAGTTTGTATGTGAGAGTTTCTGTTTCCAAAGTATGTACAAAGATCTGTGTGGATCTAGATTGTTAAGAGTCTGAGTTATTGTTTGTGGATCGTCTTATGAGTAAATAAAGTTCTATTCATCTTCTTGTTATAGATCCATGTTTCATGACAAACAAGACACATCATTCTAAACTTACCTTTTTCTCCAACACTAAACCATTCTAAACCTCTACCTTTCACCCCACTTCTATATAAAAAAATTATAAAATAATGGTTGTGAGAGAGTGTGGTTGGTCCGTCACACCAAACCGGACCACAAAAGTCCACCTCCTCCATTGCTACACCCGTCCAAAATTGTGAGTTTGGAATCCGAACAACTGAACAGACGAGAGCATTGTGGATGCTCTTAAAAAAGTAATTTTAGAACAGGTCGATCGATCCATGCCACCTTTTTGTCGTTATTTTTGCAACTAATTAATGTTATACGTATGATTAAAATATTATATTATTATAATACTAGTTTAGTTTTTAAACAAGATAAAATTCAAGTTGAGTTTAGTTTGTTTCGTGATGGCAAGGGTGTTCATTATTTAAATTGGACTAAAAAACCCAGAATTCGAATATGAATTCGTTTTCGAAACAACCTAGTAGGATCCTAATTTGATCGATTTTTTAAATTTATTTTTGAATCGGATTCGAATGAACCACCCAATTTTTCAAATTCTAATTATATAATTTATTTGTTTTGTAAAAATAATACACATATTTTTATCATATATATGTGTATAAAGTATATATGTACACCCCCTTTGTATTTATCGTTTTTCCATAATTCGGGCTATGACGAATCAACTCGAATTTGAATTTGAATCACTTTTGAAATTTCTAAATTCATATTGGTTCGAATTCGAATGTATTTTGAAAAAAAAAATGTCAAACTAAACAACTTGACTTAAATAACCGAATAAGCTGAAACAAACATGACAAACACCCCTAGATGGGTTTAAAAAAAACATTAAAACATGATTTTCTACAAACCTATTATGAGGTGTGTGTTTTAGCATTTTGATTTCATCAAGGATGAAAAATATATGTGACAAAGCGAAACTGTTAGTGATGGTTTGGTTTGGTCACGTTCTTTTTTTTTCAGACTTAAAATTTCAATGGTTTGGTTTTGGTTCAGATAAAAAGGTTACTAACGATTTGACCTAAAAATGTCAAAACCGGACGACTATATGTTAGTGTATTATACCTGAAATATGAGGAACTTGAAGTAGGCTGTTGATAGAAGACCTTTTTTGTATGAAATTCCAATATCTTTTACCCTTTTCAGATCTTTCATCTTCCATAAACCTCTCAAGCAGAATTTGAAACCTCTGAAATTTATTTACTAAGGTGCTGCTGCATAAAGCACCATAGGATGGAGATGTACAAGTAGTATCAGCACAAGAAGCAGCTATTATACTCTCAAGCTTTCTGTATTCATAGTAAAGTGCTTCCCATGATAAACATGATTGAGCTACATACACCATCTCAAAGTCACTTTCCATGCTCTTTACTATTCTTTTTTCATCACCCATGTATTGTTTTTGTGTTAGAAATTCATCTACAAAATTATAAATAATATCTTAGTAACCCAATTCATATATAAACAAGGGGAAATGGAATTAAATAATCCTAACTTTGTTGGGTTGGAAGACAATAATCCTAACTTGAAAGTTGTAATATAACAGTCTTAAATTGTCAGTGGTTTTATTATAATTGTCATAAACTAACCACCGTTAAGTATTTTGGTTAAATGCCAACGTGGCAACACACGTGGCGTCTGACGTGGCAAGATCTGTACATTTGGCAAAAAAACGTGGGTCCATAATAAAGATGTGTATTTTCATTTTATTTTCTTTAATCATTATACCAAAAAGTGGGCCCCCATCCCTCCCACTTTCTCATCCTCTCTCTTCAACCTACCATCACCATTACCACCCACCACCATGCCTGTCATCGCCACCACCCATATGCCTAAATTAAGACAATCAATCTTCATCCGGACCTTTCGGAAGCATACCGTATTATTACGAAAGCATCAAGTAAGGATTTCCTTGGGCTCTTTCTATCCTTCATCGTCTGTTATCGTCATCATCTAGCCACCGCTGCTGTCGAATAAGACGGTGTCCGGGAGTAGGGCTGTACTCGAGCCGAGTCGAGCCGAGCCAGGCCCAGCTCGAGCTCGAGCTCGAACCTAAACCGAGCCATCTCGGCTCGGCTCGTTTTTCTGATCGAGTTGAAAAGTCGAGCTCGAGATCGGCTCGAAAATGTTCGAGCCGAGCTCGAGCTGGCTCGAGCTAGCTCGATATATATTTTTTTTTATTTTTCTACAAATATTTATTAAATAAAAAACAATAAAATGAAATAAAATTACACATAATCATGTATATTTTTTTTTATTTTCTAAATAAAATTACACATACACAAGCCTAAGTCGAGCCATCGAGCCGAGCCACAAGTCGAGCCATCGAGCCGAGCCACGAGTCGAGCCATCAAGCCGAGCCACGAGCTGAACACCCATGGCTCGAGCTCGGCTCGACTATAAAACGAGCCAGCTCGGCTCGGCTCGAAAACAAAACGAGCCTCTTCGAGCCGAGCATTTTTCAAGATTTTTTCGAGCGAGTTTCGAGCGAGCCTCGAGTCGCGAGCTTTTTGTACACCCCTATCTGGGAGTAGGGGCTATGGTGTTTTAAGGTTAGGGGAAGGGAGAAGATGAAGATGGGAGAATTATAATTGTAATTTTAGGGTTAGGGGAAGGGAGAAGATGAAATTAGGTATGCATATAACTAGAGTGGTGATTTGTGGGGGTGGAGGTTGATGGGAATGATGGTAATGGCGGTGGCAGCTGATGTAGGGGTGGGTGGTGGTGATGGCAGCTGATGTGGGAGGTGGGTGGTGGTGGTGCAGTAAGTGGGGTAGAGAGAGAGATGAGAAAGAGGTGTGTGTATATATATAACTCTTTTTTTTTATTATTATTAAAAGATTTTTTAATTAAAAAAGACAAGTGGGATTGTGGGCAAGGTGGGCCATCCTTTTTTTTACAGCATGACACTTTTGTCCACGTAGCCTGACACGTGTGTTGCCACGTTGACATTTAACCAAAATACTTAGCGGTGGTTAGTTTGAAACCATTAAAATAAAATCATTGACAAGTTGGGACTCTTATATTACAACTTGCAAGTTTGGATTATTACCTTCCAACTCAACAAAGTTTGGATTATTTAATTTCATTTCCCTATAAACAAAGGTGCATATTCATAATGGAATTAAGGTTCGTTAGACACATGTGCCCAAACATGAAACGCCTACTTATAATCCCGAAATCATGTTATATGCATAAACCCGAACCCGATACACCTATTCATGGGTTGAGACGAATATGAAGTGTTTAAATTGAGATTTTTATCTTTTATTTTGTTTGCATATTAGTAGTTTAGGGGATGGTTCAATAGAGAACTCATTTTATTGAGAGAACTCGAGAACTCCTAATTAAATAAAAAAAAATTAATAAAAAAATCATAACTCAAAATTTAAGTAAAAAAATAGAAAACTAGTTCGGAGCTTCTCTTTCCCACGTCATACCCGTTCGGAAAAAAAATTAAAAAAAATAAAAAAAACACACCTAAAAAACGCTACTGCACATGTGTAGTATAACCCAAAAGCCTAAACCACCTACCCCCAACTTACCCCCACCCAAAAACCTAATTCCACCCCACCCACCCCCACCCTCACTAAAAAACCTAAATCGCTTACCCAAAAACCTAAACCACCCATCCACCCCCCACCCAAAAACCTAAACCCACCCCACACACCGCCTACCAAAAACCTAAGCCCCACCCGTCACAACCAAAAACCTAACCCCCACCAAAAAACCTAACCCCCTACCCAAAAACCTAAACCCACCCTACCCACCCCCACCCCACCCCCAAAAACCTAAACCTTACAAACTAAACTAAAAAAAAACTAACCCTAAAAGCTAAACTAAACCCAAAAACTAAACCCTAAAGCTAACCGGACATTTACTATACAGGTGCATTAGAAGTCGCCTATTTTTTATTTATTTTTATTTTTTTCTGAACCGGGATGACGTGGGAAAGAGAAGCTCCGAACCAGATTTTTGGTTTTTGACTTAAATTTTGAGTTATGATTTTTTTTCTTAATTTAAGTAGGAGTTCTCGAGTTCTCTCCCTAACTATGAGTTCTCAATTGAACCTTCCCCTAGTAGTTTATTACTCTAAAATTACAAATTTAATTTGTAAAATAAAAAATACAAACGTGTATAAAAAGTTATGCTTATACCAAAAATCATGCCATAAAGTAATATATTTTAATATAAACATAAAATAATCACTTCTATAAGTTATAAAATATAACATGTTTCAAAGTGATTATAAAAATAAACTTGTTAACACATTAATTCGTCATTTTATACCAAACATAAGTGTTCGAGGGATTCGACCGACAACTAATCTAAACCCATTTAGACTAAACCCAAATCAACGATAATTCTTATGAATTATTGAATTCACACCCATGTTGTAACGTAACATAAAATTAATAAAGCTAATATAAAATGAAAGAAAACTCACTTAATCCACATGTTCGTTCTTGGTTAAGAAGATCAAACCACTTCATTCTTTCGGTGTACAAATTGTAGAATGAATCATTTTCTTCTTCATGATCAGGTTTAACAACTTGTAACGGAGTCTGAAAATCTGTAACATGTTTAAATTTGTTACTTTGTACGCAAGTACCCTCTTTAATTTATAATTTATCGATATTGATATGCTATTTAAACATTTGTTATAACTACAAAAACCGAAAATAAAGTTGACTACACCTGTTAGCTCATACTCGGTTACATCATTATCTCCAATATTATTAGCAGTCTCCATATCATCTTCTAGTAAAGTGCATGTTGATGAACGGGTACTTGAAATCACATCTATGTCCTTACGGTTTGGAAAAGAGTAAGAACTAACCGGTGAACTCGCACCCGAAAAATTCGTGATTTCGTCACCAAGATCAGAACTTGAGCATATTGACACTGTCTCTTGGTCAACTAGCTCAAAGTAAACGTCATAAACGGTTACTTTAGGACTTTCAAGAGACCTTTCATACCGTACAAACAAGATCTTAGAATCCATGTCATGAAAGTTAATGAAAGAATCATGAACTTCGTACCACATATCCTCGTCGTCTTCTGGTTCAGTGATACTGTCACTAAACTCAGTAGACAAGGGTGGTATGATCAAGAAACGTGTTAAAACTCCTAGAACACGCGTAAATATGTGTCGGTTGAGGAGAAAGATGATGAGAAAAATCCATCTTTTTAGGGTTTTGATCCATAAGAAAATTTGACAAAAGAAAAGAAAGAAAGGATTAACATAGAAGCTTAGGAAAAACCATTTTCTAAACCCATCTGGGATCAAGGAGTATTCGATTATAAACCAACAGTGTGCAAGCACAGCCATGCTCAAAAGACTTTGGTAGGCTTTACTATCCACATATATAAAGACTAAAGTCAACCATTGAAGATGCAAGTCATAAATTATAAAAAGTATATAAGTTCGTCATACAACATTAAATAAATTAAGAATTGGATTATAATAATTCAAAATATGACTTATTGGCTTATATTATCCATATTGTTAGTAATAGTATGACCAATATGAGTCAACTCTCACTTTGGCTTTCTAAGCCCTAGAGCAATCTCACTCTAAAAGTAACTTCGTTTGCCCTAAATGGACAATTAACTGAATTTTTATCCCAGTTAAAATATTCTAATTTGTTTTCAAACAACATAAATAAAACTTAAGGACGACCGGCGAAGTTTTTTCTATGTAGAGTTGTAGAGTGAGATTGTTCTTTGCCGTGAAAGTAAAAGTTAGAAGTGTCACTAGTAACACTACGAATATGTTGGATTATCAAGATTCCATAAACAATAAATTAACTAAAACTTTAAATATTTTGAAAACTTGTATGAACACACCACTAGGAGTAGAGATCAAGGGTGGTTAAGATCTTGAAACATCCACGAAAGTTCAAGACTTGTTCTACAACTACCAAAATAATTAATAAGAATTCTTGTGGGTCAAGATTGCCATGCTAAATTGGCTTACCAATGTATAACCGAAATTCGTAGCTTAATAGTATAATAACTAATTAACTATATTATATGTTGGCCAATTACATAGAAAATGCCATATGTTATGATTGATGTAGCCATTTATGATATCAAAAGGCCATTTATCCTTGTTCTTGACAAATGGGAAGTGATAAAAAAGGTCAAGTATAAGCCACCATCAAATCACTTTGGAGTAATGTTTTGCTTGGATCTTGGGTGCAATCTAAATGGCTGTTCTTTAAATACATTTTAAAAAGTAATACAAATAAAATAAAAGAAAACTACAACTAGTTGCTTTTTGTTTGGATAGCCTTTGTTTCATACTCTCTTCGGTTTATTTCATAACTTTTAATATAGAAATCTAAAGTAGGAAAGACAATTCACATCTGAAAATTTAATTAGGTAAAAATTAGTTAGAAAACATTTTCAAGAATTGTTTTTAGACAGACTAGTGTGAGTGCCCGCGCGTTGCCGCGGGTTTGTATGTTTATTTCGCCACACGTTGTGCCACGGGTTTCACGTAATTTATTTTTAAAACCAATTTGCTCAATACAAGTATTATATATAGACTATAAACAAAAGAAACCACAAAAAAAATGACTAAGGCTCTTTTGGGGAGGGAATCTCACCCTACCTGGTTATAAGTTTTTGGGAAACACTATGGGACGAGGGAGAAACTTTTTATACCTTGGGAGAAAAAAAAAACATAATCAAAATTGAACACATTAAAATCCGTGGTGTAATATCTTTGGACGTTATGCACTTCCCCTTAATGTTTGTTGGCTCTACAAAGGAAGAACAAAAGAAAATGAGTATAAACACAAAAATAGGTACCATTATATCTTGGATTTTATTCATGACTCTAACTTGAATTTAGTTTTAAGCTCTCCTGTGATATAAAACACTCTAGTGGCTTCCACCCGCGCTTGCGGTGGTGTCAACCAATTTTCAACAAAACTGAAATGAAAATGTATACACAATTATTAACCAAAAGAAAAAAATCATATTTTAGTATTATTTTTTACTCAATTTGTATCTTTACCCCTTCGACCCATTATCGAATAAGATACAATTCGAATTGACATTTTCCAAATGAACGGATAGAGACATTGCAAAAACTGAAAACTGCTTTGACTTGTTTGTTCCCAAGAATGATACTATGTTTAATTAGTGCTTAGTGAGGTCAAATACGTTAACCCATCTACAACCCGTCTTATGGCGGTCATGCACGTATAAAAACTTAAAAACATGGATTCAAAGACACGTACCTGATCTTGAAAAACATAAAGCTTTTGGCCCATCATGCTAAATTGTAAAGAAGGACAAACGGGTTCCTTTCTTTGATATGCTGCAGGCCGGTCTTGTAACAGAGCCCACTCTCGGGCCACCTGGAACTGGAGAAAGTATCTTAGTGCTTCGATCTAAGGCTTGTCTGTGCACCAACGGAGTTACAACATATAAAAAATAATTCGTAAGTTGATTTTCCAAATTTTATTTCAAATAAATATTAAATACCATACACATTCGAGATGTGTGGCATATATATACACACTCTAAAATGAAATCATCAAATATATTATTCAGCAACTATATACAAATCAAGCATGAAAATTACATAACTAAAACCCTATTAAAACTTAACAAAAAAAGTAGAAGAATAAAAACGCCTCTTACATTCAAGGTAAAGATCTATAGCCGTGTCAAATGCTCCTTTCCGGATAATCCATTCTAGAAGAGAAGTGATGGGAACGATTGACATGGCAGTGACATTTGGAGAGTATTTTACATTTTTCCGTCATTGAATATGGATTTGCTTTAAATCATCTCCTCCCATTCTTCTGAAAATAACTGTCACATCTTGTATAACCGTAAAAATAATATAAAAAATTATAATCTAATATGGCAACAACTTTAATAAGCCTTATAAACTTCCATGGTATCATTTTACCCTTTCAAAAGACTTTCAATATCAAGGAAAAAAAACATCCACCAAATAACCTAACAAGAAAATAATGTTATTTCTGCAAATTATTTTAGCTCATAATGTTCGCTCTGTTCATTAAAAGAAACAGAATGTTATAAGAAACTGAGTTTACGCTATATAATATGGAATAGGTAAATATGACATCTTTTAGTGTTTTGAAAGGGTAAATAAGATACTATGATATTTTAAAATTACAAATGAAATCGCCACCATGTTGTACTACTCACTCAAGTGAGGAAAAGTCAACCATTGACTTTTCACTGTCAAATAAGTTGCTGAAATTGGAAAGAAATACAAGCATACAGTCTTGCATACTTCCATTGCATTTCCACCAAGTGATGGTGCACTTGCAGGTTGAGCATATACGCCTTGGCTACTAAACAACGATGGATCGCCACCCTGTAAAAAGACCAAAAAAACATGACTTAATGGAAAAACACATATCAAAATCAAACCTAGTATTATTTTGTAGAATCTATTGGTCAAAGTAAAATAACATCAGTCATTATAAATTTAAATACACTAACACAGATTACACGACACATACTTCAAACGATACAACGATAAATAAGACCTAAATCACGAGTAAACGGCAAGAAAGAGTGCAGATCGAATCGTTATTGAGAATTCTCAAATGTCTTCAAGAATCAGCAAGATGTATATCCAACGATAGTCACCAGGATTTTGCCCACCCAATATAGATATGTCGTCTAACAATAACCTTTTGAAAAGAAATCAAACAATTATGTCTATTTCTCATTGAGTTTCTTACTTTTAGTGCCAAATAAACCATATACAGCCTAAATTATAGAAAGCATCACGTATGCGGTATGCCATCAAGCTGGGAAAAATGAAACCAATAATAAACTCAGTTGCCCATAGCACAAATCAAAAAAGACTAAAATGACATTAAAAGACATGTAATTGTCAGCAAAAGCATGTTGAACAACTAAATGTTAGCACACAGCATTGCCACAGAAAGTAAAAACTCAATTGCTAACCTTTTTATAACATCAAACACTAAACATTATAAAAGCTTTTAAAAAATAATTATAAGAACAAAAACTTACACACGAATCACCATGTCGCCATACATACGCATGAACCAAAAAGTGTCCAAAAATTAGATATCATAACATATAAAAGAGTCATCACTTTCCAAGCATCCGAGGCTGCTTTTGTTGCCTAAAAGACGATAAACTCGACATCAAAACCAACTCCAAATAGCATTATTTATGAGACAATATCAAGACATGACAAATGCTTAACAACTTTCAAACCAGGGGATTCGGGATGGGAAGCACTATACTCCTTTATAATTTCGCTTTCTTTCCTTCTAAAGACCTCGTGAGATTTCATCGTTCCCTTGTTCGTCACCATTCAACGATTGGTTATTGACTTTGTCTTTGTTTGAATCGAGTTCTTTATTTCGCACATTACTCATGACCATAAGCCAATGCTTTGAGACACAAGCAAAGATGCTTCTTGTTTGGCCACCTGATAAACGCCTAAAGATCTCGTAAAGACATTCATGAGGGAGGACTTAACTGATGCATTGTTTTCTTTATTCGAAAAGAGACTATACACGTCACTTATTCGCACCCGTTTGTAAGGTCGGTTGTAAAGATCATGAACAACCAACAAACAGGTCGAATCCATGGAACATAAAGATCTTCCCTTGTGATGTTCATCATCACCTACAAATCCAAATTCCAAAATCAACAATCAATGCAATAACCATGGCATTCTTTGCAAAAAAAAAAAAAAGAAAGAAAAAAAAAAGACAGTAAGTTGCATATAAATCACCATAAGTATGTTTACTGTACCAAACAATGTAGCATTTTTTTTATTACAATTAGTTATGGTTGAAAAAACTAAGTATGATCCGAAGATTAGTGTTTAACTTCACATTCATACTTCTCATGATAGCATTTTTAGATTTAAACTTAGTTATATTCTAAGGTTATAAAGTAATAATCACAAAAACTTTTATGTTAATGCTTCTAACATAAATCTAAAGTTACCATATAAACAAATGCTTATATCATACAAAAATGTATATAATGAACCTAAAAAAAATAATAATAATAAACAAAAAAAAAAAACAGAGAATACAGAAATTCAAGAAACACCTGAAATCACAACCATCCCAACTGAAAACCCATCAAGATCAAACACAAAAGCTCAATTTTGGCCTAGAAATTAGTAAGAACAAAAAAACCATAATTTGAAAAAAACAATAATCAAGAAAGTTATAATATACATACCACTGTACTTAACCAATGTAGGCATCTTTGTAACGTCTTGAGAAGAACCCACCAAAAGGATTAAATCTTTCACCCAAAAACCTGACAATGACAAAACTCCAAAAGTAAGCCTACAAGTTGGATTTTGAAACCCAATTTCACCACCAATTTGAAACCCGAAAATTGAACTTACGAAACTATTGTGGTCACCGAATATCGATCTAGAGGTTGTTCTGAATTCTTGAGTCCATTGATTTCACCGTCACCGATCCACGTCTGAACCCTCGAATGAAAACAGAAACGACCGAGAGGTTATGTAGTGAAGTGGTTTTTATGGGGTTCGGCGGTTATGGGATTCCTATGGGCCAGGAGGTGGAAAGGGAAGTAAATGGTCGGTTAGGAAGATGAAGGGTGCCATTGAAGGGATGATAACTGTGTAACGTAATTGCAGGGGTAGAGAGGTAAAAGAAGGGTAGTAATGTAAAATTGTTTTGATATTGTAAAGGAGGGGGTGATTGAAATGTCTAAATTACCCTCCTAATTGTCTTAATTGTCACCATTATCCCTATAATACCCTTAAATTTCTTGCTTAAATATGTTGTACATGTTGCTTATTAAGTTGTACAAAAGTGGAAATTACAATGTTGTACATCACTCCTCCTTAATAAGATAATATAGATATATACAAGATTATTACACCAGATACCTTTCTTAAAGAAATAAAATACCTGATATCTTACACAGATGATGATTTCTTTGTTGTAGCAAAAGTTAATCATTTTTTATTATTAAATTTGATTTAATTTAGCTTAAATTATAATAAAATTTTTTATAATTCTTTTATTATGACTTTCATATTTTAAAACGTGAACTTTATATAAACACACGTCCTGTTAGCCAATGCTCCATCAAGTTGCAAAAATAATCGCCTCAATAATCTCTCTCTTCCCCTTGACAATGTTGAGCAAATCCTGCCACAAGATAATCAAATTAGGGGACTTGATAATCGGAAAAGAAATATCCAATCATCTACCAATACCAATACAACTACAAATTTTACTAGTTGTATAAAATCATGCGCGTTGCGCGTTTTACAATCGAGATTTAGATGAGGTGTTGATCAATCAATGAATTATACAAACGAGATTCCATTTTGGTTGTAAATGTCACAACCCGACCAAGGTGGGCCTGGTCGAAATACAGGTTGGTATCAAACTTGCACAACGGAAGTAACAATTGTTCAATAATAATAATTTATACAATTTCTAGTTCTAAATTAATACAACTCAATAATAATAATAATTAAACTAAACTACTGCGTGGACGAATTGTGGCACTCGTCGAAGCATTCCCGGATGTGTACTTCACTAGATCTCTACCGATGCTTAGCTCTAATCCTCACGTAGCATAATCCCTGAATCATGTAGCTCTTCCAAAATGTCTACACATTCCCTGAGCTCATATATATATATATATATATATATATATATATATATATACCTCGTTCCTCGATTCCAATCCAGAAGTGGTACCTGAACACATGCTTAAAAATAGGTTTGGGTCAACAAATATGTTGGTGAGTCCGTGTGTGCGTTAAACTGGTTTGAAAGTAAGTTTTATCATTCAAAAGTCTGTTTATAAGTTTACATAGTTTTCCACAAAAACGGTTTATCACTCCAAAACAAGTTTACAAGTTAATACGGTTCAACACATGGTTGCACTGGTGATGTACAAGCCACACCTCAAACCTGACACTGAATCCATATACTCCCATTATGGATTCCTTGGCATAATACGTGTCACAAATCTCAGTGGAGGGTTCTCCGGGCTTCCGGATCCACTGTGTGTGGGGGTTTCCCCAAGTAGTACTACCCACATATTAAGTGGCCCAATTCCCTTGGGTTGATGAGTGTGAATGGTATCGGGAGTACCTTGTCACATCATACTGGTTTCTCATTGGTTGTCAAATGGAAACATGCGTTCATCCCAAAACGTTTAATAAAAGTAAAAGAGGGGAAGGTTCACGAGACTCACCTGGATGTAGTGCACATGAAAAGTCTATGATAAATAAGGTGCCTGATATCCGGTACTGGTATCCTCCTGGTCGAATTCCTCACTTTCGAATCTAATTCCAGTTGACCAAGTCGACTCGATTTACCAGGTTGACTATACAGTTGACCAGAAGATTAACCATCGCTGTTGACTTCTGTTGACTTTCAGTTTGACCAGTTCTGGGACCCCGAGCCCTTGCACTAACAATCCATCACTACCAATCATCAACATAATCTCCAATCCATTCCCACAATCCACCGAGCAATTTAGGAAATCGGGAATCATATGGATTTACCATGGCGTGACGACGAGTCATGTGATAAGAGCTGAGCCGCAGCTGGAACCACCGGGTCTCAGCCTTGCTTCGTCTCCGAGTGGTGGCCGGTGGCTCCACCCTTCCCTCGATCTAGTCCTCCATCGATCTCTCTTTCCCTTGCTGCCTCTCTCTCTTCCTTCTCTGCTTATCCTTTCTCGTCTCTCTCTCTCTAAGTCGCTCTCTCTCTAGCTCCTCTCTCTCTCTCTCTCGGGATTCCTAATAGAGTACACAGGAGAGGAGGGTTGTGGGATGGTTTGTGGGATGGCCGTTGCTCCGCCGGAAGGGGCGGCGAGGAGTCTCCGACTCCTCCTTTCTCTTTCTCTAGTGTTTTTCTTTTTACTCTTGATTCTCTCTTTATTCAATTGTATATGTGTGTGTTGGGTTTCTCATCAGTAGATAAGGAAAAGGGGTGGACTTGGGGTTATAATGTAATTGTTTGGATGAGGTGTCATAGATATGTGGTGTCTCAAGAATAGGTTGCCATGGGACACATGGTGGGGATGCCATGTGTCCCATGGATGACTAATCATGTCATCGGGACGGGTTCGTAACGTATATCAGTCCGGTCTCATGACACGTAATCTAATCATATTCTACATATTCAGCGGTTCGGTTTTTGGTTTCGCACATAATCGTATTATTTATTGGTTTTAATTAAACTAAACGTGAAAAATTTTTGGGGTCTACTCTGGGTTGTTACATTCTCCCCCCGTTATTAGAATTCCGTCCTCGGAATTATTTTCGTGTTTTCTCTAGATGTACATATGGTACATTCCATATTTGGGGTTGGTGTTCAAATTTACGTATCGCTACTACTAATCACTTCCTACTTATATTTATTTGTACGAATGAGTTCGTATGGGTATCTTTCATTAAAACATTTGGGTGTCAAGGTAACAGTTATGAGATGCTAAAATCTCTTAAGATCAGGAAAAGGGTTAAAACCTTACAGCCAAATTCCAGAAATGGAGAGTAGAACTCCTTATGATGCCTAGCATTTTGCTTTGAAGCAGTGGTTTAAACTATTGACAAACTAAAGGTTGGCCCTTGGCTAAATTCCCAGTTTCATTTTCGATGCACCATAGGTGTTTATATATAGGGTGTACCGCAACTAACCCACCACACCTTTGGTAACCTCAAAAATGTACTAGAAATTTTAAAGATTACGGTTTGTTTTTGGTTTGATTTCTAGTCTTGTTTTCGACACATCATTGGTGTTTATATATAGGGTGTACCGCAGCCAACCCACCACACCAATGATGTCTCTTAGACGTACTGGAAATCTCCCCAAAAACCTGATGGAATAAGAGGAAATGTTTTTTTTTTTTTTTTTTTTTTTTTTTTTTTTTTTTTTTGAAAACGAATCTTATCGAAAAATACTATGTCTTATGAGAATTTATAATCTTAAAAACTTTGCTTAGTGTCAACTGACCACCAGAATGGAATCTTATTCAAGATTTGGTTCTTATCGATGTAAAGTATTCTTACAGACCTTTATGTCTAATACTGGGTCTAACTTGTCTATCATCAACTATATTGTTGAATTCCTAATCCTTCAAAGTCTCTAAAACATGTGGTGTAAGGTATAATGACTGGTTGTTATGAAGTATGAATGTCAGACAATATGTTTGAACTTAAATACGTCAAAAGGGGCATATAACATTTTCTATTCGTCCTAAATCTCTTCCTTTTCGTAAGGTTGATTTGCCACTAATGAAGATTTCATTACTAAGCTTAGACTAGGTTCACCTGTCTTAATCCTACATTTCTTATAGCAGTTGTTATGAATGCTTATGCTCTCCCGTTAAAGCCTGCCTAGACATTTCCAATAGGTTTTATTTTAATAACCTGTCACCAAATTACAAGGTTACATAACTTATTCCAAGATTTTGTTATTCTTAATCAAATAAAGGTGTACACACCCCTTTGGTATCTTAAATCTTAGCTTTTCATATGGTCGAATTTCCATCTATGAATATTTTCCTTACTAAATTTCGACTGTTTTCTCTTATCCTTGTCTACTATTCCTCATGACATTTATCGCGGTTGTATGCACTCCCCCCGTTAAGGCCTAACTATACAACTCTAACAGGTTTCATACTTATAACTTGTCTCTGCATTAGCATGTTATGGTACTTAATCAAAGGTTTTGATACTAATCTAAAGACATCACGGGTCATTAAAGTGACTGAACATATATTTAATCTTAGGAATACCTCTTACAGCATTCAATCTAGATTTCTTCAGGTCGAGAAGGATTGGATGTTCATATCAACCAATGTTTTCTTGTATCTGGTTACTGACTTTTCAGATAATGTTCTGGGAATATTCACTAGGACCTGCGTTGTGGTTATAATCCAAGACACTATACTCGAGTTAATTCTAGGAAAATTGGTACAAATCAAGTTTTAATAAAGGAATCTACTAACCAATGGTTAGTTTTGCAAATTTTTGGTCTGAATAAATCAACAGATGCTAATAAATGGTTCTATGATTATAGCGCATGGTCTATGTAAATGAGTACAATTCTATATAAGGTAGACTTGGTTAAAAGTAAAACTTATCGGATTAAGGACATCTATTTACTTGATTGATCGAGATTCGTCTTGGTATTTTGAACTTCTTTCCAAATATAGCACTAAGTTTTGGTTAGGTACCTGGTTTCCATGGTTAGTTCATAACTTATCATAAAATCATGCACAAGTAATAAGGTTTATATAAACTTATGGTATGCATATATATAAGTTAAAAGTGAAGGCATCACGATAGTCAGGGATGTATTCGTTCATATACTATTAAAACACTCCAAGTATTCGAATTCTATCTTGGTCACAAAAAAAATTATATCGCAGACTTGTTACGACTCTAGATAGTCACATAAGTTTATGGTCACCATGTTCGACACTTAAAATTTCAGCAACTCCTCGGATTTCTTAGAACCATCTCGTGCCTGTAAATTCACGATTACGTGATATCAAGTGTAAGCGTCAATTTACCTCACGAAATTATTCTCGTAATCTCCGTCGAAGTCATGAAATTCAGGGGTCAAACCGTGCTCATATACGGGTTAAACTGGTTCTTAATTGATTTAAGCATTCTGGTGTGTTCAGGTACTCAAGTTTCGACTTATTTTGCGACTACTTTGTCTGGTCTTATGTCTGTCCAAGGTATCTCCTAACTAAATAGTTCTCAAATCTTAACTACGATCTTTCGGTCGTAGTCTAGGAATTTTCCGTAAGGGAAATCCTAGTGTGCTACAACCGCTGCTCTGATACCAACTGTCACAACCCGACCAAGGTGGGCCTGGTCGAAATACAGGTTGGTATCAAACTTGCACAACGGAAGTAACAATTGTTCAATAATAATAATTTATACAATTTCTAGTTCTAAATTAATACAACTCAATAATAATAATAATTAAACTAAACTACTGCGTGGACGAATTGTGGCACTCGTCGAAGCATTCCCGGATGTGTACTTCACTAGATCTCTACCGATGCTTAGCTTTAATCCTCACGTAGCATAATCCCTGAATCATGTAGCTCTTCCAAAATGTCTACACATTCCCTGAGCTCATATATATATATATATATATATATATATACCTCGTTCCTCGATTCCAATCCAGAAGTGGTACCTGAACACATGCTTAAAAATAGGTTTGGGTCAACAAATATGTTGGTGAGTCCGTGTGTGCGTTAAACTGGTTTGAAAGTAAGTTTTATCATTCAAAAGTCTGTTTATAAGTTTACATAGTTTTCCACAAAAACGGTTTATCACTCCAAAACAAGTTTACAAGTTAATACGGTTCAACACATGGTTGCACTGGTGATGTACAAGCCACACCTCAAACCTGACATTGAATCCATATACTCCCATTATGGATTCCTTGGCATAATACGTGTCACAAATCTCAGTGGAGGGTTCTCCGGGCTTCCGGATCCACTGTGTGTGGGGGTTTCCCCAAGTAGTACTACCCACATATTAAGTGGCCCAATTCCCTTGGGTTGATGAGTGTGAATGGTATCGGGAGTACCTTGTCACATCATACTGGTTTCTCATTGGTTGTCAAATGGAAACATGCGTTCATCCCAAAACGTTTAATAAAAGTAAAAGAGGGGAAGGTTCACGAGACTCACCTGGATGTAGTGCACATGAAAAGTCTATGATAAATAAGGTGCCTGATATCCGGTACTGGTATCCTCCTGGTCGAATTCCTCACTTTCGAATCTAATTCCAGTTGACCAAGTCGACTCGATTTACCAGGTTGACTATACAGTTGACCAGAAGATTAACCATCGCTGTTGACTTCTGTTGACTTTCAGTTTGACCAGTTCTGGGACCCCGAGCCCTTGCACTAACAATCCATCACTACTAATCATCAACATAATCTCCAATCCATTCCCACAATCCACCGAGCAATTTAGGAAATCGGGAATCATATGGATTTACCATGGCGTGACGACGAGTCAGGTGACAAGAGCTGAGCCGCAGCTGGAACCACCGGGTCTCAGCCTTGCTTCGTCTCCGAGTGGTGGCCGGTGGCTCCACCCTTCCCTCGATCTAGTCCTCCATCGATCTCTCTTTCCCTTGCTGCCTCTCTCTCTTCCTTCTCTGCTTATCCTTTCTCGTCTCTCTCTCTCTAAGTCGCTCTCTCTCTCTCTCGGGATTCCTAATAGAGTACACAGGAGAGGAGGGTTGTGGGATGGTTTGTGGGATGGCCGGAGCTCCGCCGGAAGGGGCGGCGAGGAGTCTCCGACTCCTCCTTTCTCTTTCTCTAGTGTTTTTCTTTCTACTCTTGATTCTCTCTTTATTCAATTGTATATGTGTGTGTTGGGTTTCTCATCAGTAGATAAGGAAAAGGGGTGGACTTGGGGTTATAATGTAATTGTTTGGATGAGGTGTCATAGATATGTGGTGTCTCAAGAATAGGTTGCCATGGGACACATGGTGGGGATGCCATGTGTCCCATGGATGACTAATCATGTCATCGGGACGGGTTTGTAACGTATATCAGTCCGGTCTCATGACACGTAATCTAATCATATTCTACATATTCAGCGGTTCGGTTTTTGGTTTCGCACATAATCGTATTATTTATTGGTTTTAATTAAACTAAACGTGAAAAATTTTTGGGGTCTACTCTGGGTTGTTACAGTAAACGTTAAAAAAATAAAGAAATCTACACATAAGGTAACACATGAAATTTGTAACGAAATTACATAATATTATGTGATTTATATTAATAGTATATAATATAATAAAGTTTTTAAATAAAATAATATGAATAAAATAATAATGAAATTACATAATATTATATTATTTGTATTAATAGTATATAATAGGGTCAAGATCCTGTACAAATAGTGTTTTTTGTGAGAAATGTAAGAAGTGTTTTGGACCATTAGATCATCTTAATCAATGGTTTAGATTTAATGAGTGGCATTATTGTAAATAATGTTATAGTTATAATAACTAATTAGGCTACTTAGGGGTATAATGGTAAAACACACCCTACATTTAATTCACATTTAAATTGTCTAATTAAAAATATGGAAGGCCTAATAAATTCAATCTTCCTATTTACGTCATCCATTTAATTCACATTTAAGTGTCTCTCATCTCTCTCTCTTTCTCTCTCTTTCTCTCCCTTTTTCCTTTCTCTCTCTCCCTGCGCCACCTACACAACCGCCATCAACCACCACAAAACCACCACCATCAACCGAACCATCATTCGACAGCCACCATCACAAACATAAAATAATCGGCGTGTTTTTTTAGGGATGAAGATGAAGACGACATGAGGTGATAATGGATCAGTGTGTTTTTATGGTGGATTATTTTAAAACAACATTCATATTGTTGTGTTTTATGTTCAAAGGATTTTTGTGTGGTTTAGTGTTTTTTGAATTTAAAACACATTTTAAATGTATGTATAGTTGTGTTTTTTGAATGTATTACTGATTGTGTATGATGAAGATAAAACACACTGGATTATGGAGAAGATGATGATAAAACACACGGGACTGTTTAAAACACAAAGTTGAGAATATGATGATAAAACACACGGGTATGAACGTAAAAAACACCTTGTTGATGAAGCAACTTACAAGACTATAATAAAACACCAATGTGCATAAAAAAACCATATTTTTTGCATTAGTAAAACTCCTTAAAAAAATACACAAAAGGTGTGTTATACCTTCAAACCTTATGGTATACCAGTAAAACACAATGTATTCACATCAGTAAAACACACCAATATGAATGCTGTTTTTCGAATAAAACACTACACTATGATTGCTTTTTGATTGCTGCGAATTCAGTGAATGAATAATGATGTGCTGTATGTTTATAAAATAATGAAGAAATACCCGTTCAAATATTAAACAAAAATCCCTACTAATGCTCCTAATTAATAACGATATTAATTACCAATTATCTTCTAAAAATAACATAATCAACACAATTTACATTGATACCCCTCAAGATATAAAAATAGAATGCCATGTGTCACATTAGTATTGGTTCTCACACTTCTCACAAAAAATAGATTTTGTACAGGATCCTAAATCGTATATAATATAATATATAATATAATAAAGTTTTTAAAAAAATAATATAAATAAAATAATATTAAGTTTACTATTCATTTAGTTTGTAAATTAATAGTATATATATATATATATATATATAATCAGCAGTATAATATTCACAAAAAATATGATCTAAAGATTCAACCGTATTAGAACAAACCGTACACCGAATTTGTTGAATGTCAAAACCTCTTCTACTTAAATTTAGTCTAGTCGAAAGTGTTTTGGTAAAAAAATAACAAGTAAATTTTATAATCCAAATTAATAATGTGTGGTAGAGTGCTATGAAATATTTAATAAACTTGTTGATATGAAATTGACAATATCTTTAGAAAACCGTTGATACAATTATAAAGATAAAACTTTTGACAACTACATATTAATAGCCTCAGAATATCACTGTGATAATAAGATTTGTGACAACGATATCCTCAGGATGAAATGAGTGAAATTAAGGGAAATAATACAAAAAAGGATACAAGCTGTACGAGGAAAGTCCTTGATCGATCTAGATCGCCGGCATAAAACCTCGGGAGGAAACAAACGCCCCATGCCTTGTTGTTTTTATTAAAAGAATTTTATAAATACAAATTTGGAAACAATGGAACGATCGACTAAGCGTGTTTCAATTAATGAGTGTGGTGTGAGTGAAGTAAAAGAGTAATAACTGAAAGAGAAAAGCAGAAAGTGCCCTAAGAGCATTCAGAGTAACTACTCCATCTCCATCTTTATAGTTACACTAAAAATCACTATCTTTCTCTCTCCTTTTCTATTTAATAATAATTATTTTATACTTTATCATTACTTTTTCTTTCCTCTACTCACAACCACTTTTAAAAATAGTAAAAAATTATGAAGGATGAACAATGTCTCCTCCAAATTTACTGGTAAACAGTGTCTCTTCTAAATATTTTCCTTCTCCTCCTCTAGTCACAACCACTTATACCCAGTCTATATAGTATGGAGATCACACTCACACCATTATGAAGGAGCTAATGTGAATGCTCTAAGTGATCATCCATAGTCCCTATTTATACAAAAATGAAAGTAACTAACATCCCTACAAATCCGGGATAGCCTATACTCGGTCCACATAGCCTCATTCACACGTTCTCTAATGGTCAATAACCAATACCCCAAGATTTAAGTAGGACATAGTCTTAAGCTAGTTTGTTGAAAACCCTGCAATACAAATTAAAATTGACAAGGACCGTCAGTCATTCTCAAGATACATTATATAAACATTAGGCAGACATATCCTGAGCATAACACTATCTTGAGTATGCTCGGGAATATCCTGAAAAATCTAGTACCAACAAAAGACGACCTAAAATCAATCTCCAAACAAGAATTTACCTTCCTCAGAATAAATCTATTCCATATAATGATTCGGCTCCCATCTTGAAGAGAGTTACAATCAATATGTTTTATAATAGATTTGGTAAAGAATTTATCTACTAAATCCAATTCAAACACCCGTTTATCATCACAATCTCTCAATGACACATCAGCTATGACCAACTATAGTTTAAAAAACTGATTAGATTCAACGCTTTCCCTCGGAATTCTACGCCAACACCAAATGAACCCTGATCAAGTACCCGATCACTTATCATTCAATCCTTTTGGCTTTCCAAATTGAACCGTCTAGGATATCGGTCACTTAACGGAGCATCACCCACCAAACCTCTATCCAAATTAATGTATTTTTCCCGTTTACCAGTTTCTTTTTAATACAACTAATAGGAACCAAGTTTATTCATTTAATTCCCAATCATTTTTTATATTTTTTCCTAAGTCCCATTACCTTTTACTGAGGTTGACATACCGAAGTTATCAAGCTTTCCTCCATATAATTTTTAAAAGTGTAACCCACAACAAATTAGGACTAATGACCAATCTCCACAACCATTTGAAAAGAAGAGGCCAATTCAGATTCAAAAGACTACCAATACCCAATCTGCCTTTAGATTTGTCTGTGATGATTATATCTCATTTAACCCAAGGGATTTTTCGTTTCTTGTCATCTTCTCCCAAAAAATAAGCTCTCATAGCTTCTAACTTTTTATTAACCATCTTTGGGATTTTAAACAGGGATAAGTAATATATACTTATAGAAACGAGAACAGATGTAATAAATAATGACCATCCCCGATAGACAGAAAATTGGCTTTCAGCCTTTTATCGAATTTTGCAAAATTTGACGTAATACATTTGTGTTAATACACTTGATCCAACCAGAAATTTTTCTGCTTTGCACCCAACTACATCCACAAATTGCTTCACCTATCCAAGATCAATTCCAACCTTGAATAAAATAGACTTAATTATGAATATTAATCTTTAAACCTGAAGCTATATAAAATTAATTAAGGACAAACTATAATATGAATATTATCAACTCACGATTCCCCAATCTTAATAACATCATTGACATAAAATAAATGAGATAAAGAAAAGTTGTCTTTGCCAATACGCACCTCATGATAAAAACTCACACTAATAATATCTTCTATATCAACATGAAGCCCCTCCATAACAATCTCATTAAGCATGAGAGGGCTATCTAGAATCTCTCTTATTAAAGGTAGGATAGGACCTGTTTTAAGTTGGGTTGGATCTTTAAAAGAGACTTCGTGACACTCGCTGTATCACGTGGGCCAACCCAATAGTTTCTAGAAAACAAGATAAATTACATACTTTTGATTTTTCAATCTTTAAAACTAAATAAAATTAATAAAAAAAAGCTATAAAAAATAATTAATTTACCGCTTCTCTATTCAATTTTTATTTCTATATCTTCTCATAAACTCCTCTCTCGTAACAAGTTTCCAACTACATATTTTAGTGCGAACTAATGTGTATGCCAATTGAAAAGCTATATTAATTAAGGCAAACACTTTTAGGCAGTCAGCACATATGCAGGTTAGTTAAATAAGTTAGAAAAGTCACATTTTTCATACCCATCATATTTTTAGGCGACATGCACACTTTCATGAAATAAAAGTTTTTTGACAGCGTATGTATTTTCATATAACAAAAACATTGATACGCATGTGTACTTAAAACAAGATATAGTAAACTACATGATAACTTTAAGCTAAAAACACCATATATACGAGTGCACAATGGCGAATCATTAAGTAAGCCGGAGGGTGTGCCCTGACCCATACCGTTTTCTAGCTAAGTAGTGTAAATTTCCTTGTTTTCACCTGTAAATTTTATATATACTGACTCTGGTCCCCCACCTATTTGAAAAAAAATGTCTATTCTTGTGACTTTCGACCCTCACCATCTAATTATTCAAACTCCGCATCTGCGAGACATAGTATCAAAATAATAAATCATGTATTTACATCAAACATTGAAAATATTGTACAAACAGATAAACACTTATTCAAAATGAAAAAAAAAACTACACCACTAAATTACACAAATTAAGCAAAGCTCCAAACATATATCGGAGATGTGGATAAGTACTACGGGTGGAAGTCAATTCGTTCTACACATCACTCTTTACTTACTACATCTATTTATATAACCTTTTCATTACATCATCCACCACTTGATGTTTTATTTTCTCAAATAGATCTAATCGTATTGTCTAGAAACAGAAAGTAGAAACTAGAAACCATCTACATACTCAGGACTCATGAATTGTTTCATTTGGGCTGCTTGATTGAACCGGTGAATTCAGATCGGTAGTTGTACCATATTTTCCTTTTTTTAAATTTTGTTCTTTCGAATACCTCTTTTACCTTACCGATTTTGTTTATTCTGGACTTTATTTTTGTTAGCATTACATATTCACACCAATTAATTTACTTTAGTATTTTGTTTATTTTATATAGGGTAGTGATCATGAGAGAAAATTTGACAAATTGAGAAGTGAAAGAGCCATTTGAAATCACACATTCCAAAAAAAAAAAAAAAAAAAATCGCAGCTTTTTTTGCAAGAATATTTTTTTTCTCATTTATACATATGCATATATTGCATTTATACATATTATCATTTTTCAGTTATAGATATGTGTATATTGTCAAACATATATGTATGATACTTATTTTTTATATTCTAACATGTATAAACACGAATATATATTAAAATAATCTTCTTATTTATACAAGTATGTGAAATCATTTCTACACATTTGCACATATTTATACATTACAAAACATGTATGTACAATACTATTTTTTGTAGTTTTAGACAGGTATATACAAATATGTCATCATCATCATACGCTGTTAATCCCACCTATAGCAAAGCTAAGGTAGGGTCTGAGGAGGGTAAGATGTAGACAGCTTACCTCTACCCTAAGAATAGAGAGGCTACTTCCAGTGAGATCCCCGACGGCCGACTCGATGTGGTTTGGTATCAAGCCTTGGACATAAGCCTTGGACGTATAAACAAATATGTATAAATGAAAAAAAAAAGATCTTGCATGAAAATGAGCGAATTAGCAAAAAAAAAAAAAAACAATATTTTTGCCTTAAAGAAATGTGTGGTCCAGAATTGTTCTCTCAGTTTTCAATTAGACCAAATGTTCTCAAATGATCCAAATCTTATATGTATATGTATATGTGTCATTTTAAAATAGTTAATTATTTAGAGAACAAAAAGAACAAACGTAAGTTGTTTTTTGTTTAATTACCGATAACACTTTTTAAAGGTTTTACTTTTTTACATACAAACTAGAATCGTGTCAAGTAGAACTAATGGCCTACCACCGTTAGCAACCATCAACACCGAAAAAGCTCGTATTAAAAAAGAAATAAAAAAAACCGAACAAAAAGCATAAGTAAAAACATTGAACCACGAAAGCAAAAAGTAAAACGTAGAAACGATAACTAAGTCGATCTAGGCTTAATGGTTTTCTTGGAAATATAGATAAAATAGGCTTAATTTAATGTATTTTTTATTTCAAGACAAATCAACCAAAACCGATCAAACGGAGTTAAAACAATGAAAACAATGAAGTTCTGTGAAGAAAACGTCTAGGCATGTCCCGTGCCTTAACCCAGAAACGACTAATGAGATCTCGAAGGATATTATCATGGGGCGTATAAAAGTGGACCACACCCTGTGCCTTAGTAGCACTCCAAGTGCTGGTCAGATTTCGAAAATATGGTTGCCACATCATTGAGGTATGGGTCGTGCCCAATCACCTAGTCCAACCTATAAGTTCAAGCTTTCCCCGATCATTTTTATTGCTCAATTCTTCTTTTCCCCTAGATTACACTCTGTTTCTACCCCTTTTCTACTTTGGTTTTGTAATCTTAAGATTAAAAGAACAAGTTTAATTCGTTTCCAATCTTGTGATGATTTTATGATCAAATTACGTTTATTAATGAACATCTCTAAAACCGTGAGTGGCTAAAATTCTTTTAGCCACTTGGGGGAAACAACCCATTAGTGTGGACTTAACGAAACGGTTTATTGGATAAAGAGGACGCACGTGTGAGAATGACACTAAGGGGATGTTTGGTTGATTAATTGATGAATCATTAAGAGGTCTGAATTGTTAAGAGGTTCGAATGGTTAAGTGCTGAATCATTAAGTTGGACCTCTGAATGGTTAGTTTTCTTTTCCCACATTGGTAGGAGAGCCTCGTTAAAGTTTAGTCTAGTTCAGTGCTTAGTAGTTCAGCTACATCCCAAAACCGGGTAATTTTCGGAGCCGCTAGTTTTGTATGGGCTGCACACTTTTTTTTCTTTCTTTTTTCAAAGAGTTAATTAATAAAACCGTCCCTGTGGTTTGGGCCAATATGCCAGTCCAGCCCAAAATTTAAAAAATTGCTTGTTCAGACCCTGACTTTTGACGAAATAGGCCAAAACAATCCATTTCGTTAACTGAGTTAAGTCAACCTCGTTAAGTCAGAGGCAAAATCGTCAAGTTAGGGGTAAAATTATCTTCTTCCCCAATTGTCTTCTGCCTCATCTCATCTGCAACCACCTGCAACAATTTTATACACTCACACCTGCAACCACCAAACTCCATACACCATTAACACACACACACACACACTGACCTTCACATCCTAGGTCAACAGCAGTGTCACGAAACAGTAGCTACCTTTTGCCGAAAATCCATTTTTAGTCTTCCTTCTTAATTTAATCCCCACCTTCCCGACGGGACCTTCGTCAACCCAAATCACCACCTTCCCGACAGCTCCTTCGTCAACCCACTGGTCGCCTACATCTTCTACAATCCACCTTCACCAAACCCAATCACCACCGTCAACCCCCACCTTAGGCAACCCACCGGTCGCCTCCACCTCCTGCAACCCACCATTATCATTATCATTCACCACCACAAACGTAAATAACCCACCACCATTAATCAACTTCCATCGTCCAAACCCTCATCCTTCGTCACCACCACTGTTCACCACCGTCCCCACCATCTGTCTCTGTGTCTCTGCACCACCGTCCAAACCCTCCTCCTTCGTCACCACCACTATTCACCACCGTCCTCACCATCTGTCTCTGTGTAGGGATGAATTTAGGGGTTTTGGTTAGAATGAATTGAAGGTGAAAATTAGGGAAGAGGAAAGGGATTGAAATACATTATGTTCAGGAAAGTTGGTTCTTGGACTGTTGCCTTGAGATAACTAGATTGCTTTCATTAATGGGATTGAAATACGTTATGTTCTTGATAAGGTGTTGAGCTCGAAAATGGAGTTATGGTGGAGAATTGGACATGAGTTGAGACCTGGTTGATTGATTTAATTTGCTAGCTTTACCTTGCTTTTAGTTAAATTAGGTTGTGATGAGATGGGGAAGAAGATAATTTTGGCTTATTTCGTCAAAATGTTCAAGCAATTTTTAAAGTTTTGGGCTGGGGCTGGACTGACATATTGTCCCAAACCACAGGGACGGTTTTGATAATTAACTCTTTTTCAAAAAAACTTCGTAAATATATATGAGAACATCTAAACAAGGTTATACAAAATAAAAATATTTATATTAGAGTGTCAAATATTACGAAGATACATAAATTGAAAAGCTAGGAACATAGAATTATAGAGCGCTTTTTTTTTTTTTTTTTTTTTTAACTTAGGAAAGTACAAAAACATAAATAAAAACATACATAGCTTCGATTAACTTGATCGTCTTCATTTAGTCTTTGTCTAATGGGCTCGAACTTGACATGTCTGCAAATGTTTTTTTTCCAGAGTCGTTAGGGAATCCGACTTCAACATAGAACCACAATTAACGCATCGAGCCTTGCTTGGACTGAACGGCATTTTACATAACTCGAAATGAACCCAAATGGATGATAATCAACTAATCAAGTTGTAGGACCCATTCCATTAGAAAAGGAAGGCATTATCTAGAGATTATATAGAGGTTTTTTTTTTTTTTTTTTTTGAAAAAGGTGTGCATGTGTGTGTGGGGTGAGGGGGGGTTTACAAATAACAAAAATGGTCAAAATGGTGTTTTTGAATGACTATATATCCTGCCGTTGCCAACATTCACATCTTGGAAAAAAAATGCAAAAGACGGCCATACCCGGTTAGTATGCGTAGGATAGGGTTCGTGTTCGAGGAACCCAATATATGAAGTCTGATCTATCTAAGAACATGGGCTTCTTTTACGGCACAACTTAAAATCTTAAATGTTATCATGGGCCTTTGGCAAGCCCACTAATTTCTTGAACGAACAGATCGCACCAGCACACTCACTGTCAGTGTCATTAGCCCAAAACACCACCCCACCTTGGCGTGGAGAATGACGTGAGCCCCCTAGGCGGGGAGTTTCTCACCGGTGTGGGGGAGGGGAAAGACACGTGGGGCGATTTGAGTGGCTTTTTTTTTAACACACAAATAATATTAATAATATTCCTTTCACCCCCCTTCAACTCCCCACAATTTTCACCCTTCAAACATGGCCCTCACAAATGCCACATGGCGCATCACGCCCCCCCCCCCCCCCCTTATAGTCTAAGGAGCCCTTAGGTGAGGTGTCCTTGCACAAGGGCATGTGTGTTGCCTCGATTCATGCAATGAGGTGGGCCCAAAGTTAAAAAAAAAGTTTTATTTAATTATTGTGTGTAATGGTTAGGTGATGAGGTGGAAAATAAGATCGGTAAGGATATTTGTAGGGTTGAAGATGAAATTGAGGTTTTTAAGGATTTATAAGGATATTATCTGGCAGATGACGTGACAGCTAAGGACGCTTAAGGGCGCATTTACCATTTGAAGATAGTATAATATGCCATATCATCCAAATAAATGTCACACAAGTAATTCTAAAATTCCCCTTTCATAATTTAACGACAAAGTGGATATTAAAGTGAAACTAAAAAACTAAAATTCCCCTTTCATAATTTAGACGTCTATATCTAAAAGATAAATTATTATGGTAAATCAATATATGAAAATCCTATAAAATTACAACAATCCATAACCATATATGCATATTTTAAGGGCCATACTACCCATAACTATGAGTCGCATACTTCATGTAAAAACAGAACATACAATTCATATACGTGTATACGAGTTGTGTATTTCATGTAAAAAAGGATATACAATTTGTATAGTTCATGTAAAAAAGGGTATACGAGTTCTACATACTTATACGACTCGTATACTTTTCAAGGTATCCAAAGGGCTATTAATATTGTGCCATTATCCTAAACCTCTTTCCGAACTTATGTTAACCACTATTATCATATATTCATAAACTAATAAACTAATAAGTTTAAGAATTCTAAGTTTAATGTTGTTAAATTTGTAACTTCAAGTGTCTTTTAAGATATGTTTCAAATTGATGTGTGAAAGGTTGAAGATGTTACAGTGAGCCTATTGAAAGCACAAATATTTGGAGTTCACCTAGAAAGAAAATAATAATTAGGGACAGAAAGCATTTGTAAGGGTTTAAAGTGAATGGTCAAGCAAAAGCTTGTGTGTTCATTCATTCACACATCAATCTCTAATCCCATCACCTGCAAAAAAGCAATCACTCTGTCCTTGACCTTTGTAACAAAGACTTGGAAATTTGGGATACTTTCAATTTCCATTAACCCTACAAGAAATATCATTTTTCTGTTATTAGTTCCTTTTTTTTAGTTCAGCACCTTCAACCAAGTCCCACTTTTTTGGATGCCAAAATTCATATATTTACATGTATACTTAAATTTAATTTATTTGGTTGCAAAAAATTCATATATTTATATATATACTTTAAGTTAAGGCAACATAATATTTAGTATGTACCCAATTAGGGGTGTTTATCGGTTCGGTTTACGGTTTATTTGGTTTATTCGATTCGGTTTATTCGGTTTTCAAAATTTTGTACCCCAAACCAAAAACCGAACCAAACCAAATTAGGAATATGGAAACCAAACCAAATTCAACCAAATTGAAACGAAGTTTTTTTTTCTCTCTAACATATATACCTCTGTGTTCCGAAATCCGAATAGAAAGTTAGCAATTAATATAAACCAAAAAATCAAACCACACAAACACAATCATCATAGAAATTACAAATAGTAAATAAGTCTTTGCCATTTCTACAAAATATAAATAAACTTCAAACGTTCTTTCTCCAACTCTAGTGAACCTGCATACGAAAAATAAAGATATTAATACTAAACATATAAATCGTGTAGCTTGATAATCAGACCAACGGTTGATGCAATCATGGGGAAACATATACCTGGATATTAGACTCATACTCATACTCTGAATATTACTTATAAATAGGTGAGCTTTATTTTGGGTTGGGCTTACCTTTCAATATTTTGGGCTTATATATTATATATGGCTTTTTAAATATTATTATTTTTTTTAATAATTAATTATTTTACCGGTTTATTCGGTTATCCAAATAAAAAAATGTAGAACCAAAAAACAAACCAAACACCAAATTAGCAATTCGGTTTCGGTTAAAACCAAACCAAACACCAAATTCGTTGTTCGGATTGGTTTTTTCGGTTACGGTTACGGTTCGGTTTTCGGTTATTCTGAACACCCCTATACCCAATTATGTCGGTTATAGAATTTTACTAGAAAAGTTAAATTATCAACAGTGATAGATTAAGGTAGAGCCGTTTACAAAAATAAAAAAATAAATAGAACAGATTAAGGTAGACTCGAGACTCTACATATAGACCATGCCCTTGTTTATGGGAAAATGACCAAAATAGCCCGTTGACCGGGCGTTTTGCACAAATAGCCCTCTCCACCCTCTTTGGAGAGAGGGGTCACGGTTCCCAACATGCCTGAACCGTCTTCCAAGGGGCTTCCCATTTCAGCCAACCGTCTCCCGCCACGTGTCGTTGTTGATCCCGAGACAGACCTTTCTCTCTCCTGAACCCTCTTTTCTTTCTCTCTCCTCCTGAACCGTCTTTTCTTTCTCTCTCCTCCTGAACCGTCTTTTCTTTATCTCTCCTCCTGAACCCTCTTTTCTTTATTTTGTTAAACATCAAAATGTCTCCTAATTATTTATTAAATGAGGAAAATGCCTTCTGGCCCTCATGCTCTAACACGATATTACCAAAATACTCCTGGTGGGAGGAGGTTTGATGGATTGAAGCCAGGTTGTACGTCTTGATCCTGAGACAAGACAAGAAAACTCTTATGCCTTAGGGGTAAGATATATATATTTTTTTTGATTGATTGTTGATAACTAGTACGTAATAATAACTACACATCCAGTATTCAACATTTTCTTATAACATTCTGTTTGTACATTGGTCAAACTGCTAGTTTACAAATTTATTTAACCACAGTCGCCACATCAGCTGATTCTACAGGCGATTGAAACGACGCCGTCGCATCTGTAAAAGATTTCTTCAAACAACCGTCGTTAACCACCACATCAGCTGATTGTACAGGCGATTGAAACGACGGCGTTGCATCAGATCTGAAAGAAACGGAAGGAGTTTGAGGATCGGAGGAAGAAACCGGCGGTCCACGGCGGAAGCGAGCATGACCGCTGCGTTTAAAGGCGGAAACAGCTTGTTCGAGATCAGAAGATAGGGTGAAGTCGTGATTGTTGGTTAACTGGAAGATACGGTTCAGGTGGTTCACGGTCTGGATGCCTACAAAATCGACCGCCATGGAAACAATATTAAGAAAAGGGGGTTCAGGAGGAGAGAGAAAGAAAAGGGGGTTCAGGAGGAGAGAGAAAGAAAAGACGGTTCAGGAGGAGAGAGAAAGAAAAGAGGGTTCAGGAGAGAGAAAGGTCTGTCTCGGGATCAACAACGACACGTGGCGGGAGACGGTTGGCTGAAATGGGAAGCCCCTTGGAAGACGGTTCAGGCATGTTGGGAACCGTGACCCCTCTCTCCAAAGAGGGTGGAGAGGGCTATTTGTGCAAAACGCCCGGTCAACGGGCTATTTTGGTCATTTTCCCATACAAGATCACAATAATCGTTTTTATAGTTTGTGATAATATTAATAGAGTAAACTGCAAACACAAACCATATGGATTCATATTATAACAATCAAAATTAGTAATATTAAGAGAAGTGTAAAGAATTGTTTGATCCAAACATTCGTTAAGAACTAACACAATATATTTAGGTAATTAATTAATCATGTCTAAGCAAGTCACAATAATGTTCAAACCAGTAAATATGAATTCTATTTTCATCAAGAGCAGAATAGGTTAAAACCACTCATTTCCAACAAAAAACCACATATTCAAGACCACCGCCTCAATCACGCCATACAATGGTTGCTTTTGGCTCTGCTCCTCATCCAAATGCACATCTTCTTTTTAATATGCATTTTTATTCTTATTCACATGATTAAAACAGTACTTTTCTCATATTGTAATACATTAATTTTATGTTACATCATAACACATATCTTATCACTTCATATTAGATTTGAAATAATTCAAGTAAGATATAC
Source organism: Ambrosia artemisiifolia (assembly GCA_032199755.1). Classification (NCBI taxonomy): domain Eukaryota; kingdom Viridiplantae; phylum Streptophyta; class Magnoliopsida; order Asterales; family Asteraceae; genus Ambrosia; species Ambrosia artemisiifolia. The sequence goes on from CM063516.1 coordinate 38,002,958, forward strand.
TATGTTTTTGTTCCTTTTTTTTGCATTTTTTCAATTAACCAATCGAGTTTATAAAGTTTCAAATTTTTTTTTTGTATGTGCCGGTATAAATTTAGGTTGGTTTATGTTTTAGGTAAACTTTCATATCGTTTTGGTTGCACTACTACTTTATATATTCATTTTTCTCTTTCAGTTGCTAATGGTATCGTATTTAGGTATCATTTTCCAGTTACCATGCTGAATTTTGATGTAATCGAAACATTTATTAATAAACCAACAACGATTCAGTTTAGCGCGCTGCGACGTGCGCATGCTAAACCCTAGCTAAATAGTGTGTAATGGGTAAGCGATGAAGTAGAAATTAAGGAGGGTAATAATATTTGTAGTGTTGGAAAGGAAATTAGTGTTTTTAAAGATTTGTAAGGATATTATATGAAAGATAATGTGGCAGCTACCTTAAGAACATATTAATTTGAGATAATCTAAATTTTCGTAGCATTGGAGATATTCTACATTATCAACAAAGACTTTGTCCAATTGCATAGATGAGGTAAAGATGTAACCAAGTGTCAAATGAGGCAAGGCCACATGATAGCATGTGGCATCCGGTTTTCATGGGGGTGAGTTGGTAGAAACCCTAATTATTATGACTTGCAAGAAGCAAAAAAAAACTCATTATTTTTTTGCTTTTACCTTTGACTTAAATTGTCAACTCAAATCATGAAAAAGGCCATCTTGAAATCCTGCTACTTACTACCTCAGATGACAACCTAAAACATAAACTACTCAATGTCTTGTATTTGATCAAATGTATGCCCCAGAAAGATATGATACAAGTCTACAGTGTTTTTGATTGGAGTTGGTATAAAACAAATATTTTATATCTTTTTGATTTTGATCTGAAATGACTCTTTTTAAAGCATGCATTCATGGGTTTCTGAACCTTTTATGGTCACCCAATTAGGCAAAAATATCATCTTGGATCTCTCTACAGCACCATTTTCTCTAACACACAATTTAGTTCTTGGGATACAAACCTAGCCCAAGTTTATCCGGAATTATACATATATACACCTGAGCCTTTGGAAGGATTAAAAAAGTGTAATTTGGGATTAAGGTTAAGGACGATGTTAATATCTAACTAGTATTAACCTTCCCGTTTTTGCGGCGGGGCGCAAAACCGTGGCAAGTAGCATCAATACCACACCATAGCTAGTGAACACCAACACGGAAAAACTCGTATAAAAATAGAAATAAAAAGGAAAAAAAATAAAACCGAACGAAAAGAAAAGTAGACATAAAAATGTCGAACCACACACGTGAAACGTAAAACATATAAAACAATAACTAACTCGATCTAGGACCCGCACAATACGACGATGTCATTAAACGGAAAAAGTAAGCTTAAAAAAGTTAAACCATAAGCACACGTTGCGATGTGTTAATTTATAGAATTTATATCAAAATGTAAAAAATGAAATATAAATATAAAAGATAAAAAGTTTAGACATCAAAGCTGAAGTGAAAAAGTACATGTTGAGATAAAAGTGTAAAAGATGTAAAAGCATTAGGTTAAAAGTTAAAAAAATTAAAGATAAAAAAAATACTAAGTGGGTTTAACATGAACCAAGTATGCCAAACTAATATATAGTAAATACGGGTAGGGATCCTAAGAGAACCAACCCCTATTTGAGAACTGAGAGAACCATTCTGGGCCACACATTTCATATAAAGGCAAAAAAAAAAAAAAAAAAAAAAAATTTATTTTTTTTTTGGCTTTAATCGCACATTTTTATGCAAGGAAAATTTTTTTTTTTTATTTTTTTTGAATTTTTTTTTTCATTTATACATATGTGTATATGTCAATTATACATATGTGTATATAGCAATTATACATATGTGTATATAGCATTTTTCAGCTATACATATGTGTATATTTCAGTTATACATATGTGTATATTGCATTATACATATGTGTGTAATGCAATTATACACACGTGTATACTGAAAAAAAAATACAAAAAAAATTAAAAATTTTTTTTTCTTACATATAAAGCAGCGATTTTTGCAAAAAAAAAAAAAAAAAAAAATATTTTTTTTTTTTTTTTTTTTTTTGCCTTAGAGAAATGTGTGGCCCAGAATGGTTCTCTCAGTTCTCAATTTGGGGAAAGGTTCTCATTTGAACCAAATCCTAGTAAATACAACAAGATTGCAAATTAATATATAGTTAAAAGATAAAAAAATCAAAAAACCAAGTGGGCTACAACTACAACCAACTATGCCAAAGTTACAACTAAGAACGAAACACAAAATTGCAAATCTATTATCTATTATTAATATATATAAAAGAATTGAACGTTGCTGACGTGGCGTGCAATGGTGGCTTCAATCTCTCCATGAAATTGCCACGTGGCATCATAATTGAAAGATTTTAGTGATTTTGAATTATTTCGATTTTTTAATTAAAAAAAAAAGATAAAACCCTAAAAGAGATTGAGTTATTTTAGGAAAAAATAATTTAAAAACAAATTTAAATTTCTCTCTCTCATATTTCCTCTCATAATTTTTAAACGTTAATATCTTTTATATACGCGATTTTTTAAAGAAAAAAATTACACCAAATTAACGAGCGTTTTATTATCTTTCCAACGAGTACCATAGTGCTATATAAAAAACGGAGAAAAAAACGACTATTTTTTGTGGGGTTTCGTTCATACAGGAAAAAAAACACAAAGTGTTCAGGTTATTCATTGATCATGTTTTTTTCTTTTAAACCAGTTTCTTATCTACGATGTTGAAATTCAGCCCAATCGTCATGCTATCATTGGAATTTTACTTTTCTAAAGATGGATAGGTATACTTCATCAATAGAAGCTAGGAGAAAGAATCGTGTAACACTGCAACACATGGTGTCACCTTATAGCAAGGTTATTTTTTTATTTATTTAATTACAAGAGTATTAATTATTACTATTACTATTAGTATTATTAGAATGATTATATTTTTCAACCCCGGGACCCTTCCGGGGTAATCAGCTAGTTAATATATAATTTATTATGTCTTATGGGTATAGTTAGCCTACAAATGTTTTTTTTTCTAACAAGCCTAAGAAATATTATGAACCATTATATGTATTCTAATTTTGGATAGATTAGATTGACAAGTGACATTTTTTAAATTATGTTTTAATTTATTTATGTTTATTAATTTGTTTAATTTTTTTTGTTATTTGAATTATCTTTATTTTGTATTTAATGGTTTAATTATTTTAAATTAAAAAATAAAAAATTTTAGGTACTGGATAGTGTTATTAGGGGAATGGGCACTCAACAGTACTTATTCTAGCCCCGACCCTGTCATATCAAAAGACCCCAAAGCATCTATGAACCATCAAATAACTGGCGACACTATATGGTACCTTACCTAAAAACTTTTGTTTAATTAAAAATTATTAAACAGTTAAATCTATTATTCAAATACGAACTATTACTACAAAATGTATTCCAAATTTAACTAGAAAATCGACTAGAAGACATATTCAAAGTAAAACTAATTTATGCCTTAAAATTTGTCATGTTGAAATATGGTCAAAAGTTTGGCCAACCTCAAGAAAATAATAATCGACTCGCGTAATTTCTGTTGTCATGTCTTCCCTTTAATCAGGATCTTCAGCCATGTTTATTTTAAACATCTCTTCAAAGCGGTCATATTCTCCTTTGAGATTCAATCACTTATTCAAAAGTGCATCATAAGTGCGGTGTGTTTCACCTTTTACCACACGATATTTGGCTAAAACATTATCCTAAAAGGGAGACATACCGTATGATGTTGTTGATTCCTTAACGCATATCTACGCAATTGTTAGAGAAATTGTAAAAATTTATTGGCAGAGGTAGGAATATAAATAAAAAAAGGTAAGAAATTTTGATATAAATAGTAAATTAAAATTCAACCGGACGGTTGGGGTGAATTAAATGAATAAGTTTTCGTTGAAGCTCAGTTATTTCATGCAGAGCTGTGTGTTTATTTGAATATTGCCGAAAGGGGTAGTGATGGTGTTGTCGCGCAACAACGGTAGCCGAAAACCACTATGCATGGAGTGCCTGGCTCCACTCAGTAGTGCTCTCAGTGATTAATTTAAATTAAAAAAAAACAAGTTTTGAGATTCATTCTTGGTTGCTTATTTGAAAAAGTTCTATTAGCTCAAAAAGTTAAAATGAGTTCTGAAATAATGCATGGTTTCTAGCTAATTTATAGGTTCCTTAATCACGTTGTCAAATAGGTCCCTCAAGATGGAGCATGATTATTTTTTCAAGTTCTCTTCTTTATTATAATCGAGTTATATTAACACACCTGTAATAATATTGATGGTTGTTGCTTGATGTCACTAGATTGCCATTAGGTGGCCTCTAATTTTCGTTCTCTTTCTTCATCCACTTCGATTGTAGGATAACTCGAACCATCTAAAATGCACTTGCATGCATTTTGATTTTAACAATATTGTTAAGTTTGGTAGTACTTGTCTTCATTCAACAAGGGTGGTATTGTGATCAGATCCGGTTTCTTCTACGTTGTTAAGTCGAAGTTCTAATCTTATCCAAATATTTTACGTGTATTTCTAACTGATCATATCCCAATTTTGAATAATACCTGTGACCCATAATAATACATGTAATAAGTTATTTTATTTAACAAAAATACTATACTGGAGCAAAATTAAAACTTAGGTAATCAACAACGTCGTAACATAGTAAATCCATAAATAGGAAAAAAAACACATTTTTAAAAAGTTTCAACGTCACAAACAAATCAAGGATTACTTGCTTGATTACTATGTTATGGCAGGTATTATAATTTATAGTTATAATTAAATGCAGTGTTGTAATTTTGTTAATGGAACTACTATGAAAGGATGAAGTAATTATATACACCAAGTAATAATTGTAAGTTTGCCAAAGCTAGTTTTTTATTTTATTTTATTTTATTTGGAAGGCTTAGTCAGTGCAAATCCTAGTACAATCCTAACCTAGCGGTCTCAAGTTCGAATCTCTACCCACACACCGGTGTCCTCCTTGCCTAAGCTCAAACTATCACGGGAATTTTTTTTGTAGTGTGCATGGATCGAACTTGTGACCTACCCTAGGATGGAACCCCTAAGGGATATACTCTAAATATACAATGAGACGCGACCGCTTAGCTTATGTAGGGGGAAGATAATACCGGAATGAGATAAGGAAACAGACCAATTACTACATTATGAATCTTGAATTATACTAAAGGCAAAAGTGCATGTTACTATGGATGTTTAGTTTCTGCTTAAGAAGTGCTCTAGGCCCCTTTCTCATGTTCAAACATGACTCCAGTACTCTCTCCGCAAATATGGCTTTGGTTTCTGATATTGAATGTAATCTTGAAGAGACATGAATGGTACAAAATAAATCTACTTCGAATTCAGTGGCCTCCCCTTCCAAGTACACCCAACTTCACTCCATTGTTATGATATAAGGGACAATATCCGGTTACATGGAATTCAAATTCACAGCAAAACACGCACACAAAATCATATTTACATAAGGACTTCTTTCTTTTTTTACATATATTTTTGAACCTAAAGTATTGTTTCATTATCACAACCAAAATATAGTTGTTAGTGTATTTCGTATATGTCCCCAGCTAGTGATAGGTCCATAATAGTCGTAGACACGATTGTATAGCGTTTTAGATGTTATCGGGTTGCATTATAGTGTTTATATAGGCTTAGGGGTATTTTGTTAATTTATTATGTAACATACACCTCCTACTTATCTCATACATGTGTCACCCACATGTATGAAGGCCATAAGTGTGCATGACATGGAGGTGTATGAGGAGTAGTATAAATACCCCATGCCTTAGCTTATTTGTAACTTTTGCGATTTCTATTAATAAGTGCAACCCTTTGTGTGTGTTTTTGTGTGTGTGCTCTCATATTATTATTATTATTATTATTATTATTATTATTATTATTATTATTATTATTATTATTATCTTATCCATAAACACTCACCTATAACAACTAACTGGATCGTTGATTTCGCCTTCGATCCGATACGCGCGTGATATTCAATTCTTGTTTCGATCCTACAAGTGGTATCAGAGCTGAGGCTCATATCGCGCGTGTTGTTATAGAGGTTTAGCATCAGATCTGAAAGTTTTAGGCAATTATTCATAGAAAACCGATTTTGACCCATTTAATGCATAAACATGGTTTTCATTGATTTTGTGGTGTGTTTGATGTTTTGATCATTGATTTGGTTGTGGATTCATGTTTAGAAACTGATTTTATACAAAACCAAATCAAATTTCAATCAAAACAGATCAGATCTGAGATTTTTGGGAAAATTTCCAAGTTTATAAATATTATGGTTTTTGGCTTGAAATCATGAACATGGATTGTTTTTGAAGGTATGATCGTTGTTTCATCTTAGAAAAGTGTTTTTGAAATTGATTGAATCAAAATTAGGTGTTAAACAACGTTAATTTGAATTAGATTTGAGAATTTGCATAAAACCCATAAGTTTTGTGTTCTTCATGCTCTTATGAATTTTGGATTATAATTCGTGTTTTTGGATTGTTTTGGATATTGCAAACTTGTTAGAAATCATTACCTTTACAAACCCTCATGTTCAGATCAAAAAAATTTCTTCAAACACTCAAATCCGATCGTGAACAGCTTGTTCAAAACTGTTTTTAGCTATCTGCAAACCCACACGTATTAGAATGATCTTGATCTCATACGTGTGCTTGTCAGTCACACATATCATTCAGTTTTGAATTCATATGTGTACATTTGTTTCTCATACGCGTATCACATTTGTTTATCACATCAGTCTGCTTGTATTGTCTTTCTGTTCCTACGTTTGCATCTGATTCGTGTCTGTGGTCTGATTCTTACAAGTACAGATCATACGAAGTTAGTATTTTTTCTGATACATGTGAGTTTGTCATTTCTGAACTTTTCAAACATTTTCATCCATCATACGTGTACAACTTTGACCCTCCATACGTGTTCTTCTTAACTTGGTCATACGTGTTCTGGTATTGTTCCTATGTGTCCAAGTTTCAAAATTTACATACGTGTATTATTACAAGTCATTCCGTACGTGTGCCTTATATCATTCCATACGTGTCCTAATCTGATCCTACGTGTGACCTAATCCTGTCATATGTGTCACTCAAAATTTCATACGTGTCCTATAACAATTCCATACTTGTGTTTGTATCAGTTTGGTCAGATTTAACTTTAACAGGTTTAACTTTATCAATTTGTCATTCCCGATCACAGTTATCATCAATACGTGTGAAAAAAGAATTTAAGGTGTAAAAAATTTCGACCTCTAAAATGGGTTGGAATTATCTTCTATAACCTATACAACCCCAAGTCACACGTTCGTATGTTGTAAATGACCCATTTGGATATCACGCTACACCTCCACATCAACAAACGGCAAACATGACAAATCCATGGGGACTCACCATGTCTGCAAATCAGTCACAAAGCCGTAACACGGATTCGGCAAATACCGTGTTAGTCACAGCATCGGTTGAACATGCAGATAAAGGGTGTGAAGGGATGACAAGTGTTCGGGATAATGAAGAATTCTCAGACACTGCTCAGAGTTCAGAGGAACAAAGAAGTGGATCAGATGAGAATTCTAGAAAGGAAAGTCAAAGCTCTAATTCAAGCTTAACGACTTATGAAGACGAGTTGGGTGAAGAGAGAGAATCATCTGCTGATGAACGAAGTTGCGAGTCAACAAGCAGCACAGATGTAGAGTGTTTAACATCTGGAAATGATGATTCAAAGGAAGAAAAGACAGAGGAGAGAAGTGCTAACACTCAAATTCAGTAAACTGAAAATTAGATTGAGCAGCATACTCAGGTAAGTTCTAGCTCCTCTAAGCTTGCATGTGCTAAGTGTTGTGAGTTAGAAGCGCGAATCGAATCGATCAAAGAACACAATACCAGTTTGGTATGTGATCTTCGATCATGCATTGATGCAAACACTGCCTTGAAAAACAATGAAAAAGAATTTAAAGAAACGGTTTTGTTGTTAAAGAAAGATGTTAGCGAGCTTAAACGAACATTTTTAAACAAACAAGATGCCATTAACAACTACATCACTGATTTGTAGCAAACCAAAAAGGCATTGGTAGTGGCATAGTGTGATTATGACGCTATTAAGAAAAAGCTTGACAATTATTCGAATTCCAGGTATGTGCTTGATCACATAATTGAAAATCAAATCACTGAAAAGAGCACGAGTGGTATAGGTTACAATGCAGTTCCTCCTCCTTTTCGTGTCAATTATTCCAAGTCACCAAACGAAACAGATCTCACAAAATTTGCTGTCACAACACCACTTATTGCTGATCCATCTGAGATCAAGGAAACTGAGATTTTTAAAGATGAGAATTATGTATTTATCGAAACTGATTATGAAGATTCTGATGAGGAATTTGAGAGACCAGGTTTAGGATTAAAACCAGTTATTCCACTTACGAATCACATTGAATGTGATCCGAACCTGAAGTCATAAAGGAAAATGGTAAACCTCAACAGGTGAAACCACAAGCTGTTCCTCAGAAAACTCATCAAAATCAAAAGAACCAATAGAACCAGTCTAAGAAAATCAATTGGGTTCCAAAGAAAAATTCTGGGAAAACAAGTCCGTTCCCAAGACTAAAGAAGTTAAGTTTGTCAAATCTGGAGGTACGGATCAGGTGCAACATTTTGAAAATCACTCAAATTTTGAGTATTGTAAACAAAAAGATCAAAGATATGGTGCACTTAGATCTCATGATCATGAAGCATCCTCAACTACCACTAGATGAGGAAGCTCTAGCTCGAGATCGTCTCAGTATAGCTCGGGGTAATCTCAGTATAAATCTCAATATTATGTAGAGTGGAGGTCATGCTTTCAATGCAATGAGGTAGGACGCATTAGATCTCATTGTCCCTATCTAAGGGAGATGAAGGCTAGCAGCTATGAACCCCCGAGAAACAACAAAAATCATTTTGGATCTCCTAACCGACATTTTTATGATAGTTATTATCAAAATGAGAGTCCAAACCCCTTTAAAAGAAAACAAAGAATTGATGTTGGAAATCCAAAGACCGAAGCTGAGAAGGTGTTAAACCTAGGGTCTCAAAGCCTAAGACAAACCCCAAGGCTAGTCTAAAGGCACAACCTAAGGCCAAATCCAAACCTGCAAAACTAAAATTTGTCAAAGATAAAATCAAGCAGGTTTGGAGACCTAAATCAGTAAATTCATCTGAAGGTTCATCATCAGGTGATCTTACTCCAACTCCTCACGGTAGGTGGATGGATCTACCAATGATTGATGACCTAGGCCGACCAATGACTATCAAGGGCTGGGTCCCCATCCAGAACTAATCGTTGAATGACTGTGCAGGGTGTTCCAGGAGGAGCTAGCAGCAGTCATTTGATTGTTGACAGTGGAGTATCTTAGCACAAAAACAGGTGACCTATCACTCTAGTAACTTGATGAGAACATCTTTGGAGGATATGTAACCTTAGTCAATCAAAGGAGAGTCTGGTGTGAAAGAGAAGAAGAAAAGAAAGAGATAATTTTTGATAAATTCATGACCTAGTGTTTCGACTTATCAACGAGCGTCAGTAATGAATAAGAGTGAACTGGGTGATTTCTATAGAACAGTTCCTGCATTATCTAAAGGGCTACCGACCGAAGGTCCATGGTACCCTAATGGCGATAAGCTGGATCTTGTTGATTTTGTTAATGGTGGTTACAACGTTGAAACTGGATCCCGTTCATGGGAGGTTGTCACATGTGTTTCCAGCAACATGCGAAGCCGAATTAGGTAGCTGTATCGAGCTATTGTTTCCAGGTTTTTCAATAGTATTCATCAACATACATGCGTGACTACAGTTTGCGCTTTCTTATCACCTCCATTTTCTTATTAATAGTGTAACTTCTATAGCAATCACTAAGAATGCAATGATTACTATAGTCCACACTGACTACCAAATTGCCAACAATTTTACCAAATCATTTGACAAATCTAAATTTGACTATATTTGAAAGGTAAAAGGAATTTTGGGAAAATCTAAGTAAACCACATCAGAAAATCAGTTTTTAACCGTTTTTCTATCAGAAAATCCAAAGACATTTCAATTTCTTTAAACTTTTTGAAAATTAGGGGGAGAAAGTTCCTCCAAAAAAAAAGAGTTTTTGTTGTAAGAAAAAGAGAAAATGATAGTATACCAGTGGACTGTCTTATTTCCCAAAATCAAAAACTACAAATGATAATCAGTCTTACAAGTGATATACCGGTAGGCCATAAAATCATTTCAAAGTTGGCACAGCGATATAAATGTAGGACCGTTTCGGTTGATCTGGATATCACGGGTTTGACACAAAACGAGTGCGGAATCCTCAGTTCGTGGTTTAAGCAACAAGAAACATCAAACACACACAAAGACGAGTTGTTCGGATCTGGTTTTCAATGATACAGATTATATTAAACAGAGCTCGAGTGTTACAAATACAATCTAATCATCTAAACACCAAGGTGTCTCTCTAGAATGAACAAATGAGCAACTCTATGATTAGGGCAAAGATTGAACCAATTTATAGGCCCAACTAGTCGGCCCAGGCCCATGGGGTGACTAGCTCTTCTTCACACGAGTTGCTAGGGCGACTAGGTTGCTAGTCGCCTGAAAAACTACACGACTAGCAAGGCTAGTCTTGTAGAACCTTCCTACTCGCGTGTATATATTACGAAACTTCCCTTAACCGTATTTACGAGCTGTAAACCACTCAATTAACGTAGCCAACGACCTATAAGGACCTATCACTAGCTGGGATATACAAATAATGCACATACAGTCTCCCAATTGGACCTAGCTAGTGATTTACAGAGTTAACCTATCACCTAGCTGGGGACACATGCGAAGTGTATTAATAGACTCCCCCTTGGACCTAGCAGGTGATATATGCTCTTCGAGTCTTCATGTCCAACATTCTTCAACTTAGGGTAACACCGCAGTGTATAAACCTCTAAAGACTTGAATATATTTTTCTATTTGAGCTTTAATTGTGGCTTCATAAGATCTTGTCTTGGTCTTCGATTAGTTTCGATAACTTGGGAGTAAACAAGAAATCCCCGCTATTATGATTGACGATTCTGTGATTTGGACGAAGATCAACATCATCTTCACTTTCCTTTCATGATTATCATCTTCTTCAGCTTTGATTGTTGGAGCTCTACCACGATCAGAGTTTCTCTGAAGATGAAATATTGGGTTCTTGCTGTTCAGGATGATTTTGTTGTTCAGGTTCGGGTCTTGTTCAGCTTCAAGCCTTGTCGTTTGAATAATGATATGCACACTTGTTGTGTTTGATCCTGGAGAAAAAATTAATAAAAACTGCACACAAACTACAACTTGTAATAGATACGACAAATAATCTGGACTCAATCAAATTCTTGAAGTTTATCATTTGATGAACTTTCAAGATTTGTCCATTTTGACCACCGTTTGGAGACACGAATTGTTCTCCCCCTGAACATTTGGATCTTTTCAAACTTCACACTGAACTCTTACACTTGATAATTTGTGACCCTGAAAGTGATATTTGACCCTTGAATTTTGTAAAATTTAGATTTTACTTGTGTTTCGGCTTCGGATTTAAGATTCCAGTTGAAGAATACTTGTATTCTAACATCGATCAATAAAAAATAAAGACAAAAGAAAAAAATTTCTTTTGGATTTTCAAATAAATTGCAGAAATCAAAGAACTAGAAATTTTAAACTATTCACATGCATATTTTTGTGAGTTTCATCGGTAAGGAAATTATATCAATAAAGGGACTAACTAGAACACTCCTTTTGTTCAGTTTATAGTTCAATTACCAATAGGCATCCTACAACAATTGCCAATATTGTTGTCCACCTAAACTCAAAATCAAGTTTTATCTATAGGCACTTTAGATACGTTAAGGTAATGATTAATACTGATTAAAGGTGTTCCCCGCACACGTGACACATTCCCGTATTAAGGCATGCACAAAGCTTCCTCATAACCGGTGAATAAGCTGTTGTCATCCGCATTTACAAGGAATGAACTCAGTGGTGATCAGGTCTGCATGAATGATGCAACAGAGAGATTAGTGAAATCCAGACCAGGATTCAAGTCAGATACCGTTAATTGATTTATCGGTATGGTGCTTTAGGCATATGATTTGATACCTTAAAGCGAATTCTCAATTGAGAATTAGGGTTTTGGCATTTTCAATCTTTTTTCTCTTATAGGATTCCCAGACGCCTGCTCATCCGAATTTATTTTATTTTTTGTTTTTCTTTTTCTTTCTCATGGACTTGACATAGAGGTGCCTCAGTTATAGGCTGCAAACCCAACGTACGACACATGTGCCACTTCTTTATTCAGAGAGACGTCCAGTTCACCCTGGATGTACCAACCTCTTAAAGACCAGAATCCTCGGATTTTGGCATTCTATCAAACGAGATAGAATTTTAGATGTTATCGGGTTGTGCCACTTCTTTATTCATGTATGTCCCAGCTATGGATAGGTCCATAATAGTCGTAGGCATGACTGTATAGCGTTTTAGATGTTACCGGGTTACATTATAGTGTTCATATAGGCTTAGGGATATTTTGGGAATTTATTATGTAACATACACCTCATACTTATCTCATACATGTGTCACGCACATGTATGAGGGCCATACATGTACCCCCTCCCCACATGTATGAAGGCCATAAGCTAGTGTGCATGACATGGAGGTGTATGAGGAGTAGTATAAATACCCTATGCCTTAGCTTATTTGTAACTTTTGCCATTTCTATTAACAAGTGCAACCCTTTGTGTATGTGCTGTCATATTATTATTATTATTATTATTATTATTATCTTATCCATAAACACTTACCTATAACAACTAACCGGATCATAGATTCCGTCCTCGGTCCGATAAGCGCGCGATATTTAATTCTTGTTTCGATCCTACATTAGTGATTTATATTAGTAGGATCATCATGTGAAAAATAAATTTTCTTTTGGAACATGTATTTGATGATAGTATTTATATTTTATATGTTGTGAAGTATATAGATGAAACTATATAAAGTTTTTACCTAGTTGTGACAAAACTTATATATATGAAATATAAATTTTTGTTTATATAAATAAAAAGTATATAAGAGATTATAATTGTAAAAAGATATATTTGGAAATCCTGATTGATATCTATTAATAAACTAATGGGTATACCAGATACATGCGGGTATGCCTATACTTGATAAGTAATTACCCTACAAATATCCGGAAGATATTGGGCCTAGTATGAGATACAATTTTACAATCAGGTATGAGTAGGAGATTACTAATACCCAACCCATTGCCATCCCTAGCTACACAGGATCAGGTGCCGCGGGTAGGGTGGCTTGGGTATGGTGATCGGGTGGTACAAGTCAAGGAAAGAGAGATGTGTGTGTGTGTGTTGCAGCGGGTAACAACGGGTAGCACGCTGGGTTCTAAGGCGTTAGTGATTAGGTGCTTGACGTGATGGTATACCCGGGGTGTCTTTCACGGGTTGCACTCAGACCACCCTAATTTTCTGTAATGAACTCGATCAAATAAATTCCTTTGTATAGGTTGGAGCTTTGAACCATCATAATGATTGAGATGCAGTGTTACTCATGAATAGCTCCATAAGTGGAAAGTCTTGATAGAAATACATCCCTACTTATTGGTAAACAAGTGTTGCTACAACTCATAGTTACTGCTTGGTATTAACTTACCAGTGAAGACATAACCTTTAGTTATCACTGATAATCTGTAGCATCTTACCACTGATAATTAATTACTATTGAAGATTATTTTCAAATTCAACTTTCAACCATCAATGCGAATCCAGATCATATCTAGTCTTGTATCTATTGGCAACTTTTTTATGCTGATAAGGCAACGGGACCACAGTAAAGGCTCACACTCTTGGAACCATTAAAGGGCGATATCCCTTTGGAACCCCATGGTTTAAGGGCTCCCCCCTTAGAACCCTCGAAGTTCCATGATACTTGAAATCAGAATAGTCTTGGTTGAATGTGTATTAATCCACGCCTTCCAACCCGAATTAATATTTATTCCAATATCTTCAATTTGGTTTTATAATTTAGTTGTACTATAATGACATTGATGAAATAACACAAGCTATATATAGAGGCATTAGTGGTGACAATTAAAATGTCGCCGCTAATGCCAACGATCGGATGCACTCCTCACCGTTCTAAATCTGATCATCTAGGGTTTGTTCGTACTTAGGGCGTTGGTGGAGACATATCGCCACGAATGGCCCTAGTGTAATTAGGGTTGTATTGTCATACCATGGCGAATATAAAAACACATCATAAATTTTTCTTAATATAAACCAAATATTAATAGACGATGTTAGTGCAAACTTGTAAAATCGTTACACTACGGTGAAAACTAAGTAAATGAAAGTGATGTGATGATGTGTCAGTAAAGTGACATTTACTTTATGGCGTGATAGTTAAAAAAGCGAAACCATTATTTTTAGCCTAGATAAGTATTGGATGATAAATATAATGATTTTGGTGGTATATAACTATGTTGCAATTTTTGTGTATTAACAGTCACATAGCAAACCCCCCTCTACCTCTATATATATCTCTATCTCCCCACCTTTTTGTATATAAATATGTCGATCTTCTTCATTCTTCGCTTCAAGAATCAAGTTTTTATAAGCTCAAGTTCTCTCTCTTTTCTCTCTCTCTCTCTCTCAGAGACAAAAACCTACAAACATATTTAAAGTGGGATACCCCCTAATCACATGGATTTCTTTTTTCCCTACCGAAACCCTAATTTCCAATCTTCTTCTTCTTCTTCTTTAGTTACAACAAACAACAAAAACAGCAACTCATTTCATGGAAAAGAAGTGGAGAGGAAGCTGCAGAGGAACAAGAGAACCAACAACAAGATGACCACCAAAGCAAAGCTCTCTACAGATCCACAAAGTGTAGCTGCAAGAGAGAGAAGGCACAGAATCAGTGAGAAGTTCAAGATTCTTAGAAGCTTAATCCCAGGTGGTGACACAAAAAACATGGACACAGTTTCCATGTTAGAAGAAGCCATTCAGTATGTCAAGCACTTAAAGTCTCAGATTTGGCTTCACCAAACAATGATAAGTTTTGAAAACTTAGCTGGTTATAATAATCATGATGCTAGTAGAAATGATAACCATCTTGATCAATGCCCAGATCAAGATTTTCCTCAGTTTGATCATTTTTATGGTGAATACAACCACCATGATATGTTACCACATCTAGGGTTTGAAGAAGGAGCTTCCTTCAAAGTTGAAGATGAAGATCACATGGTTTCTGTTTCTCATGATCATCAACATCATCATGGGATGTATCCATGAACTTATGTTTTCTACTATATAATTAGATACATATTTGCTTAGATCTTTATGATGTGTGTTATAATTAAGGGGTGGTTCATGATGTATGTTCATGAAACTTAACCTGTATATCTTAGTGTAATATGGTGCTACTTTTGACATGTAATGATTACCTGCGATGTCAGTTATTTGGATAGTAGAATGAACAAATCAGAACTTTAATTCATATATGTGGTTTCTAATTCATTTTCCTTTTATCAAAAGAAGTGTAAATATTTGGTAGTGGTACTACACTTGATGTGGGCAATTTATCCATGCTTTTCATCTATAAGTAAGAAATAATGACAGATATATCTTATTAAGTCGATCTAGGTAAAACTTATACCATTGTTCGAGCTAAAGAATGTAAGATTATATTATGTATAGCAAATGACCTTTATAATAATTTATTTAATGAATAGGATATAATTATCCTAAAAGATCATAAACAGGGTTCCCCTTTGGTGTATAAGACCTAAAGGCTAATGAAACACATACTATATCATCATGATTTCATCTCCCTCTCCTCTCTATAATTTGTGGGTCTCCAACCCACCTTAGCTATCCTAACTGAACATCATAAACGGGAACTCGATATCGTAACGTCTTCCCTCTCTTCGGTTACTGGCTAATCCGGTACACATGATTTTATTATTCCTGTTTCTCTATTAGTTGTTAAAGAATTGATCAACAATGTATTTATTCATAAATAGTATAATGTTACTTTGATTAGGTATTCATGTTTATTTTAGACATTTTTTTTGGGTATGTTGAGTTTATCTTAATTCGTGGAGTCAGGGGCGGATCTACAGGTTGCCGGTTAGTGACAACAACGTTTTGATGGTGTTTAGCAAATGATGAGAGAAGGATTAGCGGCGTTCTTTTTCGGGGGATTTTAGAGTCGATCAACAGCGGGTCTCCTTGGAATAGCATGTTTGATCAACACTAAAAAAACCAATGGACATGGTGTGAAAGAAACGAAAGAGCGAGGAGCTACATATTCGTTTGACGACAGAAAAAACGAAATAGTGAGGTTTATTGTCTTTGTTGGTGGTTGATATTAGTGTGCGGTAAATATTTGATTCACAATGGTTCAATGGCGAACTAGTGAAGGTGAGGGTTGTTGACGGTTGTTGACGGAGAACGGTGTGTAACATGCTATCTCTGACAGTACAGATTAATATAACGCCTTTACTTGACTCTTTGACTTGTTTAAAATACCCTTTTTATGTTCAATTGTTAACCCTAACCGTCAAACCGACCCGACTTTTTTATATTCGGTTATATAGAATTGGAGCATAAAAAAAGGAACCCCTGGAAAAAATTCCTGGATCCGTCACTGCGTGGAGTCAAGGATAGCTTAAATGGAAATGTTTGGAATTGTTTCCTTGTATTATAGAAACTAAACTACAAAAAATAGAGGGTTAACAACACATAAATTAGTGATCCTGTTTTCTTGATGTATAAACAGGAATTATGTTAAGTTATATGAGGCTGATGTTTACCATAATGTTCTAAGTTAAACTTATAAGTACCGAAGTTGTATTTAGTGTTGCACCCAAGATTATAAATTCTTACATAGTTTATGTCGATGTTCACTTTTAACACAAAAGAAGAAGGCCAATGCTGAAGCAGAAGTAATACTGAAGGCCACAGTTAATGATGTTGAGGATCCTTGTGTCAATATTGCTCAGTGCGCCATGAATATATTCTTGACATACAATGATCTGCGGATTGCACCGGCCAATTTCGAAAGAGTATGTGTTTTTTTTTTTTTTTTTTTTTTTTTGCTATTTATCCAATGCAGAGGCGACTCCGAAGATGTACGTGTCCTATCCGAGCCATTAAAAATATGCCTCTTTGGTTTTTACGAATTAAGTAATTTAACCTAAATTTTATGTATGATCAATAGTATAGCAATAAACATAACAATTAGCAATATAATAAGATAATGGATCTCTGGCCATGCTCACGGTCGACTTTTCGAACGCCTTTAACTTGGTTGACAGGACGATTCTCCTGAGGGAAGTGAGCGTCCGATGCCCATCCATTTACCCTTGGGTTCAGTTCATATATGCCCAACCCGCTAGGCTTTATGTGGGAGATTCTTGTATTGGGGCGTCCACCGGGGTCCAGCAGGGGGACCCATTGGGGCCGCTTCTTTTCGCTCTTGTCCTACACCCGTTGGTTCGTCGGCTAGAAGAATGTTGCTCCCTTCCGTTTCATGCTTGGTATCTTGATGATGGCACAATTATGGGAGAGGTCTGGGAAGTGGCTAAGGCTTTTGATATTATCCGAGCTGAGGGCCCGAATCTGGCCCTTACGCTTAATATTAAGAAATGTGAAATTTTCTGGCCATCGTGTAATGGGGCAAAAGTGAAGCCTGGTTTATTTCCTAGCGAGATCGGGAGACCAGAGGGAGGTGTGAAGCTACTGGGGGGGTGCCGTTAGTCGGGGCGGGGGATATATTGGTGCTTTGGGTGCTAAAAGGGCTCGACGGGCGGTGGATCTGATGGTTTCTCTGCAGAAATTGGGGGACCCCCAAAGTGAACTTTTGTTGCTCCATTCATGTATGGGTGTTGCTAAATTGTTGTTTGGTCTTCGGACATGTCAACCAGCCTTTGCTGATGAGGCCATATCCATTTTCGACAAAGGGCTTCGTGAAGCGGTCGAAGATATTGTGGTTTGTGGGGGGCGTTCTTTGGGGATTTTCAATGGAGATTGATGTCTCTACCGATACGGTCGGGAGGTCTTGGCCTTTGTACGGCGGAGGACGTGTCTGCATATGCCTTTGTGGCCTCTAGAGTTCAGTCCTGGAAACTTCAAGACCACATCTTACGAAACAGCGGGGTAGTGGGGATGGACTTGGATTATGAGCTTGCCTTAGACAACGTTCGCAACTCTCTTCCTAATTTAGATTTGGGCGGGTTTATAGATAAAGACACCGCCCCCAAAAAACCTCAAAAGATTTTGGCGAGTGCTTTTAACTGTAAAACCCTCCAGACTATGGGAGAGAAGTTTGCCATGTCTTCGCGCCAGAAGGCGGTGTTTGAATGCCTCAAAGTATCGCATGCTCAAGATTTCTTGGCTGTCCTTCCTATTGATGGACTTGGGCAACACATGTCAGCTGTTGAATATCGGACTATCCTCAAATACAGGCTCATGATTCCCATCTTTCCGGTTGATGAGCCGTGTCCGGTGTGCAAAAAGGCATGTTTAGATAAGTTTGGAGAACATGCCCTTCACTGTAAGGAGCTGCCCGGATTTAAATACAGACATGATCTGGTCAGGGATGTTTTATGGGACGTCTTACGAAGGGCAGGGATTTCGGCTAGGAAAGAAGCCCCGGTTAACTTTTTGACAGACCCCCTGGAAGGGCGGTCCACCCTAAGGCCAGCGGATGTCCTCGTGTTCGGGTGGGCACAGGGTAAACATGCGTGCGTTGATCTTACAGGGGTGTCTCCGTTGGTTGGACTGCTGGATTCTGGGTTTGTGGCAGGGCAAGCAGTCTTGAAAGCAGAATCCAATAAATTTGCCAAACATGAAGTTGCCTGTCTGGAGAACCAACACGTCTTTGTGCCCTTTGCCTTTGACACGTTTGGAGGTCTAGCGCCCGAAGCAATTCGGTTCTTGGAAAAAGTACAAAAGGTGGTGCAGAGTAACTCCCCAGCGACCAAGGACTCACGTTTTATTTTTAATAGAGTTGGTTTTGCTATTCAAAAGGGGGTAGCGGCGCAATTTGTAGCCTGTTTACCCGTCACTCACTTGTAAATTTTGTTGGTTTTTATAATAAGATTAGAATGAGTGAATCTACATATTGTAGTACGCTAGTATATAATCGACGATTCGTGAAGCTCTTCTAACATTCTTGCTAGCAAATTGGTGGATCAACTCTTTGAAGTTTATACTATCTAAGATTTCATTCTCGATAGCTATCATTGGTAACCCATGACTAAGCCTTTATTGGGACATTGTTTAGGAGGCGTAATTTCTAAAAATTAAATCCAAATTCAAAACTATTAACAATTACTCAATTATTACAATTAACAATTAAGACAACTATTTGGGCTACTTCAACAAAAGCCTCAATTCTAAATTTGTAAAAATTACCTAATTAAGTAATTAGAGCATAACAAAACACCTAATTGCAATTTGGAATCTTGATGATCTTCTTTTTTTATGAACGACCAACAAATAAATCCCGATCACTCACGAAGTACCCACTGGACAAAGGAGTACTCCGAGAGTAACCCGGGCCCACCAATAATTTCACACCAGTTCCTGAGGAATCTTGATAATCTTCTACAATGCCACCATATGATATAGATTTTTTTTTATTTAGTAGGCTAATTAGGTATTGAGCTTATAAATGTTATCGGGTCTTGGGTAATTCATTTTTAAGTTTAAATTGATTATTCTTGGGCCCAAATTTTAAGTGTTAAATGGGTTTTGTATTTTAAAAACACACACACACACACACACACACATATATAGGAATTTTATAAAAAAAATGTGCCCCCGATCAAAATGGATCCAAGTCGGATGGCCTCCCCGGCCATGATCCATGATATAACAGTTTAGTGGTTATAGGGCTGTTCATGAGCCGAACCGAGCCGAGCCAGGTCAAGCTCGCGCTCGGCTTGGTTTTAAACCGAGCCGGCTCGGCTCGGATTTAAAACCGAGCTGAAAATCAAAGCTCAAGCTCGGCTTGGTTTTAAACCGAGCCGGCTCGGCTCGGCTTTGTTTGGCTCGAATTTATAAAGAAAAAAGAAAAATTGGCTTTCAAAATTCAATAATTTAAAATATTATTCAATATATAAAAATAATACATTTAAAATAAGTTCAACCTAATACATTAAAACCTATAATCAAGTTCAAAAAAGACAAAATAAGTTTTAAATTTCAACGGAATACAGTATAAGTTTATCAGCATACGAATTAACCCCCTAAATATGCAATAGATGTCTGATTGAAATCCTAAATACTGATCAATTTGAAATCAAAAGCAGTATTGAGTTTGATAACTTAACTATTTGGACAATTATCATTATGCTATGGTTTTATTAAATAACTTGATTAGTTGTAACTTCAATCCCAAGCACACAATCTCCATGTTGCTATTACCAAATATTAAACATGTAAAATATTCCCCCAACTTTTTTAACATATTTTTATAGTATATTATATGTATATAACAAAATATATTCAAACTTAGAACTATCTGAGCCAAACCGAGCCAGCTCGGCTCGTTACGAACCGAGCCGAGCTAGGCTCACTTTTTAACCGATCCGAGCCGGCTCGGCTCAGTTCCAAACCGAGCCATATCGAGCGAGCTTTTTTCGAGCTAAATCCGAGCGAGCTTCGAGCGAGCTCCGAGCTACGAGCTTTTTGGACAGCCGTAAGTGGTTATCATGTTTCTAAAAGATCAACAGTTTGTATTGATCCTTTGCCCTATAATGAACCAAGTAGATTGATTGTAGTGGCTATGATCCAACAATGTATAGTGTAATGTCTTAATTTTAATGTGTGTGCGTGATTGTAAACTCTTACAAATACTTATATGAAAGAAATATACTTTGTGGCTTTAAAGTGAATTATGTTGTTCTTATTATCCTTGTTCTTGTTGTTTCAATTCACTGTTTTGGTTACTAAGTTTGATTATGCCTTTCTTTGATCCACAAAACCCTGTGTTTGTTTATTTAAAAGGACCGATCTAGACACAAGTACATATGTGGAAGGAAAAGGTAGAACATTATAACACTACTATAAAAGTAGTAATTTTGCTATGAAAATATATGACAAACTTCCAAAGAAAACATAAATGCGAACTTAACGACAAATATATCTATATGTTAATTTAGCAGGAAATGAATAGTTGGGGCACACATCCACACACTTGGGATGTTGTACTTAGTCCATGTTTTGAATTTTTCTCTTAATTATTGTTAAAGGAAAGTCAAAATCAAGCTAATCCAAGCCAGTCAACAAAGTTTGAGGGGTAAAACTGACAACAGTGCAAAGTTCTATAAAGCACTAAAACAAGAAGGAGTTATGTTTTGGTTATAAACGTAACAATGAAGAAAGCTGAGGGACTATTTGTGCCAATATGGAAGTATGGTCGTTAGTAATCTGCTGAGACAATTTAAGGCTTGTAATGTTTATATAATTGGGGCTTTCCAATTAGATCAATTATCTTGTAATTCGATTTAGTTCTTGTTTTCGTTTTCGTTTTCATTCATTTAATAATATCGTTAAGCTTTTGTGATTAATTGTTTGTATTTCACTGTGTTTTTATAACAATTGGTATCAGAGCCTCGTTAGCTCGATTGAGTGAAATTCTTTGATTAATTCCGCAGTTGTTGATTGCAATGGTGTCGACGAAGTTTGAGTTAGAGAAATTTGATGGTAGGAATGATTTTAGTTTATGGAGAGTCAAGATGAGGGCGTTATTGGTTCATCAGGGCATAAGTGATGCATTGTTGGGAGAAGCCAACATGTCTGTTGGGTTAACTGATAAAGAGAAGAAAGATACACTAGAGAAGGCTCATAGTGCTATTATTTTGAGTCTTGGTGATCGAGTTCTCCGGGAAGTGTCAAAAGAGACTACAGCAGCAGGGGTATGGGCCAAACTTGAGTCTATGTATATGACAAAATCATTGGCTAACCGTTTGTATTTGAAGAAAAGATTATATACTTTTCAGATGAATACAGGGAAGTCTTTAGAAGATCATATAGATGAGTTTAATAAACTCATCTTGGATCTATAGAATATAGAGGTTGAATTGGATGATGAGGATCATGCCATTATATTTCTCACATCTTTGCCATCTTCGTATGAGCATTTTGTAGATACCCTCATGTATGGCAGAGAAACTTTAACTATGGAAGAAGTTTTGGCTGCGTTGAACTCTAAAGAGTTGAAGAAGAGGTCAGATGTGAAAGAAGAAGGTGGAGAGGGGTCATTTGTGAGAGGAAGGCCTGAACAGAGGACAAATGAGTCAAAGAACAAGAATAGGTCCAAGTCAAGATTCAAAATGTAACACCCCAACCTATGGCAGAAACATCGAGGTGCCACGAGGTACTAAAATACAAATATTTATTTAATCACGATTAAGTGTTAAACATTACATTTCGAAACACCAAATTACAAGAAACAAAGCATAAGTTTTATTTTATGATGTCTAAGTCCAAGCCTTATGTGATAAACTTCAAGCATCTCCTGAAACATGTACAAAATAGTATCTGTCAACACACATGATGTTGGTGAGCACACTTAGTTTAGTGTACATATAGTATCGGTATAAAAAGGTTTTACAATTCAAGTGTCATGATTCAATCAAGGCAATATAATAAACACGTAAGCACACAATGCGGGTCACAATCAAACCTTCATGTTGACAAAGACTAAAGAATTAACAATGACCCAAGACTTCCCAAACGCATAGGTACTTTCCATTAGGCAGGTTGTCAATCCAAATAGCGTTATCCATTGTTAAAGTCAGCTAGCAAAGTTAATGATTATGTAACGATTGCAAGTATACTACGTTTATGTCTAATCATCAAGCACAAGAATTCAAGCATAACACGTGTATGAATTGTATGAAAAATGTTTATGAGTATGTGTAAGTTTAAGTTTCATATGTGTACATGAATCACCCTAAAAGTGTAAGAAGATAAAACGGGATAAGTATACTCACAGTTTTGCTAAGCACGATAAATCCAAATAAACTTGTCACAAGTTAAGACTACAAATTCTGAAGAACTCAACCTATATATATATATATATATATATATATATATATAAGAATACTAATAAGGGACATGTCGTAAAAGTCTCTGGCGTCCAGAATCTAAGGCGTTTAGGGTTTGCTAAATTATTTGGGGAAATGGTATTTTTAAAAAATATGTATTTAACGACAAATATGTATCACGATGGCGTATTATGTTTTGAGTTTCACCAAATGACTAAGTAAACTAATTATTATTATTTGAATATTTTGAATAAAAATATTCTAATTAATTTATATAAAGGTTTTAGTTAATCATTTTAACTAAATATATAACGATTTTAATGAATACGTACTTTTTAAACAAATGAGTCTAAGATTTACACTTATGATATTCAGCTCTGAAATAATTTTATAGAAAAATATTTATAAAAGAGATTTTATATATGATATATAATTTATATAATTAGATGATTTATTTATGTCTTATTAAGCATAAATAAGACTAAAATACAAGATAAAATTCAAAAAGGTTATTTTGATGAAAAATAGTTACCTTCTGATTAAAAATAATATAAATAATTTTTCCACCATTTTTCTCAATTTACTTTTATCTAAAATTGATTTATTGAGTTAAAATTATGCTTTAAATGATTAAAAATAGGAAAATCCATAAAACGTATTACTTTCTGAACTAATAAATTTTATTTAAGTTTCTTATGGTTAGAAATAACTTCACAAAAATTTTGGGATTTAAATACGTTAAAAGGAATTTTTAATCAAATTATTATGATAAAAAGGATTTAAATTGATAACTATGTGAAAATAAATTATTTTCAAAAAGATAAAAATACTATGATCTTCTATATGATATTAAGATAGTGCACTTAAAGTTTCATAATTTTTGAAACAAGAATAAATTTATTATGAATATTATTTGTTCAAAGCTAAATAAACAAATAAATTAAGATAACATGTAAAAACGTTTCAAAACAGAGGGAAAACGATATGAAAATTATTCTAACATATTGAAATATATTTTCACCAATTTTCATGTTAAAATCCATAATATCCGATTTTATATGAATTAATCATGTTTTAAGATATATAAAATTATTAAAAATATTAACAGTGTAAAAAATTCACGGAAATTTTTATTAAACTTTTAATCAGTAATATGAACATAAATACCAAGTTTCATAATTTTTAGATCAACGATGGTCGAGTTATGGAATTTTAAAGTTGTATATACTTTTAAATCAAAATCCCCAATTAATCAAGAACACCCTAACCCTAGATTTTTCAATTGGAGCCCTTAACGATTATGTTTGTTGAAATAAACAGAGGGCTGTTGTTCTACTAACATAAATGAAAGAAAAACCAAAAGGAATTGGAAAAACTCATGGTTTTTATAGCTCAAAAAATAATAAACCCGAATAGAAAAACCTAATAATCTTCAAAATTCGAGAGAACCACGAGATAATAAGCAACGATTCAATCACAGACTTGATAGACCATCAAGAAAGAGTATGTGTGTGCTTTTAATTGAGATAAGAATAGCTATAAATGGTGTAATTTGATTATGGTTAAAAATGGGTATTTATAAAGAAAATTCTACAAGTGAGAACACAAATTTAGTTTGGATGAGTACAAGAGGAGATGGTAGGCTAGATGGATATGGTTGGATTGGATAAGAGTCGGCTGATTTTTTTTAAATGAGGGACTAAAATGGTGAATCTAGGTTAAGTCAAAGGTGCAATTATCACACAAAAGAAGGTGTTGTCTATGTAATTCAGAAAAATACTTAAAGAAAGATTGTCCAGAACTTAAGAAGGAGAAAACTAATTAAAAGTCAGTTTTAGAGGGCAGTCTAGTAATGTTTCTCAAGATGATGGGTCAGATGGTTATGAAAGTTCTGATGTCCTATGTGTGACAAGCACATATGAGAAATAGAAACCTGTTATGGACTCTGGTTGTTCATTCCATATGATACATGTCAAAGAGTACTGTAAAGATCTTAAGATGAAAGATCTTGGGTTTGTTAAGTTGGGGGATGACAGGCCATGTAAAGTGGTTGGAATGGGAACAATAACTGTAAAGATGAGTAATGGACACGAAGTAGATATCAAGAATGTGTGATATGTTCCTAATTTGAAGAGAAGTTTATTGTCTCTTGGTACTTTTGAGAAAGAAGGATGTCATGTCAGCCTAAGAGATGGAAAGGCAAAGGTGATTAGAGGGTCCATGGTGTTGATTCCAGGAACAAGAAGTGGGAACAATACCTACTTGCTGGATGGACAAATCATGGTGGCAAGCTTAGTTTCACTTGCACTTGAAGAAGGTAATTCTGTTGCTCTTTTATGGCACAAAAGGCTAGGTCACATTAGTAGTCAAGGACTTGTTGAATTAAACAAGCAACAAGTCATTGATGAGTTGAATAATAGTAACTATGATATTAGCTTTTGTGAAAGTTATGTAATGGGAAAACATAAAAGGGTAAAGTTTTCAAAAGCCAGACACACAACCAGTGACATTTTAGACTATGTGCACTCTGATTTGTAGGGTCCTGCAAAGAATGAATCATTGGGAGGTGCAAGGTATTATATGTCCATAGTGGATGATTATTCCAGGAGGGTATGGATATATATTATCAAGCATAAAAGTTCAAAGAATGGAAAGTTTTGGTTGAAAATCAAACTGGTAAAAAGATTAAGAAACTGAGAACAGACAATGATCTTGAATTTTGCAATAATGAGTTTAATCAGTTTTGCAAGTCTCATGGAATAGACAGACACTTAACTATTCCAGGTACACCTCAACAAAACGGTTTAGTTACAAGGATGAATAGAACCAGTTGTGAATGATTGAGGTGCATGCTGAATCATGCTGTTATGCCTAAGAAATTTTGGGCAGAAGCTGCAACTACTGCAGTGTACCTAATAAACAGATCCTCATCAGCTGGTTTATCCATGAAAACACCTATGGAGGTGTGGACAGGAGAAAAGCAGGATTATAGTGATTTGAAGGTGTTTGGATCTCTGGATTATGCTCACATAAGTCAGGGAAAGATCAATCCCAAGGCTTTAAAATGTGTAGTTTTAGGCTACACTGATGGGGTAAAGGGCTATAGATTGTGGAGAATGGATGGTAAGAGTCCAAGGGTGTTCAATAGTAGAAGTGTGAAGTTTAGAGAAGATGTGTTGTATAAAGACTTGATTGAGAACAATTTGAAGTATGATTATGAAGATTTTGATAAAGACAAAGGTGTTCAAATTGAGGTGGAGTCAAGTGAGGATACACATGAAGAAGTACAAGCAGAGGGTACTTCTGGAAATTCACACAAGAGCCCAGGCCCTAGTATTTCAAGAAATAGAACAAGAAGGGAGATTAAAGCACCATTAAGGTATAGGGATCATGACGAAGGTATTTCAGCTATGGCTTTCACAGCAGCTGAATTTGAAAGCATATATAAACCCCTTACTTATGAAGAAGCAATAGTTTCCAGTCATAAAGAGAAGTGGTGTTCAGCAATGAATGAAGAAATGGAGTCACTGTATAAGAATGATACATGGGAATTGACAGATAAGCCTCCTGATAAGAAGCTGGTATCTTGCAAGTGGATCTATAAGTTGAAAGAAGGTATAAAAGAAGGAGAAGGTCCAAGGTTTAAAGCAAGATTGGTGGCAAAAGGTTTCACACAGAAGGCTGGTGTTGACTACAATGAGATTTTTTCCTCCTGTAGTCAAACACACTTCTATAAGAATCATATTGTCCTTAGTGGCAACATTTGATCTAGAATTAGAACAAATGGATGTCAAAACTGCTTTCCTACATGGTAGTTTAGAGGAAAAGATATATATGGCTCAGCCTAAGGGATATGAGGTGAAAGGTCAGGAGGATAAGGCTTGTTTGTTGAAAAGACCATTATATGGACTCAAACAGTCTCCTAGGCAGTGGTATAGGAGATTTGATGAGTACATAGTGGGCAGTGGTTTCAAGAGAAGTCCTTATGATAGTTGTGTTTATTATAGCGAGTATGACAGGGGCAAATTTGTCTATTTGCTTCTGTATATTGATGATATGCTAACATCATGTGAAGACAAAAGCTAAGTAGAAGAAACTGAATAGTTGCTAATGAGAGAATTTGATATGAAGGATTTGGGTGAAGCCAAGAAGATATTAGGCATGGAGATTCACAGAGATAGATCAAAGAGGGTATTGACACTGTCTCAATCTTCATATATTGAGAAAGTGTTGGAAAGCTATGGAATGGGAGAGTGTAAACCTGTTACCACTCCACTGGCTGCTCATTTCAATATGTGAAAGCAAGACTATCCAAAGACTAATGAACAGACGAATTACATGAGCAAAATTCCATATGCAAATACTTTTGGGAGTTTGATGTATATCATGGTCTGTACAAGGCCTGATATTGCTTATGTTGGGAGTGTTGTTAGTAGATACATGGCAAATCCTGGTAAGAGTCATTTATCAGCTGTTAAATGGATTCTTAGATATTTGGCTGGTACAAAGAAACTTGGTTTTAAGTTTGAGGATAAAACAGGTAAGGAGGGTAAAATGGTCGGAGGTTTTGGTGATGCTGACTATGCTAAGGACAGAGATAATGAAATGTTTGTCACAAGTTACACATTTTCTATTTTGGGAAATGTTGTAAGCTAGAAATCACAGTTACAACATGTTGTTGCACTATCCACAACATAAGCTGAGTTTATAGCTTTAACAGAAGGGGCAAAAGAGTCTTTATGGCTTAAAGGCATTGTTACTAATTTGGGAATAAGTTTGGACAGTGTTGAAGTGAACTGTGATAATTCAAGTGCTATACAACTCTCTAAGAACAGTGTGTTCCATGAGAGAACCAAACATATCAATGTGAAGATGTTTTGGATAATAGATGTAGTTACTTCTAAGGAAGTTGAAGTCAGATGGGTTGGGACAGACAACAACCCTGCTGATATGATGACTAAGGCTTTGCCAAGGCCTAAGTTCATGTTTTGTATTGATTCTATGAGTTTGGGATGAGTTTGATTGTGACTTAGGTGGAGATTGTTAAAGGAAAGTCAAAATCAAGCTAATCCAAGCCAGTCAACAAAGTTCGAGGGGTAAAACTGACAACAGTCCAAAGTTCTATAAAGCACTAAAACAAGCAGGAGTTATGTTTTGGCTATAAACGTAACAATGAAGAAAGCTGAGGGACTATTTGTGCCAATCTGGAAGTACGGTCGTTAATAATCTGTTGAGACAATTTAGGGCTTGTAATGTCTATATAATTGGGGCTTTCCAATTAAATTAGCAATATTGTAATTCGTTTTAAGTCTTGTTTTCGTTTTCATTCATTCAATATGATTGTTAAGCTTTTGTGATCAATTGTTCGTATTTCACTATGTTTTTATAACAATTATTTTTAAAATATAGTTACAACGTTATCAGTTTAACATTTTAATAAGTGACATGTATACCTTATTTTCGTTTTTATACACCTCTATATATAAATGAAAATAAAGTACACATCTCATTCTCCAATATATATATATATATATATATATATATATAGGGGAAGTATATGTGAAAAACCCATATTAGATGAAAAACCATAGGAAACCCATTGCTTGGTCCACATTCTTCCACATCATCCCATCAACCATTAATCTCTATTATATTAGGAGGGTTAGTTTGGTCATTTTCCATCACCCCCTTCTCTCTCTCACTATATAAATTGTTTTCCCCCCTCTCTCTCTTCATTTTTTTCAAATTCAATTTATTGAAGATGCCCTCTCTCTCTCTCTACCCTCCCCTTCTCTGTCTCTCTCTAGAAGCACCACCACCACCACCACCACAACAACAACCACCGCCACCATCGTGGTTGACCAGAAACGAAGGTGTTATTCTGCATATGATCCGGTGGCTTCAAAACGAGAAAAGAAGATCTCGTTTATACTAACAGAGGCATATAAGGTATTCTTCATATTTTTTTATATATAAGTGTTGAGTAGACGTGAGATCTGTGTTGAGTAGACATGGTTCGGGTTCGGGTTTTGGAGAGGCCATGTCGTGTGTGTGTGTGTGTGAAGAGATCTGGTGATGGTTATACGGTGTGTGAGTAGTGTGAAATGTTTTTTTTTTTGGGAAAGAAGTGGGTGAAAATTAGGGAAATAGCCTTGGATCTGAGATATATCTTCAAAATTTTCCACTTTTGATTTTTGTGTTTACCATGTTTTGAAAGTATTTAGTGTTATTTTGCTTTATTTTATTTATTATAAACGGAATTTCCATTTGTACCTATACTTTATTTTAGTTTTTGCATACCAAGTGTTTGATCAAATGCTTGAAAGAAAAAAAAACTTATGTTAACCTTTTTTATTTTATTTTTTTATTTATTATTATTTTGTTTATGTTAGATTTTTGTTGGATTGGGTTTTGGGTTTTGCTAGAATAATAATACTAACAATTTTGGGGATAGTTTTTGTTCGCATACCAAGTGTTCGATCAAATGCTTGAATGAAAAAAAAACTTATGTTTAACCTTTTTTATTTTATTTTTTATTATTTATTATTATATTGTTTATGTTAGATTTTTATTAGATTGAGGACATGAGGTTGATAGATCACATGTGATTGATGAATAATTTTGTAGTCTCTTTTATGTTAGTATATGCTAACACATGTTATCTGTTCCAGTGTCGGTTTTCACGAGTAGGCTATTTGAACAAGGCGGCGTTGGTGATGTGGCTGTGGTAAGTGATGTAATTGATGAATAAATGTGTAATCTTTTTATGTTACTATATGCTAATACATGTTAGTCATGCCCATTATGTGTTTGAGGATCCCAACTAACATATGTATCTGTTACAGTGCTGATTTTCACATGCTAGTATATACCCAACTAACACATGCTAGTATATACCCAACTAACAGTTAGTGATGCTCACACACGTTAGTGATGCTAACACATGCTACTATATACCCAACTAACAGTTGTTAGGGTCCATATGACATACGCTATTTTCAGTAAAACATATATTTTAGAATATGCTAACACATGCTACTAATGTCTTTTATCATATTATATATTTCATGAATATGAGGATAATTTTTTGGTATATGGATTTGGATTGGTTATGATTTGATTTTTTAAATTTATTATTGTTGGATTTCAAACCCTATTAATCGTATTTGAGTAGTTATATTAACATAGTTGTAAAAATCGCGTTTAGTGTTGTTTATACACATGTTTGAGTATTACACACTTTGCACTTCAAATTGAGTACGATACACATGGCATTGCAGATTTGGTATTGTTTATACATATGTTAGTGATGCTAACACATGCTAGTATATACCTAACTAACATGTGGTAGGGTTCATATGACATACGTAATATATGCCTCACTAACGTGTGTTAGGGTTCATATGACATACGTTAATTCAGTAAAACATATGTTTTTAGAATACACTACACATGTTAGTGAGGTCTCGTCATATGTTTCGGAGAGTCCAACTAACACGTGTTATCTTTTTTTGTAGGTGAAGAGATGTTTTGTGTTAAAGATGAAGATGGGTATCAAGAACGAAGCATAGCTAGATCTTTTTTATGTTGTTATGATCGTTTTTTATCATTCACAAATAATTAGTTATGTATGAAAACTTTTTTGATACATTTTTAGTATTGATTGTAATGATCGTTTTTATCATTTATTAAATAAATATACAATTTATGTGATCTTTTATTATGTTCTTTTAGTATATGTCTGGTAACACATGTTAGCGATGTCTCACACGAGGTCAGAATTTTTTATCACAACACTAACGTACGTTAATATTGGTGCTGGAAAGTAAGAGAGAGGTGATTTGACAAGGGTCAAATCAAGCTTTTTAAACCTAGGATTCAGAAAATGTAAGTGGCCCACTTGCTTTAGTAAGATTACCATATTGCCCTTAATTCTATTTTTATATTATAGTGGCCCACTTGCTTTTGATTATTAAATTGAAGTTAATCATGGACCATTGATCAAACTTGATCAATGGTCACCATAGGGTTTAAGGGGTTTTTCATGAAGATGGGGTTTCCTATATATCCATCCCCTATATATATATATATATATATATATATATATATATATATATATATATAGGAGAGGGATAATTTGAAAACCCTCCCCACTTAAGAAAACCCATTAAACCCCAATCATAACCATTCATTACATGTGATCTATGGTCAAGATTTATTCTGGATTTTGATCAAAAGTAAAGATATATATTTACACACAAAAGGGCAATTTTGTCCATATCAAACATATACTCTCTCCTAACATAGATTCATTCATATTTTTTCTCTTAAAAATTTTATTCCTGCTTTGTTTATCATGTTTCAGCTTCATATACATATGTTTTTTTGTAAACATATTCAAAGAAACAGATGTGCGTGCATCAAGACATATAATAAATTCAAACCATCCAAACATAAACATATGATAAATTGTAACCAAATAACAAAAACATATGAAGAATTATACCCCAAACAAAAAAAACCCAAACAACAAAAAAACATATGTTTTTAAATAAAAAACAAATGTTTTTTAATTACAAACCAACAAAATTGTTGTTAATACCTAACACACAACACAAACAACAACAGCAAAGCAGATCAAGGAAACTCTATTTCAAAAAAAAGACAAAGTTTCCAACACCCATTTAAAAAAAGATTAAAAAAACCAACCTCACTTTGTTGTCACAACCAAACAAATCTAGATAGGAAAACGACACTTGGATTTTTAATTATAATAATAATGGAATTTCAACTTCAATTCTTCAATCCAACTCCATTGACGATGAACAGAGATATTTTCAATTAAAAAAAAACAACTTCATCGACAACAGAGAACAACTTCATTGACGGTGAGCAACCTGCTTCATGGGTCTCCTTCTTTCTTTATTCCTCTGGTTTGTCTCTCTAAGAATATTAAGGTTTTGTTTTTATGGTTTCTGCTCTTTTAGAGAAAGAAAAGAGATGGGGTTTCATTAGGAAGGTGGCTGTATGCGGAGGTGTGTGTGATGACGCCGGTGATTGACGGTGGTCGGGTTCGATTCAAGATGTTAATAGAGTGAGATGGTGGTGGTTGTTGGTTTGAAGATGATGTTGGTTCAATCTTAGAGAGATGAGAAAAGAGAAGATGAAAGTCACATTAAAAGAGGAGAAATCTGACAACAGAGAGAAAAAGAGTTGGTTAAAATTACAAAACTAACCTTTATTGTTTTGACAAAAAGATAGACGTGGCAACATCTAGACCATGAAAATGAGTTTTCAAGGTTTCATCAAGTGGAGTGGGTTTGCAATTTAGAATTGCCCTATATATATATATATATATATATATATATATATATATATATAAACAAACCTCTATGAATAGTAAAAAAGCAGCTTCGTAATTTCCATTCAAAACTTGTTGGACCCTGTTCTGTCTTCTATGTCTTTCCCACGTGATGTTGCACGTTATCTTATACACGCTTTTCTCTGCTTTTCCTTCCCCGTTCTCACCTCCACCTCTCTCACCTGTCACACCTCCTCTGCTTCTCTATATTCTTTGTTGGCGACGTCGAGCACGAGCGTTCTCTTGCATATCTCTTACGAAGGCTGTATGGCAGAGATGGACGTCTTGCCCTGTCATTGCCGGTGGCTTTCTGGCCATCCATGGCAGCTATGGTGGTGCGTCGGCAGAGGAGGCGGTGGTCATTGTTGTAGGTTACGGATTGTGGATGGTGGCGACGGTGGCGCTACACGTCGATTACGTGGTTTCCAGCCTCCGTCTTTCGGACCTTGCTTTGTTATCAAACCTCTTAGGGGTCATTGTACGATATTTGATGGTGGTGATGTTGGGAGCTGTTCGCTGCTGCCTCGATGTTGTCGATCTATTTTCGGTTTGTAACCTTTTACAGTTTCTGGGTTCTGGGTTTGCCATCACAGTTTGTATCTTCCTTTGTTTATCACTATGTCGGTTGGTTGTGATGAGTTATAAATACCTGCAGATAATTTATGACGATGGCATGGCAAGGAAAGTGGATGGCAGTTTTAAACATGCAACCCGCCTTGCAACCATGTTTTAGGAAACTCTGAACCATATTGTTCTTATGTTCTTTCAATGCAGTTTCGTAACATTGTTTTGGTCCTTAAGGCTGTGATGATAGTATATGATGATGAATACCTTATCTGAGCCTCACATAAACAAAATTGAAAAACGTATGTCGAGTCCGTTAAGATTTAAAAGCACAAACAAATTGAGATTAGATGATGTTTGTTACACTTTTGTAGAGGATGTTAGTGGGTTGTTAGATGATGTTTGGTACACATTTGTGTTGTTACCCTTTTAATGCAGAATTGCAGGTGTCAAAATTTTAATGGCCAAATACTATTTAGCCTGATCTATGCTTTTGTTGGTAATTTGCTTCATAGCCATTTAATTGCATCTATAGTATTGTTAAATTGATATTTGACTACTAGATGGTTCTGGTATGTGTTGGATTGAACCAACGTGCAAATGCATTGTTTATCCGTTTTTCGAGGTTTATATATGAATAAAAAAGAACCCAGGTCATAACATACGAGTTCTGTTGAATCATAGGCATTTTCATTTTCATTATTTCCACTTTAAATTGCCTGATTGTCTTAAACAAGCATCCAGTTAGCTTCAGGTACTCTTCATGTAGCTACTGGGATGGGTTGGGTTGGCTAGGTAAGGTAAGGTTCAACTCAGAATGAATACTTTTTTGTATGGCCTTAAAGATTGGGTTGGGTTAGGTTTGTGCGAAACACTTTTTTGCAGGCTTTAGAAATTTCTTATACTATTTATTGGGTCAAATATGATTTCGGTTCGAGCCTAATACTTTGAGCTCGAGCTCGGCTCGAAAGTAAAACCCAAAAGCTTGAGTTCGACTCGGCTCGGCTCGAAATAATTTTAGAACAATTTTAAAGGAGCTAAAAGCTTGGCTCGAGCTCACTTCGATAGCTTAAACGAGTCAAAGCTCGGCTCGCCAATGTTAAATAGTAGGTATACTATAAATTAAAATAAAATAATAATAATAATAATCTATACATATAATAAAGGAGTATCTAGGGGTGAGGTGTCACCATTCTAGGGTGTCCACATCAGCAATTTTCAACCCGTTTAACTCTAATTCGGTTGACCCGATCCGCTCCAAACTAAGTAAATGGTACCCGCTAACCCGTGTATAAATACTTCTTTTTTCTCTGTTTTGTTAACCTCCTTTTAACTATCCATCCATAGTATTCACTCTTTCAACATAAACCCTAACCGCCTCCTTTAATCCACGATTCGTATCCTCCAATTCAGGTAACAATTCTTTTAAAATATTATGTTTTCATATGTTTATCTTAATAATCTTCGATTTCGTGTTTAGATTTAACGAGATCCTTTGTTAAAGATTAAAACCCTAACTTGAATGTATCGAACAAATCTATTTCAAAATCCTGTTGATTAAGAGTTTTTTTTCTGTTTGTTGTTTATACTAATCGATTCTTTAATGATTTCGATTTAGGTTTTCCGATGTATATACTGATTTCCGTTTTATGTTTTAACCCTAATCATTTTCCAGCAATTCGTATCTCTGAAGAAATATCTTGAATTGTTTTGTTAATTATAAATGTGTTAATTGTCTGAAACATCTTTCCAGACAAAAGCTGATGAAATTGCAAATCTAATGAATGAGAATGAGCAGCTGAAGTCTTTGCTAGAGGAACAAAGGGTAGGTAAAGTTCATTCTAAATTTTACTAGCATCATTGTTTAGCATACCTGCCTTTAGAGAATGTGCCGAATGGAATAGATAAATTTAATATTTAATATGAATTGATAAAAGAGTATCTAGGGTTGAGGTGTCACCTAACTAGGGTGTCCACCTCACCCTTTTCCTACCCATTTAACTTGGGTATGGGTTATTTTACCCGATCCATGAACCCATATTGCAACGCATATACCCGCATATAAAAGTCTATTTTCTATGATATTATATTAGTCGACCTTCCACCCTTGATGTATCTCATTCTCATTCAACCATAAACTCTAAATCTAACATCTAAAATCGACATAGGTACTTTCAATCTCTCTTGCGCCGCATATATATCATCATTCTTTTGATTATAGTATTTGGGGTTTAGGTAATCAAAACCCTAAATCTGATTATATTTCAAGATCTGTTTTGATATTCTTTCTTCCATTAGTCCAATTTTTAAATATGTTATTATGATTACGTTACAGATTTAGTTTGTTTCGATTTTAAAGCTATGTTTTTGTGCTTATGTTGATTACATGTTTTTCTTATTATATATCAAGTTCCGTTTTTGTGTTTATTACAAAGATCTGTTTCAAGATCTTATTGTTATGATGTATTTGATATGTGTTTCTGATGTTGTTTACGGTGTATAACCAATTGTCTCATCTCTGTGTTTTTCTTCAGACCTCATCGCCTCTCCTTCATCTCCTACTCCATCAAGACATCATCACCTCTCCTTCTTCATGGTATTTTGTTTTTGTATCCTTTAAATACATCATCGCCTCTCCTTCTTCAGATGTTATCGTTTTTAGTTTTTGTTATCCTTTAAATTATTAGGGTTTCTTTATTTGGTTTCCAATATTACTATGTTTCAAAAAAAGTTTTTAGTGGCGATCAAAAGAAGCAGTAAGCCGAGTACATCCACTAATCCACTATAGGGGCGCCACATCGACTGCAAATAAGAAACATATGGGTTTACTGATATTTGGTTTCATATAGCAATGGAAGCAGATATTTAAATAAGTTTTTGTGTAGTCTGGCTTATTTTTTAATCGACATTTATGTCAAGTAATACTAGGACTTCCAAGAAATATTGTTTCTTCTTCCTATTTTACTTGAAAAGCTTCCCGTATCATTGTCATACCATCTATTTTTAATTTTTCATTTTGGTTATATGACATTCTTATGGCTACCAGGGTTGAGGTATCATTTGTTTTTCTTTGGCGTTAGGATTAGCTCCCACTCCTTTGTGTCTTTAAATAGCAGGTATGATCATGAATTCTCTAACAGGCACTCTTGATTCTTTCTATATGTTTTGAGTATAGGGATAATCATATTTGTTGATTGATTCTCTGGTGAAAAGCTGATATGCTTTCTATTTTGATGTTAATGTTCATTGTTAATCATGCTGTCATATTCTTTTGCATTAGAGGCTACCCTTACAGATTAAAATTTTAACTGTCATATACTAAGTTTTATTTTTAGTTATTACTAAGTGGAAAATGGAAAACATAGTTTCTTCCATTGTAGGAAATGTGATGGTTTCTAGATGTCGAGATGACAACCAGGTGATAGTAATTTTGGTGGATTATTGTGTTTAGATGTCGAGATGACAACCAGGTTATGGTTTTTGTATCATGGCAGTTTTTTTTTCATGAACGATATCACTAACTCTAGCGATTAAACTTGGATTTTGTCTTTGATCTGTCATGGAAAATTAGTCTAGATCTGTTTTCGGCCTGTTAGATGGAATACAGGGATGAATACTGAAAAGATAAAAATCAAGCGGGCCAAAGTTTAGGGTGTAGGTATGAATTTCTGATGTGGCATGGTCCCTAAGCGCCGCTGCGACATGTTTATCATCACAATCTTTACAGGTGCGAGAAGACCCTACTTCTAGAGAGAAAGGTTTGCATTGAGGTCCCAACTCCCAACATTAACATATGTTTTTCTTGAGGTTGAGTTTCATATCTTTGAGATAATGTTTGATTAATACAAGTGTCCCATAAGTTCATTTCTTATATATCATATATTTCTTAATGCAGGCTTGTGAGAGGCCCAACCATTCACAAGTACAGCTGTATGTTGATGCATTAGTGTTTCAGTTAAAGGACAAACGACATCAAAAAAAAAATTAAGAATTCAAAAAGAAGAGCATGGGGGTGGCTTTTGGGTGATGCAGTTTGATTAATTCATATGTGTATTTTTATAATAAATGGATACTTTGCAGAATGTTGGTGTAGCACTAAATATGCATTGGTTAAATATTAATGAATGATAATCCTTGCTATATGTAATTTACCATGGTTAACAGTTTGTTTTTCAAAGTTGTTAGTTTGACTTTAAAGGTCAAAATGTATATTTCTTTTTGA
Source organism: Ambrosia artemisiifolia (assembly GCA_032199755.1). Lineage (NCBI taxonomy): Eukaryota > Viridiplantae > Streptophyta > Magnoliopsida > Asterales > Asteraceae > Ambrosia > Ambrosia artemisiifolia. The sequence continues at coordinate 38,040,336 of CM063516.1, forward strand.
AGTTATTTTTTTCCCTGAATCTATGGTTGTTTATATGAACCCATATGGGTTTTATGGTGTGTATTCTATTTTGTTCTTAATACATTGTAACTTATTAGTGAGTTTTAATTTTGTATGAAGGTTGTTTCAATGTTTAAGCAACGCAAGGGATTATTAAAGAAAATATAATATTCTCTGCATATAGAAACAAAAACATTCAGGCATTCGATGTTAATTATTAGTAAAAATAATGAGACAAATATGGTAGCGATTCAAATTAAAGACGTTATGTTTTTTTTTCAAGCTTATCATGACTACAACAATACTAGAGTTGGAATTAGTTAGCAGTAATGTAGACTAGATCATTGTATTACTAGACCAATTCTTCTATCTGTCTGATTTGATATCATTTGTTTATCCATCTATTTTGGAAAATTTCAATACCCCAAATTATTTTCAAGAGAGGGCAATATTGGCAACAAAAAATGAAGTTGTTCAAGAGATTAATGATCGACTGCTCTCAATGTTTCCTGGAGATCAAATGGAGTATTTAAGTTCTGATAGTGTCTGTCAAACCGAGAAGGTTAATGAGCAGTTTGATGAACGATTGGTAGCGCCAGATGTTTTGAATGGTCTTAAGTTATCAGGCATACCAAACCACCGTCTGGTTTTGAAAGTTGGTGTTCCTATAATGTTACTGAGGAACATTGATCAGAAAAGTGGTTTGTGCAACGGCACAAGGTTGCAAGTTGTTAAATTGGGTAAACGTGTCATAGAGGCTAAAATAATTTCTGGCACTAATATTGGTATGCAAACATTTATACCAAGAATTAGTGCAACGGCACAAGGTTGCAACTGCCGCATAATAAAGATTTTGATGGCATAGGCAATTGACACCCCGGATGATTTGCTGCATATGAATACTCATATTATTCACCTCATTTTGTATCCTAAGTCGTTACATATGTGCAACTGGTTTTGCAGCCATCAAAATCTTTATTATGCGGCAGTTGTGAAATATCCGTTATGAGTTTTCGTGGTCGTTTTTATGTTCACATTTGATAGTTATGTAAAACTTAGGTTAAGAACTTGCAACCTAAATTTGACTTATATAAAGTCAAACAGTAAATATCTTCGTATCATATGCGTATATGTACATTATTAGTTATAACATTACCTTGGGGATCCACCGTGTGTCAACACGGGTCTCTAACCTAGTAATAATATAAAATTTGTTTGGGCTCGTTTAGGCTCGCGAGCCTAAATGGTCTTTGTATGAAAAGTTTGAGCTTGGGCTCGTTAAGACTCGAGTCATTTAAGCTTTTTACTGATCCGATCACGAGTAACTCTCAAACTATTGCGCATCATTTACATGCGTAAGAATAGGTATGAAAAGTTGAAGCCGAAGCAAATAGTAACATCATATCCTATAATTTCATTTGTAAGTACTTTTGCTTATTTTTTAAAACAATTAAATTACATATCTTTAATTCATTTATTTGGTGTACACCTGGAAATTATGACCCGTTCTTTAACAAATGGATTGATTAGGGTAAATGTTTTTTTTTTTTTTTTTACCCAAATAGCTTTATCCGGGTCATTCAAGTTATACAATTTTGTTTTTTTTATTCAATATTCTATATAGTTATAATTAAAAACTATATTTACAAAATATATTATTTCAGTTGTGTAACTAATCTAGTGTGTGTGTATAAGCGAGGGATAAAATAAAACCCTCTTAAGTTGATAAAATCTTGGAAATCCATGTAAAAAAAACATTTTTTTTTTGAAAAAATACATCAAAAAAATATTTTACATGTTTAAATTTAAACATATACGAAAAGATCAAATACACTATGAAAAATAAAATAGGAAGTCGTAGTAACTGCAAATTAAACTAGACGAGTCATCAATGGTCATGTTCGTAATTTAATTAAAAACGTAATATAATTAAATTAATCATGTAAAAAATGTTGTAGTAAAGTTGGCCTTTATATTTTTCTAAGCACATGATGAAGATGCAAATGACTGAAGTAGAGTTCTAGAAACATAAGCAAAAACAAAAAAAGTAGGATGGAAATGTATATCATGTTTCACCATTTTTTTTAGAACAAAGTATCATGTTTCACCAAATCACCAATCTAGTCTTATATTTTATTATAAAATTTGTTTCAAACCTTGCTTATTAGATGTTAGATAACTCAGACTATCTCCAATGCTAAGACCGTCCTTACACGTCCTTAGCTGCCTAGTCAGCTATCACGTCATATCCTTATAAATCCTTAAAAACCATCAATTTCACTTCAACCATACAAACATCCTTACATTTTCCACATCATCATTTTTTTTCTATTAAAAATTAACTAAATTTGAAATCACATTTAGTTATTTGTTGACAATGAATAAAAAAATAGATATATGAAATTAAGGACACAAGAACCAAGATTTCCTTGGCCCTTGCAGAAGGACTTCCCATGAAATTCAGAGGTGCTTTAATGAGCCTGTCAATATGGGCGACCTCCGCATCATCATAGGCGGCTATCATAAGGGCGCAATGGAGTTGGTCTCATCAGCTATTTGGTATACCAATTAATAATATTAAATTCATTTCTTACTTTTATTATTACATAATTTATAAGAAAAATTGGATTTTAATAATCTCAACTTTAACATATTAGCCGGTAACAGTCCCAGCTAAGAAAAAGTTTTATGACAGTTCCAACTTATAACCTATTTTCTCTTGGTGATCCCATAATAACTAAAACCTAACCCAGATTATTTTTATGATGTCGACTACTTATGTGGCAAAAATATCAAACTTTTGCAGACATGGACTATTCATGTGACAGATAAGTGAATGTTTTGATGCATGAACTGCTTATGTGGCAACGCTTTTATGACGTGTATTACTTATGTGGTAGTCTATGTCAGAAAAAATTAACTGGGTTAACTTTTAGCTTGTATAAGATCGCCGATAGAAAATAGGTCAAAAGTTAGGACTGTTACGATAATATATTTTAAATTAGTATACCATTTAAGATTATAGCTTTATTTATATAGTATAATTTTAGTAATCGTTATGATAGTAATCTGGTGGTGAGGAGGTATGGATTTGTTGTTGAGGAACCACCCAATTTACTATGGCACACATGAGTCTGTGAGTGTACAGGTTCAACGTTCAGGCTGAGAGGAGTACAGGTTTCGGCCCAGCAGGCCATTAGCATATTTGATTTCGGTATTATACCGAAAATACTGAACCCGGTCGGTATTGGTACCGATATCGAACCATTAAGTTTGGGATGGAGATCGGTATTGGGTTTTGGTATTTTTCGCTTTCGGTATTTTCTAGATCGGTACCTATACCGTCTTGAGCTCATCCCTATGTCCATCCCTTGCCCATGAGATTACTAATGGCCTAATGGGGCTTGAGTTTGTTTGCCAACCCTAAGACTTAGCACGTAGTAGGAATGTTTAATCATTGCCACTTATGTTCTTGTAAGGGTGGATGGGGTGGTTTTTTTAATTTCATCATACCATCACACCCAATTTCATTGTGCAACCTTATTCTATCACACTTTTCATGGGGTTTTTTTTTAATAAAATATATATTTTGATAAACTTAAACAAACATTTTATAAATTTAAATAAAAAATACAATCGAACTTAAAAATCATAAAAAAAACTAAAACTTCTCACAAATTTCCCGTTTTCGTTTCATGAGAATCGACTTGTATGGTTATTCGGCGTCTTCATGCGGCTCCTTCAAAACCTTCAAATCTTTATTTTTTTTCAACTTCGGACAAATGTTTCATAGGGCTTGCACTTGTATCTCCTATTCTTCTTCCTCTTCCTCTGCCTCTTCTTCTTCTTCTTCATCGTCCTCTTCATCCAATATTCATCGATCCGCACCGAGTTACGATACACAGCATTTTGGTACGGTTTGCGATACCCTAAACGATTGAGCGGGTCCATTATTGGCTCATCAATGGGGTCGGGAGGTATGAGGAACACCCCTGATACGACTTGGATTGGCATGTTGGGCTTGGAGTAATGTAATAGATATTGGTTTGGAATCGAGTTATTAAACGGTTGAGTTAAAAAAATTGTTGGGTTTGATACATAAGGTTTTGAAAACCTTGGTTTTGAAAGGGTGGGGTGGGCATAAGTTGGGTTTGAGACGCTTGGTGTGTAGGTTGTGGGGTTTGCGGTTTGTCTAGACGAAACCTAGTCAGTTCGCCGAAATTATGCAAAACCTTTGCTCTAAACTTTCGCTTCGTAGCTGCAAATTTCTTGCTCGATCCTTCCATTTTTTTGAAGCTCGAATGTATTTTGATTGAGGTTTAGGTTGTTTAATTGTTGGGGGTATTGATTTCGGTTGAAAATGAATAATATATATAGTACTAGATTATACCCCGGGAACGTCCCGGGGTTGAGAAATCTAATATGACATATTAATTTTACATATGAAATAGAATGATTCGCTTTACAGTTACATGCAATAAAGCTTCGGGTAGCACCTAACCTAAAACAATTAAAAATGTATCTCCAATGTTAACGCCTAACTTTAAACAATGTATAGCTCTAATATTAATATCTAACCTAAAACAGTGTATAACTCAAATGCTAACGCATGTTGAAAATAGAATTCATATTTACTGATTTGAACATTATTAGTGACTTGCTTATACATGATTAATGATTTACCTGAACACTTTGTGTTTTTTTTCCTGTATGAACAAAACCCCACAAAAAATATTCGTTTTTTTTCCCCATTTTTTATATAGCACTATGGTACTCATTGGAAAGATAATAAAACGCTCGTTAATTTGGTGTAATTTTTTCCTTTAAAAAATCTCGTATATAAAAGATGTTAACGTTTAAAAATTATGGAAGGAAACATAAGAGAGAAAAATCTAATTTTATTTTTAAATTTTTTTTCCTAAAATATCTCAATGTCACATGGCATATTCAAGGAGGAGAATGCCTATTTGAATGTCATGTCATTAAAATGACTTTGGTTTATTATATGTATAGATTAATGATTTACCTGAACACTTTGTGTTTTTTTTCCTGTTTAAACAAAACCCAACAAAAAATATTCATTTTTTTTCTCTGTTTTTTATATAAGACTATGGTACTCGTTGGAAAGATAATAAAACGCTCGTTAATTAAGTGTACTTTTTTTCTTTAAAAAATCTCGTATATAAAAGATATTAACGTTTAAAAATTATGGGAGAAAACATAAGAGAGAAAAATCTAATTTTGTTTTTAAATTATTTTTTTCCTAAAATATCTCAATGCCACATGGGATGACACATGACACATTCAAATAGAAGAATGCCTCTTTGAGTGTCATGTCATTAAAATGGCTTTGGTTTATTATATGTATAGATTTGGATTTTTTTTTTTACCCCCAAACAGTCACATGACCGTTGCCAACGGTCACATTGGCCTCCTTTTTCTCCGCGATGGCTGTCATGAAATCTTTGCCTCGCGCCCGTGATGTTTTGGTGGGGGCGGTGGTCTTGATGGTCACGGCCATCACGGACCACCTGACACGCTAAGTATTAATAGATTATAAACCTATTTACTCGTCAGTTATATGCTTTAAATATTTCTTAGAACCTAACTGTGAGTCTGACTGTATTATAACCCAAACCAAATATCAATCCCCATTAAAATCTATTTTAGGTTGGGCCGTTGGGCTGGATCATAAAAACTAGGACTGCTTTATTTTAAATTGGGTCGACTTAGGTTTGAACTTTGAAAGTATTTTTTTTTTTTTTTGAACGGCTTGAACTTTGAAAGTTAAATGCATCATTTGGTGGAGTGGCATAGGGAAATGAAGATAAGAGCTTGAGGCCATTTGGTCTCAAGTTCGAATCCGATCCAAAGGGGTTTTACCGTAGTGGGCCTTCGGGCAGCGAGTTTTTCCCCGAATTGGTGGCTTGGTGGACTTGTACTGCCCAATGAGTAACCATTTGTCCAGTGCTAACCCACTGGCAGTTAAGGTGATATTTAGTTGTCCGTTAAAAAAAAAGTGCATCATGCATGTCCAAACCGTCTTATCAATTACCCACAAGAAGCCCAAATTCCAAATGGCTTTTAACCAAGAGAGTATTAATCATACACATTTTCAAGGTTCAAAAATATCAACTTAATTATATTTCTTCTTGATGATTCACAGTTTCACACTCAACTAGTAAGTATTGTTATATAATTTTAATTAATATACATAAATATATTTATTTCAGTTGATTAACAATAAACATTTGTTCTTAAGTCAAGTTTATATTGTTATAATATCAATAATTATACTTTTAGAGACCCAATTATATACTATTAAAGGCCCAAGTGATTTGAACAGTGATTTTAAACGTGTTTGACTGTGATTAGGTATGCTGGGCGGTGGACACGTGTCGATTTCTTTTGCTTTCTGACAACCTGTGATTGAGCCATTTTTTTATATTGTAGTCATTGTTTGAATATGTGTGGTGAACTGGGGCTACTCTTCGTATATTGTAAAATATGAGTATCAAATACGTACTACTGTTTGAAAAAATCAGTAGGGTATGGATTCTATACTGATTGAAAGTAATTTATATAGTTATTGTATAGTTTACTCTGGATTGATCAACGAAACGAGTTACATTTAGATGGTGGGTAAGCGGGCAACAAGCTGCGCCGCTATTCCGTTTTGAATCGCAAAGCCTATCCTGCTAAACACAAACCCTTGGTTCTTAGGGCTCTGCGAGTCACTGTGGACCACCTTCTGCACTCGTTTCAGAAACCGTACGGCCTCAGGGGCCAGGGATCCAAATGTGTCAAAGGCAAACGGCAGGAACACATGTTGATTCTCTAAACAGGCTGATTCGTGCTTAGCGACCTTCTTAGCTTCTGCCCTCAAAACTGCCTGCCCCGGTACAAAGCCGTTGTCTCGTATAATGATTAATCTCCAATGGTCAATGTAGTTGTTAGTTACCAGATAAAGGATGGATCCAAGTTTAATAGTTATACTAATAAATAGAAATTATGTTTATAATATGGTTTTCAAAATATATGTAGGTAGATCCTGGTGAACCCTAGGTAGTTCTAGATACCAGATTTTGCCGACCCCATTCACACATTTCAGAACATTTGTATGCACTTCCTAAACATGTGTTTTACCGATAACTTGATGTAACATAAATCACTTTTGTTTGCTTGCTTGCTTGGTGTTAAAAAATGATTGTCCAACTTTATTAAGGAAATCATTAAAGCAGATTTCTTAATTGATGACCAACTTTTCGATTCTAGTGGAACTCAAAATCACCGAAGCAAAAAGTGAACCCGATCTTTTTTCTCATAATTCTGATGAGGATAGAAGTATGGATGCATATTTTATTAACAATTCCCCTGATTATTAATAGAGGAACTGAATGAACAGTGCGTGAACACCACTAATATCCCGCTAAACCATCAAACTAACACTTCTCCATGCGTGATTGCCTGCTATAGCGTTGTGTTCCCGAGTTAATTTAAGAGAAGAAAAGAAAGGAAATGGAAGGAAAGGAAATCAGAGCGTGTGTTCCTGAGTTTTCTTTTTTTTTTTTATAGGAGGGAAATGGAAGAAATTGATGAAATGTGTGTTTCAGAGTTATTTTTTGTAAAGAAAGGAAAGGAAAGTAAAAGAGGGGAAAACTCAATCATATTTCATCCTTCTAAATTAGGAGGAAATGAAAGGGAAAAAAAAGGAAAAAAAGAGGAAAAGAAAAGAAAAGAAATTCTTTCCTTTCCTTTCTTTTCCTCTCTTAAGTTAACTCAGGAACACAACGTAGAAGTTGAAGCCTAATTTCTACTTCGCCGCACCACATTTAAGTTTAAAACTGTCAAAGGGGCCAATAACGATGCCAACTTGTATGCAGATGTACGGGAATGCGGAAACACTAGGAAGTGAGTTCATAAATCTTAGGGGGGAAGGGGCGCCTACAGAAATTTTTTTCACTTTACTGATTTTAACCAATCATGCACTGCCACATCACTTCACTGATTTACTTCAGTGAAACACTTTTTTTGGAGACAACACTCCACTGATTCTTTTATTTATTTTCATTTAAATTTAAATTGAAACTTTTTTTTTAAATTCACGCGGTTTTACCACCAAACGATCAGATTTCTCATAAACTATCACACCAACACGGTCAAAAATAATTATGTGCATTAAAATCGGTTTCATCTAACCGTCAGAAAATTTGAATCTCACATGTAATACGGTTAAGATTTTTTTGTATATAAACCACCATACCACGGTGGTGAAAACACACTTTATCATCAACAATACCCACACCTTCAAAACGACTCGCTGGACTGAAAATGAAGAAATGGCTCTGGTTGTGTGCGTTAAAGGCGCACAAAACGACCCATCCTTGCAATGCCAACCTCGTAGGGGCTCAGGGGGCCCAGAAGGTAGGGAAACTGGCCTCTAGGACCGTGTCTTGGCTGACTTCAACCAACAAATCAGCCAAAGCGACCGCAAAACTGAGAGCATACAGAGAAAATGGACCAATCTAAACAACAAATGTGATCGGTGGACCACCTACTATGAGCACACCATGAGCCGGCACCCAGGCATTGTGCCGGAGTTGGCTCTGGAGTTGATCCAGGTGAACTATGCGGGTTGTTACCGCAGCAACTTTGAGCATCTCCAGGCCTGGCAACTCATACGTCAACTCTAAGCTTTATTTTTTATGTTTTGATGTATTTTTATTTATGTTTAATATTAATAAATTATGTTTTATGTTTTTGTTAATGTTTTTTATTTAATTTTGTTTTCATTTATGTTTAAAACACACGATTTAAATAAAAAATAACGAAAACGTGGTTTGGGAAAGGTTATAATAAAAAAATGAATTATACTAATTTAAAATTAAATAATAAACGGTTACCAGCCCGTTAGAAAGAACCTGGAAACGGTTCACGAAAACCCTACCAGCACGGGTGGCGACGGTATTATCGGGCTAATAGTGGGGTACCCGTGACCATTTCTATTTGCGCCCCGCCCCCCTTAAAAAAACATCATCAATCTTTGTAATATATATATATATATATATATATATATTTTGAGTTTGTCACTTTATTTTTCTTTAATATAATAAATCCAGATACATTTCTATTTCATTTATGAGTTCAATTTATTAGGGGGACGGGCACAACTAGAATTGTTTACGGGTACCTCACTATTAGCACGGTAACACCGTCGTTGATGGTGCAAGTAGAGGTCCCATGGACCTTTTGTTGGTTATAACTAACAGGAGTGAAGGACAAAGTCTTAAATGCAATGATCTGATTTAAAAGCTTAAAATTTATGTTTTTAAATGCAACTGTCTGATTTTTTGACCGTTAATTTTATTGCCTCTTTAAAAAACTTGTTATATAAAAAATGTCCACAATGAAAAAAAAAACTCTTTTAACTTTAGATTAACAAAACTACTTTCAAACACAAACAAATAGATTCAAGAAAATCAAAGACTGTGGCAAATGGTAAGAGGGGATCCTCTAAATCTAGAGGAGGGGGTTCCAGTAGTCGAAGTAGAGTTTCGGGTTTGGGTACGAGCTAGGGTGCGGTGGAAGAGGCCCGTGATGAATTTTTCACAAAGTCAACCCCCACCACAACTGTTTTACCCACAATACCAACAACACCAAAACTAACCCCCACCCAATTATTTTGCACATTAATTTACGCCATCGCAATTAACACCACAACAAATAGAGGAGTTTGACTTGTTTGCAATGAGGAGTCCAAACGTTCATTAAACAAGTGATGATACAGAGCGAGATCTCCACTTACATGATGATGATGAGGAGGGGGAGGAAGAATTTGTGCCAGAGACACAATTTAAGGCACATGAAGATGAAGAATAAGGTGATGATGCAGAGGAGATGCATGTTGTAGAAAATGAAATTGCAGAATTTGACAAGCGGGGGAAAAGAAATTTGGGAACCGATCAAAAGCTGTAAAGTGGTCAACGGCACAAGAGGTTACTTTAGCAAAAGCTTAGTGCTATGTGTTGGAGAACAGGGAGAAAAGTAATGAAAGAAGCAAATGGAGTTTTTGGAAGGCGGTCTAAAAACATTACACAAAATTGTTGGGAGGATCAACTTGAAGCCTCGATCAAATAACTTCAAAATGGACCTTCATGAACCCACAAATGATTGCGTTCAATGGACTTTATCAACAAGCGGTAACGGTTATGATATAGTTAAAGTATACTTTTATTTATTATATAAATTTTACTAAAATATATTTTTACTTGCTTGAATATAGGAGTGGTTGTGTGTGTGTTGATGCGTGGATGCGGATCTGTTTTTGTATTGTTATTTCTTTCCAATTTTCATTTTCTTATTTTTTTAAATATATATAATATATAGAATTTGAAATATTCATAATAAGTTCATTTTTGCTCCAAAAATTCTGAAAATTTAGGTGTAGCATCTTGACACCATAAAGAAAATTACCACACTTTTATATTCTGGAAAATGTCTTTTTTTCATATTTTTATTGAATTAAATTGTTTTACTCATGATTAATTGATAAAAAATTCATTTTTAATGATTTAATTCTCAACCCTTTTGAGAAATTATTTCTAATCATCATGAACTGAAATAAAAATTATTGGTTCAGAAAACATTTATTTTTATTGATTTTCCTATTTTTAATCATCTAAACATGATTTAAATTCATTAAATCAGTTTTAAATGCAAATAAATTGAGAAAACTTATGAGAAAATTATTTTCATTGATTTACAGAAAGCATTTATTTCCTATAAAAATAATATTTTTGGATCATGTCTTGTATTTTTAGTCTTATTTATGTTTAATTAGACATAATTAATCATTTATTTATTTATACTATTTAACATCTATGTTATAAATACTTTTCATATAAAATAGAAATATTCTTGTGTTTTAAATTCTTTATTATCATTTGTTGGATCATTGTATAACTTATAATTATTTATTTCAATATTTATGATTATTGTAATTATTTACAATAATTAGTTAAAGTAATTGACTTAATTATTTTGCCTTAATTATTCAAAACATATTTTTATCTAAATATTCAATTGGTAATAATTATATTACCTAAACCACATTTACAAACTTTGACGTATTATTTTTTATATACAACTTTTATATATTAATTCGATTTATTATAAACCAAATCGACTTAGCAAACCCTAATGCATTAAAACCCTAGATACCTTAGACTCTTAGACTTTTCCCTTATTAGTATTTTTAAACTTTATAGGTTGAATTCTTCGGAATTCCCATTACTTAGCTCACGAATGCTTAAGTTGGATTTTGATCGCTTTCACAAACTGTGAGTATATCTTTCCCTTTTTTCATGTTTTACACTTTTTGGGTGACTCATGTACGCTTATTACTTCACTCACTTAATCATGTTTTTTTCTATATTCACAATCGCAATTCTTGTATGTGCTTTACTTGTTGATCGCTGATAGTGTGTACTTATGACCTTAATCATTAATCCGATGTGGGCCTAGCATAGCAATAAATAGTACTTGATTACTGTTATGTGTAAACTACTTTGCTTTGTCGCATACTATATATAATCATACTATTGGGCGACTACTATACATATATACTAGATATACCATTATTCTTGGATATCATTTCTACTAGCTAAGGCTTGATTTTGGGTGACATTTGTACATAGCTTGAACACTAAATTGTAAACAGTATAACACGTGAATTGCGAAACTCTTTTCCTACTATATTTATTCAAACAGGGTATGCTCAACAATACATTTTGTATTGACAAAATTATTTTCGTACATGTTTCAGGTTGTTATGAGATCATTGTTAAGCTTTTGGAACTTAGACTTAGACCTGAGATTTACTATATTTCATTTTAGATTGTTAGTTCTTAAATGTTGTATTCTTGTAATTTCTTTCAATTTAATAAACTATTCAATTCAATGTATTCAAATTTACACTTTAGTACCATGAGCTATTGAGCAATCGTCACTACGTGACACCTCGATATTTCCGTCATCGGTTGGGGTGTTACAACTTAACTGGGCTGAGTTAATCCCGTTAAATAAATGGACTGTTTTGGCATTTCGTGAACTAGATTATTCAGGCAATTAGTTTCATTTTGGGCTAGACTAGCAAAACCCACCAAACCACATGGATGGTTTTAGCTATTTACTCAAAAAAAAAAAAAAATTATAGCCGTTGCACCAGCTTATTTCTTTTTTTTTTCAATGTGTCAATGCGTATTTTTTTGTTGTCATAAGATAGATGAGAGAAAGTGTTCAATGAACGGTGATTGAAGACATGTGGTGAATTAAAAAAAAAAAGTAGTAATAATTGAATATTTTTAATAGAATTATCCACCGGTAAGCGGTATAACCGGTTCAACCGGCCGGTATAAACCGGTTTTTAAAACATTGATTATAATTGAAAGATTTTAGTGATTTTGAATTATTTTGATTTTTCAATAAAAAAAAGAAAAAGATAAAACCCTAAAAGAGATTGAGTTATTTTAGGAAAAAAAGAATTTAAAAACAAATTTAAATTTTTCTCTTTCATATTTCCTCCCATAATTTTTAAACGTTAATATCTTTTATATATGAGATTTTTTAAAGAAAAAAATTGCACCAAATTAACGAGCGTTTTATTATCTTTCCAACGAGTACCATAGTGCTATATAAAAAACGGAGAAAAAAATGACTATTTTTTGTGGCGTTTCGTTCATACAGGAAACAAAAAAACACAAAGTGTTCAGGTTATTCATTAATCATGTTTTTTCTTTTAAACCAGCTTCTTATCTACGATGTTGAAATTCAGCCCAATCGTCATGCTATCATTGGAATTTTACTCTTCTAAAGATGGATAGGTATACTTCATCAAGAGAAGCTAGGAGAAAGAATCGTGCAACACTGCAACACATGGTGTCACCTTATAGCAAGATTATTTTTTTATTTATTCAATTACAAGAGTAATAATTGTTACTATTAGTATTAGTATTATTAGAATGGTTATATTTTTCAACCACGTGACCCTCTCGGGGTAATCAGCTAGTTGTTAATAAAACAATTCATAAATCTTGTCATCTTTTATGATTAAAAAACTGCAAGAAAACAAAGACAAGAATAACAAAACACAAGTGGTAAATGAAAAAAAAAATAAGTAGTAATAATTGAAGTAGTTTCCTAAATATGCCAAAATCAATGATAATAATATAATATCTTGGCATATATATGATGAGATTAAAGACACTTGCAACAAGACACCACAAAAAAATAATTTATTTTGTAAAACAATGACCTACTGCCAATTAATACATAAAGTATAAGAACAACTTAATATTAATATGACACATAAAGTATAATAACAACTTAATATTAATATGACCTTTGTATAAGAATCTTACCATATAGGGCTGTAAACAAACCGAACGAACATGAATAAGGCTTTGTTTGTGTTCGTTTGTTAAGAAAAGTATGTGTTCGTTTGTTAAAAAAATTATGTGTTCGTGTTCTTGTTCGTTTGTCAAGAAAACACTAATGTTCGCGTTCGTTTGTTAATTTTGTTCATGAACGCACACGAACAAAAACGGGCATTAATGAACACAAACAAGTGTTCATGAACGCAAATGAACACAAAGAAGTGTTCATGAACAGAAACAAACACAAACGAACATATATTAACTTTTGAATAAGAACAAATTCACATACATTAAGACATTAGCTAGATCCACTCAAAATACAACCTAATGGTCCAAACATACTTAGTACTGGAGAAGCGCGTTGGAGGTGGATGGCAGAGGGTGTTGGAGATGGAAACATATAATGAGTTTGGATACAAAAAGTAGGTTTATTGATCTCACATCATCATATATTTACCTCATAATATTATTTATTAGGTAAAATAAATAAAATTAAAAGAATATAAAAATGTATAAAAATGTAAAACCTTAATAAACTATCGAACATAAATGAACACATTACCGAACGTTCACGAACATAAATGAACGAACACGGCCTCTGTTCATGTTCGTTCATTTAACTAAACGAACGGAATTTTTTGTTCATGTTCGTTCATTTATTAAACGAATGAACACAAACGAACTTCCCGCGGAACGGTTCATGAACTGTTCGCTGAAAGTTCAGTTCGTTTGCAGCCCTACAACCACATATATCTATATTTATTACATTATTAAACAAACTACATGTCCTCAATAGTAATTTCAACACTTTTTTAAGATGGCGGCTAAAAGGTAGCAGGTATAATTCTCAAATTTTGTCCCTGATGCTTTCCTTTATACCCCTACTCTCATTTACTTCACGGTCTTGAAATGACTTTCATTGCTATTGTTCTTAAAACTCCCAATCCCAATTCAATGCTCCAATCGGTTATGAACAAACTACATGTCCTCAATAGTAATTTCAACACTTTTTTAAGATGGCGGCTAAAAGGTAGTAGGTATAATTCTCAAATTTTATCCCTGATGCTTTCCTTTATACCCCTACTCTCATTTACTTCACGGTCTTGAAATGACTTTCATTGCTATTGTTCTTAAAACTCACAATCCCAATTCAATGCTCCAATCGGTTATGAATTTAGGAATTCCAATCGGTTATGAATTTTGAAATTATCATGGGGTTTTAAGATTGTTACTTGTAAGCGTGGTTCTTGAACATCCGTATTTGTGAAACCCCCATTGAAATGTCAAGTCTACAATGCTCCAGTCATCCTCAGCAATGAAATCGGTAACCAGCCCGATGTGAGAGTTTGATGTATGTATAATATTTATGTTTTATAATTAATTTCAACATATAATAATACATATATAGGGTTAGGATCCGTTGAGAACTCGATGAGTTGTGAGAACTCGCGAGAACTCGACGTAAAATGCGAAAAAAATAATTTTTTTTGCACACTAGTGTAAAAACACGTAAACGCCGCTGTAAATTTTTTTTTTTATAAAAAAATACATTAATTTACACCAATTTACACCTGTGTAAGTGATTTTCATCACCATGTAAGTATATTAATATTTTATTCATTATTTTACTGTTGTTTAATTTTGAACCACATATTCATTTTGTATTATAATAAGAGTGTGATTATAAAGTGAGTTCCTATGGTTCTCACAACCCATAGGAGTTCTCAAAATATCCAGGTCCTATATATATATATATATGGATCTCGTACAAACCTTATATTATCTAAAAACCATGAGAACAGATTGTGGCCTTTAAATAATTAAATCTATGGCTAAGATTGATTAAACCTCATCAATGTATAATTAATTAGCATAAAGGAGTATTTTTGGTATTTGGTCGGTTTTATGAAATAAAAACCTCCATCCAAATCCCTTAAATCTCCCAATTAGGAAGTTACAATATGTTCCATAATCGAAAATAGGGATTGATTTTTTTTCAAATATATGGTCTTTGTTTAAAAACCATTCCATAAATTGATAATTGAATTTATATTCTTTTAAAAATGTTTCAGTATGTTATGAAGGATAATAATAACACACAAATAGGATAACAGCACTTACGTAAATAGGAGTGCTATGATGGATAACATATCACAACACACAAATCAAAACTACACATCATCGTTTTTCAATTCCGTAAATTTCATTATGGAAATTATATAATGTTTATTTAAAAAATTATGTGTTTAGTAATATATGTGTGTGTATTTGTTTTGTGCTATTTATGTAATTGTATTGTGCTGATATTGATCTTCTTATTTTTTAAAGTTTCTTGTGCTGGTATTAGTTAGAGGTCTCAAATTGTGTTGCTATAAAACATATCAACACGAAGGTGCTGATTTTGATGGTATGAAATATATGATATTATTGTTAATGTGTTGTTATTGTTCTTTTTGTGTTGTTATTGTTCTATGATACACAAAGAAGATGAAAACAACAGCCCACTATTCTTCAAAGACGATGAATTGAAAAAATCAACAAAAGATAAACATGAAAACATAAATATATGTTACCGGGTAATTGTTGTTCTTCCATTAAAACAACATGGAACTAATTAAATATGATGAATAATTATTTGCAATCTGTTTGTAGATTGAATAAGATTTTCATACGGTGGCATATATAATAATATTAAAAAATTTTGAATTAAAGATTGAATTAAAATAGGGATTTCAAAATAATCACTAGTGTATATGACCTAAATGCCCCTGGTCAACATTTAAAAGGTATACTATGTGTCGTGAATCTATAGGTTCCTTCCGTTTTTACTCAAAAATTAGTTTGTATTTGATCTTATTTCTATATAATATATATATATATATATATATATAGGGGAATTCTAGATTGAAAACCACTTTGACTTAAGAAAACCAATTAAACCCCTTTGTGTGGCCAAGATTTATCCACGTTTCCTTTGATGATAAGGCATGAAAGGGTATTATAGGTATATTACTCATTTTCATATTCCCTGACAAACATATATCATCATTGTCTCTCTTTTCTCTCTGCTTATACTTTCTTTTTCTTTCTTCTTTGACCAAACTCATATCATCACCTCCTCTCTCTCTCTCTCTCTATGCTCATACTTTTCTTTTCTTTTCTTTCTTATTTTTCCAAAGTCATCAAAAATAATTGTGTATAGATTACTATATATATTAAAAGACAACCTATTGCTACAGTAACTCCCCTTAGCTACAGTGTTTTTTTTTTTTTTTTTGTACTTAACTTTGGGTAGAGTGTTTTTTTTTTTTTTCTTTGTACTTAACTTTGGGTAGAGACTTAGGAAAATGGTTTTTTTTCTCTTACGTACATGTCGGTAGAAATTTAAATTGGCTTACGTATTGACGTAAACTTTTTTTAATGGTTTTTTTTTCTTTATATGTAGGCCATTTTTAGGAACTTCTTTTGTGTGTGTGTGTCTTACGTACAGGTTGGTAGAAATTCATTTTTTTTTTTTTTGTGGTAGGTCACTTTTAGGATTTTTTTTTTTTATTTTTTTTGTCTTTGTACTTAACTTTGGGTAGAGACTTAGGAAAATGGTTTTTTTCTCTTACGTACATGTCGGTAGAAATTTAAATTGGCTTACGTATTGACGTAAATTTTTTTTAATGGTTTTTTTTTCTTTATATGTAGGCCATTTTTAGGAACTTCTTTTTTGTTTACGTACAGGTTGGTAGAAATTCAAATTGGCTTACGTTTCGACGTAAACTTTTCAAAAAAAAATGAGTCGGTCGAATATAATACGCTATTATTAGACGGCATAAATTCGAATTGCGCCCCGCAACGCGAGCGTGTTTGTCCTTAGCTACAGTGTTTTTTTTTTTTTTTTGGTGGTAGGTCACTTTTAGGAATTTTTTTTTATTTTTTTTGTCTTTGTACTTAACTTTGGGTAGAGACTTAGGAAAATGGTTTTTTTTTCTCTTACGTACATGTCGGTAGAAATTTAAATTGGCTTACGTATTGACGTAAACTTTTTTTAATGGTTTTTTTTTCTTTATATGTAGGCCATTTTTAGGAACTTTTTTGTGTGTGTGTCTTACGTACAGGTTGGTAGAAATTCAAATTGGCTTACGTTTCGACGTAAACTTTTCAAAAAAAAAAAATGAGTCGGTCGAATATAATACGCTATTATTAGACGGCATAAATTCGAATTGCGCCCCGCAACGCGGGCGGATAAAAACTAGTTATACACAAAAATATAAGTTATACAACACACAAACTCATCAGGCACCCACTCGATCTGTCTCATCTTCTTTTTCCTTTTTTTTTACCCAAACCCAACCACAACACGACGGTGGTGGTGTTAGGCCTTCAAGAATGCGCGGAACAGATCTGTATTTCCAGATCTATAAGCCATCGAACTTTTTGAGGTGGCACGGCTATGATTTTTGAGGGTGTTGACGAGGTAGACGGTGGTGGTAGTGAACGACTATGGTTTTTCTCTGTTTCCTTTAAGGTTTAAACCCATTTCAACATTCAAATCTATGTGCACTACCACACATCTTTTCTTTGGTGTATGGTGACGGTGGAACGAGGATTCTATGGCGACTATAGATCTGTTCTTGTGTTTCTCAACTCGACGCCATGGCCGACCATATATCTATTTTTTTTGTGGAGCTTCTGTTAGAAATGGGAATCAATAATCTATTGAGTTTTAGTGAAAGGAATTTTGGGTTGAACACATGAAGAAGACAAATGGAAACAAATCAAGATAAAAAATGGGTTTTACTTATTTTGTTTTTTAAACATTAATGTTCTCTGTTTTCATGTTAAGTTAAATTTTGATTCATGTGTTCATTTTTTGTTTTCTAATGTTTAGCATATTCTACAATATAGTTGTTAAATTTTCGTATTGAGTTATTTTTTTTTTTGGGTTTTAATGTTTAAATCTAGTTTTTTTTTTTTGGGGGGGGGGGGGGGGGTTTAAAGTATTGAATGTTCTGTATAAATATTTGTTATTTGAGGGGAGGGGGAATTATTTACCTAAAACCAATCTTTTCTTCTGGTTGATGTGTGAAAACATTTGTGTTTTTCATTTAAAAACATATGTTTTTGTTGTTAAATGGTTTTGATTTAGCATGAAAACTTGTTTAGATATGAAAACATATGTTTGTGATTGTAACATTTGTACATTTGTTAAACATTTGTACTTGATAGTTTATAAACATTTGTAATATAGGTTTTAGGTTATACTTTACATCTGTTACTTGATACACAAACATGTGTTTGTCAAACATGTTATTAAAAACATATGTATTTGAGGCCTTGAAACCTACTAAACGAAGCAGGGAATAATTTTCTTTTGAATGAATTTTATTAGATAAAACAAGAAAATCTATGTTAATAAAATAATATAGAGAGGGAAGAGAATAAAAATAATAAATAGTACCATAAAGCATGAAAAAGTGTTAGTACACCTTTGAAGAGAGAGAAACATGATATATTTAGTTGGTCAATACTACCCTTCAAGGCTTTAAAATGCATATTTAATTTACACCAAAAGCTGTAAGTAATCTTGACCATAGATCACAAACAATGGATGGTTATGATTGAGGTTTCATGGGTTTTCACAAGTGGGGAGGGTTTTCAAATTATCCCTCCCCTATATATATATATATATATATATATATATATATATATAGGGTAGGGATCCTAAGAGAACCAACCCCTATTTGAGAACTGAGAGAACCATTCTGGGCCACACATTTCATATAAAGGCAAAAAAAAAATTTTTTTTTTTTTTTTTTTTTTTTTGCTTTAATCGCACATTTTTATGTAAGGAAAATTTTTTTTTTATTTTTTTTGAATTTTTTTTTCATTTATACATATGTGTATATGTCAATTATACATATGTGTATATAGCAATTATACATATGTGTATATAGCATTTTTCAGCTATACATATGTGTATATTTCAGTTATACATATGTGTATATTGCATTATACATATGTGTATAATGCAATTATACACATGTGTATACTGAAAAAAAAATACAAAAAAAATTAAAAAAAAAATTTCTTACATATAAAGCAGCGATTTTTGCAAAAAAAAAAAAAAAAAAAAAAAAAAAAAAAATTTTTTTTTTTTTTTTGCCTTAGAGAAATGTGTGGCCCAGAATAGTTCTCTCAGTTCTCAATTTGGAGAAAGGTTCTCATTTGAACCAAATCCTATATATATATATATATAAACGATTTCACAATATAACAAATTATCAAACTTAAACATACAAATCTAACAAATCTAATTTTTTTTATTTGCTAAATCGCAACTTTTCTTATAAGAATATTTTTTGTATTTTTTTCATTTATACATATGTGTATATTGCATTTATACATATGTGTATAGTACAATTTTAGGTATACAAATGTGTATATTTTCAAACATATATGTATGATACTTATTTTTTAAATTCTAAACGTGTAGATACGTATGTAAATTAAAATAACATGCTCTTACCCATAATCTTTTTTTCTATACATGTATGTGAAATCATTTTTACACATTTGCATATGTATGTACATATATGTATCACACTAGTTTTTGTAGTTTGACATGCATATACATATATGTATTAAAAAAAAAAAAAAAAAAAAAACCTTGCTGGAAAATAAGCGATTTAGCAAAAAAAATGCCTTAGAGAAATGTGTGTTTGAAAATGGTTCTCTCAGTTCTCAATTTGGCCAAAATCCTATAAACGTATATTACAAAAAAAAGTCTAAACAACTTTACAACAATAGAACTTAATTAATAAATATTTAACCAACAAATAGTAAAAAAAATGGTAGATGAGAGGTAGTGGTACCGGTAAGAAGGTTGACGGTTGTTTATGGTGATGACCGGTAGTTGGTGGTGGTGACAAGTGGTTAGTAATGGATGAGGTTGGAGACGGAATGAGGGGGTCGTTGGAAGGTGGGAGACGGAAAGAGGGGGTCGAAGGACGGTGGGAGATGGACGGAGGCGGCTAGAGGTAGGTGGGAAACGTAGGGGATTAGCAGAGAAGCGGAGGGAACGCAAATAGGGAAGGAGAAAGGTTTGGCGGGTTAATAATGTTTCAGAGGCAATATATAGCGGCAACATGTCGCCGCTAAAGGTGGCACCGCTATTGCCTAGAGTATGATATAAGTCGTTTGATCACTGATCAAATCAACGGCACTGAATAGAAGACTTAGCTCATGTCACAGAATCAAAGTCATGGAAGGAGAAGACCTGCAGCCTGTCGCCACTATTGTTGTTGCCGCTAAAGCTCATATTTCTTGTAG
Organism: Ambrosia artemisiifolia; assembly: GCA_032199755.1. Lineage (NCBI taxonomy): Eukaryota > Viridiplantae > Streptophyta > Magnoliopsida > Asterales > Asteraceae > Ambrosia > Ambrosia artemisiifolia. The sequence continues at coordinate 38,061,089 of CM063516.1, forward strand.
TGAATATTGGCCAATATAAAGGATGTTGAGCGGTGTCAAAATAGAGGATTGGGGTGTCCTAGTATCAAAACCCTATCTTTACCTAGCAAGTTTTCCTTGTGGACTTTCACCGTGAGCCTTAAATTCACTTCTCTTTGATCTTTCTATCACTAAAAGTTCTCTCATGTTTAGTTCAAGAACGCCTAATTGTATGAAGAAGGTATACCCCAAATAGTTAATTGTTCAGATTCAGTGGTGAATATTGATGTACATCTAGAAGCAGGTCAACTAGCTGTATGATAAATGATGATTAGTGCAAGAACATAAAAATCTGTACGGACAGAAAGATTTGTATTTTCATTTGTACATTTGTGATATTATAATAGATTATTATATATTTTTTTTTTAATTCGGATCTTTTATATTAATAATGTATCAACCGTTAAAATGTCGTATTCAGGTTCTTGCTTGTTGATACTATACTTGCTATTAATTTAACTATTTTGTCTACACCATACACCTTTTAATAATCTTTTCATTATCAACTTTCTAAAGAAACTTTCAAAAATGTTGTCATCTTAAACATGCGCATAAATGGTTGATAACGTCTTATCTTTTTAGTTGCTATTAAATTTCCACGAGCCTTATTTTTGTAATTTATTCGTTATCAAAAAATTTTATATACCGTTGACCTTGAGTCTAGTGAACCATGTTGTCATTATATATTGTTTAAAATTAAACAATAATGTAATCAGTACAAATGGAACTGAAGGAGTGGCTTATGTATTATAGAAAAACTATTACCAAACACCATTTAGTAATAGTTTCTTTTCTTTTATTTCGAGTGGCTTATGTCTCTTTTCTTTTATTTCTAGTCATACCGTGGATTTAGACTAGAATTATGAGTAGATTAATTAGATGTGTTTCTAAGGTGCTATTCTACAAATCCATCTAAGTTATATTAACTATGATTTTAGTTTTTTTCCAATAATTTCTCTACAGTTGATACAACTTAACTAATTCTTGATATCAAGTAAATTTTGTAAATCGGAGCTCAATGATGCATGACTTTTAAATGGGTCAAAGCGTGTGCTCATTGTCGAGACATTTCTTAATATATTGTTCTTTTAACAAATAGGAGGATGCATGCCTTCTATTTAAATTATGTATTGTTCTTTAACAAATAGGAGGATTCCAATTCTATATAAGTAGATAAGCCATCAATAGAAAGTCTCACTTTCTAGCCACAATCAATCATCAAAACTCCCTCATCACCATGTAACTACGAGTTTCTTGATCTTGTTACGCATCCATATACCTTTGTAACAATGACGGAAATACATCCGAATCTTGACATAAACGAGTTACCCATCTTCGCAACAGAAACACCCACAAAACATGACTTCAAAGTCTCTTTACCATCTTTACTTGACTATCCTCCTGGTTTTTCGCGGAAGGTAAAGTACCATTTCCACATGATCCATTTCATCTAGTTCAATTGATATTTATGTATTTAGTTTTTAAAAGACTTAGGTTTGCTATCCAAAAAGGGGTTAGCGGTGCAATTCGTTGGCCGTTTGCCTTTTGTTGTAATGTAAGAAACCCTTTAGGATTGAGTTGAAGTTAAAGTCAATGATTTAATTAACAATGTTTTATCAATAGGTGGTGGCGGAAGTGGTGGCTACATTCTTGTTGGTGTTTGTAACATGTGGAGCAGCAGCACTTAGCACAAGTGATGAACACAAGGTGTCACAGCTTGGAGCCTCAGTTGCTGGTGGGCTTATTGTAACAGTTATGATCTATGCTGTTGGACATGTCTCTGGTGCACACATGAACCCTGCGGTCACACTAGCTTTTGCTACCGGTGGACATTTCCCTTGGATTCAAGTACCTGACTAAACCACTCCTACTTAAACACGTTCTTTTTGGGCCATGCATCTAAAAAGTTCAAATTATACGTCAGTGCTATAAAATATGTGGGCCACTTGAGGACCTATTAGGAATAGGCACTCCATTATTTTCTAATTTGATTTCCTTAATTAATGCATGGATACTTAACTTAGGATTTTCTTTGAACAATTCGGTAGTTAAAATATTAGGCTGTGTTTGTAGGTAGTTCATGAGAACATAAGTGTTTCTAGGTTGTTAGCCAGTAGTACAATTAAGTGGACTTTAACCATACCTATCAAAGTCTGCTCATGGAGTAATGGTACAAGCCTAATTTATAAAGTCTACTTTTGGTGTCTGAGGACTTGGTTAAGCTTGTTTTGAGTTTGTAAAGTCTATTTTTTGGTGTCAGCGGACTTTGTTGAGCTTGTTTAGACTTTAGCTAATGTGAGGATCTCTAAGAAATGAAGTGGTTAAATTTTTCTTGTACAATGAGCGGACTTTGTCAAATTTGATAAAAGTCCGCTTGTACAACTAGCAGAGTAGCTAGAAACACTTATGTTTAATTCAACAGTGTACATACACTATTTTAATAACCTAAACCATCTAAATGACAAAAAAAAAGAGTCTCAATTTGGGCCATAGTTTTGATCCTCACCTCACGGTGTATCGTTAGCCCGATTAGTCACCTATAGTTAATTAGACCTTTTGGTTAGTTAAATTACTAATATGACTCGTTCGATTCATGTAGGTCCCTATATACGCGGTAGCACAGCTGACGGGGTCCATATCAGCTTCATTTGCCTTGCGGGCGTTGTTACAACCCATAAAACATTTGGGTACAACAACACCTTCAGGGACAGACATACAAGCTCTAGTAATGGAGATCATAGTCACTTTTTGTATGATGTTTGTTACCTCAGCTGTCGCAACAGATTCTAAAGCCGTAAGAATAACGGCCTTATATTTATAAAAAAAATAAAACTAATTGGATAAATAATTAACCCTCATAAAAATCAGTTATTTAAGTAGACAAATGTTAAGATATATGCAGGTAGGAGAGTTAGCAGGTCTTGCAGTTGGATCATCAGTTTGCATCACTTCCATATTTGCAGGGTACATTTAAAAGTGTATAACATTATCAACTTATGTTAATAAATTAAACAAATATTATATAAAACATTCAGGCCAGTATCAGGAGGATCAATGAATCCAGCACGCACCATTGGACCTGCATTAGCTAGCAACAACTATAAGGCCATTTGGGTCTACATTATTGGTCCGGTATTAGGGACGACATCAGCGGTGAGGTGCTACAGCTTTATTCGATACACGGATAGACCAGTTCAATCTCTATCTTCTTTCAAACTTAGAAGAACCCAGAGCATTGATGGAAGTGTTAAAGATAAAGATTCTCTTGGTTTGGTGTAATGCTTTTAGCTAGTACAACGCTGTATGATATGTGTCTTTCAGAATAAATTGTTAGATATTCGAACTTAAACCTTCAAACATAGACTCTACACACACAACTAGGGATATTAGGTTAGGGTATAAGGAGTGGAGAGGGAAAGTAGGGCTGGCAAATCGTGTATACCTGACCTGTTAAGACACGAACCTGTTAAGACACGATACACGAAACCTGACTACCTGTACACGACACGAAAATTTTTCGTGTCTATTTTTTGATACACGAACCTGTTAATTTTTTTAACAGGTATACACGAAAAGTACCTGTTAATACCTGTTTGTGACCATTATATTAATTGCATGTTTACGAACCTATTTAGTAAGAGAAAATTTCCAAAAGTTCACCAAAGACCTAGATAATTCCTGTTTGTGTACCTGTTAATACCTGTTTGCGTACCTGTTAGTATCTATTTGTGAACATTATACTTAGGGCTGACAAATCGTGTATACTTGACCTGTTAATACATGAACCTGTTAAGACACGATACACGAAACTTGACTATACACGACACGAAAATTAACAGGTAAATTCGTGTCTACCTGTTTAGGACACGAAACCTGTTAAAGCCATACCTGTAGCTGTTAAAATCGTTCAGGTTCGTGTCAGGTAATCGTGTTCGTATACAAAATTGTCGGCCCTAGGGGAAAGAGAGGGATGAAGCACCATATGGCACTTGTGGGGCCTACGTGTGAAAGGTGAAAATTGTGGGAAGTGAAAGGAGGGAAGAGGGGAGGGAGGAATATTATTATTATTATTATTATTATTATTATTATTATTATTATTATTATTATTATTATTATTATTAATGTGTGTGTTAAATTTTAAAAAAAAGAGCCAACCAAAACCTGTCATGTGTCCACTACATCTCCCCCACGCCCATGGTCTTCTCCCCGCCCAACCCCTTCCCGCCCCCTTCCACGTCCAACCGGGGCGGTGTTCCCACCCCTGAAGGCCTTTCTCGCCCCCTTTCAAGCCCCACTCCGGTCAGTCTTAAAAGATTAAAACATGATGTAGATTGATCATAAATCACAACTAAAAATGTGATACGAATATGATAAAAAAGGGCAGGAAAAGTAGTTAGTTGGTTAAAGTGTAATAGTTAGTTGACTATAAATAAGTCAATGTCAGTATTAGTTGATTCATTCAGATAATAATACAAATCAACTTTCCCTTCAATTTCTGTTATTCTCTCTCTAACTACTCTCTCTCTATTTCGACTCCATAGTTGTTCTTCTTCGTAGGCTATCAGTCCTTAGAGGTGTCTGATCATCTTCATTGTTGTCAAACACAACCATTATCATTGGTATCAGAGCTAGCCTTCCTCGGCTTGCTCAAATCCGTTTTTTTCAAAACCCTTTCAACCGCCATTAACGACCTCCATTAACAACCTTCATAATAATAATAATAATAGTATCACTTACAAATAACAGTTCAATTCAACCATAATAATAATAATAATAATTCACTATCAAATCTTTAACAATGACCAAACGAACTGAATCTCTCAAAATCACCAATGGATCATCTGATGAAAGTAACTATAATGAAGTGGATTTGGGTCAAGAAATCCAAAAACAACTGAAAGAATGTCTAGAACAATCCATGAATGATATCAGAAGGGAACAGGCATCTTCGATGAATGTAATGCGAGAGGCAATCAAACAATTGTCTGATTCAGTACATAATCAGGTGAATAAAGGCAGGGCTAGAGTGGTTAACCTTGAAGAATCAACTTCCAATCAGGGTTATTCTTCAAGATTAACAAAGATTGATTTTCCAAGGTTCAATGGTGAAGGATTGTCTGCATGGCTGTACAGAACAGAACAATTCTTTATGCTAGACAATGTGAATGATGAAACTAGAGTGAGTCTGGCTTCAATTCATTTTGAAGACAGGGCATTCCAGTGGTTCAGAACTTAGTAAAGCAGAATGAAGGGTTGCCTAGTTGGGAAGAGTTAAAGAATGCACTTGAAGTTAGATTTGGCAACTTGTTTGATGATCCAATGTCAGAGTTGAAGAATCTTAAACAAACAGTAGATGCTAAAGAATACCATGACATCTTTGATGCCATGTGACACCCGGCAAACTCAGGTTGATAACATTGTTTGGGTCAAAGTCTACCTTAGCGAGTCACGCGTATACTATACTTAACTAGGTCGGTTGAGTCTTGTTATGGTTCGAGAGTCGTTACTACAACCTAGAGGATCGTTAGATGTCAGCCATTAACCAGGTATGCAAGGATTGACGATTAATTCGTAGAATCGTCGAACCTTAGTAAAAACACAAGTCTCGAGTCCCGGGAATTGGTGAATGAGTGAGAACGTGTTTGTTTCCATGGATTATGTGTTTATAATCTTTATGTGACTTGTCAGTATGTGTATACGTGTTTACATATGTTAAAACGGTGATTACACGCGATTGCATGACATTGTAGGTGATTGCACAGCTTAAGGGGCGATTGGGAGCCTTAGCAGGCGATTGGGCAGGCTAATCGCCTATAGTCACAGGCGATTAGGCCTAATCGCATGCTAAGGAAGGCGATTAGCATCCCTAATCGCCTGATAATGCTGCACAATCGCCTGACGTGTTTTAAACGACTAGAAACGCCTATAAATACCACCCTTGACCTCCAAAACACCCTTAGTGCAACCCTAGCCGTCCCATAACATATCCCAACTCACAAACACCCTCTGGAACACGTTTTTGCATCAAAACACACATTTCCAAGCTTTACACATCAATTTCTCATAAACCCAAGGTGTGTTCTTCATCCCCAAACCTTTGAATGATTATGTTTTGCTCCCTAAAAGTCCAGACATGATTTATAAACCTTTGTGTCTTTGAAAATGTCACACCCGGGTCAGAGGACCCCCTGGCGTGCGACGTGTTGGTACGTACGTGGTTACAATTATTTATTTATAGATATTGCAGCGAAATTTATTGGTCCCAAATGAGTACAAAGAAACTTTTTGTAAAAAAAAAAACTTTGATATATATGTCGGGATTTAAAAACCCGTAGTACAAAATATTTATTCAAGAGATCCTGTCGTAACACAAGTTTACAACAAAAAAGGAAATAAACTTTCTTAGGCCTGAGGAGTCGATATATCCCTTCGGCGTTTATTCCTGTCTATATATTTTAAGCCACCAGGTATCTTATGCCTAGGGAATCTATATATCCTTTCAGCATGAACCTGAGCCTAAAATATTTTCATTCATCACCTGAAAATGTTTTTAAAAATAATACGTCAGCAAAAGCTGGTGAATAGCGTTTATGTGACACAAATCATTTTATACATGCAGCATATTAAATTGTTTAAGCATAGTTGGATTTAGTAATCTACACATTCAGCATAACTATCGTATACACTGGCATAGGAATTCAAGTAATCCGCAACTTTAAGATGCACTACTATCGGTGTCTTTAAGTGTTTTACGCCTCTGGACTACTGCTTTATTTATGCCAGACCCACTAGATCATAATCATCGTGTGTGTATTATTTGATCAAATCATACGTATACATTATAGCCTGAATGCTATCTATAGATTACCCATGTTAATTCTCTTCTTTACCTTTAGCTTCATTTTCCTGAATTTCTGGGGATGTAGGTGTAGGGATTGGTTGAGCCTTTGGTGTCTCCACATTTTGTTCTGCATCAGCTTGACAGAATGAATTTTTTGATATAACATCCTCAACATCTGTATGATGATCCCCAAAAATCGTCAATTGTATCCTCGACAACATCTTCATTGTTCACCCTTTAATTTTCATCTTCATGTTTATCTTGTGGATCAACTCTTTCAGCTTCAACAGTTTCATCTTTTTTCATCCCTTCCATGTCAGCTTCTTCTTCAACCTCAACTCCACCAGCTGGATCATCATTCTTCTGAATATCATCATTTTTATCAGGAAGTATATCATCACCCATGTTGTAATCCTTCTCCTCTTCAATTTTATCCACTTCGACATCTTTTTCTTCTCCACCCATCAACTGACTAATTATGTTGCCGTCCTTATGGGCAACATCATCCATATCAGTTGTTTTGTCAACTATATTCTCACTGACATGGTCATCATAATATGGCTACACCAAGGTGTAGTTGACACATGGACAGAGCTATTGAATTATGAGGAAAGAAATAATAGAAGTGATGGCTCAGTTTATAGGTTGTTCTGCACCACACAAACGCAAAAGTAGCCCACTTAAACCCAATATTTTGACCTTGTACAAGTGCAGCCTGATGAGTATTATTTCGAAGATAAATCAATGGAGGAAACAATGAAGATCTTTTCAAATAATGTCCTAACCCTAATGGAAAGATTAGATATAAAAAGAGCAGATGAATTTGACATGATCATCTGCCCCCTGCTAATAAAAAGACATTTCTACGTGGCATGCTTCAATCTGAAAGATTTAACCATTTAGCTAATTGACAACTTAGCATGTGGAGGCAAGGACATCAAAAGATACAAAGGAGTCCTAGGGAAACTGGTAAACGTAACGTATAACTTTTAAATGCAACCATGTTTATTATGAAAAGTAGCTCATAAATTCCTCAAATTGTTTGCAGCGAAAAATATTATGCATCTTCTTGACGAACACATGCTCGGACAACCAAGAACTCCATAAACTGGAAAAATAAAAAATACAACGAAGAGAAATGGGCTGGAGAACAATGAACAACTCGGTCGACTGCGGTGTGTTTGTAATGCGACACATGGAAACATACAAGGGAGAAAAAGATTGGTCGTGTGCCTTCCATGACGAAGGAGTTGAACAAGATAAGCAGATTAGAAGTTTGCGGCGTAAATACTGCGCAAAGATGATACTTAATGAATACAACATGGTAAGGGAAAATATTACTGAACTTGCAGATAATTTTGACAATTATGATAAGAAGAAACAGGTGCTGAAAAAGTAAAAGAAAAACTGCAAAAAAGGCAGGATGATTTTATTGGGAAGTGAGAGGATTGAAAAATGTAGAACAAATTACATTTTCTATGATGGACAAAAAACATGTTATTTCTCTGTTATCCTTTTGAATGTTTAATGTTTTGTACAGGCATTGTGTGTTTTTTGTTAGGCCAACATAAACAAATTTAAAACCCAAGTTTTATTCTTATTAAACGCAAATAGTAAATAATGATTCAAACAAAAACTGTATCAGCATATTTTTTTCTTTACGTATTGAATGTTTAATGTTTAATGGTTGTTAAATACATTGTGTTTAATTCAAAACAAAAAATAAATCATTTTGAATGTTTGATGTTTTTTTAATGTTTTTCCTCAGATATTGAATGTTCTTTGTTATAGACATTGAATGTTTAATATTTGTTGTAGACATTGTGTCTTTTTTGTTAGAACGCAAGTTTTATTATTATTAAACGCAAATATTAAATAATTATTCAAACATACTGTTTAAATTAAAATGCAACTTATTTTTTAAAACGCGAGTAGAAGAACTTCAAATAACATGTTTTTTTAATAAAACGCAATTAATATAAAAATGATTCAAATAAAATCATAACATTTAAAAAATAAACAAAATATGTTAAGGTAAAACGCAGGTTATATTTTAGTCACCCAATTTATAAAAATATGATCACTGACAAATGACATGATTTTTAAACACAAACTAACAATTACATTTATATACTTTACTTTTTTATTTAAAACGCAATAAAAAAATTGGTTGTTAAGATGAATTTGTTAAAAAAAAGGTAATATAAATTAGTAAATTTTAAAAGTGACGGTTTAAAAAGAACAAATCACATAACCCAATCACATAGAGGTCACTTAAAACTGATAAGAAAAAAGAAATGTAGACAGTCATGATGAAACTAAAGACTATTCAACTTAAAAAATTAATTTTAGAAATGTTAAAGGTCCTGTATTAACTATACAAGATCAACACTATAAAAGAACATAATGTATGAACATTTTAGGGCAACTCTACACGTTCATCCTCTCATAACCACAAAGTAAAAAACCGATCAAAATTTCAGCAAATGGCATACAACCGAACCCTGAGCACATGGTGGTATGACAACAAAAAATTCTATCTGATAATGGGTGATAACCGGAAGAGAATTTACAAGTGTGCAGAGAGTGTGCTCAGACACTGTACAAAACTTATCCTTAAAAAAATTTATGCCATGGGTGTTCCTCATCTCAGCCAATCAACAGAGGTAAAAAAGTTGTTTGATGTGCTGAAAAAAATGTTTAAAAATTGTGAGCTGAGGGGTGTGAGGATCTGGGAATTTGACGAAGAACGCTTTGAGGTTGATTTGACGTTTGATGATAGGAATGAAGAAACCTTCCACCCTAAGGAGATCTCTTTCTCTACATATATGGATTTTCTGAAAAGCTTGTCTGAGAAGCCACTTATAAACCAAACTGGAGCAGAGTTTGGTTTAAAACTTGTGGCGATGGTCATGTCTCAAGTTGAACCGTGGTCTGATATGGACCAAACATCAGACTACGAAGAAGAAGAAGAAGAAGAGTTGAATGATGATCATTTGGACCCTGAGGACATGGAGGTTGAGTCCGAGGGGGAAACTAACTTCACATTTCTCCCCCTATAATGTTGGGAGGGGAAGTGGGTGTTTTGGTTGATAGGTTTTAATAATCATGTTTTGAATGTTTTGATTTTGATCATCAGATGTAATGGATCTAAGTTTTTAATAATATTATGTTTTTGGCTAGTTTTTTACTTCTTCTTCAATGATCTTGTATGAGATGTCACAAAAAAACAAAACGCAAATACATAAATATTCAAACGCAAGTTGTGAAATAACAAAACAAACAAATATCATCAGTATGATAAAAAAACAAGACGCAACTACTATTCTGAATAAACGCAACTACAATGTGTAAACATAGTTGTAAACATAGCTTCAATGAATCTTGTACAAAAATGAATAAAAATAGTAATAAACGCAAGTACAAATACAACTTAAACGCAAGCATAACTTCAATGAATCCTGAAAAAAAAAACAATAAAATTAAACCATTAGCACTTCAAATAGTCTTTAAAACATATCACTTGAACATAATTATTATTGTAATAGAACGCAAATACAGCAAAAAATCATTGACGTACAAAAACTGACCACCTTAAACAATTCCATAATCTTCAAAAACAAAAAAAAAGAAAAAGAAAAAACACAACAACTAATGCTTTCTTAAAACACGAGTTTAATATACAATGTGATTGATGTTAAACTGTCAAACTAAAAGTTATATACAAAAATATTAATAAACACAAGAATAAATTCAACTTAAACGCAAGCATAGTTGTAAAGATATCTTCGATGAATCCTGAAAAAACAATAAATTTGCCCCCTTAAACACTTCAATAGTATCCAAAACATATCACTTAAATAAAATTATTATTGTAATAGAACACAAAAACAGTAAAAAAAATCATGCAGTACAAACTAACCTCCTCAAACACTTCCATAGTCTTCAAAATCATCACTTCAAACAGAAAAAATTCGAAACCCGGAGAAAAAAAAAGAATTAAAAAAAACTGGATACAAATACAAAAAAATGAACGAAATGATTAAGACGATTAGGATTTATATTTATGAACTGATAAACATGTTCGACAAATTCGAAATCAGAAAAAACAGAAAAGGAAATCTAAATTAATAGACTTTTTAATGCAGTGTTAGGGTTTTGAATTTTGTAATTCAAATACTAAAAAACGAATGGAACATAATTTAACAAACGTCAAAAAAGTCTATTATACCCCCGATATTGGAAAATTAAATACGAGGTAATCATCGTAACCGCCTTCCACGTGTACGGCTACATTTCCTTCTTACACTTTGTATGTTGACATATTTTGTACAGTAAACTTTTTCTAAATTGAATAATGACAAATATAGTCCTTGTCATTTAAGTTGGCTAAGACTCCCCCGCAGTTTGAGCGGTCGGTGGGCAGACGCTCAAGCTGGAACGAAAAGACTGAAACAACTGTCGTGAATTGAAAGACCCTTGGTAAAAATATCAGCATATTGAAGAGAAGAAGGGATGTGCAACACCCAATATCACCAACCTTGATCTTTTCCCTCATGAAGTGAATATCTATCTCGATGTGTTTAATCCTCTGATCCTGAACCGGATTATCTGATAAATATACAACCGACACATTGTCACAATAAACAACTGTAACCCGTCGAAGAGTAATATACAACTCAAGTATATATAGTAGGGGTGCTAAACGGGTTGGGTTTACGGGTCCAACTCAAACCCGAAAATTTTATATGAACTCGAACAAGATCCGAACATGAAAATTTTATATGAACCCGAACCCAAAAGTTATGTCATACATATGGACCCAAACCTGACCCGTTCAACCTGATTTTTTTTTAAATTCACAAAGTAATACATTAACATTTTACTACAAAAACCACAAGCTTATATAAATTATTGACGTTTTAATTGTAAAATCTTATATCAATTTCTATTTTTAAGTTACAAGTATAGCATAAAATACACAACTAATTTAATTTATAACATAAAACATATTGTGAAAAAATAAAATATAGTATAAATGGGTCAACCATCCAACCTGTCCGGGATTACCCGAACCCGTTTAGACTAAACCTAAACCCGCTAATTTCGTATTAGGTTCGGATCGTGTTAGAGAGAAATATAATTATATGTTAAGATGTCGATAATGTTACACTTTGGGCTTAAATTTCTAGTTTTTCTCCTACCTCCAATCTGCCAAATTGTTAGCGAAAACGTTTTCCAGGCATTATTGATGAAAAGACAATATAATATATATGCTTTATATGCTGTTTTACAAAAAATATTATATATATATTAAATACCATGGTCGGTGGATGACCATGGTATTTTAAGTATTTACCCCTTAACTTTTTAAAAGTGACAATATTTAGCTCATTTCTTCATGCATTTTAATTAGTGACCTTTAACATTTTCCAAGTGACATTATCTACCCCTCAAGTTTATTTTTGATAAAAACCAACTTTCTAACTTGACATAATTGCCCATTTACTTTCTAACTTGACAAAAAAAGGCATCCTTACTTTCTAACATTTTTTTAACCCACAAATTTTTTACATGTAACACATTATATCCACAAACTTTTCTATAACCGATATAAATTCACGTTTCGACATATTTTTTTTCTTTACTTTCTAACTTGACAAAAAAAGACATTCTTACTTTCTAACATCTTTTTAACCTGCAAACTTTTGTCATGTAACGCATTATACCCACAAACTTCTCTATAAACGACGTAAATTCAAGTTTCGACATATTTTTTTTTCTAAAACGAATCTGGTCAAATATAAAACGTTTTCATTCTTATTTTTACGTATGATATCGGTTAGTCTACGATTTTGACGTAAATTTTGTTCGAAAATGAGCCGGATCAAATATAAAACGATTTAATTTGATAGTAAAAATTCGAGTTACTTACGTTTTTGATAAAATACACAAACAACCCTTTAACTTTAGAAATTGGTATTTACACCCCTGCACTTTCTTAAAAACTTTATAAAACATCATTTTCACCCCCCTCGAGTTCTAACTTCTCAAATTTATCCACTGTATTTCATTATTTAAGCTAAAGGAAAAATAAATTTTTTTCTCACGTTGTTATTATTGTTTATGTGTCGGTATAAATTCACGTTTTGACGAAAAAATAATTTTATGTACGCTTTCGGTTGGCCTACGTTTGCCATACATGTTGGTATAAATTCATGTTTCAACTTAAACGATATAAATACACGTTTCGACATAGATTTTTTTCCTGAAACGAGTCTGGTCAAACATAAAACGTTTTCATTCTTAGTTTTACGTATGATATCAGTTGGTCTACGATTCTGACGTAAATTTTGTTCGGAAATGAATTAGATAAAATATAAAATCTTTTAATTCGACAGTAAAATTCCGAATTACCTACGTTTCTGACTTAAACTGTGTTCGAAAACAAACGACGCAGCTTAAATATAATTTGTTTTGATTCGATGGTATAAAATTGAGTTATTGTACATTTTCGCACGGTTAACGCATCACATGACCTGTCGCCAAGCATTTCCGCCGCAACGCGCGGCCTACAACAAGTATCTAGTTTTGAAAGAAAAAGAAAATAGGTCAACTTAATAATGTATAAAAAAATTCAATATACAAAATAGAATAGATAGATAAATTTGTTTTTTTTTCTTTTTTAAAGGCAAACATATTCTTTTTTTAATGGCGAATTTATTGTTCCGTGCAAGACTTGAACCCAAGACCTCATATTTAAATGTATTAAAAGCTTTAGCCTTGTCATGAAACCATCAACCCAATGGTTGAAAGGCAAAGGTATTTAGGAATCATACACCCTTATTAGGATTCATACACCCTGGCTCATATCACACATCAATAGGAAGCTGTCATATACTCCAGAATGTGATGTCACACAGCTTAAAATGTGATCTCGCAACGTGTATGAAACGCATAACCCAACACAAATAGATTATAAAGTCAACGTTACTTTTAGAAAGTAAATGAAACATTTCCAATAACACTCGAATAAAGTTAAAGCGGATGTTAGTGTCTCAATGGCCCATGCTAAAAGTTAACAAGATTTAAAAAAAGCAGCGGTTGTTAGTATCTCCATGTCTCGTTTGATTGTCTACTTCCCAACATTCATGAATTCATAGAGAGAAGTGGATTTAATAATACAACTTTAAGTATGATTAATTCTATCATTAGGCTGGAGGGTATGAGGGACGGCATTGGACCGACAAGCCCATGCTCGGCCCGACAACACCGCCCCCTGGGCACATCATCAGCGCCAACCACTTACCGTCCACGTCGTTCCTCCATTTGACAATATGACCGCTGTGTAAGAGTCTTTGAACTGTTTTTTCAATTATAAATAAACAAACACATTTCATTTTTTTACACCATATCATATTTTCTAACACACTCCTACAATATTTTTAACAATACTTTATCATCAGAGATCTATACCAAAACAACCCGAACCCAAAACCCGGATCAAACCCCGCAACGTAATCAAAACAAGAACCTAAATCCGTTCACGACACCGAGATACACGATACTAATCGATCCAAATTGGTCGACATTTTCGGGGTTCCAACAATCCCCCAACCCTTTCACCCAATTTTCCCAAATAGAATTGCACCAAAACACCAATTCTTTTAACCAATTTGCCCAAATGCAAATGCACCAAAACCCTCAATCTTACACCCAAATATTGTAAAGCCTGCTTAATATGCCATTTCAACCGTCATAACAACCACAACCGGTAGGACCGTCGCAACTCGAAGAAGAAGATGATGTTGAAGAATTCGTGCCCGAAACCCAACCCCAACCTTCGAAGGGGAAAAAAAGAAGAGTCGGGCACGTGAAACCCCCGCGTCCAAAAAGCTATGGTCGAAAGTGGAAGAAGAGGCATTGGCTAAGGCGTATATTTCTACGTCAAAATATCCAATAGTTGGTAATAGTTGGTAAAAAAAATTTTTGTTACTATATGTGTTTCACTTTTTTTTTTGCTATATGTGTTACATATTTTTTGTTACTATAGGTACGTGCTACATTTTTTTTAAGTGCTAATATACATTATATTTAAAATTGTAGGAAATAATCAAACAGTAGAAAGTTTATGGCTCGAGGTAACCGATAAATTCCACTTGCTAATGGAGCAAGGACCATATCGACCGTTCGACTCTATAAGTTCACTTTTTTTGAAAAATGAACACTACAATCAACCACTTTACAAGTATTATAATCCGTTATTTGTCAATCCTACAATTAGGTGGAACGAGGAAATGTTTTTCAAAGAGGCGATGCGTAAATACGAAGACAAGCATGGACATGCTTGTCCTCACATATGTGCATGGCTAATTTTGAAGACATCTCCCAAACGGGCGCCGGTTCCAAACGAGGCTGCAAGCATCAAACGATCTAAAAATTCAGAGTCGGGCAGTTATAGCATGGGAGGCGTGTCGACTGGTCATCGTCAAATTGATATAAACGACGACCCGGTTTGATGAAGATCCCGTTCCTGAGGATCCACATCCCATATGGAGGGACAAAGTTAAAAAGCAAGTTGATGCAAAAAACAAGCCGCATCAGGGAGCGGGAGCGGGTCAAAGATGGATAATTTGGTGGCCGAATTGCAAGCGTTCAAACATACCTTTTTGTGAGACGCAAGCAGAGAAGGTAAGACTGAAGGAACGCGAAGTTGAAAAAAAACTTAGGTGGAAGCAAAAGCAAGTGGAGGAAAGAATTCATATTTTTTTTTAATTCTTAAGAACCCGTCAATTTTATAAGTGTTCTTTTTTAAGTTTTATTTAAGTGTTTTTTTTTGTAATTTTAGGTTTATTAATATTAATTTTACATTTTTAAAATTAGAATATTAATTACTTTTAAAAAAATAAAAGAAAATGGAGAGGCACATCACTTCACACCCTTAGACCATCGTGGAGAGGATGGACCTACCCCACGCTGATGTGGAATATGAGGTGGAGGACCATCATGGATGATGGGCCTTCTCCACACTCACCAGCCTTAGATACCTTTAAACTATTTTGTTTTATAAAAATGAATGGTGGTCGTAAAGTGAACCTGATACTTAACCATATTCTGTTTTTTTTAACAGTGACTTTATGATGAATGACCCATTGTCACGATGTCGACCGAAGTTGTTAACCCGCCAAGGTTGGCCGAACTCCGTGTTCTATCATGGATGATGGGCCTTCTCCACACCCACCAGCCTTAGATACCTTTAAACTATTTTGTTTTATAAAAATGAATGGAGGCCGTAAAGTAAACCTGATACTTAACCATATTCTGTTTTTTTAACAGTGACTTTATGATGAATGACCCATTGTCACGATGTCGACCGAAGTTGTTAGCCCGCCAAGGTTGGCCGAACTCCGTGTTCTATCGGATGCGGGCCGGCTTGTCAGCCTTGGTGGCGTTCCCCCAGAAATCGTACTGCCTCCACACGAGTTGTCTTGCTAAAGTAACAATCAGATGAAAACTGGGGTGACGTTCAGAATCAAACCCCCTCTCCGTAGTTTAGTAACCATATTATGTACCTCATAACTACCTCTTTGCTTTTGTTTTTATATTTACTCTCTATTTTTAGGTCCATCCTCCAATCCGTACTCAGTTTCTTGTGTTATAATCTATAAATATATATAAAAGAATTGATGTTTGCTGACTTGGCATTCATTGGTGGCTTCATCCTCCTTGAATATGCCACGTGGCACTCTCTATGGATTAAAAAAAAAACCCTACCTATAAAACATCTTCTCTTTCAACCCAAACCCTAAACACCCAATTAATCTCCACCTCTCTCTCCTCTTCATCGCCGGACACCAAATCAAACCTCTGCAACAAGTCCACGCCCAAATAATAATCTCCGGCCAAACCACTTCTCTCCCACTCCTAACCAAACTCATTACATCCATCTGCACCTCTAAACAAATCCTCTACACCCACCAACTCCTCTACTCTATCTCATAGCATGACTCCTTCCTCTTCAGCTCCCTCAAGTATCCTATCAATCCAACCCTAAAACAACAAAAATCTAATGATGACGAACCGGGCCACGCGGCGGCAACCTCGCCGTACCAGAAACCACTGGCGCCAGAGAAGAAGGACAACACAGAGAAGACCCATAACCAGGAAGATAAAACGCCGCTGTTGCTAACGTCATGGCAACCAAACAGCCTTCACTCCACAATCTTCTAACAGGGAAGGAGACCTAGAAAGCCTTGAATCTTCTGCGTCAATTTCTTTTAGATAATGTTGCATACCACTTTTGCCAAAAGTGAAGGACAAATAATAATACTGTTTACTACAACTAATGTTTTCATTCGGGATTTTCAAATAATTGTTTTTTATTTATTTAAATCTCAATGTTGGAACAAATCCATTAACAAACAAGATATATGCTGAGGCCTGAACATATTAAACACTTAAATTAGCATATGAAGGGCAAAGAAGTTGCAAAGATGAAACTTACCAGTAGAGCTGGAAGTAGATTAAGGGCTAGAGGCGTTGATAAAATATTAAAAAGAAGACTTTGGTAAAGTAAAATTTTATGTGTTTATGTTTTAGGGCTTTTGTGGATCTTTTTTTTTTTTTTTTTTTGCTGGTTCTGGTTGAATTGGTGTAGTGATGATTTTGACTTTGTTTGCTGGGTTGACGGTGCCGAGGAATTTTCGGTTTATTCTGTCGGATTTTATGAGAATAGGCACTTATTGTACATGAATGATTGTTTGATTTAATTTAACCTATTAAGCTTGATTCTTTATGCAAATATGTTTAGATACACAAATTGAAATAGGTGGTTGAATGTTGATCCGTATGACTGAGTTTACGTTTGGTATGTTTTATTCTTTTATCATTTTTTATTAACTCATATTAGATTTTTCAACTCCGGGACCTTCCCGGGGTAATCAACTAGTTTATAATACACACACACAAAAAAAAATAAAAAAAAATAAAAACCTTATTTTGGGCCATAATTTAAAAAATAATAATAATAATAATAACCATTTTACCTTCCCTTTTTTTTTCTTCCGAAAGTTACTTCCATTTGTAGTCCACAACACACCCTATTCATCCTAATTCCTAACACACTTGATTAAAAGGCCATAATTCTTTTATGTTTTTAAAACCTTTAGCAGAACCATATACTGATATAAGAAACTGAATAACACTTAAGTTATAAGAGAATTAATTCCAATCAATCAAATGATATAGAATAATTTTATTATTTTAATATCGTATAGTGATTTGTTGTAAACTAGTATATAAAAGACCCATGCTTGAGACAGGCCATTAAACCGAACAAAATGTAAACGTGAAAACATTGAACCCAGCACACCCGTTCTTGTGTGTTAACACGAAAAAAAATAGACATAAACGTCAAGCTGACATGGGAACCATGCGTAGCAAAAGGGTCGTTAAACGGGAAAAGGTATACGTATAAATGTTGAACCACAGACGCACGGTGCATCATGTTAACTCATAGCATCTAGACTAGAATGTGAAACGAAAATGTAAAAGATGAAATGTAATGAGACCAAAGTGACGACACCTACTAGGGATAAACATTTTTTTCCCAAATACATATACCTGTAGCCATACCATACCGTACCCGTACTGATTGGGTACTCTGTATAAGTATCGGTATTGTTTTCGGTATTGGTACGGGTACGGATACGGGTAAAAATGGTATGGGTACTGAATTTTATATACTAATAAATTTAATATTTTGCTTTACTTCGTATGATGGTATTTATGGTATTCGTATCGCTTTTACCTATTTGTTACCCTACCATATTAGTATTCGTACCAATTTTACCAATTTAGTACCCGTAGAGTATTGATACTCGTAACGATTTACCTACTTGGTACCTATACGAGTGATCAAAAAATAAACAAAACAAAGTGGTACCAAAAGAGGTACAGTACCGAAATACCGGCATCAATAGTTGTACCTATAACCTTACCGTACCAATATATTCGGTACCCACCTTTGTTCAAATTCGGTACCGGTATTTTTGGTACCGGTACAGGTACATGTATGGTGTCGATTTCAACCCTAATTACTGACTACTCATAAGATTATCATATACCATTGTAACACTCTAAGCAAATCTCACATCGATCGTAGACAGGAGAGATCCATTAGTTCATAAGTAATCCAATGCCTCTAAAATCACCAACATGTTTTTGGCTTAGTTGGCTATGGAGCACATGAAAACTCCACAGTTAAGCAGCTCAAGTGAGAGTAGTATTAGGATGGGTGACCTTTTTGGAAGTCTCCACCAGGGCAACAAAAAACAAATCCGTAAGATCCTGGATGGATAACCCATTGGGGCAAAACGGACAATATTGATGGTGAGATGGGTCGGATATTACAAATGGTGTCAGAGTCACTTCTGTTCCGGTCAAGATGGTGGGGCAAACATCATTGAAGACGATGAGTCCCTAAGGGGGTGGTTGTAACAATACCGACTACTGATAAGATCATAAGATTAACATGGATCATTATAGCATCCTAGCATAATCTCACACAAACCGTTGACAAGAGAGATCCTTCCTAAGTAATTCGTTGCCTCGTAAACCACCAACATGTTTTGGGCTCAATTGGTCTGTGGAACACTTGAGAACTCCATAGTTAAGCGTGCTTAGATTGAAGTAATACCAGGATTGGTGACTTCCTGAGAAGTCTCCACCAGAGCAAACAAAAACAATTTCGTGAGCTCCTGGATGGGCAATCCATCAGGGGCAAAACGAGCAATATTGATGGTGAAAGAGACCGGATGTTATAAAAGATGTTACAAATTGCAAAAGTTTGAACCATCTGTATAATTTATCATACTTAGAGATTATTTTTAAAATTTTATAAAACTACAGATACTATTCGTGTCGTTTACTATTTTTTTTTTCTGTTCAATGTTGGTTGCTATAATATGACGTTGATTATGTTATTACCATATTATGTATTTATAACACTACTAGTTTTATATCCTAGAAGCGTTCCGGGGTTGAGAAATCTAATATGACATATCAATTTTACATACGGAATAGACTGATGCGCTTTACAGTTACATGCAAGAAAGCTTCGGGTAGCACCTAACCTAAAACATTTAACAATGTATCTCTAATGTTAATGCATAACCTTAAACAATGTATAACTCTAATATTAAAACCTAACCTAAAACAATATACATATTTACCGGTTTGAACATAATTAATGACTTGTCAATACATGATTAATGAATAACCTGAACACTTTGTGTTTTTTTTCTGTATGAACGAAAACCCACAAAAAATAGTCGTTTTTTTTCCGTTTTTTATATAGCACTATGGTACTCGTTAGAAAGATAATAAAACGTTCATTAATAACATTATTAGCAAGTTTAGGTGAAGTAACCAACTTTGATTTTTCCATTTTTTTAATTTTAGGATTTTGTGCATTACGTTTATCTTTTTCTTTCTTTTCTTTTCATATAGATGTTGTGTAATATGTATATCCAAATTGAATTGTTTAGATTCATTTAAGTATTAATTAACTATTTAATAAGTTTTCGTTAAAAATTAAAAACTAAGGAATTAACAAGCTGTGTTGTATTATGTTTGTAATTTTTAAGTTTATAAACACTAAATTCTCATATCTATACTACATTATAAAGTGCTAAAGATGTACCACATGGTAATTTTGTCACACAAACAACTTTTAATGCAACATGTACAATGTAGTGAAACTTATTTATGAGGCTATATCCGTCTGTTAAAGCAAAGTTAAGATGTCTATAGGGATATTTAGGTAATTTGATTTATCCCTTTATTCATAAACTAAATATTTGATTCTCGTTTTAACCCTCACCGCCCTTTACCTTATAACTCTCATCCACATTATCTTTCAAGTATCATCCAAATGTTTCAAACAATAATTCCATCTTACTTCCTTCATATCTTCCAAATTCATCTTTTAACAACATAAATATTATATTGTTTATGTGATAATATAGCTTTTAATGAAAAAAATATCCTAAATAACCTAAGATATACTTTTTTCGCTGATTTATTTTGATTTGTTATTGTAACATTAATCAATAGAAACAATGCGATTTTTTTAGTGACTTAAATTACATCAAATTTGTCATTCGTTAAATCTTTAACAAGGATTGAACTTTAATTTTAACGGAAGTAACAACTAAACTCCAATGGAATTACCAATGCCACTCTTAACCCCACCCATAGATGTGATTTGAGTCTTATATGGTTATTTTCTACATAAATATTTATTGAAACAGTCCATGCCCATCATCAATTGTTTTACCATTGACTTTTTAAGAAAAAAAATGTGAGTCGGCTAAAATCATTTACATGTAAAATCATTCATTATTATATCTATTAATTCTAAATATAAGGACAAGTACTCTTGCTCTCTTTATTCTTTTACATTTCTTCACCCCCCCCCCCCCCTTATTCTTTGTTTGGCAAATTCTTTTTCTCACATTATATTAGTAGTTATTACTTTAATACTTATTATTAGGTAAGTTTTTTGAGTCGTTTCTCTAGCTTGTTCAATATTGTGATATTGTTTTTTATATTAATGCGACATGCTATATTTTATCTATTTTATATCTTTTTATGTATATCACGACTATTTTTTTTGTTTTCTCTTTCGACTGCTATATTAAATATGATATCGTAACGTAACGAAACGAACTTAACCGATACCAACCAAATCCTGGCACGTAGTGCAGGGAATCTCATTATATACCCAAAAAAGATATATATGTTTTAGAGTTAATAGCCAAAATCGTCCCTGAGGTTTGGTCACTTTTGCCACTTCAGTCCAAAACCCAAACGTCTGAAATCTGGGTCCGCAGGCTTTTGATTTTTTGCCACATTCGTCCCTAACATTAACCCAGTTAAATATTAACGTTAAGTTGGGGGGTATTTCTGACTTTTTGCTTACCCTTTTATTTTTTAATATTTTTATTAACAAGTGGGACCCACCTCCCTCACCTTCTTTAAACCTGCCACCATCACACACCACCACTACCAACACCACCACCACCATCATAGCCTCCAACCTTCACCCTCACACAACCTTCAACACTCGCTGGTCGCCGTCGACCGCCGGCTTCCTTCCTTTCCGGTAACACCACAACCTAAGACCTCTGTTAAACCCGAGCCCTGTTCTGATAACCATCGAACCCCAAACCAACACCTATTCGATTAAACCATCACCTCCACCGCCTTGAACCTGCACAACCCTCCTCTATCACTGTTCTTCTGCTACAAAGCAACAACCAAGCAGCAGCAGCAACAGACCCATCTCCTTGAACCTGCACAACCAAATCATAACCCTAACCCACACTTAACCCAATCGTAACCCTAACCCACTCTTAACCCAATCACCACCGCCACTCGTCTCCAACTCCAGCC
Source organism: Ambrosia artemisiifolia (assembly GCA_032199755.1). NCBI lineage: Eukaryota > Viridiplantae > Streptophyta > Magnoliopsida > Asterales > Asteraceae > Ambrosia > Ambrosia artemisiifolia. Next base: position 38,083,404 of record CM063516.1, read on the forward strand.
GCTACCGTCCTCGTCTGTGGTCAACAATCACCGGTGACAGAGGCGGCACCGTCACCGCTTTATCTTCTTCCCCGGTTATCCTCCTTCCTGATCTCATCTCTCCCTCGCGTCTCTTTCTCCCTCTTCGTCTCTCTCTCTCTCTATTTTATTAATATAGTTGGTTAAGGGGTGATAGGGTTGTAGGAGTGGTTCTTCTTCTCACCGGTGACAGAGGCCGCCGCCCCTGTTCTTCTTCTTCTTCTTCTCTCTCTCTCTCTCTCTCTCTCTCTCTCCAGAGTTGTATTTAAAAGCAGAAAATACAAATAAAAATTTAAAATAACTAAAGTATATAAAATGTCTAAAATGCCCTCGATTTCCTAGGTACAAAGTCAAAAAAGCCCCTCAACTTAACGAGAAAATTTAACTGGGTTAGTGTCAGGGACGAATGTGGCAAAAAATCAAAAGCCTACGGACCCAGATTTCAGACGTTTGGGTTTTGGACTGAAGTGGCAAAAGTGACCAAACCTCAGGGACGATTTTTGCTATTAACTCTATGTTTTAATTAGAAACAATACTTCTAAAGAAACGAGTTATATAAGTATGAATTTATTTAGTTTAAAAGAATTGTAAAATAAAAAAATTTAGCTCCGTTGCAACGCGCGGGTTTTCCACTAGCGTATAATGCACATGATAAAAAGAATATTTCCAATTACTTTTTAAAATTTCACAAAACTATCACTAATATAGTTTTAAAACTCCGTCCATTATATATCTTTGCTACAATCTAAATTATAGTTCGAAAACTCCTTACACTATATATTATTTTAACAAATAAGAAATTCAAGTAATGTTTGTACAAAAAAAAATATAATAAAAGCGTATCACGATTTTTCTTATAATTTTCTATTTTGATTGCTATATTGAGTGTTGGCATTGCACCAACATTTTAACCCTATTTCGATTGCGATATCGAGTGTTTGCATTGCACCAATATCTTAACCAACCGAATGAAATCAATAGTTACATATATTTTGGCTTATACAAAGGGGTTTGTGTAATTCACAAAAAAATAATTATATGGTTTTAAAAGGTTATATTAGATTGATTTTTTTCGTGGGTTGGATACCACATCTATTATATAATTGAAAGCCTAAAATCCTACATGACAATAATATAGTTATTCTTCATTTTGAGAGTGTCATGTAGAATGCAATGTGGCATTAAGTAATTTTAGGAAAAAAAAAGTTTAAAAACAAAATTGGATTTTTCTCTCTCATGTTTCCTCCTATAATTTTTAAACATTAATATCTTTTATCTACGAGATTTTTTAAAGAAAAAAATTACACCAAATTAACGAGCGTTTTATTATCTTTCCAACGGGTACCATAGTGCTATATAAAAAACAGATAAAAAAACGACTATTTTATGGGGTATTGTTAATACAGGAAAAAAACACGTGTTCATGTAGTTCATTAATCATATATAGGCAAGTCACTAATTATGTTCAAACCAGTAAATATGAATTCTATTTTCATCCAGAGCCGAATAGGTTAATAGAGTTATACATTGTTTCAGATTAGGTATCAATATTAGTATGTTAGAGTTGTACATTTGTTTAGTCTTTAAGATATGTGTTAATATTAGAGTTACATTGGAGTTCTACATTAATAGGCAAGTCACTAATTATGTTCAAACCAGTAAATATGAATTCTATTTTCAACTAGAGCCGAATAGGTTAATAGAGTTATACATTATTTAGGTTAGCTATCAATATTAGTATGTTAGAGTTGTACATTTATTTAGTCTTTAAGATATGTGTTAATATTATAGTTACATTGAAGTTCTACATTATTTTAGGTTAGGTATTAGCATTGAATTTGTATATTATTTTAGGTTAGATATTAATATTGGAGTTATACATCAATCTATTTCATATGTAAAATTAATGTGTTATATTAGATTTCTTAATCCCGGGACACTCCCGAAGTATAATCTACTATTACATAACTCAAAAACCATTTAGCATTAGATTTAATGTAGTTTGCATTCTTCCATACTTTTACAACAAAAGTACAAATTACCAATCAAAACCTCGCTAAGCACCGCCAGAATTTTTACTAGTTACGTATAGTTTATTCTTTTTAAAATATTACAATGTTCATCAAATATTTAAAAATACTACTAATTAGGGGGGAAGGGGCACAAGCCTCGTGTAGTCTATTGTCCACCAATCACATAGTGACACGTCATTTTAACCCTAAATTAGCCTGAATATCGGAAACTCCAAGCCCAAAGTAGCCTGAAACCAAGGACCCTACCATTTTAACATACCCACCAAATATACACACCCCATAAGATGGTCCAAAAAAAAAACTTCACATTTTCTTCTCTTCCTTCTGCTTGTTTCTCTAGTCAAGTGTTCCAAGATAAGCCTCAAATCGAAACCTCAAATTGAAGCCAAACAACTAGGGGCAGTGTAGCCCCATGGCTAGTGAAGCCCGATGGTCAAGCCCCACGGTGTACCATCCCTCTTATAGGAATAAAAGTAGATAAATATGTTGAAAAAACTACCACTTCAATTTGGAATTTAGAAAGGTGGTTCCGTGTTTGCTTTTTCAAATGCGAAATGACATAATTATATATATTTTTTCCAACAATGTTTTTGGTTTTATTTGCAAGCTTTGATAATAAATCATGAAAGTGATTAATGTATACTACATTATTATTGTTATTATTATTATTATTATTATTATTATTATTATTATTATTATTATTATTATTATTATTATTATTATTATTATTATTATTATTATTATTATAAAGGAGGAAAGATGTGTACAAATGTAATTTTATATAAATTTTAAGATGACATAAGAAAAATCTCATGCTTAAAATCCAAATATCATGTAATTTTTTCCCTTTCTACCTTTCATTCAAAATCTACTTATACACATTCTTTTATCATAACCTCCGATTACCATTAATCTAAATCTATAATCTATATTATATTATAAAGCATTTGAAAATGGTAATTACCACATTTTATTAAAAAATTTGCAATACTATATAAAAAAATTACATATAACAAGATTATACAAAATGTTTCTATATATACAAATATATACCTATACACGTTAAAAAGATTGTTATAATCAATAAAAGTCGAACTTTACGTAAAAAAAATAAAATTGTGATGCCTCTTCTTAAAAAAATAGTGTGCGCATGAATTGGTTCACGAACCCAAACCAAACTGAACCGAACCAAAACCGGACTCTGAAATCGGTCTTTCAAACCGGCGAAAACGGGGCTAAACCGAACCGAAACCGGTTCGGACACGAACCGATTTGGAATTGGTTCGGTTCCTAGAAAAAAACAATTTGTGCACGTCTATGAAGTTCTCGGGTTGGGATGTCTTATGTTGAATATTTTTAACTAACCTAACTTTCACTTTTCGATGCCATTGATAGAAATTTATGGTGCACTTAATTAGCAGTTGTATTGCATTGCTTTTATAATATGTAAAAACTTATGGGTATACTTCTTTGCAGCTTGATTACATATGAGTTGTTCCAACCTTTTCTAAATGTGGATCTTATAAAGGTCCTTATGATTTCTTCTCCTCGGCAATCTCTCCAGATTTAGCACTTTCAACATATTGAGTAGGACTATTAGTATAACAATAGTTACTAGTATAATAATAGTTACTAATGAGTCAAACCGTTACTTTCATTTTTTTACTGCATGTATGTCAAATTGCATACGGCATATAGAACGTAGCATGATATCATGTCTTCTTATATCCTTTAAAAAATTACCACACTGCGAAGCACAAGTGCTTACACACACAAACATACACCTTACATATTGATTCTTTTAATTGTTTTAAGGTTTGAATTACGTTTCCACCCTGTATTATCGACTCCACCGCAGTGCGCAGGTTCCCTGCTAGTTTCATTATAAAGAGCCAAAGATGGCTAAGATGGTAATTTTATATGTTTTTTAAGATGACATATGAAAAATTCTTTGCTTCACACTCAAAATGTCATGAAAATTCTTCCAATACTATCCGTATTCGCAAAACTAACTTGTATATTTTTATCATAACCCTCGTTTATAATTTTACATTAATTAGTTAAAGCTTTATTATGTATGATATGACTTTAAGCAATTTAAAAGTTTGTAAACACTTGTTAAAAATGTTCATATTGTATGACTTTTTTTTTCTTTTAGTTAATTTTACACTAAAGTACATTTAGGTTGACTTTTAACTGTTCAACCCCCTTCGTTTTACATTATATATCAAGTTCACTCACCCGGCCTGTTAAAGACAAAGTATGACTATAACTATTTCTACATTTTAAACTTTATCCTTTTACGATGTTTGCTTTATTTTAAAATTAGTGGGCTAATCAATATTTCTATTCATAATTGTCAGGTTTGATGTGATTGTAAATAAAAATAATTTTAATCAACATTTCTAACACCAGGGTAGGTGTGCAATAATCAACAAAACTGTATTCTTTAATACCAGTCTCAGTCTAAGGTGGGTAAAACAATTGAGTACCGCATTGTAAATTGTTACCGCGGCGGAAACGCACGAGTTTCTTACTAAAAAAAGAAAAATATCTTTTAAACTCTATGTATAATATTAATAATATTAACGACTAGTTTATATTTTGGGAGGTTTTTGGGATAGACGTATCTAATATGAAGTAACAAAATGTGTGTATTGTAAAAGTAATAGGTCGTTTTTTCAGAAGAAAAAAATTGTATAGAATCAACACTAAATAAATCATAAAACCTACTTCTAATTCTACATGTGTACTTTTTTATTTTTCTAATTAAGACAGTATATAAAAGGTATATATTAGTTACATACACATGTTGTTGATGAAACTTGTATCTGTATCAATATTTTAATGCTTTCAAAACTTCTTTTTTAACATTACACAACCCAATAGCCATGCACATTGCGAACTTAATTAGCAATGACCTGTCATTAACTTTGTTATGTAAAATAAAAGAAATTAGATTATTTTCAAACTGACTATATCTGTGAAATATATGTAGTTAGCGGGTTCTTATATGTAATAGTAGGTTTAAAAACATATATACTATCTTAACATGATTAGTGACTAGCGTACACATGATTAATGAATTATCTCAATACATTGTTTTTTTCTACATGAACAAAACCCTACTAAAAAAAGTCGTTTTTTTTGTTTTTGTATAGTACTATGGTACTTGTTGGAAAGATGATACAACACTCTTTAATTTGGTTTAGTTTTTTTAAAATGGCGTATATAAAAGCTATTAATGTTTCAAAATTGTGGGAGGAAGTGCATGTGCCATGCAAATGAGAGAGAAAAACATTTTTGGAGAGAAATCAAAGGTGGGATGGCCTTACTAAGTGTCATGTGTCACATCCTTTTCGTATATATATAGGGGAATGATTAAATGAGAAGAAACTTCATGCGAGAACAAAAAAAAGAAGTTACGTAATGGTTAAACATTAAATAGTTTAACTATTCCTACATTAATTATTATTTATCTAATTAACTAGTCATTAACACTTAACCTACATATTATCAAAATTTGTCCTACACATATAAAAAATTCATCCTACATATATCGAAATTATCATATGTTTATCCTACACATATCGAGATTATCATACGTTTATCCTACGTATATCCTACACATATTGAAATTATTCTTCACCATAAATAAGGTTTCATTTGGAAGAATATATTCTAAAAGTGAGTTATGAGTTTCATTTATTTAACTAGTTTAGAGGGGGTTACAAAAAAATAATAATCAATTTAAGATTCAATACTATTATTAAATGAAAGCTTCATATTGGTTAAAAATTTTTCTTTTTCTTCTTACAAAACAATTTCTTCTCATTTGCACTATCCACTATATATATATATATATATATATATAGAGGGAGATTTGCTACAAGAAACTTATTCTCTCTCTATATATATATATATACACACACACACACACATATATATATATATATCTTAACAGGTAAGCTCAAATGAATAGCGGCTTGCCGCTAAAATGAGCCGCCTAACACCGTTAGTTCTAACAGTCTCCGTTAACTTTTAATCGTCGTTAGGTAACTGAGTTACAGTTTCATGTTAACTTTAACTCCATAAACTTCAACAGTTGTTAGGTAACTGAGTTACTGTAAACTCTGTTAACTTCTAGCCGTTGTTAAGTAAGTAACTTACAGTTCTTCGTTAGCTTTAACTCTGTTAACTTCTAGCCGTCGTTAGCTAATTGAGTTACTGTTCCTCGTTACCTTCTAACTGGGTATGTTTAACTCCGTTAATTTTTAACCGTCTTTAGGTCACTGAGTTTCTGTTCCCTATTAACTTTTGACCGGGTTTTCTAACAGTAACTAACAGAGTTACTATTCCCCGTTAATTTCTAGCCATCTTTAACTAATTGAGTTATTCTTTCCCATTAACTTTTAACTAGGGTTTTGAATAGTAACTAAAAGAGAACTGTTATCTGTTCTAACTCCGTTAATTTCTAACCGTCGTTAGGAAACTGACTTACTGTTCCAGTTTAGTCAAGGACGCTGATAACATCCCTCCTGTTATGAATCCGATATAGCGGAACCGTCCACATTGAGTTTGGCCACAATCTAAGCGGTACCATCCACCCTACCCTACCACCTATAGGTGGTCGTCGCTGTTTTCGTGCCTATGTCGATCAGACCTTTTTTCTTTTTACGAATAACCTCCCTTATAATGGAAATGAATTCCTCCGAGAGTTGGAGGGAATACATACAAACATCAACGGAAGGCACCTCAACCGCTTCTGTTGATGCAGGGTCTGTACCCCACGGGAATACTATATCTAATTCGACGGAGGGGCCAGCTAGCCCCGGTCGCTTTCAATACGAACCAACAAAGACTAATGTGAGGGAGTGCCCTTCCACACTAAGTACCTTGTTCCCCGGCCTGCGATCACTCGGCCCTTCTACCCACTCTCCGTTCACACGGTTCTCAAAGCAGAGGAGGAAGGGTTAACTGCTTTGACTTGCTCACTTAGAGTCAAGATCAATAATGGGCTGAAAGGAGTTCACACAAGACCACAGAGCGAGAGAGAGAGCCTTCACTTACCTGTTTAACCGCGCCCTCCTATCACACTTATCCTTTCCTTCAGTCACATCCAATCTTAGTTCTGATTCCAATTACCGAGATGTAAGTAAAACTCAAATTGGAGAAGAATATGGTCCTTGGGTTCCTTTAATTGGAACTATGTTTCTATTTTTTTTTCTAATTGGTCAGGCTCCCTTTTACCTTGGAAAATCATACAATTACCTCATGCGGCGAACCATCTCTCCTGACTCTTTTTCAAATTCAGTAAATGTTCGTTGATCGTCCTTTTCTAGTTAGATTTCTGGCAATGAAGGAACCATCCCTTCCTATTTGTTTGTCCTGATAGATAGAAAGGGGGACCCCAAAGAGCCTTCTTTACCGCTTTAGGGGGCGGACTCTTGCCTAGATAGCTCAGGCCGTACCGCCACTAGCCCTTGCTTTCTGTGCATGGGTGTTAACTTCTAACCAAGTTTTATAACAGTAACCAATAGAGTTACTACTCCCCGTTAATTGATAGTTGTAAGTTTCGAAGCTGAATTTGTTGTTGTTTGATGATATTTGCATACCTCCTTTTAAAACCTAATATGAAAAACGTGAAACACACGTGTATTATTACACCTAGGTTATTAAAACTTGATAAAATCACAAAAAGGCAACTATGTAAGTTTTTATCTTTTCATTTTTTTTCATATATTAATTATAATTCTAATATAAGTTTATACACCGTTGCTCCTTCTGGTTTTTGAAAAATAATAAAGTAGGTATTAAAATTATAAAGTAACAATTTGGGTTTTTAAGTTTAGATTTTGCATCTAAAGTATTAAGGTTAACTTCAGTTAAAAACTAATTGGGAACTTGCAGTATTTTCATCATTTCACATCTTAGTATCCCAAAGTTGTTATTTTTGAGAAAATCATATATACTTATCGGGTACAAAACTCTTATAATTTAAAACACAATTTTGCTTTTTCTTTTATTATCTAACTATTTTATTTAAGGTAAAATTATACATTGCATCATTTATGTATGATAGAAATTATGAAACGTGTCCTTTATTTTTATTTTTTTCATTTTATGTCCAAAATATCTTTATTTCTTGCATATTGTGTCCTTTATCACTAACGGAGTTAAAAGATTCTGTTAATTTATTAAACCAGCGGTAAAACAGCCCGTTCATGTCCCATCATCTTCATTTCTCCTTTATAACAAACCTTCAACACAAATCCACTTCCACCACCTAAAACACCCCAGCTCCCTGTTTTAAACCAACCACCCATAACCTCCTAACCATCACCATCATCACCATAGTAGTTTCGGCCACCTACCATCACTAACATCCGATCCCTTGTATCACTAGCCACTGCCGCCGCATTACACCCACGACCACCACCTGTTGTGCCTAGTGTACCTTCCAGGGCCGACTTCACCGTTAGATCAACCCAAGCTATGGCTTGAGCCCCTAAATAATATGCCCCATTTTTTTAGGTGGGTCTGTGTTGTTCCTTATGTATTTCCTTCGATCAATTATTCTGCAAATTATCCATCCTTCTAACTTTTAACCAAACAGAGTAGGTTTTTTATTTCTTCAACGACTACTCCGGGAACGTCCCGGGATCAACAAATCTAATATGAAGCGTCAAAATGTGTGTACTATAAAAGGAATAGTCTTTTTTTTTCAGATTTTTTGTTGTAAAGGATGAACAATCGATAACTCATAAACCTACTTTTAATTCTACTTGTGCACCTTTTGCTCGAGTGAAGTCTTTGTGCCTATACATGATTAATAAATTAACAGAACACATTGTGTTTCTTTTTCCTATATGAACAAACCTCACTAAAAATCGTTTTATTTTTTATAGTACTATGTTACTCGTTGGAAAATTAGTAAAACGCTCGTTAATTTGATGTAATTTGTTTTTTTAAATATCGTATATAAAAGTTATTAACGTTTAAGAATTGTGGGAAGAAACATGAGAGAAAGATAAACTTCTGGAGCAAAATAAGGTGAATGTGTCATGTGTCACTCAATGTTTATTTTAATTATACATAGTGCCACGTGACACACTTAAGAGGAGGATGGTCTCATTGAACTCCATGTCAGCAAAGAGGCTTTCTTTTATTATATATATGCACACAGACACAGACACACACACAATCGACTACTGCAAGCTGTTCGGCAATGTCTTTGAGGCGTTGGAAATAGGATTCAAGTGAAGAGACCGATTGCAGGGTCAAGTTTGTGAACTCCTCTTCTAAGGTGGTTGCACGCGAGTCTTTGTTGTTGAGAAAGTGATTTTCTAAATGGGTCCAAGCTTGACATGCAGTAGAGTTTGGTTGAAGAACTTTGAGCAGGAGATCATCGGAAAGCGTTCCATAGATCCACTGCAAAACCACAACATCGATTTCTTTCCATGACCGGAAGGATTCTTCAATTTCAGAAGGCAGCGCGGTTCCGTTGATGTGGTCTAAGACACGATAAGCAGTAGCATGAAGGTGGAATAGACTTACCCATGACGAGTAAGAGACGCGTTCCCCGTCAAGAGTGCGAATCGTTTGCTTGATGTTATTGACGGAATAAACTGGGTGTAATTGTGAAAGGGATGCGGATCCGGATGAACCGTCTTCGGATAAGTTTCTTCATTGTCGGCCATTGGAACAGGGTACCAAGGAGGAAGAATAAATGAACATAAGGAAGGGAAGACAGGGGTCTACATGGGTGTCCGGCAGTTTTAAGCCCGAAGGCGGTGGTCGGCCGGAGTCAGACCGAGGTTAGGCGGCAAAAAGAAAAAGGGAATTAAGGTCCAGAGCGTGAGGCTCTAATACCGTGTAATTACCATGTAATTAACTGTGATTATTCCATTATACTATATTAATAAGCAACTGGATTTGAATAGTGTTTTTATTATTATTTTATTCATTTTGTTATCTTAAATACATATGGTTCAATAAGAAATAACAAAATGGGGTAGTGATGGAGTGGTTTGTGGTGCTTATGTGTTCTTTGAGGTCTTGGGTTCAAAACCCATTTGAGTCTTTTTTTTACAACACTTATTTATATATAAATACATATTATTCAATAAGAATTAACAAAATGTGGTAATGGTGGAGTGATTTGTGCTATATGTGTGTTCTTTGAGGCTTTGGGTTTGAAACCCGTTTCAAACATGGTATTTTTTTCCAACACTTATTTATTTATAAATACATATGATTCTATAATAATTAACAAAATGGCTTGGTGATGGAGTGGTTTGTGGTGCATTTGTGTGGTTTGAGGTCTCAGGTTCGAAATCGTTTTGAAACATTGTTTTTTTTAAACAAATACGAAAAACGAGCAACACGCGTATGTTTATACACCTAGTTGATTTAGAGTACATTATATAAAGAATAATTACAATGAGATAATAAGGAAACAAATAACTCCTAATAACTATGAGATATACATCGAAATATAGGAGCTATACATAGTAAATGTGTACAGCTCATTGGTACACCTAATGTATAGCTAATAGTTTCAAGTCATAAAAAATCCTACTATAACTAAATATTACATTATCAACAACACCAATTAAATCAACACATTACCTTCAATGCACAACAAAACAAACTAACAGAACCCGACAGTTTTAAAATAAGAAATAGGGAAATAAAGAATAGTTACCAGAAAGCAGTGACGAAGGGGAAATCAGAGGTGGTGGCCATAACGGTGAGGGAGATAACAGAAAACATGACCTGGCATAAACGGAGGAAGAGTCCAGTAGACGTACCGGGCATACTCTGCACGTCTTTCATCCTAACTCCTCAGGATGCACATAAGGTAACACACAGTTATATCCTAAACCCTGCTTAGTCCTTCAGTATCCTGAGGATATTACTCATATGAGGTAAAATCATCCTGCATTCATATAACAATAAGATAGTTAGTTTATCCTCAGAATGTGCATAAGATAATATTCAATGTCATCATGAATCCTGTTCTGCCTGTAGTATCCTGAGGATGTCACATAGAAAATACAAGTTAGTTCTATCCTGAAGATTTCACCACCAACAATTGTCCCCAAAAATATGTTACCGTTGATATTATAACGGTTATAATATTTTTAATTATGATGCTTATCTTCCGAGGATGATTAAACATTTGACTGGATATCAACGGCTATATTTTGGTCGACGATTTAGGGATGATTGTTACACCTTATCACCTTTCACCGTCTATATCTAGACTTCAATCCTTCCTTTATAATCACAATAAGATTATCAGAAAGGTAATTTCTTCTTTCTTCTCTGCTTTTCTCTGTTTTTACCAATCTTCGAACTTTTTTATACAAAGAATTCTCAGGATGGGTAAAAGATCAACAAGGGCTGCAGGAAGTATAGGAGTCCATAAGGACTTTATACAACAAAACCTGTTACAAGATCCTACAAACAAAGTCTGTACGTTCACAGAAAGGGATATCCTTTCTTTGCAAAACACAGGGGCCTTCCTAGAATCAGTTGTGATCCGGCCATATGACCAGAATGCAAAGTCTGATTTTGCATCCTCTGTATAGGTCTGCTTCCTGTACCTGCCTTTCTACCTGTGTTTATGATATCCATTCCCCCCGTTCATCAAAGAGTTCTGTGATATAACTGGGATGGCCTATGCCCAGGCTACGCCTGAGGTCTGGAGGATCCTGATGGTCTGTAATAAGATCATCAAGAATCATGGTATCAATCTTCAGATTGTTGACCTGTCTTACCTGTATAAGTTGAAAACTCATGGTTCCAACCGTTACGTTATTCAGCTTATAAATAAAGATCCTCCTTACCTGTATAATGTCATTAACGCTGTGTTCCCGAGTTAACTTAAAGAGGGAAAAGAAAGGAAAAGAATTGAAGGAAGGGAAGGGAAAGGAAAAGAAATGATAAATGTTCTTTCCTTCCGTTTCCTTCCAAATCGGAAGGAAAACTAAACTAAAGAACTTTAACTAGTTTTCCTTCCATTTCCTTTCCTTTCCTTCCTTTAATGAAACTCGGGAACACACCATCTTTTGTTTTCCTTTCTTTTCCATCCTTTAATGAAACTCGGGAACACATCTTTCCTTTCTTTTCTTTTCTCCCGTTTAGTAAACTAGGGAACACAGCGTAAGTCTGACAGGTCTTGGAAACCAAAGTTCTTCTTTGTGAAGAGGGATTCCATTCCTTTTAGGGATGATATCCCTATGTCTTGGCTAAAAAGTAGTAAAGATTATTTAAGATGTTTAATGAAAATTTTGTAATGATATCCTAGGATATCACTAATATTCTAAAAATTTTGAGTGACAGGTGCTTCACTTGCCAAACTTGCTCCTCCTCTAATTGATTCCATTATCAAGTGCAAAGTTGTTTTAGACTTACCTGTCTCAGCTAGAACCTTTGAAGTAGAAGAGAGCTACACCACTAGTCAAGCCACGGAGATGTCTGATAAGTATTACCTGTTACATCCTAAGGATATTTCTGTCCTGTTACGTATACCTATCTAAACCTGTGTTTCTTGTTATTTTCAGCAAAGAAACCTGCTTCCTTTGATTTGGATGACGTTGATAGCCATGATGTGAAGGTAACCAAGTTCACCTCGCCATCAAGTTCCAAGATGGCCAGTCCTCCTCCTACTATTCCCAAGTCAAGGGCTACTACCTCTTCCGAAAAAGAGGAAGACTGCTACTGCTTCTGCCTCCGCCCAGGAAGTTACTCCCTTTGAGGGGCTCAACTTTGAAGGTGTCTTGGGCAAGATTTCCCAGTTTACTCTCCAGGTACAATGCTATCCTGAGGATGGCAATAAGAATATTTATATAAGTAAATTTTTAAGATAAGATACTTACCTGTTTTCCTTCTTTTGTAGGGACATGAACATCTCTTGAAGTCCCAGGATGGAGTCGCCAAAGAACTCAATGACACCCATTCTAAACTTGAGGATGTGAAAAAGATTGCTCATGAGAAGGGCAAATATCTTGAGAAGAAGTTAGACAAGGTAGAAGCTGAATTGAAACTGGCTAAGTCTGAACAGGCCAATATGGTGCTGGAGCATGACAAGGAGATGAAGGAATATACGGATGGTCTCGTAAAATCTGCCACCGTTTCTGTTCTGCAAGGCAGGGTGAGGTTGGCTCTCCAGGCTAAGGACCCTGGTGTCAAGCCGGAAGACTAGGATATCGAAGCCTGGCAGGAGAAAATCAGAAGCCTAGGTGGAAAAGATGTGGTTTATTTACCATACAGCACTATTAATAATCAACTGATCTTTTAGTCATATTTTGGCTTAATATTTTGTGATATCTTTTTGTAACAACCTTTTACGAAATCATTTCAGTCTGTTTGGGGAAAATCTTCATTGTTCAACGTATCTTGAATATATTCTATACTACAATACTGAAAAAAGGTATAGCAATATAATTCGTCATTCCAATTGCATAATTTTACATAAAATATGAGGATAAAGAAACATACAAGATACAAATTACAACCAAAACACTACTAACGAAAAATGCTTACAAAAATACAAAATAGAAGTACTATAACAAAAAACTCCAATATCGCTAAAAAAGTGAACTAATACCAACTAACATATCTAATCTATAATAAAAAGAGAAAATACATAATCCATGCTGAAAGAAAAAGAAGGCGCGCTCCAAAGAAAAAGAAAACAAATACAATAATAAGCCTCTAAATACCGCAAATTTTAGAGACATATCTACTAATATATATAAATAAAAGCATATGAGGGACACTTGGCACTTTGTGAGGGCTTCCTATTTTTTTTTTCCCGCTCATTTTAATGGGTAAAAAATCTGGGTTATGGATACTCCATATACCCATTAACCTTATTACGGTTATTTGTTGAAAAAAGGACGATATTTTCTCTTACATTCCGTGCTCCTTCCTAAGCACGCTTCATTGTTTTCCTTATAAACCCTAACAAAATAATCTACCCTTTCTTTCTTTCTTAATATTCCTCACAAACTCTAACAACAAATTTGGATCCTCACTCTCAAACGATGCTGCGAAGATATTCCCTTTTTGTTTTGAACTGGTAACTTACGAATCTGATTGATGTTTTAGTCATCGTTTCTTTCCCGATTATTAATTGATCCAAATCTAGGGTTTCTTATCATTTTTTGTTCATTTATTTTATTAATTGATGAATCATACACTCTCTCCTATTTTACATTTATGATTCCATTCTTTTTTAAGATTAGTTTGTATCCTTCTATCCATGGCAGTCACGAATAAGCATATTTTTCTACTGCTCTTGATACCAGCAATCCATCTGCTCTGCGAGAGACTGTATGTCAATATATTGAATATATATTTGTCTATATTTATTTTCAGTTAATCATTATTTTTGGTTTGGAATATAGGTCGTTGAGGTTCCAAATGTTAGCTGGGAGGATATTGGAGGCCTTGAGAATGTTACACGTGAGCTTCAAGAGGTAATGGAAATGATGTCATTAGGTTCAACTATTTCAGTCATAATTAAAATGTGCTTCTTAAATTTTTTTCTTTTTAATATAAAAAATAGACTGAACTTCTAATGAAATTATTATTATTATTATTATTATTATTATCGATATGGCTCAAAGTATAGGTTTTTTTTTGTAGGTTTGCTTTTAAATGGAGAAGTTTAAGCCTTTGATGGACATCTCATTCTAAAGTGTATTGTGAGTAATTATATTGCTTCCAAGTTCTAAAAAGTACTGAATGTAAATGATTTGCTTCTTATGGCAGTGATTATGTTGCTTATCTTATGTTTACAGATAATATCAGTCAAGACTCTTTGCATCTGTCTTTTTGTATTGTGGTTAATTTAAAGAAGCGAAGCCTTTGGTATGGTATATTTTGATATTAATGGATTATAATCTTGGTTAATAGTTTTTGTTTTTAACCATCATTAGGGATAAAGTAGTGTCGTCAAACCATCAAACAACTAATGTAGATGTGGTATTTGTTTTAATCAGTTGACCTTAATTTGAACATTTAATTGATTTTGCAGCATAAGATTGATGTAAATCAATTCATATAATAGTATTGCAAACTTTGGTTATGTTTAACAACTAGCAAAATGGGCATCAACAAAAGGAAATTCACAACCAGGAAGTTTACATTCTTTGATGCAGCAGTAACACAACTCGCTTTGCCAGTGTTTTTGTGCGCGTATTAGTCGTCATGTTGCTTTACCTGTTATTGGTGCTGTACTTAGAAGACAGAGGAACCATCATTTTTGCTTCTTTGGACCACGCCTATAATTTGTAATACGTGCGCCTTTTAGGAAGATTTTGCATATCTTATTGATTACTTTCAACCGCGCCTATAGGATGGCTTAAAGGTGAATGCCTATTAAAAAAATGGATGATAGTCAGTTAGAGGCCTTTGTAAGTGTTTTAGATGTTTTCCGGATTTTGAGGGCATGTTATTGAGGTTGTAAACTTCACTCACTATTTTCAGGATTGTGATGTGTAGAAAACAAATGTTTAGTAATGTCTAGGATCTAAAAAATCCAGTTTTGTATTGGTGGAATTTGACTTTCTTTGTTGAACTACTTTTGTAACAAATTAATATTTGTGAGCCATTTGGACTTAATTGTGAATATTTCAATGTTGCAGAAGCATAAACGGCTGAAGAAGATCTTTGTTGTGCTTCATCACGGCCTACAGGTTTGTATCTAACCTATCGATCTTATTTGTTCATCCAATGACTGTATTAAATATGCTACCTCATTTCAATCATTAGCGCACTGCACTTACTTTTTGTGTCGATGTTAACGGGTGATACATAACTGCTACATCAGCTGTTTGCAGCGCTGTTGCTGCAGCTGTTTTCACAGCAGATCAACAGCTGTTTTCAAACATTGATTACATGTAAGTCTGTTTGCTGCAGCTGTTGCTGCAGCTGTTTTCACAGCAGATCAGCAGCTGCAGCTGTTTGCAGTTGTTTCTTTTTCGTTTTTCATTTGATCGTGACGGCAAGACTCAGTCAGTATCAAAGCATATTCCATTGGTGAGTCAACTTTTATTTATTTCTGTGTAATCGGATTCGAGACAATGAGTCCAAGGCTTTAAATCCTACAAATCTTTTTCGTATGTTTTTGTTAACTATAACCATTTGACCCGTTAGATGCAAAACACTTGACAAGTTTGTTATCTTGGTTTCTTTAGTTATTTTTTTCTTTTGAATTCATGGATTGCTTTTGATCGTGTTGTTGTCGCTGGCTTTCGATTAGTCTATGGAGACGATATTCATAGGGTTTGGTAAACTGTCGATGTCAGCGGCGGTTTTGGACTGTTTTTGGTGGCGGTTTTTGTGAAGCCCTATGTATTTGATTTTAATGATTGTTATGATAATTATGAGCCTTGGTTTGTAATCTGATGTTCTTGCCTTTGAATCTGACCGATGATGATGGCGTTTAGGTGTAGTACGGTTGCTTTGAAGAGGGTTAATAAAATTTTGGCCTCTGTCTTGGTTTGGTTAGGTGTGTGTTTCGGGCCACTCTTGATGTCTCACTTGCTTATGTGTTCCTGACCACTCTTGAGGCCTTTCTTGAAGCCTTTGGCTGATGTCCGAACAAAGCCTACTTAGTGTTGAACATCCATTTTTTTGTATTTCATTTCTTTGTGTGCTACTTTGTTGCAGGTAGAGCATGGAAATGAGTGAGAAAATGAAGTTGAACAAGTGTAGATGCAGCCGCAACGCGCGGCGGGTTAAAAATAAATAAGGGAACCCATTAACACTGAATGGAAAACATATAAAAAAATTAGTCATAGCATCCATGCTCTTGTGTGACGTTTTTTTATGCCAAATAATTAGCTCTTTTCATGCATTGAGTGCAAGAATATGATATTTCTTTTGAACTTTACTTTACAGATTCGAGACTGTATATGTTTACATATTTGAAGATTAATTTCTTAACAATATTGAGTTTTCCCCCATTGCTCATGTTCAAGGTATAGAAGAGATGTTTAGTTCATTCATAGTTGTGGTCATATAATACATTTACATTTGTGTCTTATATTATAACAAGGAGAAACTGGTGGTGATTGTGGGTACCGTTAAGGATATTTTAACCGACAAGCCATGGTATTATGATGGCTGCAACAAGTGTAAGCACAAAGTAGAGTCAAACTCAATTACTTAATAAATGTAGTGTACAAGGGAGATATTTTGAAAATTACGATTATGTAATATGCAATTTTCTTTATTATTTATTTGTGTTATATTTTTATGTCTTATACAAATCAAATTGTTCAACCCGTGTATAAGATATGAAAAGGATGAAGGCTTATTGGGTTTTTATATTGCGTAGAAACTATTATATAACTATGTTAAGTGTCAATTCTTTGCCATGTTTGTTTGGGTTAAAACTTAAATGTTACTTCATGTGGTATGTTTACTTTAAGACTCTTGCTAATATAATTTGGTAGTCTTCCAGCAGTATACAGCTTAGTGTGTGAATATAATGTTCAGACACTATCAAAAACTTTAGTGACAGATTAGAGACCGAACAAGCGAAGACCATTTATATGGGTGGATCTTATAGTTGGGTTTGAGCAAATTGATTATTTTGGATCCTGATTAGGCTATCCAGGGTTGGTTTTGGTACTTCATGCGAGCTCTTCTTATTTTGTATACAGATCTTTAGATGGATTTAAGCCAAATTGATTAGTTGGATCTTATACATATATTTATTTTTGTATACATATCTTTAGATGGGTTTGGCCCATATTGTTTAGTGGGTTCTTATAAAATGAAGACGTAGTTGGTTCAGAGTATGGGCTCTTTACCAATATAATAGGATGTTATAACTTATTACCATTTAACCTGTGTGAAGATGGTGTTTCAGCAGCTGTAGGAATACTGCTTAGTGTCTCTTTGACCCGAATAGTGAGACGGTTCAATCCTAAGAAAGACCCATCTGATGCCAAACTTTAGACCGAAAAATATTCGTTAATCTAAAAATGTCAATAATCAAATGAAAACGTAACTTACTTCCTTTGTATAATAAGTTATATTCGTTATGAATAATAATGTAGGGAATCCCGTGCATCGCACGGGTACTAAGCTAGTTATTTATATAGAGAACCATCTCAAATTGGTCGGGCTCTCGTATTATAGCAGAACAGATAATATTTTCCTTTGATTGAAAGAATCTTCAAGCAACAACCATTCCAACCTCATTAGCAACGGATTATTGGTAATACATTTTTCTTTCAGACGGAGAATTTTTGAGAAGTCTTGAGCTACGAAATTTACATGAAATAACATTATATACTGAAGGTATAGATGCTTGATTTGCTTTTCAATGGTTCAAGTATTACAAAAGTTGCAAACTGAAATAAAGAGTTACTGGCCTTTTATAGACTGAAAAAATAGGTGTATACCTACTCTAATAAGAGTGTTTTTAATTCGGCACTCTTATACAAATATAAATAAATTGAAAAACAATTACAATTACTAACAAAAACGATAAAATAATTAAAATAACTTTCAATATCATAATAATTAATAGTATTTTCATGTAATAATAATTTTTATTGCCGACTTATTAAGTCTAATAGTATTTCATTACGAACTTTTTTAACAAATGACGTGAAATTTACTCATTGTAAACATGGTTGTCACCACAAACCGATTTAGGCTTTGTTTGCA
Organism: Ambrosia artemisiifolia; assembly: GCA_032199755.1. Lineage (NCBI taxonomy): Eukaryota > Viridiplantae > Streptophyta > Magnoliopsida > Asterales > Asteraceae > Ambrosia > Ambrosia artemisiifolia. The sequence goes on from CM063516.1 coordinate 38,102,156, forward strand.
AACAAACATTTTTTAATATTATTTTCACAAACAAATTTGAATTTCTTCAGCAATGTGGATGGTCTAAAAGTCTTTGCAGCCCAATGCACAGATGAACGATGAAGATGCAACCTGACAGAAAATACAGCGGCAATTAATGCTAAATGTACTTATTTTTATATGCTTAAACAAAAAAAACGTTACAATAAAAATTCTTAAAAAATTAACACATATTTATAGAAATAAAAACTCTTTAAAAAATCAGTATTGTTAAAATGTATAATAACAATTTTTATGCACAACGTATTATGTTTTAAATTATTGGTATGAATATTACCATTACTTTTAATTATATGCTAAATTGGTAATATACTTTTATATTTATACTTATTCTAACTTCAAAGCTATACAAAATTTGAAAATTTGCCAACCAATATTTTCAACCAACTGACATCCAATACAATTTTCAACTGAATGATGATGTAACCAGATTTTTAAAACAGAGTTTGTAAAACCTAGCTTGTAATTAATATCTAACGAAATCATTGTTAAACAGTGGACACAGCCCTAAAAGTCTTTGATGGCCACTGTGGAAATAAAATATCTAGATGAAAAGATAACATAAATTTACACATTATTCTTTTATATTAATTGAACAATTAAAAATATTGTTCTTACAAATTGTTAAAAAAAAGAATAATCATTGTTAAAAATACAATATACAATTTCCATAAGACATATTTATACGTAAATTTAAACATTATTCTTTTCACATTAATTAAACAATAAAAAATATTGTTCTTACAAATGATTTAAAGTCATTTATTGTTCCTATAACTTTTAAAAAAGGAAATATATTTTATAGAAATAAAAATTCTTCAAAAATATCAATATTTATAAAATATGTAATTTTAGTTTATATTGACGAATAAATATGTTTTAAATAGATAATATTTTCATGATAAAACTTTTTTAAGAAATGACATGAAAGATTTACATGTAACTCACTTAAGATATTATAACCGTCTCTTTCGTTATGTTTATCAACAATTATTGAATTGTTAACATATATTAAAATTCAATATAAGTTAATAATGCCTGATGAACAGATGAGAGGTTTGTAAAATACAATTTACAATTTCCATAAGACATATTTTATAGCAATAAAAATTGTTAAAAAAATCATCATTGTTAAAAATTGTAATAATAGTTTTTATTCACAATGTATTACGTTTTAGATTATTAGTATTACCATTATACGTAGTAATTAGTTAAAACGTCCTAATAATAAAGTTTCATATACAAACATATAACAAGTTAAAATTAATAAAAATATTTGATGACTTGTGAACAGATGTTGACAAACAACTGTGAATCATTATAATAATCCACTGAAGAATAATATAACCACATTTTTAAAACAAACTTTGTAAAGAACATCTAAAGAAATAACTATAAATTTAAATTAAACCAGTCTTTTCAAATTCATAATTAGTAACAGTCGCTATAGCCCTAAAAATGTTTGATAACCAATGCACAGATGAACGATATATATTCAACCTGACAGAAAATACACCAGTAATTAATGCTAAATGTACTTATTTTTACTACTGTTAAACAACAAAAAAAGCTTACCATAAAAATTCTTAAACATTTAAGACATATTTTATAGATATAAAAACTCTTTAAAAAAATCAGTATTGTTAAAATTTGTAATAATAATTTTTATTCACAACTATTTTGATTTAAATTATTAGTATGAAATCATCATTAGTTTAAAATTACATAGCAATAAACTTTCATATTTAAACCAATTGTAAGTTCAAAGCTAAAAAAAATTTGACAACTTGCCAACTGATGTTTTCAAACAATTGTGGATGCATTACAATTTTCAATTGACTTTTAGGATGATGTAACCAGATTTTGAAAACAGAATTTCTAAAACCTAACTTCTAATTAATATCTAACGAAATCAGTCTTATCACATTCATAATTAAAAACAGTCGACACAGCCCTAAAAGTCTTTGATGCCTACTATGGAGATGAAGGATCTAGATGAAAACATAACATAAGTTTACACATTAAGCTTTTTATATTAATTAAACAATTAAAAAAATTGTACTTACAAATGATTTCAAGTCTTTTATTGTTAATATAACTTTAAAAACAAAAAATATATTTTATACAAATCAAAATTCTTCAAAAATATCAGCATTTATAAAATATGTAATTATAGTTTTCAATAGATAATATTTCTATGACAAACTTTTTTAAGAAATGATGTGAAATATTTACATATATATAATTCACTTAAATTATTATAACCATCTCTTTAATAATGTTTATCAACAACAATTGAATTTTTAACATATATTAAAATTCAACAAAAGTTAATAATTCCCACTGTACACATGAGCAGTTTGTAAAATACAAGTTACAATTCCTATAATACATATTTTCTAGCAATAAAAATTGTTAAAAAAATCATCATTGTTAAAAATTGTAATAATAGTTTTTATTTACAATGTATTACGTTTTAGATTATTAGTATTACCATTATAATTAGTTTCAACATCCTAATAATAAAGTTTCATATACAAACCTATTCTAATTTAAAATTAATAAAATATTTGATGACTTGTGAACAGATGTTGACAAACAACTATGATCAATTACAATTATCAACTGAAGAATAATATAACCACATTTTTAAAACAAACTTTGTAATGAATATCTAACGGAATAACTATAAATTTAAATTAAAGCAGTCTTTTCAAATTCATAATTAGAAACAGTCCCTAGAGTCCTAAAAGTCTTTACTGCCCAATGCACAGATGAACAATTAGATGCAACCTGACAGAAAATACAGCAACAATTAATGCTAAATGTACTTATTTTTACTATTCTTTAACAACAACAAAAAATTACCATAAAAATTCTTAAAAAATGAAGATATATATTTTAAATATATAAAAATTCTACAAAAATATTAGCATCTATAAAATATGTAATTATAGTTTTTATTGACGAAATATTATGTTTTAAATAAAAAATATTTGCATGACAAACTTTTTAAAGAAATAACATGAAATGTACCGACTGTAAGTAATATTTTAAAGAAACTAAAGTATTACATTGTGAATAAAAATTCCTTATTCGAATTTTGAAACCTATTCTAACTTCATGCTATACAATATTTGATGACTTGTAATGAATATCTAACGAAATAACTATAAATTTAAATCAGTCTTTTCAAATTCATAATTACAAACACTCGTCACAACCCTAAAACTCTTTTATTGCCATAGTATAATTAAACAACTAATTGTTCTAACAAATGATTTGAAGTCTTTTATTGTTCCTATAATTTTAAAAATTTAACATACATTTTATTTTATAACCATAAAAATTCTACAAAACATGTAATTATAGGTTTTATTATTGATGACTTATTATATTTTAAATTAAAAATATTTCCATGACAAACATTTTATAAAAAATGAAGTCAAATTTAATAATTGTAACAAATATTTTAAGGAATAACTATCACAAAATTTAATATTCAAGTATTATAAATACTCGAGACATTGTTTTAACAGATATTGCATAACAGAAGTTATAACATATGAAATTAAAATAACACTACATCCACTGACAAAACAGATGTTAAACAACAGCTGTTAACAAAAATATATTCATTCAACTGAAAAAACTAAACAAACATCTGAATACGTTAATAATAAATTCTAAGTTTTGAATCTAGCAGTCTTTTTTTTCAATCTTTTGCTTGTACAAGTTTGGTCAGCAAAATTTGCATTAACAAAATCTTCAACACTTCTTTTTCTATTAGAACTTGTGGGAGTATCCACAACGGCATCACACATACAATATCCTTCAAACAAATAACGAAAAAACTATTAAAATGTTACATGACAAAACAATTTCTAGAAAAAAGTTAGACATAAATGCAGAAAGGTATAAATACCTTAGGAGTAACTTCAAACCCAACTTGCGATGATTCTGAAAGGTTAACAGATTTATTTTCACAAACTTCCCGAGTGACCTAAAAAGTGGTCATATACAAATAAACATAACAGATTTGAAAATTTACAGAATATAAATGCTTATTACAAAATAATTAGAATTAATACCTCGACAGAACTATCGTGTACATTCTCATGTCCATCGACCAACTCTTCAATTATAACAGCATCATCACAAATCTTGACAACAGTATACACATGGTAGTCATTTGTAAGATTGTAATCAGAAACATCAATCTTGAAGGCAAGTTTCTTTTCAAGGATTCGGGACAACTCATGCGGCAAACTTTTTGTGTCGCCTTCCTTCAACTGCCTTTCCCTAATATCACATGCAGCAGCTCCAATGACCTTCATAACATCTTTATCGAACATGACAAACGATACATTACCGGATTCATCTTGAACCCTTAACTGCAACTTGAACCTAAAACAAAAAAAAAACATAATTTATCTAAAAAACTGCATGAAATGAAATAAAAATTCTAAAACAAAAAATGTGTATACATTTACTAGTTTACATACTTTGTGGTAACGGAAGTACATTCACACTGGCATTTTCGACAAACCAACGCAGTAGCAGGCAATTTGAGAATCGCTTCAGAAACTTCTTCAGCATTTTGCAAATACTCTGACTTGCTTAAAACTTTCTTGTTACACTTCCGGCAGGCAGCATAAAACCAACCATAGCTTTCTTCAACACTTTTTATGGTCGCAACCACAACATAAGACATCGTTTGGTGACTTTTGTATTGGGGTTTCTCGGCTAGTATCCCGCTAGCATTGGTGTTTAATAATATCTTTTTGTTGGCCGTTCAAAAAAAAACAACATAAGACATCGGCTGCAAAGACAGTATATATGTATGCAACATTAGTAGTTTTAAAGAATAAAAACATATAATAAACTAAAGACATATATAAGGTATGAATAAAATATTGAAACCTTTTGAATATCAATGAGGTCATCAACACGCTTCTTCTGTGTTCCAACTATGAATTCCTGGCAGGTTGGATAAACAGTCTGGGACGAAAGAACAGTTTGAGAAGTACAACCAGACTCTTGTTCTTGTTTCAACATCAAGCCACATAAACACAAAAACAATTAAATCTCTTAGCTAAAAGAAACATAAATGTAAACTTTCGTATAGAAATATAAATAAATAGCACCTCGTCTTTAGGTCAGACACCTCATCTATAAGTTGATTGAGAAAGAGGCGAGATCCATTCTTATCGGTTTGAATTGTAATTCTTTCTAAAAATTTGACTACAAACATATCTTTACTTACTTCATATTAATATGTTTTTAAAATAACCACACTGAAACACAAGTTACTGTTCCAGTCTCTAACCCTTCCATGCTGGATAACAGCCAGTAAATGCTCCTCAGTGATCTTTGAAATGAATTCCTTAAACTGTATTGCATAAGAGTTCCACAATGTACATCTTAAGGTCGTACCTCTGCAACAAAACAACAGAAACATAGATATAAAACATTAATGCTGCTGTAATTTATTACATTAATAAATATGTTCCACCTGAGATTCAAAACAGTAGTCATAGAATAAGTTGTTCATAACATTTATTACACAAACTAAATTTGCAATACTAAACAATGATTGTTTACAAAACTATATAACAATTTTAAGGAATCCTTACTCTAAGTCCTGAATATCAAGATTCATTCGTTTGGTTTCGTTAGGAGCTCGTCCAAAGACATCCAAGTCGCTACACCAGATGACGCTTCCAGCAACATCTGTAAAAAGAAAACAGAGAAGTTAACCAAACCTCTGTTAAATATAAAGCAACAGTGTTCAACCAAACTGAATGTAAAAAAATTGTAGTAAGGTCAAGAATAAAATACAAACCAACGCTCAACAGACTCTTGGCTTCTCCGTTAAGTATTTGGTTAAAAGGTAAGAAGTTGAAACCATACTCCACACCTTCCCAACCCTTAACCTGTTTCACAGTCGTACAACGATAAAAAATTATTTTGAACTAATGAGCTACAACTCTGTAGATGTCCTTGTTTTCACCTACACCGAACTTAGACAAGACAACCACACCGTCTTCTTCAATTTGACTGTCAAAAACCTGCATAAAAGGTGCCTTGACAGAACCTTAAATCTTATCACCTTGCATATATCGTTTAACACAACGTAAAAAGCATACAGAAAAGAACACGTCTTCATGAATAAACCAAGCTATAAAATTTACCTGCTCATCAATGAATATGACCTCCAACTTATAGGCTGTCTTCCACTTCCTTATGACTCGAGCCTTCATGTACCACATGTCTTTGGCTAGATTCAGATCACGAATGAAACTAACGTGTTTTTCTTCACCGTCCATTGATGCCGACACGATTTGACAGATATCTTTTAAGAGGAAAATTTGAAAATCTTTGTTTAGGTTTAAAAAATTGAAAGCTGATATTAGAAATGGCTGAATTGTTTGTGTGCTTATATATAAGGAGCTAATGAGGCACGTTTCCCTAGCTTAATTTAAATTTTCCCCCTTAAAATTCAAACTTAGGGCCTAAATGTTGCACCGTACGTGGCTAACATCTGCTGCTTGACGGCAGACCCTTTGGTTGGGAACCGCTGTTCATGAAAGCAGCTGTGCTTTAACGTGGCCCACGTATTATTTGTGAATATTTTAAGGGGGTTAGTGACATCAGGTTTTGCATCACGCAGGCATTGGTGGCATGCCTAAGCTGTTGACACTCAGCTTTCTGACGTCACTCACGACTCTCCTATTATTGAAAGTATAGATAGATTCCACATTTAAAAATCTTTCAGCTCAGTCGGATAATATTCAAATTTATGAATTAAAATTATATACGTGTCACATGATTTAAATTCATAAAGCAAGGTCCATATGGTCTTAAAATAAAACGAAAATCGTCTATTGTTGATCCTTATAATGTACTTTATGCAACAAAAAGGAAAGAATATTCTCTTATAGGTTCTAATGGTAATGGTTATTATTGGTTATATTTTGGTTTAAAATAAAGATTCCAGATTTAAAAATCTTATAGCTCGGTAGGATAATGTTCAAATTTATGAATTAAAAATATATACGTGTCACATGGTTTTAATTCATAGAGCAAGGCCCATATGGTCTTAAAATGAAACGAAACTCGTCTATTCTTGATCCTTATAATGTACTTTATGCAGCAAAAAAGAAAGAATATTCTCTTGTAGGTTCAAATGGTAATGGTTATTGGTTGTATTTTGGTTTAAAATAATCTAGATGTGTAGTATGACTAGCTTATTACACTAGAAAGGTTCCGGAGTTAAAAAAAATCTAATATGACTTAATAAAAAATGATAAAAAAAAATACCAAACGTATTGAAAAAATGAATAATTTATTATGTTTTGCAAAAACTCCAATGCAATTATATTATACCCCGGGAGAGTCTCGGGTTGACAAATAGAAGTAGAACAAATAAGATAGAGTGAATGATGTATACCTTCAGCCGCTTTAAGCCAATGAGTCATTACAATGGATCAAGTATCAAAACAACAGAGCTCCGCCACTCTCTTCCTCTTCGCCGCTAACAATATTAACTGGCATGAGACATCGATTATTTCAAATCAGCTAGAACTCAGGGTCTGCTTGCTTGATCTTTTTAACTCAACAACCATAGATCATAACTAAAGCTAACTTATTCAAACTAATAATAAATTAATCACCAAATAGATGAAAATAAAAAAAAAAAACTTAACAGTTTCTTGCTTAACCCATTTGATGCTAAGAATCTGATTAAAACCCGATCCACCAGCAGCCGGCGCCTTCGATTTAACCTCTAAGCAATCAAAATCCATTCAAACCCAAATAAAAAAAAGATCAATCTATTCAATTAATTCAACCTCAACACACACTCTGAACTTAAAAGTTAACCTAATGTCAGACAAGTTAGTAACTAAATAAATTCAAACAAAAAAATATCAATAACCAGCCACAACTCAGAAAATAAGTGTCTGACATGATTCACATGAAATAGACAAATACATATTATTATTAATGACAAAAACCTTGAAGAAAAGCCGATGACCATTATGTAACCGATCAAAAGTGCCACCAAGAACAACAGCTCCATACGAGTTCGGTGCAGAAACATTTTCCTAATTAGACGCAAGTTCCAGATTCGGATCCTCCACAACAATAATGATAAAAAGGAACAAAATGATGGAATACCTCAAGCTTGAAGAGATTCGAATAGGTGTAGGGATTTTTGGAGTTCATATTGTTATGTTGTGTTTTGAAGATATGAGGACAGATAATAGAGAAACCCTAGGTTTTGTGTGGATAATAATAATATCATTGACGGTGAAGAATATGTAATGGACAGGTGGTGGCAGGAGTGGTGAGAGGGAAATGAGGGGTTTAGGGTTTTTGGAAAAAATAGAGAAGATAGGAATAGAGTTTTAATTTTTTTATTAGATTTAATATAATAAAAACGAAAAATTAAAAAAAAAACAAATCTTTCACCTCATTATGCCACGTGACATATTCAAGGGATGGTTGAAACCACCATTGAATGTCACGTTAGCAAACATCAATTATTTTATATATATTCATAGATGATTGGGGTGGGGACATATGGTGAGACCATCCCAACCCTTAAATTTTCGTAAAAAAAATTTAGGGTTATAAATAATATTATTAAATCACAATTTCACTTTCATCTCTTATTTATTTAATTTTTATTTTCTTAGCTAATTATTTTTATATTTTCGGTTTTCCAAAAAATGTGTATGTAGGCATTGTGTTTTACATTTTAGGAGAAATGTTTTATATTCTTTTGGTATCTATAACTATATATATAAAGGAAAATGTCTTGTATGACATGACACTCATTAAGGTCATTTTTCCCATTGAGTGTGTCACGTGACACTGTGTGATTTAAAAAAAACTAATAATGTATAAATCTTCTTATAATATCTTTGGAATTTTGAGATAGTATATGTATAGAAGGTGGGGTGTGAATGCTCCTAGATTTACTTATAATGCAAAAGGGATGGTGTGAAAGAACTGCATATTGTTTTCAAGACAACTCTGTTTTCTGGTGTTAGATGAGGAATATGGGTCAATAGGATATCCATTAGACTAACATGTGGGGGGGGGGGTCGGTATTGGTACGACGAGCGCGTCCAGGCCCGGCCAATACCGCCCTCGACGGGCCTTGGCGTCTTTTTCATCTAAAATCAGACGGAGCAATTTGATTGGTGGTGGGTTTCTTGTGGACCCTCTTCAATGGCAATAGAGCCGTTACCCCTTAAAAAAACCTTTCCAGACGGTGGTGTTGTGGGAGACGATGGTGGAATCTATGGTGATGATGTTGGTGTTATCGGTGGTGTAGATGGTGATAGTGCATTGGTTGTCGGTAGTGATGGTGGCAGTGTTGTGGGAAGCGGTGGCGGAGACGATGAAGGAGATGGTGGTTGTGATGTGGGTAGAAGAACAAGTGTGTCTATTGTTGGTGAAGAAGTTGTAGAGAGAGCTGGTATAAAATTTAACCCACTACCCCACAAACTATAAAATAAAATTGAAAAGAAAATAACTTGGACCAATAGGAGTGGAGGATGACTCCACACTCTTGGGTAGTTCTCATCTTGTCATTTTTTTTGGGGGTGGGGTGGGCAATATCTTGGTGACATGGCGGGTTATACTTCTAAGATGAGCCTAAACCACACCTGATAGTCTTATAGTATATTTTTTTAGATGATCCACATGTTTGTCATAACTCATTGGCATCAAAATTTTAAAGTCAAAGTCAGCTTTTCCTAACGACATAAGACTGTCCGTTGTGGTGCACGAACGGGCAGGTGCGAACGAGTTTTTGAGCCACGCGGATTGCTGGAACAACAACACCTTCACGTCAACGACTGCGCGAGCGAGCAGACGTGAGCCGGATCGCGTGGGCTAGCGAGTAGAAATCAGGTTTGTTTGTTTTTTTTAATTTTTGTTGTAGTTTGGGTGTTGGAAGAAGAAGATGATGAGTTTTATTTTGGTGTTGAAGGATGAAGAGGAGTTGCAGAGATGGGGAAGAAGAGGAAGAAAGGAAGAAGAAGATGGTTGTTGGAGAGTGGCTGTCGTTTTGTTTGTAAATTTTGGGCCCACAATTTGTCTTTTGTGATATTCTTTTCAATAGTCTTTGTAAAGTGTTTTAATATTTTATAATAAGATGGGTTTTATTTTCTTTATTTAATGTAAAATGTTTTAAAAAATGTATGTAAAATATAATTTGGTAAAAAAAATAACCCGCTCACCTTTAGCCACGACGGGATCAAGCTACCGGCCCGCGGTCGCGAGCCAGTGCCACATCGACGCCTACATGGCACAATATTATTCGATAATGTGTTGGCTCACCTCTAGCCACAACGAACAGTCTAATCTACACTAAATCGCTAGATCAACATGCATTTATTTTTCATTGAATACATGAAACTACTTAATAACCCGATTTTAGTCATCATGTCAAAATAGGCTTACGACCACATAAAAAAGTGTGACCATATGCCTTTCGCGACACCAATTTTTTCAGGTCAAGTATGACCAAAGGTTTAGTCCGTATGTATCATACAGTCACATTCACGTTTACTGCCTGTAGCAACTTAAAAGTGTGTCTAAAGGGTAACAACATTTGATGCTAAAATCAAGCATTCTCTCAATTGAGTGTGACTAAACGGTAGCAACGACCATATGAATTTACTTTAAGCGTCACTGTTTCTATTATATAGTCACACGAATTTACTAAAAAAATTGTTTTAGCCACATTACTTAAGAAAAGTGTGGCTAAAAGGTTGTTGTAATCAAGTATTTTGTCCACTAACTGTGGCTAAAGGGTAGTGACAGCCATATTAATTTCTTGTAAGTGTGGTCAATTGTATTATATAGTCACATGAATTAACTGTAAGTGTATCTAAAAACCATTTCAAAAAACACATAAAACAATTTGATAATTTTAAGTGTGACTATTATCCAACTTTTGTTACACGTAATTTTTTTTCCCATAATGTTTGCTATTATTCTGTTACAAAAAAGTAATGATATGGCTAGTGGTTATGTAAAGCTAGCTACATGAAACTCTATAATTTCAAGTACGAGCACTAGGGAAGTATGGTCATTTGTGGTTTTTTGTGTGCTAGGTTTGTTGTGATTAGTTCAATTTGATTTCTTTAATTTTGGATCTTTGATGGTTTACATGTTTATAAATCGAATGGAGATTGTGAGTTTACATGTTTATGGATTAGTTTAATGTTCATATTACGAATATTATAACAAAATATATTATTATACCAGCATAATATAATGTATTTTTGTTATAATATTAAACATGTTGATTAAAATATCTACCTTCGCACCAAACGGTATTTTGTCGAAACTAGGGCTGTTAACGAGCCGAGTCGAACTGAGCGGACCTTTGCTCGTGCTTGGCTCATTTACAAACCGAACAGAGCCGATCGGCTCGTTTACAACCGAGCCAGAAGTTGAGCGAGCATTTTTCGAGCGCACATTTTTTCGAGCGAGCGACAAACGGCGAGTTTTCGGACAACCATAAATTTGGTATGTTTCATTTAATGTTCTCGCTGCCTAGTGATGACTGAGGTTCGACTGTCAGAGAATGACACTAAGTCTGAGGTCATGTTGTCCGAGAAAGAGGCTCAGGTGAGGCCAATGAGGCGATGAGCATACTGCAGAGAATGATTGTCGCGTTGTGGCGTAGGTTGATAGTGGGAGACGATTGATCGCGGACAACTGATAGGAATAAGACGTTAAACACGTCTTTTCACTACTTAGGGTTTTACAATTAAACTTAGTGTTTAGAATATTATTCGGTTGAATGGAATAGTAACTATAAATATAATTATGTATATGCATATATTGAGTCAAACCCAATAGAGTGGTATGTATAAAACTATAAATATAATTGTAATTAATGTGTGTATATATATAATTATGTCTATGATGAATTAATAAAAATTATATCGAGCCGAACCGAGCCGAGCGGACCTTCACTCGTGCTTGGCTCATTTACAAACCGAACCGAGCCGATTTACTCATTTACAACCGAGCAAAAAATCGGAAGAGCATTTTTAGAGCAAATGCCGAGCGAGTGATGAGCGCCGATCGATTTGAACAGCCCTAGTTGAAACATACCAATCGAAGCAATATGATATTTTTTTTAACAGCTAATTTTCTCCCTTTTATTTCACCTCTTATTTCATAATCTTTTAAATACGCCTTTTTTTATGCGTGTTATGAGACTTTAACTCTATCTTTCACCTTAAAATGTTAACATCTTTACCATCACAAAATTTCAATACATATTTATTTGATACAATCGTCCGTACATTTTGTCGTTTTTCTAATAAAAGATGGGTGCGAAAACGATATCCAGAATGGAAAATACTTATACTTGCAAGTGGATATAAGAAAAAAAATACAGTATCAATCGTAGTAGGTTTTTATTTGTGCATAAAAACAACAATCACCATGTACTGCTTTGGCTTCAAACGGTGACTAAATTAAAGACGCCAGCAATAGATTAAAGACACTTGCCAAACAGAAACAAAACAGAGAGAACTTTTTATCATCTGTATATCGATATCTATATAAATATATGTCAGTATCAAGTTATTTTACACAGTGTAATAAAAATGAGAAGTGTGATAAGAATACAAAAAACACAATAGATCATGAAATATTACAAAATGAACCACAAAATATAACACATTACTGAAGAAAAAAGACACAATGAATCACAAAAATGACACAATGATTAAAATAAGAAAAAGACACAATGTTACATAAAAGACACAATGATACAACGTAAATTCTAAAAACTACAAGCTAATAATCCAAAAAAGCGAAAACCTAAAAACTAGATCGTAGAGTTCGATTAAACGGTTCCAATGGCGCTTGAATAAGTTCAATCCGGGTCCGTTTGATACCCTTCCTACGAATTCCTATTTTTCTTTCATTGTATATTTGATCCTAACCCTATATATATATATATATATATATATATATATAGGGAATGGTTCTAGAGAAAACCCTCCTTATTGGTAAACTCTGGAAACTCTGACTTCCCAATATTTTTTTTTTTTTGAAAAAAATAGGGCAAGTAATATACATGATTTTAAGCATTTTGGGCCAAAAAAATTAAAAAAGCGCCGAGTAGTTTTTTTTTTTTAAAAAATAAATAAAATTTTGACTAACACATGTTAAGCGCTAATAACAGGTGTTAACCATGTGTTAACTATATGTAAACAGTAGACGTTTTTTATTTAAAAAAAAAACCGTTCAGCGGTTTTTTCGATTTTTTTGGCTCAAAATGCTTAAAAAAAATGTATATTACATACCCTATTTTTTTCAAAAAAAAAATGTTGGGAAGTCAGAGTTTCCAGAGTTTACCAAATAAGGAGGGTTTCCTCCATATACTTTACCTATATATATATATATAAGCTAAGTATAGGGAGAAAACCTACTTTTTTTTTAGAAAATCCAAGAAACCCCTACTTCCCAAGCTTTTTAGGGTCTGAAAAGTTTAAGGCATCTAATATACAAGTTTTTAAAAGTTTTGAGCTAAAAAAATCAAAAAAAACATTGAACGGTTTTTTTTTAAATAAATAAGTTATGCAGTGCTACATATGAATGAGAGATAACTTTTTATCATCTATAATATACATATATATATATATATATATATATATATATATAAAAGAATATATATATAGGGTCAAGTTATTCTACACAGTGTAATAAAAATAAGAAGGGTGAGAAGGATACAAAAAACACAATAGGTCACAAAATATGACACAATGAACCACAAAGTATAACACAATGGCGAAAAATATAACACATTACTAAAGAAAAAAGACACAATGAATCACAAAAATGACACAATGATATAAGAAAAAGACAGAATGTTACAACGTAAATTCTAAAAAGTACAAGCTAAAAATCCAAAAAAGTGAAAACCTAAAAACTAGATCGTAGGGTTCGATGAGACGGTTCCAATGCCGCTTGAATAAGTTCAATCGGGGTTCGTTTGATACCCTTTCTATGACTTCCTATTTTTCTTTCACTGTGTATTTTATCACAACCCTATATATATATATATGATTAAGCTAAGTATAGAGAGAAAACCTACTTTTTTGAGAAAACCCTACTTCCCAAGCTTTTTAGGGCCTGTAAATTTTAGGGCATGTAATATACAAGTTTTTAAGAGTTTTGAGCTGAAAAAATCAAAAAAAGCGTTGGACGGTTTTTTTTAAATAAATAAGTTATGTACTGTTACATATGCTACACTTGTAACATATGTAACACTGCATAACTTATTTATTTAAAAAAAAACCGCTCGACGCTTTTTTGATTTTTTTGCCTCAAAACTTTTTTGATTTTTTCAGGCCCTAAAAAGCTTGGGAAGTAGGGTTTTCTTGGGTTTTCTCAAATTTTTGAGGTTTCCATTTTATCCTGGCCATATATATATATATACATATATATATGTGTGTGTGTGGGGGGGGGGAAGATATAATGGAAACCATGAGAACCCTATCCTAGCCATCCATTCCATTTAATCAATGGATGAGATTAAATTGAAAACTTTTGTGTTTGAAATAATAATATTATAATACATATAGTACAATCCAAGGGTAGGATGGTAAACTTGGTTGATAAAGATAATATTATGATAACCATTATCTCTCCATCACATCAAGTGTCATCTCCATCAATCTTTTTCTCTCATCCCACCCAAAATACAAAAGCCATACCTTCTATATCTCTCTCATTTATTTCTCTCATCCTTGATCTTCATCCCCTCTCTACCAAACAATAAAGGTACCAACAAACCGTCGTTCCTCCTCTCTTATCTCCATCTCCTCCCATCTCCTATCTTATCTCCATCTCTTCCCAACTCTATCTCCTCTCTCATCTCCCTCTCCTCTCTTATCTCCCTCTCCTCTCTCATCTCCATCCCCTGTACCCTCAAAGTCCATGGAGGCAGAACCCTACCGTCCATTCCCTCCATCACACGACCTAAATGTTCAAAATCCGACGGCTACTGGTGATGATCTTCAATTTAACAAGGTATGTATGTGTTCTTGATCTAGGTTTTTGTTGGGTGACCATGTAGGTTTCTGTTAACCCAGTTTTTGATCTGTTTTTTTTTTCATTTATTCAATTTTATTATTTTTATATAAAAAATTTGAAGTGGGTTTTGGTTTGATTGTGAAGATATTCATCCGAGGTGTTAGAAGGTGACCAGAACCCTACCTTCCATTCCCTCCCTCAAAGTCTGGGCGGTCAGTTAAGCGTGGGCAGGTATCTATCATGACTATACAGTTTAGGATATGCATAGTAGGTTATTTTGTCATTATGATATAAATTTGTAATGCATTATGTGTGTAAACAATATTAACACGTGTTAATAGTTTATTAAATTGTCATGACCCAAATTGTGTATGCTAGCAGTTAAGAAGCCAATTGCATTGGAAAACACCAGACTCAAATCCTCAACCAAGGACAAAGGAACACGCGCTATGGTTTTTATGTTTTTGGATATCAGGGTGCAGCCTATTTATAATGGATTATGTGTGTAACCAATATTAACACGTGTTAACTGTTTATTAACTTGTCATGACCCGAATTGTCTATGCTAACAGTCAAGACGCTAATTGCATTGGAAAACACCAGACTCAAATCCTGAAGCAAGGACAGAGGTACATGCACTAGGGTTTTTATGTTTTTGGATATCAGGGTGCAACCTATTGTTTACTATTTTTGACTACTTATAGTAACTTGTGTTACAGACAAACGTTCAACGCAAACGCCTGGAACATATGGGAATAAAGGTAAGCTTAACTGTCTCCCACATCACCACTACTTAGCTTTAACATGTGTTATCATTTTTTTAAGATTGACCATTTTGATAGACTGTTTGTCTAAAAATAATAACATGTGTTACAAGCAAAAGGTTAGCGTGTGCAGATATGGCTGGACCATCTGGCAAGTAAGATATGATTAAGTTTCCTCTGCAGCTTTACTATGCGTCTTTAGCATATGTTAATATTGTAACACATGTTACGCAGGTACGGGGGTTCCGATTGCAGACAACGACAAGTACTTTGAGAAAGACACCCTATACAAGATTGTATGTTGGTTAATAATAGTGCATTTTTATTCAACACATGTTGCTATTTTTCTGATTAACAAGTCTTAGTTGTTGGTTATCATGTGTTAATTTTTTCATAACATGTGTTAATTAATTTACCAGTAGGATATGCTAGTGAAGTATCTACGTGAAGTCAAGCACCCGAAGGCTGAAATAATCAATGGGTTAAGGATATAAAGGGAGAAGATTGACTGGGCAATACGTAACAACGTTGATGGCTGTGGGGTGTTCTTGATGCGACATATGGAAAAGTTCATGGGCAAGGGGGAACGTTTCGATGCCGGCTTCAGCACAAATGGCGCAAAGAAGCTGACGGAGTTTAGGAGGCTGAGAAAGATGTTCACAGCACATATCTTATGGTTGCTAGTGAATCTTTTGAAGGACAACGTTGAATCAGCAGCGCTAAGGAAGTAGGGGTTTCAGTTCTGGTGATACGTTATTTTTTGTGCGGCGGGTTGCATGGTCACTTGTATTGGATGTTTGATAAAACATTATATTGTCTAGACTTTAGAACTATGGTAATTAGGCGCGGGTTATGTACATGCCGCCTAATAAACTTTTACTCTTTTGATTACATGTTGACCTTAATATGTGATGTACATATAACAAACTATTAATCACTTTAACAAAATAAATATAGTAAATCTATACATTGAGTACTAAAAAAATTATATTCAAAAACTTCAACAAGTACCTAATAAAGGTCACTTGTTTTATTTTGTGACACATGTTTCAACAAGAATGTCAAACACTAGCAAAATCAAGATGAACAGGAGAGAAACCTACCTAGGGCATTCAAATGAACTGCATGGAAATGTAACATGTGTTAATGTTGCATGAGAGGTTAACACGTGTTATTTGGTAACATATATTAAACTTGTATTTATTGTGAGACTTTTTTTTATCTTGATTACCACTATAGTTTCACTTCATAAGTTTACTGAGAAGTAAAGCATACAAACTATTAACACACGTTATTACAAAGTATCAATACAAACTAATGACCACTTTAACAAAATAACTTGTATTATTGTTAGCATTTTTTTTTGTCTTGCTTACCACAATAGTTTTCACTTCATAAGTTTACTGAGAAATAAAGCATACAACTAACACATGTTATTACAAAGTATTTACAAACTATTAAACAAAGAGAAAAACCTACCCATGACATTCAAATGAACTGCATGGAAAGGTAACATGTGTTCATGTTGCATGTGAGGTTAACATGTGTTATTTGGTAACATATGTTAAACTTGTATTTATTGTCAGCCTTTTTTTTGTCATGCTTACCACTATAGTTTTCACTTCATAAGTTTACTAAGAAATAAACCATACAAACTATTAACACACGTTATTACAAAGTATCATTACAAATTTTGGTCACTTTAACAAAATAAATCTAGTAATTATATACATTGAGTACCAAAAAGAAAGCATTATTCAAAAGTTTTTCTACATATTTTTCTTGGCTTCCTTGGACTTCGTATGTTAACTTAACCGGTGGGGGTCTTCGTTATCAACTGCAAAACAATAGATGAGATGTTAACCGGTGTGACCAACTCATCATCTAACATACTAACAGAAGTAACTCATGTTAATCCAGTCAGGAATTTCATTAAACACATAGAGTGCATATATCCAAAACACAAAAGACATTATAATTACCTTCCATACATTCACCATTAACTTTTAATGGACATCCATATATCCAAAACACAAAAGACCTTAAAACTACCTTCTGTACATCCACCATTAACTTCTAACATACTAACAGAAGTAACACACGTTAACCCAGTCGGGCATTTCATCAAACACATGGAGTGCATATATCCAAAACACAAAAGA
This sequence comes from Ambrosia artemisiifolia, assembly GCA_032199755.1. NCBI lineage: Eukaryota > Viridiplantae > Streptophyta > Magnoliopsida > Asterales > Asteraceae > Ambrosia > Ambrosia artemisiifolia. The sequence continues at coordinate 38,120,205 of CM063516.1, forward strand.
CATTATAATTACCTTCCATACATTCACCATTAACTTTAAATGGACATCCATATATCCAAAACACAAAATACCTTATAACTACCTTCCATACATTCACCATTAACTTCTAACATACTAACAGAAGTAACACGTGTTAACCTAGTCAGGCATTTCATCAAACACATGGAGTGCATATATCCAAAACACAAAAGTCATTATATTACCTTCCATACATTCACCATTAACTTTAAATGGACATCCATATAACCAAAACACAAAAGACCTTATAACTAACTTCTCATACATTCACCATTAACTTTAAATGGACATCCATATATCCAAAACACAAAAGACATTATAATTAACCATAAAACTCAAACTTGTGTAAAAAGGCCTTACCATATCATGAAGATGATCTCCAGGTTTAAAGAAAGCTTAGATCCTCACTATTGTTTCAAATTTCAATTCTAAAAACATTAACAACTTCTTTGATTTCAGTTTATACTCTTAGAAATTTTATAAATAACGGGTTTTAGTGTTCACCTTGTATCTCAAGCTTATTCTTAATAGAACAACTATACCATCACCAACATATGTACATGTTGACAGTAGTCCATCAAATTAGCTAAATAACATGGGATTTACCAGAGTTCTTTCACTTTCAAATTCTTATTACAAAAAAAAATTATTGTTTCTCAGCATGGCTTAAGAACAATACTAATTACATATGAATCCATAAAGAACTGAAACAGTAAGCTTAAAACCTGTAGAAGAAAGTGATGACTGTGACCCAAGTTCACCACAGATCAGCCCGACGACTCCAAGTGCAATTGGGCGTGGCCATAGTCGAGAAGCATGAGTCATCTCCTCCTCAAGAGGATCTTCTTGCATTCTTTATTATCAAATTTGGATTTTATGAAGATGATGAATTCAAAATTGAAATTGAGTTTGAAAAATAAAAATGAGACAGAAAGAGAGACCAGAGAAGAAATAAAGAGAAAGGTAGAGAGAGAGAGTGTGTGTATAAATACATGGGAGAGCGTGTACTTGACATTGACAAGGGAAAAATTACTTGACTACCCTTGGAGACAATATAATATCAATTTTTCTTTGGGTGATGTGGCACAATACAACCACAACTTGAGTTTTTATAGTTTTCACTATAAGATGGGTTTTCTTCATATACATACTATATATATATATATGGAAAGTATAAATTGAAAACACCCTTGAGTTATGAAAACCTATGAAAACTCAAGTTATAAAACTTTTTTTTTTGAAAAAATTACACGATGCAACAAACATGTTTTTAAGAGTTTTGAGCAAAAAAATAAAAAAAAGCGTCAATTAGATGTTTGTTTTAAAAAAAATTGTAACTTTGCTGTAACATACTTGTAACCGACAAGTTACGTATGTAACACGACAATTTTGTTTTTTTTTTAAATTCTTCAGCTCTCTATTTTTTATTTTTTTACTCTAAATGCTTAAAAACATGTTTCCTGCATTGTGTAATTTTTCCAAAATCAAAAACCTTTTGTAACTTAAGTTTTTATGGGTTTTCTTAACTCAAGAAGGTTTTCAATTTATCCTCCCCTATATATAGATAAAAGAATAGGGGTATGACACATGACATTATGAAGGAGCCTTTTCACCCCTTGATTTCCCCCCAAAAGTTTTTATCCTTGATTTCCCTCAAAAAAAAAAAATTTAGGTATATTTTAAATAAAGATACTATTAATTATTATTTTAAAATTTCAAATATGTTAATTAATATTTTTATCTTTATCTTTTCCTTATTTTCCTTTCATATTTTTTAAATGTTACTAAACTATTAATTATTATTTTAAAATTTCAAATATGTTAATTGATATTTTTATCTTTATTTTTTCCTTATTTTCCACTCACATTTTTTAAATATTAGTAACTTTTATATTCAACATTTAAAAAAATTACACCAAATTAACGAGTGTTTTATTATCTTTTCGACTATAACCATGGTGTTATACAAAAAATGAAAACAGACTTTTTTTAGTGGGTTTTTGTTCATGCAGAAAAAACAGAATATGTTAAGGTAATTCATTAATCATGTCTAGGTAAGTCACTAATTGCGTTAAGATAACATATATGCTTTTGAACTTACTATTACATATAAGAACCGCTAATTACATACATATTCATAGATGTAGTCATTTTGGTAAGAATCTACTTTTTTATATTTAGATTGGTGTTGCTAGGAACATTGATTACAACGGTTGCTAAGCCGGTTGGATGTAGCCTATGATTTTTAGACACTAGGTAAATCTCTAACTGATAATTGATAATTAATCACCCCACCATGTACACCTCTTAAATCAATAATCATCATGACATACCATTTGATACCATTTTGGTTTTTTTTTTTCCAGTTTCATATCACAGGTTTAGAATGTCGAAAGTAATAAAGTTGTACAGAGACTTCACTGGAGCAAGATGTGCACACGTAGATTTAGAAGTTATCACTTATCGAGTGTTGATTCCTATAATAAAAAAAATTCTGAAAACGACTTATTTCTTTTGTGATACATACATTTTATCACTTCATATTAGATTTGTCTATTTTGAAAAGCACCAGAGGATAATCTAGTAATAAATAAAGAAATAATAACAATATCTTTTGTTATTCCACTTTTTATTGTCATTTACCTAAATGGTAAAGTGGTCATTATACAAAGCAATTTTTCAGTATACTTTATAAATAGAAACATTTTTTTAATTTATATAACCGTATTCCTAATATACAATTAAATAATTTCACTTGACAACAACATATCACCCTAACAAAATTTATAATAAAAATTGATTTTTTTATTATTTCTAAACTCGGGTTAACATCAAAGAATGACAACACTGATTTTTTAATTTAAAATTTTTACCTGCATTTAGTTCAAATATATCTTAAGTTGCCCAATTTTATTGGTTAGATTAGATTTGACATACCTTCCCACAAAATCCCTAATTACCTAAAATATATCTTTAATTTATACCTTATAACTTATAATCTAAAATTTATAAATATATATTCTAACTAAACCCTACAAAAGTCATATTGGATGCAATTTAAAAATGTGAAGAAACTTTTTTATTTGAATAAATAAATGAATTTATACGGATAGTAACACTTTCTACTTGTCTTATATTACTATGCATAGAGGCGAAGCATAATGGGGTTAGGGTAGAGGTGTAAAAAAACCGGTTTTAAAAAAGACCCCGTTATTATAACCGAAACCGGTTTAAAAAAAAAACCGGTTTTTTTAAAACCGATTTTTTTAAAACCGATTTAAAAAAACCGCTTTGAAAAAAACCGATTTTTTCAGTCATTCATCACCAATGAACAAACCGGTTGTAAAACCGATTTTTTAAATAAAAAAACTGGGTTTTTATGATAAACCGGTTTAAAAACCGATCCTAACCGATTTCACCGGTTTGGGTTTTTTGCAATAAAAACCGGTTTTAAGAAAAACAATTTTGAACCAGACAAAAAAACCGATTTAAAAAAAAACGTTTTTTTAAAACCGGTTTGTACACCTCTAGGTCAGTGATGTAAGTTTACGATTTTCGTAGGTAATTTTTATATGAATTGATTCCCGACCCGTCCATTTGATCTTTCGGCCCTACTAATAGAAATAAATTTGGGTCTCGTGATTTTCGGTCCCCACCACTATTTTCTCAAGCTTCCACTGACTATGCAAACAAATAGTTTTCATTATTCAACCCGAGTATTACAAGTGACAAGAACCTAGTTAATAATAATATAATACAATCTCTTTTATACAAAACTATTCTCTTCTATATTCTCTTCTATATTAAAGAAGACACACTTCAACAGCAACACTCTGCTAACATGAACTGGCCACGTGGCTGTCAGTCATTGGAACATTTTCAGGGGTAATTTCTTTTTCTTTTTTCTGCTTATACCCCTTCTGCCTCTCACCTTTTCGTTTTCTACCCTGTTCCTTCCTGTAAACTACTTTAGCCGACGATAACGAATGGAGAAGTATATCCAGATGAAGATATGGCGACCCAGACGGCGGCGTTTGTTTGTAGATAAGGGTTCCGTCAAGGTCGATGGTGACCTTACATCATATGAGCAGCAATCGATCTCCATGGTCAGCCCATGTATTTCGAGCCACCGAACAGATCTGAGATGATAGCTTAAACTTTAAAGGTTTACAAAATAACATAACCACACAAAACTTCGGCCATATTTTTTTTAACGGAATTAAGCAAAAATACGGATTGGCTGCAGTTTGTTCCACTGAAATTGGCGGAGACAATGGTGTTGTACGGACAGTAACAGATCAGGTTGATCGATCGATCGGAAAATATGAGGGGCGAAATTAGGGTTGCGTCCCTGCTAAGACGACGGTGGCGGGGTCGGGAGGGCAGTTTATATACGGTGAGGTTGTTGTGCTGGGAAAGAAAATGTTGGTATTGGTCACCGGAATAGTTAACGTGGGTGGGATTTTGTCTGTGACAAAGAGAATAATGTGGGGAGAGTCGTCTAGGGGATGTTATTAAAATTTGTATGTTAATTAGTGTTTAGTTTTTTTGTACAATCACTACACGAAGAAAAAATGAATTCTAAGTTTATCATGAATTCAAAATTTGAATAAAAAACAACTTAATTCGTGATAAAAATAAACCAAATTCTGAAACCGTTTATTTTGACGTCTTCTTTTTTCTATGCTATAGCAAGTGTTGGTATTTTAACAAATGTGTACTCAGGTGAAATTTAGAGCTCTTAACTTCGGCATTTTTTTATAAGTGGCATGTGAGTCCCACTAAAGACTTGAATGTGGTGTGGTGTGGTGTGGTGTGAGTGTTTGTATAAAGATATTAAATGTCAATTAAAAAAAGGAGTAGCTGTTGTTAATTGGTTAAGATGGTGAAGAAGGGACTTGATTGGTCTTGCCCCTTCCCCCGTGAATTTTTTCGCGCCTCCTACCTCCTGGCCACATTTAGCGCCCATTCACAAGGAGGGGTGCGGTGCATAGAGCGCGAATGGGGCTTGAAAATGCCCTTTCATCTTGCCGCTACATATGGTCTAATATTGATTTAGTTTTCGTAGCGTCCCCGCGGCAACGCGCGGGTGTAATTGCCCCTAGTTACAATATAAATGCGAAATAGATACTACATAAACGTAAAGAATTCAAACCAACATTTGCACTTGCAAGAATCTTAAAAAAACGATAATTTGAGAGCGTCAGGTTTTACCGATTATTCTATTGTCGTGCTTTTGAGGGGGTGGATAGTTGGGTTTTTCCCGGAACTGGTGGACTTGGTGAACCAGAAGCTTCCTTACATGTCTAGCTATGCCGGGTGGAAGGGGTCCTGATTTGACTGAGTAGGGACTCCGAAGGAAGTTCTTTGTGAATTTCGTTGGCCGTTAAAAAAAAGATCGTTATGAATATCTCACTAAAAATAACTAAAACCCATGTACTAAAAAAGTATTTAAAAATATATCTTGTGAAAATTTTTGAGTATGTTGTGAAGAACAAGAGGCTCATTGCCTAAAACTTTGGAAACAACATTTTTCAATTTTTTTTATTCAGAAAAAGGATTTGGAGCTGATTAAAGTATCCAAACAGTTGTTTTTTTTTGTGATTTTCTGAAGAATCGAGGACCATGTTTGATAGATAATATTATGATTAAAGTATTCAGATGCTGACTGGGCTGGCTGTCCTAACACTCACCAATCCACATCTGGATACTGTGTTTATAGTGGACCAAATATCATATAGTTGTCTTCTAAGCGACAATCGAACATCTCTCCCTCCAGTGCTGAAGTCGTATATCGCGGCGTTGCAAATGTCGTTGCTGAAATTTGTTAACTTCGTAACCTTTTGTTGGAACTTCACAAACCAGCAGGGTCGGCTGGAAAGGTGGGCGGGGTGGTCACCAGCTCAGGGCCCGACCCTTAAATGGGCTCGAACGTTTTTTTAAAATATACGCATATATATATATTAAATTCTATATTTAAGATATATATTTGTGTTTTATACGTTAATGTCTTGTTAGTGGAGTTGGAAAAACCATGTTAATTTAATGTAGAGGTCTCACGTTCAATCCTTGGCTCTAGCATCATACTCAAATTTTTTTTTATAATTCATTCCTCTTTACAAATTTTTAGGCCCAAATGTTTTTTTGCCCGAGGCCCAAATTTTTTTTGGCGTTTTCAGAGACGGCCCTGCAAACCAACCACCGATGCAAGTTTAGTCTATTGTGACAACATCAGTGCCGTCTACCTATCTGGAAATCTAGTTCAACAATAGTGTACGTAGCACACCAAGCTAGATATTCATTTTATTCGTGACTTAGTACAGCGGGGCAATGTTCGCATTCTTCACATCCCGACTTGCTTTCAGGTAGTTGGTATTTTACCAAAAGTTTACCCAGAGTTCTATTTGATGATTTGAGGTCCAGTCTAAGTATTCAAAATCCTGCAGCTTTAACTGTAGGGTTGTAATAGATAATATTATGTATACACATAATTTAGGAAGTGATTGATCATATAGCATGTAGAGCTGTAACATAATCATCCCCACTAATGTTAGAGAGCATATGTGTTATTTATATGATTCAAATCAATGGAAATTATCAAGGGAGCTCATCAAAATACAAAATGATCAATATCATGTTATTTGACTTTAGCCGACTAGGTCTAATTCTCATATTATGTCATAAAGGAGGAATTCACACGATTGAATTGAAGATCTTCGTAATGATGCTGCTGATGTTGATCATTGGAAAACCTTCTATCATTTGCCTATTACAACATTATCATTAGGGAAAGGATACAGGCTTTAACTGATAAGATATATATGAGATACAACTAACCTTTAAGAACACTTGAGTTTATTCCTAACTACTAGACTCATAGTTTTCTTTTACAACATAAAAATACATATAGCATAAAGTATTTACTAGAGAAACAAAAAAACGAAAACATTTATGAACTACAAATATCAATAAGTAGTGATAAAACTACAAATACTCGTAATAGTAGTAGAAGAGAAAGTAAAGAAGACGACATAAAAAGTTTTTGTGGAGTACTACATGGTAGGTTTGTTTGCTAATAGGGCCAGAGCTTTCTTCTTGAAACACCCTATCGTTTGTTTTGGTTTCTTGATTACTAGTTGCAATTGGACCATGATGATAGATATGCGATCGGTTTATCACATATCGTTGTATGTTCAAGTCTTTGCCAAAATAAAATTTAAAACAAATATGAAAATCCAAACTAATATGATGGTCTCTTAGTTTTGTGAAATGGAGAACAGTCCCCTCTTTATTTTCCGAACTATATCTTGAATCATCTGTGTCACATGCATATTTCTTCTGTGTTGTATGTCAAAATGTATATATCATAAATGATGTAATGTGTTAAAATATGTTAAGAATACATCAAACTTATTATTCAAATAGTTTATCATATACATTTTTCTTTAATATATTTCTTAAGATTTTCAGGTAAATGGGCTAAGGAAATTCGGGTCCAAGTTGAGGAGAATAAGAGTCCAGAAAGAGTCAAGAGCTTGTGGGCTTATTATCAGTCCAAGAAGGGATAAGAGATCAGGAAGCCCAAAGGAGATCTGGTGGCCCATTTCGAATTAAGTCATCCATGCCTATGTGGCAATCCGTGTCAAGAGATCCAAGGGACAAGATTGCTTCCAGTTGTGTTTCTTCATGATGATCCAACAGTGTTTAGAGGTTCGGGTGTGCTTTCTCCCGAACCTATATTAGCTGCTATATAAACTCGTCTTCGCCCGTGTTTACGAGTTTAGCTCTCTTTTGTATTTGTTTCACTTAGGGTTTCTCTCTGTTTCTCTCATTAGATTTGATAGAGTTCTTGTGTATTGATAGTTCAATCAGTTCTCTTTAGTTGTTCTAATGTGAGAGAATAACGTATCATCGTGTTGATGATCTGGTTGTGAGATTGATAGTCTGATAAGTGTTTGTAAAGAGATTGTCTTAGTTTTGATTTGTATTAGTTTTCCAGTAATAATATCATTCAGTTTTATACCATATTTGTAACATGGTATCAGAGCGATAGGCTCTTTCGTTCAGTCTTCCGCTGGAATATTAGGGTTTCTTGTCATATCTCAAGGTTGTTGGTTGTTCTTGAGGAGTTTCTGTTCAGATCTAGGGTTTGGTGACAGAAAATCAATAAGACGAATACTGTCTTGGAAGGATATTGGAGCATTTTTTCTTTGCTCTCCAGGTTGTTACCCTAAGTGAAGGTAACAATCTATGAGTTTGTGGCGAAACCCTAACTTGGGTGCTAATCTGGTGAGATTGTTCCTTTCTCTGTTTTTTATTTTACAGTTGTGTCTAGGAGCACTGACCGGGTTAGGGGGACCGGTATTGGCTCATTAATTGGTTGAGTCTGTTATTCTTGGTTCTGTGCTATTGGCTGTTTGATATTCTTTTGTGATCTTGTTTGATAGTTGTTGCTGTGGTAAAGTGATTAGTTGTTTTACTCTTGTGGTGTGCTTGTTGTGTGTATAGACATAAGAATAAAGCTCCTAAGATAAGACTTGTCCTGGCACCGTTGAGTGATGAACCAGGAATCTGGACACTGACTTGGCTTCGCTTTGTGTGTGCTTGAGTTGTGTATTTGCATAGGTTGTTAATCTTTGTGTGTTAACATGAGTAGTCCTCAAGGTCCTCAGGGTCCTCAAAGCATAGTTGATCCTAATTCATCTAGTTTGTCTAATGTCACACTTGTAAGCAAATTAGATGCAAGTGATCCATTGTATCTTCATCCTAGTGACTCAGCTAATCTTAGCATAATAACTATTAAACTCAAAGGTACTGAGAACTATAATGTGTGGGCTAATGCTCTACAACTTTCTTTACAAGTTAAAAATAAGTGGGGTTTTATAGATAATTCCTGTATAAAACCTGTTGATGATGAAGTCTTAGCAAGACAATGGGATAGGTGTAACTCCATTGTTCTTACCTGGATTCTTAATTCCATGTCAGAAGAATTATATTTAAGACAAGTGTTTTCTAAATTACCTTCTGATGTATGGAAAGACCTTAAAGAAACATATAACAAGGTTGATGGGTCAGTAGTGTTTGATCTTTATCAGAAAATTAATTCATTTAGTCAAGGTGATCTAACTGTATCTGACTATTATCAAAAATTAAATGTCATGTGGTTACAATCACTGTTTTGAAAACCGGACCGGACCGGCCGGTCAGACCGGGTTCCGGGACCTGGACCGGTCCGGTTCGGGTGTTTGGATCGACATGCAAGTGAACCGGCCTCGGACTGGAAAACCGCCCGGTTGGACCAGAAAACCGGGTGGTCGGACTGGTTTTTATTTATTTTTTTTGGGTTTCGAATCATTTTTGGCCCGGTTCGTTGGACAGGTCGAACCAGTGAACCGGCCGGGGGTCCGGTTCGACGTCCGGTCCGGTTCTGAAAACCTTGGTTACAATTAGATCAAATATTACAACTGCCTGCTTGCACTTATGACTCCGCAAAGGAATTCAATAGTTTTAGTCAAATGATTAAACTAATGCAATTCCTTATGGGTCTTCACAATGTTTATCAAGGTGTTAGAACAAGTTTGTTAACTAAAGAGGTTCTTCCCACTGTTAAAGAGGCTTTTGCCATAGTCTCTAGAGAAGAATCCCATAGGAATTCTGTTAACAGTGGAAAGAAAACTCAAACTGTTGGTTTTTTCTCAAAAGCTAATCAGTTTTCTGATTTTAATAAGAAAGTTAATAAAGGTTCTAATCAAAATTTAAAATGTACTCATTGTAATAAGAATGGTCACACAGTGGACAAGTGTTTTGAAATAGTAGGTTATCCTAGTTGGAAGAGACCAAGGGTTAATCAAGGTAAAAAGGCAGTTGCTAATAACTCTGTGGCTAATGAATCTTCTGTTCCTGTTACTACTTTAACAAATGATCAATTGACTAGGTTATTGAATTTGATCAATGAAAGGCCTAATGAGACTACACCAAGCTGTAATGTTGCAGGTAGGTTTTTTTGTGCAAATGGTTTTCAAAGTAATTATTCTTTGCAACAAAGTCTATTGTTTAAACCCATTTTCTGTTTTGTAAATTCTTTTGGTAACAAAATTACAATAGGATGGATTGTAGATTCAGGAGCAAATCAACATATGGTTAACAATGATGTAGAGTTGATTGATTTTGTTGATGTGTCTGATCTAAATGTTTTTGTAAATCATCCTAATGGAACTAAAGCTTTAGTAACTAAAATTGGTACTGTGTGTCTGTCTAAAGATGTTGTTTTGAAAGATGTTCTTGTGGTTCCTGAATATAGTGTTAATTTGATATCTGTCCATAAGTTGGCTAGGGATAACAAATTATATATAGGATTTGATGAACACAGTTGTTATATACATGATTTAAAAACCAAGAAAATCCTGGTGACTGGTAAACAACAAGATGGATTGTATCTGTGTGCTAATGCTAGTTTCATGCATAAGGTTTGTGTGAATAATTCTGTTTTACATAATCTAAGGGTATGTGGAGGAGACCCTCTGGCCCCTGGTATCCATATTAGATACCGATCATCCCACCCCACAAGGGTTATGATCCCGGCAAAACACCTCAAAGTGCTGCCCACAAGATTCGAACTTGTCTCCTCTCATGCCTAACACTTATCATTGGTAGTGGGTACCACTAGGCTATAAGCCCATTGGTTGTTTTACATAATCTATGGCATGCTAGATTAGGTCATCCTTCTGATCAGGCTGTTAAACACCTAGAAGATATTACTAAAATTGATCTAGGAAATAATCATCAACCTTGTGACATATGTCACAAAGCCAAACAACATACTCATGACTCATGTTCATGACTCAAATTCCTAGTCACTGTGAACCATAAGTTGTCAGCAACAGCGTTTGCGGTCAACATATGTAAGCTCAAGAGTTTTAGGGGCTATTTGGTAAGTCTCTTAATGAGGCTCTGAACCATTCAGCGCCGAATGATTCAGCATTCAACGCGTTTGTTTTAGCTTCTAAATGGAATGGTTAAGGCTGAATACTGAACCATTAAGCACTGAACTAAGCTGAACCTTAATGAGACTTTCCTACCAATGTGGGACAAGAAAACTAACCATTAAGAGGTCCAACTTAATGATTCAACACTTAACCATTCAGACCTCTTAATTATTCAGCACTTGTGTAGAAGTTAAAGATCCACCTATATAATATAGGACACGTTTTAACAATTTACTTCTTTCATATTTAATATGAAACTAATTACTTTAAGTATTAATATCTCATTCCTCTTCTCAATATTGGACTTAATTAATTAAATGCTTATATTAATGTCAATCCCCTTAGGGTGGAGTGACACCTTTTTTACTTTCCTTATGGGAGGTGGGGAGTTCGAGTCCTGTCGGCACCAAAATGCTGCTGGTGGACCGGGTTTTACCGCAGTGGTCATTCGGGCGGTGAGTTTTTCCCGGGAACTGGTGTGAAATTATTGGTGGACCCAGGTTACTCTCGGAGTACTCCTTTATCCAGTGGGAACTTTGTGAATGATCGGGATTGATTTGTTGGCCGTTCAAAAAATGCTTATATTAATATAATTATCATGTTGAAAAGAGAAAATTGCTCAAATGGTCCTTGTGGTTTGAACTTTTTTCACCTATAGTCCCCAAGTTTTCAAAATTACAGCCATAGTCCTGAAACAGTGAAATTTTTTAACTCGGATAGTCCCTGGAGCTAACTAAGGTTAAACAATCCAGTTAAGTGGGTGTGAAATTACAAAACTACCCTTACTTTAATAAAAAATAATCCTAATTAATGTGGATCCCACACTTCATCTTCCCCACTTCATCTTCTTCACCTCATCACGTCCACAAACCACCACCACCCATCTCCACCCTCCATCATCACCACCCTTCATCTTCCCCACCAACCAAACCCTAGATATAAAACTCCTCCTTCTTCATTTCTTGCAGCCACAACACTCCAAATGAAACCCCAACCCGTCACATTCTCTCTCTCATCGATCTCTCTCTCGTCTCCCTTTCTCCTCCTCCCTTTAAGCAGCGGCCGGCCGCCAGACGTGGTTTAGGCCTGAGAACGAGCAGAAACAGCAGAAAAGGATGTGGTTTTCGGTGGGTTTTGGGGTCGGGTTAAGGAAATGGGCTGTAGTAGAGTTGATGGTGGGGTTATCGGTGATGGCTGTGGTGACCGATGGTGTCGGTTGCTCCAGATCCAGTCGTGATTGTGGGTGAGGCTTCGTTTTTTATCGTGGTTATTGAAGGGATGGTTCGATTATGGTGGTTTGGGGACGGTTGTGGGTCAAGTGGTGATGGATGTGGCTGTGGTGGAGGATAACAGCGGTGGTGGTTGTGTTGGGTTCTGGTGGTGGTTGGTGGTGACGGTCGTTTGGTCTGGTTATGGTTGGTGGTGACGGTCTGGTTATGGTTCGTTTGGTCTCGAGTAGTGGTCGGCCGACGCTGAAAAGGGAATGGTGGTGGTGGTGGGGGGGGTTATATATTTAATTATAAAACGTGGGCCCACTAGTGTTATATTTTATTTGTTTTATAGAAAGGGTAGTTTAGTAATTTTAATCTCACTTAAATGGATTATTTAACCTCAGTTAGCTCCAGGGACTATCCGAATTAAAAAATTTCACTGTTTTAGGACTATGGCTGTAATTTTGAAAACTTGGGAACTATAGGTGAAAAATGTTCAAATCACAGGGACCATTCGAGCAATTTTCTCTGTTGAAAATAAGTGAAAAATATCTTCAATTATGTTTCCAATACAATGTTGTATTAGAGCATTCACAGTAGCTTCCCCATTCCCCATTCTCTCATAACCAATCATAACCACATATTACATTAAAAATCATTACAGTTTCTCTCTCCCCCACTCACAACTACGTTTCAACAAATACTAAAAAATAAATACACCTTCCAGTTTTCCCCAAAAGATTCCCAAGTAACCCCAATTATACCGATCAACATTAGATTCCCCATTTTTCTTCACTCACAACCACTCACATAAAATGGGGGAGCTATTGTGAATGCTCTTAGATCTTAGGTCTCCTTTAGTTCGTGGAATTCACATGAATTGGAATTGGAGTTAATTTCATTGAAAAATGTGTGTTTCAATGACACATGAGGGAAAATAACATGCCTTCACCCGGATGGAATTTAGGGCATGTTTGGCTAAACTTCTCCTTATCTTCTTCTCCTACCTCCTTATCTCCTTAATCAAAAAGTCACAAATTCTAACTTATAACTTATCTCCTTTTCAACCCATTACCCAAACATTATTTTCTCCTTATCTCCTTCTTGATTAAGGAGATAAGTTATAAGGAGGTGAAATAAGGAATCCCAAACATGGCCTTAAAATTTTATAGTGGAATGCTTCAGGATTACTAAAGAAATAACGAGTACAATTACCTCGGAGGGAGGTGATTATGTTTAACTCGTGGCTATTGCATGGTATAATTCTTTGCACCATACTCGTGACCTCAGCCAACCTACAAGAAATGAACAAGATGGCCGTACGAAGGGAGGCGACGGCTAGGTAGTCGAGATCGACTCCAACGTACAGACACAAAAATGGTGTTGGCTTTCTAGTTGTAACATAACATGTCTATATACAAGGAGAGGTAGCCTCTTTATATAGAGCATGCATGAGTCAAACATCACTAATCCTTAACCTGACATGGGCTTGGGCCCGAGTTAAGGGCTTGCCACCCTTCGGCCCAATAGTTAATACAAGATTATGCTAATGTGAGAGAAAAAGTGTAGCGCTCTGTTATAGAGCCACGTGGCGCGATTGGAGTGGCTGTAAGTGGGTACTTTTCTGACGGGTGAAATGGTTTGACTTGTGAAGGCGTCGAATGTGAAGTCTAACGGGTTTCTGGTCAATGCGTGATGTACAGTATCTAACAGTACTTACTGTACATGATATGACTTCAACATGTTTAGCATGAGGCTATAATACTGCTTTATAGTTTTCTTGTTCTTCAATGATCACACCACAAACCCACAAAACCATTTACTAATCTAAACCAAAATCGAAGGACGTTCCAAAAAATATTTCCTAATCAAACCAAAATCGAAGCAATGTGAGCAAATTGAAGATCGTTTCCTTCTTTCACATTAAACTTCAAACGTATTACTTAGCTTTAAGTATTCATATCTTATTCGCCTTCTCGATATTGGACATATCTTTGCTCATAGTTTAATTTTAATTAAGAATAATGTAAATTTATAAATTAGCAAAATTATATACTTAAATAATTAAATACAATTATGTGTTGAAAATAAGTGAAAAATGATTTCAGTTATCTTTTCTAATAAGATGTTGGTAATTTTAATCGCAATTAAATATCCAAAATGTTATTTTAATAGGGTCAAGTTATTCTACACATTGTAACAAAAATAAGAAAGATGAGAAGGATACAAAAAACACAATAGATCATGAAAATGACACAATGAGTCGCAAAATATAACACAATGCCAAAAGATATAACATAATGCTGAATAAAAAAGACACAATGAATCGTAAAAATGACACAATGATGAAAATAAGAAAAAGATACAACGCTACATAAAAGACACAATGATATAATGTAAATTCTAAAAACTACAAGCTAAAAATCCAAAAAAGCGAAAACCTAAAAACTAAGATCGTAGGGTTCGATGAGACGGTTTCAATGCTGCTTGAATGAGTTCAATCGAAGCCCGTTTGATACTCTTCCTACGACTTCCTATTTTTCTTTCATTGTTATTTGATCCTAACCCTATTTTAATAATGATTTTTACATAAATAAAATTATTTTATTAGCTTGTATTTTTAAAATAAAAAGTAATCACTTAAGACAAACAACATTAGAACAGTACCATATTATTTATAAGCTCTATTATTTGTGTTTAGTCTATCCATCCTATTTCTTTTGTCCAAAAACGAAAAAAAAATTGTTTTAGGTAATGTGAAGTTAATACAGTGTTATATGAGTGAAAAGAAATTACAAAGAAATTTCATCAAAATGTTGTAATTCACAGCACAAAGGTTGGGTTGTAGGCATGGCATTGGGCCAAAGTGTTTGCCTATTGTGTGGACTGTTTAGTCATTTCTAATGGCTAATTATGAGGCCCATTACTTTCATTTTAGTTAAAAGTTATACACCTTTCACTAATTCACTGTACGATATGCATACCAACCAAGAGTTGTTCTTTTATGTATAGGATGACGCAACTTGATTGTATATAAGTAGGAGAACCTCAAGCACTTAGAGATATCAATATGTAGTCTAACTTACCTACTACTACTACCATAAGAATTCCCTCACCGTCCATCCAACTTTCTATATCTTGTTGTACATCTAATACCTTCCTAACCATGTCAGAAATACTTCCAAATGGTGGCGGATGTGAGTCATCCGTCATCACAACTGAAAAACCACAAAGCCGTCGGCTCAAAGGCTTTATATTATCTCTAGTTGACTACCCTCCTGGTTTTTCACGTAAGGTAAGGCATCATATCATATCCATCGTATCATGTCATTTTATGTTTATATTAATTTCATGATGTTTGGTTGACAGGTGGTGGCGGAAGTGGTGGCAACATTCCTATTGGTGTTTGTGACATGTGGAGCAGCAGCACTTACCACAAGTGATGACCGTAAGGTGTCACAACTTGGAGCCTCGGTTGCTGGTGGGCTTATTGTTACTGTTATGATCTATGCTGTAGGACATATCTCTGGTGCACACATGAACCCTGCTGTCACGTTAGCATTTGCAACTGTTGGTCATTTTCCCTGGATTCAGGTATGCGACTAGACATCACTAATATGTACACGTTTTTGCGTTAGAACCATACATCTAAAAAATTCTAACCAAAAAGCAAAGTATATATGGTTAAAGTGACATGGATGGGACCTTGAGTCTTTGAGACCATTGAACATTGAACCAAGCCAGGCAATTAGGCATGTTGTGTAGTAGTTGGCAATCTCCAACATCTCCATTTATTCTATTTCTATATTTATCATTAATGCATGGGACATGTCAATTTCAACTTATGAATATATGAGATGTGTAGGACATCTGATAATAAATTCATGTCTAATTTTCTTAATTGACAAAACTTCAAGATTTAAATATCCAAAAACTAATAATCACATTTATGAAAATTTGAAAGGAAAGATTTGGGAAAAAAATATTTTGCGTCAATCAAACAAGAGATGTACCAGAAAACTACCTTTTGTTGAATCAAATAATTAACATGAGTAGTTCAATCTATGTAGGTTCCTATATATGCAGCAGCACAGCTGACGGGGTCCATATCAGCTTCGTTTGCGCTAAGGGTGTTGCTAGAACAGGTAAAACATTTAGGGACAACAACGCCTTCAGGGACAGACCTACAAGCTTTGGTCATGGAGATCATAGTCACTTTTTGTATGATGTTTGTCACTTCAGCTGTCGCAACAGATTCTAAAGCCGTAAGAATACATGTTTCTCAGTTAGAAAACAAAAATTCAACTATAAATTTAACTAAACTAGTAACAGAAAATCAATTATTTGACAAGGAAGTTAAACATAAACATGCTTTCAGGTAGGAGAGTTAGCAGGTATAGCAGTTGGATCATCGGTATGCATTACTTCCATCTTGGCCGGGTAAAACTTTAAAGCGATGATATTATAAACTACTTATATGTTAATGAATCATATAAATAATATATAAACATGTTGCAGACCAGTATCAGGTGGATCTATGAACCCAGCGCGCACCATCGGACCTGCTTTAGCTAGCAACAACTTCAAGGGCATTTGGGTGTACATTGTTGGTCCCATATTTGGGACCATATCAGGGGTGCTGTGCTACAGTTTTATTCGGCACACTAATAAACCGATTCAATCAGTATCGTCTTTTAAACTTAGAAGAATGAAGAGCAATGATCAGCATGTTGTAGAGAAAGATTCTCTTAGTTTCGTGTAATAATATAGCTATTAAAATGTCATATGTTATATATATTAAACAAGTGCAATCATGCACATTTCAATTATCAGTTATAAATCCCTACAAGTGATCATCCAACTCATGAAACATGCTGTTTCTCAGCTGCATATCATAAATCACAACTACAACATAAAAAAAATATTTACAATATGGGCATGTGGCATTAATTAATGTACCTGATGATGACAAATTGTGATACAAATCAAGAATATCCTTTCAAAATATAGAAAAGTTATATAAAATAAATAAAAACTGGATATATTTAATTAAAACCGTTAGAGTGCAAAATCTCAATTATATCACTCTAATGGGCCTCAAAATTTTCAGATTACTTGTTAGTTCCAGTGGTATCCTTCATCTAAGATTTAATGATATGAAAGAATAATCTTTACCTTATCTTTTAGATTTTAGCATGTGTTTATTTTGACATCCGCAATTGTACTCACCCATTTCCAGTTTTCTCATTCTTTCTTTTTCTATAATTAAATTATCCTTTTGTGCAAAAAGCTGTTTATTATTCCCTTATTATTATTGTTGTCAGATTTGTATAAACCTTAAAAACTGGAGGCCAGGCAGGTTTGAGTGATGAGTCAAAACGAGCTTGAATCAATACCGGTTTATAGCAAAATGAGTTTCGGTCAAAATGGAATCTAGCCAATCAAAGTTAGGTTGAATTGAGTCGTTTTACTAAAAATACTAAAATAGGTTCACCTGCTATATTTTTTAAGTTGGCTAATGGCCACTAGGGGTGCAAACGAGCCGAGCTCGACCAGGCTCGAGCTCGATTAACATATAAGAGCTCGAGCTCGAGCTCGGCTCGGTTCGAGCTTTGTTTTTAAAGCTCGAGCTCAGCTCGTTAGTAGTTTCTCAAGCTCGAGCTCGGCTCGGGCTCGGCTAGTTTAGTGTTTATTTAGTTAATATATTAAATTAAATAATATATATAATAGGCTTGTTTAGGCTCGATAAGTCAAAAGCTCGGCTCGGCTCGTTAAACGTGGGGTAAATTATATAAAATATTAATAAACCTAATATTATACCAGGCTCGATAAGGCTCGACGAGCCTGGCGAGCTTCATATATCAGGCTCGAGCTCGATAAATAAACGAGCTTTGTTTTAGGCTCAAGCTCGGCTCGAGCTCGATAAGGCTCGGCTCGTTTCGAGCTTTTTACCGAGCCGATCTCGAGTAGCTCACGAGCTGCTCGGCTCATTTGCACCCCTAATGGCCACAGTGGAGGTGGGAATGACTACGATATGGTGTCCTGGGTGTTGGTGGTGGAAGAGGCGGCGATGGAGGTTAAGACCAAGGCACAGACAGCTGCGGCTAACGGCTGTGGGCATGTCACCGGGTGATGGAGGGTGGTGATAATCCATGTGAACCCTATGTAAGTTAACAAGTTTTATAATTCTTGTTTGTTTTGACACGTTAACTAGTTTGAGATAACTCAATTTAGGTCATATATAGTTTGTTTGTTTTTCTAAATTAACCTGTTATTCGAAGAATGAGTAATGATTGCAACCTATAGGTTTAAATATCAATTTAGCTCCTTAGATTTATAGTTAGATTTGTATTTAGTTTCAAACTTTTACATTTTGGTTGGGGGGTATTCACCGTCGGTGAAGGGGGCCATGTAGGCTCACCGATCCCCTCCATCTACCCACACCTCACAACCTAATTGGAACTTACACTAAGACTTTTCAAACAGTCTTTTTTTTTTTTTTAAAGAAAATTACCAAAATAAACATCTACTGCGTCTAAACAACAGGGATGTGCTACTTTTTTGCGTTTATCAATCAGACGATTACACGTGTAAAGTCTCCAAACGCTTTAATTTTTAAGGTCTCTGCGTCTAACCTTTAGACGCGAGGCTGTTGTTTAGACGCAAAAATGATCACCTATTTTTTTAAGCTCTCTGCGTCTAATCAACAGCCTCACGTCTAAAGGTTAGACGCAGAGACCTTAAAAATTGAAGCGTCTGGAGACTTTACACGTGTAATCGTCTGATTGGTAGACGCAAAAAGTAGCTCGTCCCTATTGTTTAGACGCAGTAGATGTTTATTTTGGTAATTTTTGTTGGTCAAATGTATATTTTGTTAATTTTCTCCTTTTTTTACAAGGGTCAATAAAACGACAAAAGCTTTTGGAAAGAGGGAAAATTGTGTCAAATTCCTTGGCAAACTGCCGTTCGAAAAAGAAAACACCTTGGCAAATTACTTACCAAACGCTCATTAGGCGTCACCTTTTCTCAATCATGTGAAATATTCATGAAATGACATAAAATAATCGTCCTAAAGATTTAGAGCATTAATATATTCACTATTTTCAGTAGCTGGTTCATGACATTTTGCGACATTGGAGACCGGTGAATCAAAAGGAGTTCGAATCGTAGATAGAAGATGCCATATTCTAATAATTGTAGAACACACAATTAACTTCCCTCAAAGAAATAAAAAGAAGCAAAACATCACATCGTTTTTGAGATAATGAATTACTTCATGAAATGATGGTGAAAATTTCACAAACTACTAAAGAGGGTATTTGAATATGTAATTATTTAGTGAAGAATGACGAACCTATTGCATAATCAAAATCATTATTCATGTGACGCTTCATTGGTTCCAAATCATTTATATAAACTAACAAAACAAATTGTGAACAGTTGTAAATCAACATTGGTTGCTTTGAGCCATTGGGGTTGGTGGCCCAATGGTAGAAGCAAAGCTTCTAGGAACACCTAAGGGGGAGGTCATGGGTTCAAGTCCCATAAGAAGTAGAAATTTGCCGTTCAAAAAAAAAACATTGGTTGCTTTGACGGTTCTTCTTTGTTTGTCACGTGCTGAGTGAGTTTTGTTTTTTCCCATGCTAGGCAATTTTTTGTCTTTTCCTGCTGCACTTCACCAATTCACAGTCCTATTCTCACTGAACCTACCTACCGTCCATCACTGTTGTTGTACAAGGCCGATCTTCAACATTGTCGTTGTTGGAGTCATGACAGCGGCGAAGAAAGATTATGTGGAAACGACTTTCCGGCGATAGGGTGATGCTTCGTGAAGGAGTACAACCGCTTGTCGTTGTTAGACAGTCGAACCAAAACTTTTCGTCGTTGGCGTAAGTCATTTGAAAGATTCGTTGGAAAGTCAATTGTGCCATCTGAAACCTCGCATGTCGGGTCATCTAACAGTCTAACACCATTGTCTTATGCCATCAAGGGGAACCGTTGGACATCACTGCAACGCTATCCGATTGCTCGTGAAGGCCGTTGCCCCTACTCGAAATTTGACAGTTTGATATAAATTAAGAAGGTAAACAAATCTGTTGGGTTGTTTGATGGTTTTGCAAACCGATTTTGAAATAAAAGAATAATTATACTAAATATACTTTTTTAACATATTAAACTTCAATGAGAATGAAATGCATATATATGTTTTTTTTTTCATGAGGACCTGAGATCAAATTCATGCCACGTCTTCTACAATCCCGTTTTTATTTTATTTTATTTTATTTTATTTTATTTTCTTTTATTTTATTGATGATTTTTTTATTTTACTTTCTTAAACTTTTTTTTTCAATTTCAGATATGATATTTATTTAATAATTACATTTGTTAACCTGTTTTAAAATTCTAAATATGTTGCTATGTTTGACTTTTTTTTTATCGGTTACGACATATGTATTCATTTTTATGGTTTTCGATCAATGTAAAGGACGTATTGATATTCTTTTGGGCATATTGAGACTTTCTTTTTAGGTTTTCCTTCTTGCTTACAATACCAAGTATTGGTACCGTACACTTACGTAACGAACCTAGGAGATACCGATCAATTCCCGCTGCGTAGCGCGGGGAATGACACTAGTTAATTTATTAAAACAAAGTGAATACATTAATAATTGGGAAAATGGCCAAAATAGCCCGTTGACCGGGTGTTTTGCAAAAATAAACCTCTGACCCCTCTTTTGAGAGACGGGACACGGCTCCCAAAGAGCCTGAACCGTCTCCCGAGAGGCTTCCCATTTCAGCCAACAGAGGACCGCCACGTGTCGTTGTTGATCCCGAGACAGACCTTTCTCTCTCCTGAACCCCCTTTCTCTCTCCTGAACCCTCTTTCTCTCTCCTGAACCCTCTTTCTCTCTCCTAAACCCCCTTTCTCCTCACAATCACCATCATCTTCATCCGTCATGCTTCGTGAAAAACAACCGCCACCGCTGCAACTCCCACTGCTGCTACTGCTCCCACTGCTGCTTCTGCTACTGCTCCCGAATCACTATAATGATTCATCAAACCACCCTCATTCTCTTCCTTACCAACACTAACTTCCAATTTCACCATCGAAAGTTCTCTCTCATCGACTGCATGCGTCTCCGTCTCCCTAGAAGACACTTTCACACCACCACTAACCTTTGTTTCCTCCTTCAACCCTACCCCCTTGTTCTTCACTGTAAACCAACCAATTATTCAGTTAAACATTTTCACAAACACCTTATCTGCATGTCAAATACACATACATAAAAAAAATCACCTTGTGAAAGCCACTGTTCTCTTCGAACATCAAGCTTGCTCTGCTTCAATTTAGCAGTCCTATTCACCTTCAAAAACCCAACAAAAATGCACAAATTTATATAAAAAAAAAAACTAAAAAAAAAAATCAAGAAGTCTAAACAAACACGGTGAGTTCTCCGTCTTCTCCGACGAAGTTTACTGTTTTTTTTTCTTGTTCTTCGTCTTCACCGGAGACGTCTTCCGAGACGTCACCGGAGACGTCTTCCGAGACGTCACCGGAGACGTCTTCCGAGACGTCACCGGAGACGTCTTTCGAGACGTCACCGGAGAGAGAAAGGGGGTTCAGGAGAGAGAAAGGGGGTTTAGGAGAGAGAAAGGGGGTTCAGGAGAGAGAAGGGGGTTCAGGAGAGAGAAAGGGGGTTCAGGAGAGAGAAAGGTCTGTCTCGGGATCAACAACGACACGTGGCGGTCCTCTGTTGGCTGAAATGGGAAGCCTCTTGGGAGACGGTTCAGGCTCTTTGGGAGCCGTGTCCCGTCTCTCCAAAGAGGGGTCAGAGGTTTATTTTTGCAAATCGCACGGTCAACGGGCTATTTTGGCCATTTTCCCTTAATAATTACATTACAATTACAATATATTAATAATCAAACTTAAATGAATAGTGTTTAAAATGAATAGTAATTATTAAAATAAATAGTAATTATAATAATATTTTATTTAATTAACTATATTATTATTTTACTATATATTATTTTATTCAATTAACTATATTATTATTTTATTCAAAAACTTTATTATATTATATACTATTAATATAAATAACATAATATTATCTAATTTCGTTACAAATTTCATGTGTTACTTTATGTGTAGATTTCTTTATTTATTTAACGTTTACAACCAAAATGGAATCTCGATTGTATAATTCATTGATTGATCAACATCTCATCCTAATTTCGATTGTAAAACGCGCAACGCGTGTGATTTTATACAGCTAGTTAAAAATATATATCCATAAAATATTGAAATGAACTATCTTAAACGAACTTCAATTTTTGATTTTTATATTCAGGGTAACTTTGCTGTAATGTGTAGGATGGGGATGGGGATATGAGGTGTTTCTATGACTTGATGAGATGAGGGTGCCAAATACATTTTTAGGTATTTAATTCAGAAAGGGGTGGCGGCGTAACTTGTTGCCCGTCTACCTTCTATTTTAATGTAACTTTCGTATTTTTGTTTTAATGAAATCATTGTGTTATTTTCACAATTCACGTCATTGTTCACTCATCATTTATTAACTTTTAGGATGATAATTGTATATAAGTTCCTAAGTTGCTCAAAGCACGAACCCATTTTGATACCACTTATTACGGGGTTAGTTATGTACTAAGGTCATACTCGGCACTCTTTGTTGCCATTCTGGTCTTGCTTATCGATATGTGTAACTAGTTTTGTCCTACCAATAACTAATTGTAGGATTTGTCTCCAATTCTGACAGTTTGTGCAAGGGAACTATACAAGCATTTTCGTAAACAACTTTTCTTAATTCGGATAATGATGTTAAAAATTTTTGGATATATATTTTGCACATACAAAAATTTATAAATATATTTTTATCGGATATCTAAAATATTTGAGGGCTTGGAGCAGACTTCTTTATCTATGAATAGTAAGTTTCCTTAAAATTAAATCTTAATGTTAGTTTGTCTTCTTATTTATAAGGGGAATGAATTTAAATACTCTCAACTTTCACATATTGGCATTGGCGGATAATACTTTCAACCTTCACTTTGGTCACTAGCACCCCAACTTGCAACTTATTTTGTTCCATCACCCCCAAACTAACGGAGGTCCAACCTGGTTAGTCTTCGTGGCAAAAATGTAAAAACCTACACTTAAGGCACCTGTTTGAAACTTTTTATTACTATTACCATTACCATTACTTTACCGCTTCAACCTGCAATCACTTCCACCACCATAACAACTCCACCACCACCCACCCTTCCTCCAACAACCACACCCACCATCAGCCACCAATCCGAAACCACCATCCACAAGAACCACCCATTGGAGAGAGAAAGACGGGGAGAAGGAGATTAGGGGAAGAGAAAAGGGAATTGAAGAGAGAGAAGCAGATGAGAGAGAAAGAGATCGATGGAGAGGAAGAGATCTTGATGTGACAGGCGACGGTGGAGCCACCACCTTAATCGTTCGATCACTAATTAAGTTTACATTACATTCTTAAAACCTAACAATTTTTTTTCTCTACAAAACCCAGACACCACCGTCGGTGAACCCCCACAACAACCTTTTGTTTCTGATGGCGATAACCCCCCCCCCGATATATATACACACCATAACAACCGGCTGCGTGTTAGAGAGAGAAAGACGAGAGTTAGATTGATGATATAGGATCTAATACTTGAGATTGAGTAGGGCAGAGAGAGAACCAGAAGGGTGTGAAACAAAAAAAAGGAATCCGGTGTGGGTGTGGTTTTTTAATTAATAATCTAAAAATTATAGATAAGAAATAAAGATGGACTCGGAATTGGAGAATCAAATTGGTGCCGGCTATGAGGAAGATCTTGATGTGATAGGCGACGGTGGTGGTGGTGGTGGTTGATGGTTGTTGAGGGTTTTTGTAGATGGTGGAACTTGGTGGGTGACAGGTGGTCGTCGGGTGGATAGGGTGGTTCTGGGTGTGTGGTGGTAGGGTGTGTTGTTGGCAAATGGTGGTGGGGTGGGTTGGGTTGGGTTGGTGGCAGATGGTGGTGGTGTTTTAGAGAGAGAAAGAAACACTGAGAGAAGAGGAGGGGGGTCTGTCAGCTGAAGAAGGGGGGTGTTTGGGATTTAAAATAAAAGGTTTCAAAAAATGTCACTTAAATTTAGGTTTTTACATTTTTGGCACGTAGACTATCCCTTAAGTTTACGTTTTTACATTTTTTGCCACGAAGTCTAACCAGGTTAGACCTTCGTTAGTTTGAAGGTGATGGAACAAAATAAGTTGCAAGTTGGAAGTGCTAACGGCCAAAGTTAAAGTTAGGAGTATTATCCGCCAAAAGGTGAAAGTTGGAAGTATTTATATCCATTTCCCCTATTTATAAGCATGAATTTACAAACTTGTTTGACTTCTTTGTTTAGTTCTACCATAATCAATTTATTAACTTGATTTTATGGATGATTTATGGATGTTGAATAAGATACATGATTAGTTACCTCATTGAGTTGATTTTATGGATGACTTATGGAAGTTGAATTAAGACACATCTCCTTATCTTTTTTTCTAGGACGGTGACTTTCAGAATGACTGGGTGGTCGTAGGACAGTTTGCGAGACCAACCCCGGTTCGAGAACCCATAGGGTTTCTCCATAGAAGGCATAACATATGCTTAACGGGCTCAAACCGCGTCCTCGGAGGAACCATAACCCCTGATACCACATGATACCAGTTACGTCACCACAAGAGTCAAAAGTCTGTAGTGTAACACATTTCTTTATCTTATTAACTTGATTTTAGGGATGGTTTAAGGAACTAAACCCGAACGGTTCTACGTAAACTGAACAGACACAATTTTCATACAAATAACATGCCATTATAGACTTGTTTTATATATTTCCATTCTACAAAGGATTAACAAAGAAGAGAGACTAAACTCCCATGCTCATATAGATGATATATTTTGTTGCAAACTCATACTGTTTTCTTTTCCACTTTCACAATAATATGTCAAATGTGACCAGATGTTATTCTTAGAGTAGTAACCAACTCCCCCAAGTGCCACATCAGCGTCACGTCATTTCCCCCTTCTCCTCCCCCAAACTAAGGAAATGGTGTTCCTCCTTTTTTATTATTAAAAGTTTGATTTAAAAAAAAATTGCCCAATCAGAGAGCTCGGTGGCAACGGGGCATTCTCACCGTTTTGCCCGAAAAAAAAAACGGGGGGCGGTGTTTGGCTTGGTCCCCGAGTCCACCTCATCTCCCTGGATGTATTCACCGAAGGCACACCAAGTAGTCTAAGTAGTCAGCCATCTCATGCAGTACGTAGGACTTCTCTAGTTGTACTTTGTGAGATAGACGTGATATCAAGTTACAAAGGAACTGAGGTTCAAACAGGGGCCTTGACCAATTTTGTTTTTTCGATCTATTGTTCGATCTTAGCTATAAATTGAAGAAATTAATCAATTATGTATCTTCATCTGTTATTTGTTGCATGTTCATGTTTGTTTTTCTGTTAGTTTTTATTATATGTAACTCACACAATTGTAGTTTGTTCTTACACATGATATTATATTGTATCTCACGTTTTTATTATAATTTGGACATTCTTCTTAAGTTCTTATGCATGTTAAATACGAGATTGTATCTACAGAAATAAAATATATACATATAAGATTGTGCTAAATATCTTATAAAAGTGTTTGAAATATGATAACGTGTACATTGTAAAGGTTTTGGATTTGAAGACAATTAAATAACATCTAGGAATGAAATTCAACCTATTTGACATGTCTGTAAGAGGTTGGAAAGGTCTCCACAACATTAAAAAAAAACAAAGAAAAAAAACACTCTCAACATGAAATCGTGTATTGGTTTCAAGTAATACTTGGTACTTGGGACAATTTATAACCTATTTGACACATTTAGACTTAGATTGTATAATTTTTGTATTATATCATTGTATTTATTCAACTTTGATCATGTTGCATGATCATGCAGTAAATACTTTGTGAACCGTTCAGTGGAGTTTGTGTTCATATGTTTAATAATGAAAGAACACGAAAAAGAAATTTTGTTCTTTTAGTTAAACAAATGCCCATGAACTAAGACCGCATTTGTTCATTTATGTTTGTGAACATTTGATAACGTGCTCGTTTGTGTTTTATAGTTCATTAAGGTTTAACTTTTATTTTTAATTCTAATATTTCAAAATTTCTAGTAGTAGATTATTTAATAGAGTAAATTACTATTTGAGTCCATGTGTTTTGGTGGTTTTAACTACTTGAATCCAAAACCAAAATGTTTAACTATCTGAGCACTTGAGTTTTATAAACATAACTATCTGAATCCAATTTAGTAACGCCATTCATCAGCTCTGTTAGTTAGAAGGGCATTTTGGTCATTACGTCTGAGGTACAAGTTTTTAATGCATATGATTATTAATAAAAATAAATTTACTGTTTTTTTAATTATTATTACTATATTATTATTATTATTATTATTATTATTATTATATGCGTATATATGTTAAGCTATACACACAGATAAATAAACCTTATACTTTCCCTTTTCTTCCTCACACCACCACCTTATCTCACCACCACCACACCTTCCACCATCGCACCAACCACCACCATTCCACCTCCAACCCCACCACAACCACTTCCACACCAACTCACCGCCACCACACCTCACACCACAACCCCCGCACCTTCACACCAGCCCAACCCCCACTACCACAACCACCCCACCACAACCACCGCTCCCCCTTCCCCCACAGCTATCGTTTCCCAGCACTAATGATGTTCGATTTGCATATCTGAACTATCGAAGCAGTGGTTCGGTGTAGTTCAGATCTTGTTCTAATCTTGTTATGATAGTAGTGTTTTTGGTTCGATTCAGAAACGGTTCTCGTTTTGTTTCACAATGGTGCAACAGGATTTGGTTCAGATCTGGTTCTAATTAGCCGGTGCCGGTGGTGCAGTGCGGTGGGGTTGAAGATAGTGTCGTTGTAGTGGGGGTAGTGCAATGGTGGTGGAGTAGTGGGGGTAGGGGTTGAAGATGGTGGTAGCGAGATAGGAGTGGGGTGGTGCAATGGTGGTGGAAGGGGTTGAAGATGGTGGAAGAAGATACAGGGTAGGCTAATGTAGAGAGATAAAGGGAGGGGGGATGAGGAAGAAGATAGAGGGTAGGCTAGGTTTATATATTTTTTATTTTATTTTTAATCAATAGGGGTATTTTTGTCTTTTAGCAAAAAGTTAACAGAATTATTGGATTGTGTTAGTTAAATGGACCCAAATTGTTGCAATTTGGAAAACCAGGTGCTCAGATAGTTAAACATTTTGGTTTTGGATTCAAGTAGTTAAAACCAGGAAAACACATGGTCTCAAATAGTAATTTACTCTATTTAATAAATATTACTGTATTATATATTAGTATATATTACTTCACATATTTTGATTAACTATTATTTTGAATGGATTAAATGAAGACTTCGATTTTATTTTAGGTGGATTAGATGAGGACTTCAAGTAAGTTTAATATGATAATTTTGTGTTTTTTGGGACATTATTTTACGGTAATTATATGATCAAGATTATGTCAAGTATGTATGGAACATTAGGTTAGTATATTTTGGGTGGATTCACGTAATGTTTGTGATGAAAGATGCTGATTTTATTCGAAATTTAATATATGTTCATTTATGTTTGTTTCTGTTCATTTCCAGTTGTTTGTGTTCATTTGCATTTATTTATATATGTGAACGTTCGTTTGTATTCATAAACGCTCATTTGTGTTTGTATGTGTTCGGTTTGTCCGGTACCTAATATTAACAAACAAAACGAACATGTCCATTTCCTTAATCTCGTTTGATAAGTGTTCGTGAATACATTATCTCCTTAACAAACGAATACGGACAAAGCTTTGTCCATGTTCGTTTGTGATGCAGGTCACGACGCTAAACCCACATTGGGACTAAGGAATCCGACCAAATATTACATACCCCACGACCATTTAGTTAATTAGCATGCATGTGTTTTTCAATTTATTTACCCATGTTTACAGTGAATTAGTTAAGTTTCATATTTGACCATTTTATGCACTCCATGTTTTCATGTTTAAATGTTCCTGTTTGCATTTGCATTTTAGACTTATTTTTAGTTTCAAGAAGAAAGAAGGAAATTGAAGTAAAAGTTGTCTCTTGTTCTTTACCTAATTCTTTGGAGCCTAACCCACTTGACGGGTCTATTAAAAGATTGACCATCTCAAATCGATCTATAATAGTTTGGTTTGTTTGCAGCCCTATTACTAACGTATAAAATTAAAATTATGTACATGAACACTGGGTCTAGACGACTAGGCTTCTAGGTCTATGAATAGTAATGTTTCCTTGTCATTAAATTTTAATGTTACTTTGTCTACTTAATTTATGTCATGAATTTACATACATGTGACTTGCTTTGTTTAGAAAAACTGTAGTCAATATATCTTATCAACAATATGTTATAGATGATTTATGGAAGTTGAAAAAGATACATGTTTCGTTATTCATTATCCCAACTAAACATAAACTTAATTTACGATTTCATCTAGTTTTTACATCCGGTCCAAATGATCTGACCAATAGATCGGTTTCACATTAGGTCTGGTCTTGAAAACATTGGTGTTAAAAACACTCATTTGGATTCGTCTTTCCAAATCATACGAAATACTCCTCAAATGAAAATAATCAATGAAATCATCCTAAAGACCTAGTTATGCAATCCCTATATATTGGCTAAATGGATTTTAATAATTCCATATTTTTCTGGTTACCTGATAATAATTTCACCCGAGTCTTTTCTCTCCATCAGACCCACCTTTTGAATATTTTGCTATCATTGGACCTCCGTTAAATCAGACTAACCTAGTTTGTTTTTCTATTACGTGGCTGCTGACATGGCTATTTTTTTAATCTTATAATCCTTTTCATCATCTGAGATGGATAATATCCCTTTTACTCTTTAAATTAAACTCTTTGGTGCTGTTGATAGCAAAAAACAAACTGGGTTTAAAAAAGGTCACGTCAGCATCCCAGTCAGTAGTCACGTAATCAAAAAACAAACTGGGTTAGTCTGGTTTAACGGAGGTCCAATGATAGAAAAATATTTAAAAAGTGGGCCTGGTGGAGTGACAAAGCCTCAAGTGAGATTATTATTGGTAAAAAAAAGGTGGGATTATTAAAATCCATTTTGCCAAATATATTTGGTACCTTTGTATTTAGTTGGAGCTAAACTAAGTTAGAATTATGCTGAAAAAAATCTGAGAGTTTACAAAGTATTTGGCACATTTTTCTCATGATAGATATACTTTTTTCTAGTGGTGAGAAACAAAACCAGATAAGTTCATCTACTGTGTTTGCAATTGCATTATGAATAACCAATATACAATATTGTACTGTTACGAACATGGATAGAGACAAGAAAATATACCTAAAGATTTCAAGAATCATTATGTTATTTCTTTTCTACATGTTGGGTGGATAGTTGAAACTTGAAAGACATGATTTTTATAAAAATACACATCATCAAATTCCCCAAAAGAATAGAAGATCGTTTACGGGATAATAAACTTAATCATGATATAATGTTCGACAAAATCTCATAAAAAATAAGGTATTTGAATGTGTTGTTGTGAATAGCCAACTGTTGCAAGCTCGAGTGAATAACCAAATAAACAACCAGCCCATTTCAAGAGTTAGCAGGCCCAAAGAGTGTACGGATCTATTGTGGAACAATTACAGGGCATTAACTATTAAGTAGCATAGAGAGAGTGCAGGGGTTATGAAATTATGGTTAGTATGTGTCTTCTTAATTCTCATCCCCTTCTCTAATATAGGGCTGTTCATGAGCCGAACCGAGCCGAGCCAGGCTAAGCTCGCGCTCGGCTTGGTTATAAACCGAGCCAGCTCGGCTCGGCTCGGATTTGAAACCGAGCTAAAAATCAAAGCTCGAGCTCAGCTTGGTTTTAAACCGAGCCGACTCGGCTCGGCTTGGTTTGGCTCGAATTTAAAAAGAAAAAAGAAAAATGGCTTTCAAAATTCAATATTTTAAACTAATATTTAATAGTTAAAAATAACACAATTAAAATAAGTTCAACCTTATACATTGCACGCTAAAATCAAGTTAAAGCAAGTACAAAATAAGTCTCAAATTTTAACGGAATACAGTATAAGTTCATCAACATACGAATTAACTTGGGTACTTGAATCAAAAGTAGTATTGAGTTTATTTAAATAACTTGATTAGCTATAACTTCAATCCCAAGCAAAGAATCTCCATGCCACTGTTACCAAATATTAAATTTGTAGCATATTCTCCATCTTGTTTTACATTTTGGTAATATATTATATGTATATAAAAAATATATATTAAAAATTTGAATTATTCGAGCCAAACCGAGCCAGCTCGGCTCGTAACGAACCGAGCCGAGCTCGGCTCACTTTCTAACCGATCCGAGCCGGTTCGGCTCAGTTTCAAACCGAGCCATATCGAGCGAGCTTTTTTCGAGCTAAATCCGAGCGAGCTTCGAGCGAGCTCCAAGCCACGAGCTTTTTGGACAGCCCTACTCTAATATCATACATTGGTTGAGTCATTAAGCTAATGAGTAATGAGATCTATGTTTCCTACTAATTGCTAAGGCTGTCCAAAAAGTTTGTGGCTTGGAGCTCGCTCGGATTTAGTGAAAAAAACTCGCTCGATATGGCTCGGTTTGAAACTGAGCCGAGCCGGCTCGGATCGGTTAGAAAGTGAGCCTAGCTCGGCTCGGTTCGTAACGAGCTGAGCTGGCTCGGTTTGGCTTGGATAGTTCTAATTTTGAATATATTTTATTATGTACATATAATATACTATAAAAATATGTTAAAAAAAGTTGGGGAATATGTTACATGTTTAATATTTGGTAATAGCAGCATGGAGTTTGTGTGCTTGGGATTGAAGTTATAACTAATCAAGTTATTTAAATAAACCATAACATAATGATAATTGTCCAAATAGTCAAGTTATCAAACTCAATACTTGTTTTGATTTCAAATAGGTCAGTATTTAGGAGTTCAATCAGACATCTGTTGCATATTTAGGGGATTAATTCGTATGTTGATGAACTTATACTGTATTCCGTTGAAATTTAAGACTTATTTTGTATTTTTTGAACTTAATTATAGCTTGTAATGTATTAGGTTGAACTTATTTTAAATGTATTATTTTTAACTATTGAATAATATTTTAGATTATTGAATTTTAAAAGCCAATTTTTCTTTTTTCTTTTTAAATTCGAGCCAAACAAAGCCGAGCTGAGTCGGCTCGGTTTAAAACCAAGCCGAGCTTAAGCTTTGATTTTCAGCTAGGTTTTAAATCCAAACCGAGCCAATCCAGCTCGGTTTAAAACCAAGTCGAGCGCGAGCTTGACCTAGCTTGGCTCATGAACAGCCCTACTAATTGCTAGTGTTGTTATTTTATCAATTTACAACGTTGGTGCTTTCATGATACCGTTGGCAATGATGGTATTGTCTGAGTCTTTTTTTATGTGTTTTTATTTAGTTTTAATTATTTATTAGTATAGTTGTATTTAGCAAGTGTTCGTGTGTAAAGAGGTGAAAAACGAGCTTAAACGGAGAAGAAGTAAGCACACGGGGGATACTGGAATAAAGAAGATAAAATATAGAGTTTTTAATCTCTTCGCGTACCACGAAGAGAATGGCAAGACACGCCACGGTAAGCGATGGTGTCAAATATCATAAGCTATTTCACAGCCGACTCATTTAGTCTAAATGACTATTTGATCCAGACTTACTTTTCTTAAAAAAAACTTTCATATTTACACTTTCATATTTTTCATATTTACTCTCAATTTTAAACGACATACCATTCTATTTGATTTCGGATATATTGTTGCAACGTGAGAATGAAACCGCCGCAACATTCGTGTAAAATTACTAACTATTATTATTTTTACAACCCATAATATTGAATTTTATATAATATATATATATACCACATACTATTTGGTGCACTATTGGTGCACGTAATTAATTCAAACAATCAAATATGAGAGGTAAAAATTAGAAAAAGCATTTATAAATAAGACACAAGCACATGTTGAAGTTCCCCACTCTATCTAACCATGTCACATATTCATCCGTCCATTTTTACTTTTAATCAAATCAAATGGACACCAACCACAACCACAACCAAAAAGACAATAAATACCATATAGTTATGATCAGAGGTTACAAAAGGCAAAGTCTTATAAAATCTAGGGGCATTTTGGACCTCCTTCCTTGGTCTTCCAATTGTTGTAGCAAGGGCAGACTTGTTTATTCCCATAATACCCTGGTGGTACACAAAGGCACTTTGCACAGCATTTCTGACAGAAAAACATGCATGGTTTGTGGTACTGTGTCTTGCTGCATCTCCTTGTGCACTGCCCGGGGCATTCTGGTCAAAATATGAAAAAATGTCAGTCAAATTACTATACTGCCCTTTTACCAAGCAATCAATTTAGTCAACAACTGAATAAAGTACTTAAGGTTGAAAGGTCACAGCTATTTTGACCGTCAAACATGATAGCAAGACCCTACCCCTACTGATTTGATTTTAGGCTAGGTTTGTTTACTAGACGAGCTAAATTGGGCGAACATTTGCTAATGCTTGACTCATTTTCAATATAAATGGAACTGAGCCGATCGACTCATTTACAATGTTTAGAGTTGAGCCAAAAATTGTGCGAGCATTAGGATGTAAATCACAAAAATAACTATGTAGTATGTGGTTGTTATTTAGGAATGATAAAAAAACCCAAGCCCAAAGCATAGCCGAAACCTGAAGCCTTCGAGACAGGTGTAGCCCCATAGAGGTGTAAAAAAAACCGGTTTTAAAAAAAAGAAAAACCTTATTATACCGAAACCGGTTAAAAAAAACATGTTTTTTTACAACCGATTTAAAAAAAAAACCGCTTTGAAAAAAACCGATTTTTTTCAGTTATTCATGACCAATGAACAAACCGGTTTTGTATGATAAACCGGTTTAAAAACCGATCCTAACTGGTTTCATCGGTTTGGGTTTTTTGCAATAAAAACCGGTTTTAAAACCGAACCGGTTTAAAAAAAAACGGTTTTGAACCAGACAAAAAAACAGTTTTTCTAAAACCGGTTAACCGATTTGTACACGTCTATAGCCCCCATATCCTACAGGTATGAGACTGGATATAGGACTATACAAAAAAGGGTTCTAGGATTCATACACCCTGTGACATCATATTTAGAGTGTATGACATCACAATCTGGGTATGTAGCAGATTTCTATTGGTGATAGGTGTGGGCCAGGGTGTATGAATCCTAAAGTAGGGGTGTATAAATCCACAACCCCTACAAAAAATTTGCACGTTTTGGACGGGTATGAGATTAGGTGATACCCAGCGCGATTACCCAAAACTATATATCTCTTTACCTGAACCATATGCCAAACACATTTAGCTTTTATTTTTATTTCCCTTAACTATTGTTTACCTGAACCATATGCCAAACACTTTTAGCTTTTATTTTTATTTCCCTTAACTATTGTTTAGTAATGTTTCGAGGTTTAATTTCTTATTAACAAACGAAGATAAACAATGGATCTAAAATGGTTAAAACTTACGTGAGCTTTTCAAACTTCCAGGACCATAACCATGGTGATGATGCCCTCCTTTTGCTATAACCTAGAAACAAAAACACAGATCACATTTCAAAGAATCTAGAACACTTGTAACCCAATGCAGTATGTATAAATAATAATCAAGCAAAGTAACACAATGTAAGTGAATAAACTTACAGTAGCTTGATCAAGCATGGAGATGGCTAGCAGAGTTAAGACCAGGATCAAGAACAACTTAGCCATGATGGTTGTGTGAAGAGGGAAATGGTTTGATGGGAATTGAGGGGATGTAGAGTGGTAATATATATAGACAAGAGAGTAAAGAAGCAACAATAATTTTCTTTTCTTGTTGGGGAAGTGTTGATAGGTTGCATGCCGGTCGTTTTAAATTCACGGTTAAGAATAATATAGGGTAAATTGCATGGTAGGTGAATCTATTTATTTGACATTTGGCTTTTTATAACAGACTTTAATGTAAATTTTGTGCCATTTTTTTTAATAAAACATGGGAAAACATGTGATTGCTATTATTTTAAAGTTTATCATTCATTAGTTTATATCATTAGTAACCATTGTTTTACCACCACCATTAATTACTACTAAGCCATGTCCAGTCAAATGGGTTCTAAGCAAAATGAGTTTAGGTTTAAAGAGACTATTTTAGAAGATATCAATTTGGTCCGGTGTTAGGTTAAAAACGTGTTAGGGAAAAAAAAGTATAGAGAATTGTTTTGAAAAAACATACCAAGATAGTTTCACCCACTATGGGTATTTTGGCAAAACTAGCTGCCAGCTGGAAACTTTTTAAATATATTTTGGTTTGGCAGAGTAGCTGAAACTTTTAATAAAATGTATAAATGACCAAAATGGACATAATTAAAAGTTTGTAAAGAAGGTTTTTATTTTATTTTTAAAATAGAATGGGTATTTGTGTCAATTACTAATTAAAAGCTTGTAACTAGTTGAGCTTTTTCTTAAACGCTAGTACTAGTAGCTTTTCACGGTAGAGCTTTTTCTCCTAACCTAAAAGCTTCAAGATCCTTCAACCAAACAAAGCTTTTTATTGAGTAGGAGCTTTTTTTTAAGTTTGAAGCTTAAAGCTTCTAAAAGCTCCTTGCCAAACATACTATATATTTTCTTATGGTTGCTAGTGGCGAGAATAAAGGTGGTTGCCGCAGAGGCAGTGGTGGGACAATTACGTGGTGGTGTTAGTTTCGCAGTGGTAAATGAAGTGGTGATTGAGGTGGTGCGTGTTGCGTGGTGTAGGCTATGGAGATGTGTGTGTTTGTAGCAGCAGGGGCAGGCATGTTGATGGCTATGTGGCAATAGTAGCGGTGACAATGACAGTGTAAGCGACGATGAGTGAGTAGTGAAGACACGCAATGATCATTTTGGGGGTTAACCCATTGGAACCCTTTTTAAAATAACAATTAACAAACAAAGTTGCATGTTTTAGCTTGTTGACTAATCTGAGTAAACCAAAACTGACTTGTTGGCTAATTTAAAATCGCCTAAGGGAACTCATATACAATTTATTTATTTTTCCTATGTCAACAATTCTTTGAAGGATAACTCATGATTGTCACCTACTCATTGTCTACCATCATCCTCACACATCATTCACCACCAACGTCGCCACCATACAAATCCATGATACAATTCCATCATAAGTTCATACCCCCAAACACCATCGTTAAGCCTAGACACTAACAAATCTGTATCCCCATAAATATATTACATTAACTCATCGTTGGAGAAGATCAAAATATTGCAAATGAAGCCTCGTTCACTTGAATCAAATTGAATTTTAAACTTAGACTTGACTCCAGAAACCTAATTCCTTCTCAAACCTAAAGATTCCTTCTTATCATAACTATGTAATTTAACACAAAATCACTTGTTATAACCTTACATGATTTTGAGCAACATAAGCAAACTCCTTAACACATTGCAAAGGCTCATTAGTATATCGGTCATCATATTTTAACACCAAAATAGGCAACGGAGCTAATGCTCTCTCTGCAAAAGTTGAGAGACCCACAGAGTGAACTTTTGTTGCTTCGTTCGTGTATGGGCGTTGCAAAACTGCTGTTCGGCCTTCGGACATGTCCACCGGGCATTGCCAATGAGGCCGTATCCATTTTTGAAAAAGGCCTTCGAGAAGCAGCTGAGGATATTGTGGTTTGTGGATGGGCGTTCTTTGGGGATTTTCAATGGCGGTTGGCGTCTTTGCCAATTCGGTTGGGAGGGCTTGGTCTTTGTTCGGCAGAGGACGTGTCTGCCTATGCTTTTGTGGCCTCTCGGGTGCAGTCTTGGAACCTTCAAGACCACATCTTAAGGAATAGCGGATTGGTGGGGATGGACTTGGATTATGAGCTTGCCTTGGACAACATTCGCAGCTCTCTCTCGGACTTTGATTTGGGCGGGTTTATGGATAAGGACACCGCCCCCAAAAAACCTCAAAAGATTTTGGCGAGTGCTTTTACCGGTAAAACCCTTCAGACCATGGGAGAGAAGTTTGCCATGTCCCCGCGCCAGAAAGCGGTTTTTGAATGCCTTAAAGGAGCGCATGCTCAAGATTTCTTGACTGTCCTTCCCATTGATGGGCTTGGGCAACACATGTCGACTGTTGAATATCGGGCTATCCTTAAGTATAGACTTATGATTCCCATGTTCCCAGTTGATGAGCCGTGTCCAGTTTGTAAAAAACCGTGTTTAGATAAATTTGGGGAGCATGCCCTCCACTGCAAGGAGCTACCGGGATTTAAATACAGACATGACCTGGTCAGAGATATCTTATGGAACGTCTTACGAAAAGCAGGGATTTTAGCTAGGAAAGAAGCCCCAATTAACTTTTTGACGGATCCACTTGAGGGGCGGTCCACTCTAAGGCCAGCAGATGTCCTTGTGTTCGGGTGGGCACAGGGAAAACACGCGTGCGTTGATCTCACAGGGGTGTCTCCTTTGGTGGGACTTCGGGATTCGGGGTTTGTGGCTGGGCAAGCAGTTTTAAAAGCTGAATCCAAGAAAGTTGACAAACATGAAGCTGCTTGTTTAGAAAACCAAAACGTCTTTGTGCCATTCGCTTTTGACACATTTGGGGGCCTTGCTCCCGAGGCAATCCGGTATTTAGATCGAGTGCAAAGGGTGGTGCAGAGTAACTCTCCTGCGACCAAGGACACAAGATTTATTTTTAATAGAGTAGGCTTTACTATTTAAAAACGGGTAGTGGCGCAGCTTTTTGCCCGTTTACCCGCCGCTCACTTGTAATTCTTATTGATGTTTTAATGAAATATCTAATTCATATAAAAAAAAAATTCTTTGACATAATGTGACTTTGTGACCGGAACCAACTAACCAACACATTATAATGGCCTACTAAAGTCCAAAACAATAACATTGGGGTGGTGGTCCAATGGTAGAAGCAAAGCTTCTAGGAACACCTAAGAGGGAGGTCATGGGTTCAAGTTCCACAGAAGAAATTTGCCGTTCAAAAAAAAAAAAAAGTCCAAAACAATATCTTACAATAAGAGTCGTAAGCACCTATGTACTAACCGTAGGACTCATCGATAGTGCTTTACATTTTTATTTTTATTCAAAATTATTCTATTTTCTATGTTTATGTCAGCAGGCGGAGGAGCATGACCCAATATAAGGGGCGAAAGTCATAGGATCCAATACAGGGGTGAACTCGGTAAGTATAAAATTTTCGGACGAAATACGGCTAAATTTATATATTTAGATAATTCCATCAGTAATATTCGTGACAAGAGGAGAGAGGTATCATCAGTTATGTTAATTAATTTTTGTATTACTTTACTACGTTTTCAATTATAGTGAATAACTAGATGGCATCTCCCGCGCGTTGCGGTGGGGGGCAATCTGGTGAACGTGTTTTTATTAATGAGTAGCTTGATATTATATGTCGGCTCTCATACGTTAAGTCGTATAGAGTTTGATTACAGACTTATATAGGCAAATGCCATCACATCCTTTGGTAATATCTACAAAATGGGTCGGACACGATCAAGCTTTACAAAAGAGGATACACATTAATAGCGTGCCTATACTGGTTTATTTGAAAATACAAATGAATCCGATACCACCAGCCGAAGCTCAGGAGACCATCAATGCTTTAGTGGAGGCCACTTAGAAAGAGAACCAAGAAGGTCGATCGCCGTCCAAAATAAAACAACAAATAACCTGAATCGGAGACACACACACACTGACAGAGAGAAAGATGATGGGGAACTGGGGAAGATAAGTGGTGAGTACAACGGCACCAGGAAGCATACTAACCGCATTAGCGCCGCTCCGATGCAACTTCCATGTCCATAAATGACCTCGAGAAACGATGCACGCGCCGGTACAGGAGTCGCAACACCGAGTCCTGGCTGTAGCATCACTGCTCCACCACCACATTCGTCTTTTCTACAACACTAAAACGAAAATAATAGTCTTGAAGTCGAAAAATTCCAGTTGCTCTGTTCGATCGTCCCGGTAGTCGTGGACTTAGTTTAGACAAAACGGTGAGATTCTTTTTCTTATATAATATAAAATTAATTTTAAGCCACTAAATAAAATCACAAAATAATATGAAGGTTTGTTGTTTTGGATCTACTTGTAACTTTAAGAAAATCAAATTTCACGTACCTGTGATGTTAAGATTTCAAGCAAATTGGAAAGCGGTAACCTACTCTACAAACCAACGATGTGATAGAAGCAAAGAATCAATCGTCAGCTTGTGTATATACGATCCCTATGGCTACCAAAATCACAAAAACCATCAACGCACACAACGGTGACCAAGGGCTTCTTTACCATCGCTACGGTTCCAAAAGCATCAGAATCGGCAATGGCGTACGCACAATGAAAATGACGGATATGAGCAAACATAGATAGGGAAGATAACCTTGAGATATGTGGACTGAAACATGACGGTGTGAGAAAACATGAAAATAAGGTATATGACATTGAGATAGGTGGACGGTCAAGATTAGCACAAGTATATTAATTGACCAAAGTGAAGAACCTACAAAACTTTAGTGATGAAAGAATGGGTGAATACGTGTCAAAGTCTGAGGCTAAAACAATGTAGTTTAAGGGTACAAACTCATAAAGTATACGTACAACTCATAAGCAGAGAATCTTTTGCTAATTAGTATTATATAAATACTCATTTCTTGTATTGCAAATTTGTTTATTGGAATATCAAATTTTAAGAATCAGTTTTGCAATGTGGGGTTAAGTGATCCACATCTTATCTTAATCTTTTTTTTAACTTTATATGCTTTTACAACAAACAGAATTGTAACTAAATGGCCGCCATATTTCTTTTTAATTTTTATTATGTTAGAATGCCCAAAATAATTCTTAAAACTCATATAAAAAACCAAATTGATGTCGCAGGTTGATAACGACCTTATCACAGCGTAATCATCAATCCAGCCATCATTTTTTCTAGATGAATAATAGGCGTGGGTTTTTTTAATTTATAAGGGAGGACGGGGCGTTCAATTAAGTTTTTTTCAACTTCACTGATTTCTACTAATCTTGCACTGTCACATCACTTTACTGAAACAGTTTTTTGGAGGCAACACTTAACTGGAAATAAAATAGAGAAAAAGACAAAAGGGGAGAGAGAAACTCACGGGTACCAGCTTGTTAACTACAACCAGATTTTGGTTCACGGGACCACTACTAGTATGGGTGGCGACGGTGTTACCATGCTGGTAGTAGGGTACCTGTGACCAATTCTGGTGGCACCCCGTCCCCCTAAGATTATAATTTGTATTAGATGCACTTTCAGTTATTATATACTATTATATGATTTATTTTGGATGTATTAGAATTAATAAGAGTTTTCATGAATTGTGTTTTAATGTTTCCCTTCGTACTGAATTAATAGAAGGGAAAGGAAGAGATAACGTATAAAGCGTCCAAAAATACGAAGCGTAAGAAGCCATCTGAGCTATTGGATTTAGGCGGTGGCAAGATCGTAATTAGCAGCCTTAATCACACTTCAGTTAACCTAACCAGGGGTAATTTAGGTAAAACGCGTTTTAATTTGCAGAAAAACGTAAGAACAGACGTTCAACAATTGATCGAAACGTAAAATCAAATCAAAATTATTTCAACAATTAAGCAAATAATTGCAATCGATTAAATGTTTCGAATCATCAAACAATCAAAAACTTTGATTTGAATCATAAATCAGTTACTGATTTGCAGAAAAAAATGAAAAACAGAGCATTGCATTCGATGGTTTAAAAATCACATTAATCCTATTCAAAAAACACAATGAACGCATGTAATATTAACAAAAAACATAGAATTTTAATAAATATAATTACAATTACAGAGAAAATGCATTTAAAAAACATTCAGATTAAGAACACTTTAATCTTTAAAACAGACGCACTTATGTTTTAAAAGGGTGCGTCTAAACCAACACATTAAATCACTGGGTAAAAATGTAATGCATAAACAGACGCACTCATATAATCATCAGACGCACTAATATAAAAAACAGACGCACTCACTGTAAAAAACAGACACACTCATATAACAATCAGACGCACTCGTATAAAAATCAAACGCACTCATAGGTTTATTTCAATTTTATATAAATGTACATGTAATGATTACATCTACAAGTTGCATATCTTATTAGTTGTATAAAATCTTTCTGTGTATTAACTATGATTTGATTGGTAATAAATTTAGATAAAACTTGAACTTCAATACTCAACTACCACCTAATTACTTTTCTATTTTTTAGTCTATAAATAAACTATGATCTAAGGATCTAAATCATACCGATACAGCAAAAAAACACAAAAACACAAAAATGTTTGAAAATCAAATTGAGGCAATAAACAACCTACAAGTGAAGACGGTTGTCATGGTGGACTGCATTTCAGAGGTTAGAGATGACCTCAACTCATCTTGTGTGATTCTGGGAGCACAAAATGAGGTTCAGTTGCAGTATATGAAGAACCTGGACCTGATAGAAAAGCTCATGCAGGAAGAGAAGAAGACACCATTCACACATGCAGCTATTGAGCACCTACACACTCAGGCATCTTTTGACAACCTCATCTCCGAGACGCTTAGCAACACACAAACATGCATCCTCAAAAACATGTCAACAAAACAGAAGGCAAGGGATGAAATATTGGGTGGCAAGTGATGGTGGTGGTTATGTGTTGGTCTTTTTGTTGTGGTTCTTAGTATTTCTTTTTTTTTTTTTTTGGTTTAAGTGGTTGTTTTTTTTTGGTTTAAATGGTGGTGGTGGTAGTGGTGGTAGTGATGGTGGTAGTCATGGTGGTGATGGTAATAGTGGTAGTGATGGTAGTAGTGGTGGTGGTGATGGTAGTGATAGTGGTGGTGGTGGTGTAATAGTGGTAGTTTCATATGTACTACCTGTTTTGAATATATAAATATGAAGTTTTTAATTATGAATGAAACAGACGTATTAATAAAAAAACAGACGCATTTGTATAAAGAACAAAAGGTAACTAACATAAAAACCATAAACAGACGCATTAGTAAAATATTCAGACGCACTCATGTCTAAAAGTTTACAATGTCCACTGCAATTATCTAACACAACTCCTCATCATCATCAGAAACTTCCAATTCTATCTCTTCATTATCAACAACATCATCTTCGGCAATTTGATCATCTTGTTCGCCTTGCGTCTGCGTCGTCTGCGTTGAAGCACCCTCTTTGGCATGTTTTCGTCGATCATGGCCACTTTTTCCGCATATAGCACAATTCCTCTTTCTTTTGCCGGATCGACTAACCTTTACTTCCTTGCTGGACTTTATTCGCTTCTGCTTGCCACGTCCTTTGTTCTTTATACCATTCGGAAGCCTAATAGTGGGTTCAGCATTTGATGATTTCTCATAACCAAGAAGAGAAGCATACCTATCATGCTTACTCTGATGATTAGGTCTCTTAAACCTGCCCTCATCAACCTTCTTAACCATCTCTTTGATTTTATCATTAACCAAGTTTAACTCAGCTAAATCTGAAATTAGAGAGTTTGCAAGATACTCACCACCCAAAACGATCTCCCGTGCAATACGCCTTGCCTCTTTCGTCTTGTCATCACCAAACTCACCTGTTTCAAATGAATACTTGATTTCATTTGGAACAACATCTTTTGTCCACCTCTTCAGAATGTATCTTTTCGGGAATCTATACACTTTCATCAACCTTAATATGAAAAAAATATGCTTACACAAAAGCCCGTACTGCTCAAACCTCCTACATGTACATAATGTAGTCACATCCTCATCACCATCAACAAGTTCCTTTTTGAACAAAACCTGTAAAAAAAGGATAAAAAACATTAATGTGCAGTTTGGACGCACCCATTAACATAACAAACGCATTCATTTGTTAAAAACAACAAAAAAACAATAATGTGCAGTTTGGACGCACTCATTAACATAACAGACGCATTCATTAAAAATATCAATAAAAAACAAAAAATACCCCAATAAAGCCTTGTCCCTGTGCTTGTGGATCATCAACATAAATCTTTAAAAACCCTTCTTCATCAGCCCTTTGCATATGAACACTTATTAATCCTTCATAACTGGCATATATTTCTTCTTGGATATCAAAGAAGATAGTCCGGGTAAATATTTTAGCAGCCTCTTGTTCAATAGGGTTTTGAGTCCACATATCAGGAATTGTATGTCTTGAGTCATGGTCATTCTTCCTATGATTAAATCTCTGAGCTTCAAGGGACGTCTCAAAATGGTTGAAAAACTCAACAAGAGTCAACTGAGAATTTGCCACCTGGCAAAAAAAATGATTCTCACTTTCAGATCTTGATGTTGTCCTCATTAGCCCAGACATAGGTTCATTCCGGTAAAAAGCAGGGATCCACATCGATCTCAGGTCAAACATGTCAGACAACCAAGTGTTCTCATTTAATTTGTAATAAAAAATAAGTACACCCCACTCGAAATCAAAATTCTCCGGACTGATGGAATCTGTCCAGAAAATTGCACAAATCTTCTTTTTGAACTCATCATCACTGCACAATGCACTACCCACCTACAAAACACATAGAACAGACGCAGCCAGTTAGTATTTAGACGCATTCACATTAGAAAATAAATTCATTTAAACAAACGCACTCATTGATAAGTTTGGACGCACTCAGTGCAAATGCATCAATAAAAACACTATTCAGACGCACTCTGTAATAAAACAGACGCACTCTGTAATAAAACAGACGCACTCATAATTTAAAACAAACGAAGTTGGTACAAACCTTATCAGAAACCTTCTTCATGATATGCCACATACACAGCCTATGTCTGCTGTTTTGAAAAACCAACTGGATTGCATTTTTCATAGCAGGATCTTGATCAGTTACAACCACTTTGGGATGCTTTCCAAAACATTTGGAAAACGATTGTAACAACCATGTATAAGATTCAGTTGTCTCTGATGACAACAAACCTGCACCAAGTGTGACGTTCCGACAGTGATTATCAATTCCAGTGAATGGTACAAAAACCATCTTGTACCTACAATAACCAATAAAACAAATTTAAAAAAAAAATAAAAACATGTAATATTTGGATAACAAGCTTAAAAAATAGAATT
The DNA here is from genome assembly GCA_032199755.1 of Ambrosia artemisiifolia. Classification (NCBI taxonomy): domain Eukaryota; kingdom Viridiplantae; phylum Streptophyta; class Magnoliopsida; order Asterales; family Asteraceae; genus Ambrosia; species Ambrosia artemisiifolia. The sequence continues at coordinate 38,163,723 of CM063516.1, forward strand.
TAAAACATACTTGTTAGTGTTAAATGTTGCATCAAACGAAATCACATCTCCAAATTCCATGTAATTCCTCTTACATAAAGCATCCGCCCAAAATAATCCGGTTAATGCATTCTTTTGATCAACAGAATACTCAAATGAAAAATCTGGCAGGAACTTCTTCTTGTCCCTAAGCCTAGACACAATCATATCTGCATCAAACTCACCAATGAAGCTGTTTAAGCCACCTTTAAAGTTCTTACAATCAGTTGCAGTTGCACCTACATGCTCAAAACCTCCATACTTGGTCTTCATAATGTTAAAAGCTTTGACAGGACCCATGTTCAATGAAGACAGCTCACATATCATCTCTTCTTGAGTATGTGTCAGCTTCCTATTTGCTGCTAGAAAATGAATGTCACTTTCATGGACAAATGGATGATTATGACCTTCCTTAAAGCCATAAACCTTGAATTTTTTTCCATCATCAGAGTTTAGCCTGACATGTGCAGGACATCCAGTCCTGATCGAAGGCCTTTTCCTTGACTTAGCATCTTTGCTAGAACTCTCTTCACCTACTTTGACTGGCTTAAAACCCTCCTTATAGCATACAAAGTACCTAAGTCTTAGAATACCTTTTCGCACTTCTGAAGTGCCCTTTCGAATAGCAAAACCACTAGCCTTTGCATATTTTGCATAAAACTCTTGTGCATGCTCAATACTAGGAAACTCCATGTCCTTTAAAGGTTTGAGAGAATCAGGTACATCAGGTATATATGTGTTACTAGCTAGGTCATCAACAGGAACATCAGTTGCAACACCTACAAAAAGCAAAAACAAACGCACTCATACAGAAAAACAAACGCACTTAGTAAAAAAAAAGTTTGGAATCCAGACGCATTCATGTACAAAAATCAGACGCATTCATATATTATCAGTATCAGAGAATAAATCGAATACAGTTTACAACAGACGCACTCAATATTAAATCAGACGCATTCGTATATATTGCAGGTTAAAACTAACAAAATACCTTGAACTCTGAATTCGTTGATGAGGTTCAAACTATGAATATCAACATCCTGATTAGTGTTTTCGATGAAGTCTGAACACAGATAAAAACATCATGTTAAGAAATCTATCGAAACACATAGCTCTGTTTTCAACTAAAAAACAGAGGATGATAATCCTACCATGAAAAGCATTATAATCAGGCACTGGATTCGAATTCTCAACATCAACATTCTGCTCTTCAACAGAGAAGTTTAAATCTGATAAAAACAAAAACAAAAATTAAACAAAACTATTAAAAATGGATTAATTAAGTACGAATACACTTACCGAACATGATGAATTGAACGATTAAACTGTAATCGTAATAATCAAAATGGAGATTGAATCGTAATTGGATTGAAACGTAATGTGTGTGTGTGTGATCGTCTGTGTGTTTAGAATTCAAATTATGATTTGAAAATATCGTTTACAAAAATAACGAACGTAAATCACGTAACTGATTACGTGTGAAAAAAGTCTGTAATGCCCTTGAGTTAAACTGATTTAATATTAATTATAGTTTGGTTAGGTTAACTGAGGTTTGGTTAATATGACACTTGGCATTCACTGGTGGCTTCTTATTGCTTCTTATGTTAAGAAGCTTTATACCATATACTTTCTCTTAATAGAATACCCATAGTACATTGTCATCTCATCTTAAAGATAAAGATTGGATAACATAAAAACCCATAGATATAACAAAAATAAATAAATATATTCTTGAGATGTTGCATATTTAATATTTAGCAATAGCACAGTTTTGTGGAAAAACTTGTTACATATAATCTTTAAAGTATTCATTTTTTTGAACGACCAACAAACTGACATGCCAGCTATCCGGGCACTCAACAATCGTGAAAGCACCCATACGCTCCTAGGTGAAGACATGTCTTAGGTGCCCACCCTAGAATGCGCCGGGTAGCTAACACACACCAAGCCACCTATTCCGGAGAAAACCCGACCCTTCACCCGCCCGAGAGCACGACGGTAAAGAGCCGGTAAAACCGGTTGGATCAGGAATCGAACTCCTGACCAAGTGGCCAGAAGTCTTTCATCATATCCCCCAACCACTAAAGCTCATGGTTCTTTAAGGTATTCATTATTCTCCATATTTCAACTTTTCTGTTTGTATTTTCCTACTATTTATTATTCCATAATTTATTTCTCTAAAAAGATTAGTTTATAGTTTACTCAATTTTTTCTTTTACTCTTAGTTTCTTTGAAAAGTTATTAGTAATATAATAATAAAATTAGATTTGTTATATACACTGGATTAGTATTTTAATAATGCTAGAGAGTAATTGAATTAGGACATACATGCAATTTTAATTGTATATATTAAGTTTTTTTAATAATCTTATGTATTTCCTACAACTTTAACGCCTACTGATACACTTGTAAATTTTAATACTAAAATCATACATAAACTTATATATTTTGTTTTAATGTGATATATATCAACTATACATTTAAGAAGATGAGAAAATATGATTGTGTACACAAATTGTTTAATTTATTTCATTATGGTACATAAGCTTTTAAATTATGTCTTAAGGGGACGGGGAGCTACCCGTAAAGGGTACAGGTACTCCACTATCCTCACGGCAACAACGTTGGAATTGGCAGGAAGTGGGTCTATGAAGTATTTGCTGGTTATAGGCAACGGTTGTTTGTGCATTAAGATTACAACGGTCCTTTGAGCGTTTGAAATACAGGTCAGTTGACCGTTTAAAAAAAACTTATTTATTTAATATAACACTATTTTAAGCACTTTCAACCAAAACCAAAAATAAACACTCTAATCTCAAACACTTTCAACCACAACCAAATGGATCCAAGAAATTTAAATGGTGTCGCAAAGGGTGACAAGGATCCTCTAAATCACAAGGAGGGGGTTTAAGTAGTAAGGGTAGAGGATCGGGTTCAAAGCGGTTTCGAGTGCAGGGGAAGGGTATAGGCCCGCGATAAATTTTTCACCACAAATACAACCACTCCCACCACAACAATTTTATCCACAACACAACCACTCTCACAACCAAAATTTCAATACGAACCATACCAATAACCCCAACCCCAATATTATCCATATTATTTTGCACCACCTCAAATAGCACAACACCCAATGGGGGACTTTGACGCGTTTGCAATGAGGATTCCAACTGTTCGTCAAGCAGTTGAGGAGCAAGACTGAGAACTCCACCTCCAAGGAGATGATGAAACTGCCGAACTTGTGCTAGAGACACAATACGAGGCACATGATGAAGAAGGATATAACTTGGGCAATGATGTTGAAGATATTCATGTTGTAGAAGATGAAGTGACCATGGCAAGCGTGGAAAAAATTCGCAGAGCGAACAAAGGCTACAAAGTGGATAACGAGACAAGAGGTTGCTTTGGCAAAAGCTTAGTTCTATGTATCGGAAATCCAGGAGAAAAGTAATCAAATAAGCAAGGGGAATTTTCAGAAGACGGTTCTTAAACATTTCAACGAAGTTTTTGGAGGAACTGATTGAACCCTTGATCAAATAACTTCAATTGGACCTCTATGAACCACAAAAATGAATGAGTTCAACGGACTTTATCAACAAGCAGTAGTATTTATACTTAAACTGTACTTTTATTTTTATTTTTTATATAAATTATACTAAAATATTTTTTTACATACTTGAATATAGGAGTGTCTATGAGGCAATGGATCTAGTGATCTTAATGTGATGCAAAGGGCGTTGAAAGATTACATAGGAACTCATATGTCCGGTTTTAGTCATGAGGCGGTATGTTAGATTGTAAAAGATCACGGCAAATGAAAAATGCTAGTCATTCTGATAGGAGACACAAGTCATTGGAAGTCGACAACTATCATGCGTCTAGTACACCGGATGAAACCACCCCTACTAGTAGGATGCCGGATCTCAATGAAGATACCCAACAAACATGACCAAAAGGTAAAATAATAAGAAAGTCGTCGTCGAGTCTTCACGAAAAAACTTCTTGGTTGACGAATTCGGGTCATATCGGGTAATGAAAGAATATATGTTGAGCAAATTAGTGGAAATATAAACTCAACAAGGTGAATTACTTTAGCATTCTTTAGGAACAACACAAATTGTTGAGGCAAAGACAGTATGACCACGACTTGAACATGTATTCAAAACCACATGAGCACGTCAAAGGTAAAGGCTTGGAATTGGTTTTGAAATGAAAAAATGAAATCAGGGCGAAATATGGTTGGGAACGCTCCGGGGAGGAAGACGAAGATGAAAGCGTAAAAAATCAAGAGTGTCGTCAATTCCTTATTTGGTGACACTGGGAGTGTCGCCAACGCGATTATGTTAATGATACTCTTCCTAGATGATGTTGTCGTGTCTTCCTTCTTTTGCTTGCTCGAGGAGATCTTGGAAAAACAATACACGACTATCATTTGAAAAATATCGTCATTGGAAGGGATCTCAAGAATTAATAACCCAATATCATCGTGTGGAAAATTAGACATGCTAAAAAAATATCGGAGTACAAATGGTGAAGGGTTTAGAGAAATGTTGACGGTTGAATGAAAAAAAAGGTGAAGATTTGAATTAATATATGTGTTTAAAAATGATTTTTTTTTAAGAGGTAACAGTCAAATTGTCAGTAAGTAACGGCCACATTCCAACGGTACAATTCCCCTCCTTTCATCGACTTAGCATACCTGTTGACATGAGCCCGCACCTAACCTGCTGTGGGCGCGTGGCGACATGCTGGTGAGGGCTGGAACCCTCAGCGGGGTACCTGCCTGGTGCCCCGTCCTCCCTAAAAAGCACAACATCATCGATCACACACACTTAAGTTGTTACATGCTCTAATATTTTCAAAAAAAAAATACAAAAGATTTCAACCATTTTCATATGTTGATTGAGTTTTCAAAATGATCATTCCCTTACATGTATGGTAGAGTTAGTAAAAACAAGCATTTTTCTTACAAAATGTGAGAAGTCTATTGAAGGGTTATGGGCCCACATCTGCAAAGAATAATGAACGATCCATGCCCAATAAAGCCCAAACCAAAGCACCTCGCGGAATCATGGTCACGCAGAAGCGTAAGCTCGATCAATGCTTACCCGCGTGGCCACCTCCGCCTTCACGTCTATGATGACTTGCAAGCAAAGCTATGAGAGCACGAGGAAGACAAAAGGTATAACGTGCAACCTTGTACGAACCAATGATATGGTAGGGACGCATGGCAAAGGTCATGGTGCACGTCCCACCAATCAGAGAACGCCAGCAAGGAAAATCCCAACGTCCATTTAAGGATGAAGGGACCAAATAGTACAACCGATAATGACGTGAGACCAATCGGGAGTCTCCAGCACACTCAGGGGTTGTCATAACGCGTGCGCACCGTGCACGCGGGGAACAACATGTACACTTCTCACCCACCAGAGCCAATGAGATTGCACGAAGCCACCTCACCAACGATCTTCACTAACGTCCATCAGCAGAGGGGACAAAAGTACAGTTTACAAAGAGAATCAACCATTTAGGGTGAGTGTACAGACCCTAGGCAACACCAATGGCATGCTGCCATGCAGAGCGACGGTATACTCTCTCTCTCTCTCTCTCTATATATATATATATATATATATATATATGTGTGTGTGTGTGTGTGTGTGTGTGTGTGTGTGTGTGTGTTTTGTATAACATATTATCTTGTCTTCTACTAATTGTGGGCCGGTGGTGGAGGTAACCCCTTAATTGGGATTTGGCCCAATGGGTAAGTTAAGGGTTAATGTTGGAGGCCTGTATGGAACCTATTTAAGGAGGAATTCACCTCATTGGATAGGCCATTCAAAAATCCCTGAAGAGCACACTTACCGCCTAAACCGTTTTTGTGTCTGCACGCTGGACCCGTTCTCGGTTCCTAGCAGTCACCTCCCTCCGGCTTTACTTGTGTTATTTCAAGTCGTCACTCACATACACATCTCCCAATCGTGGTACTCTAGAGAAGAATCAATCCCGTAACGACGGTGGTTTAACATCCATAACCGGAGGTTATAGTATTGTTTCTTCCTCTATGTAGTTATTGTGTTTTAAATTTTGGAATGATGTTTTCGATTCCTTTTACATTTTATTATGTAGAAAAAACACTAAAAATAACTATTTAAATTACAATCAACTATATTCAAAACATGAATTTAAAACACACTGATTATTTTTATCTTCGTATGATGTTTTAGAGTGCATGCCTAGAATACGTTAATTTGTGTTTTATGTTGTTAAGTTTTGTGTTTTCCATATAACGAGTTATATATTGGAGGAGATAATATGTCAAAATAATCTAAAATATCATTTCAAAAATTTAAAACATAATATCTATATACGTTTCTCACACTTTGTAAGAAAAATGTCACTTGTCTACGAACCTTTACCTCTCTCTCCCCACCCCTCTATATTATATTATATTATATTATATTATATATATATGTGTGTGTGTGGGGGGGTGATAAAATGAGAACCCTCTTGAGTTGAAAACCCATGTAAAAAAACATTTTTTTTCTTATAAAAAAAATACACAATGTAAGATATATGTTTTTAAGCATTCTGGGCAAAAAACGTCAATGGGATATTAAAGAAAAACAAAGTTGCGTTGTTTACATATGTTTTCAGTTTTTATCTTTTATAATAGCGTTGTTACATATGTAACAATGCAACTGTGTTTATTTTTTTTAAAATATCCCATCGGCGTTTTTTTCCCAAAACGCTTAAGAACATGTACGTTACATCCTGTCAAAAAAATTTAAATGGTTTCACATGGGTTTATTATGTTTTCTCAACTCAAGGAGGGTTTTCATTTTATATTTGACCTATATATATACACACACACATATATTAGAACATATATTGTGTCACAAAAAAAAATTTAGTACAAGTATTCCTTTATAATTCTTTATTCTTTTCAATTAGTATTGATCTAACGCTATCCGGTATGGATTCACGTCTCTTTTCACCTCAGTTTTTTCTCTATCAATAGCGCCCCCCAACCATTTCTTGAGCGCCATTAGGGGGCGAATGGCCGTTAGTAGAATAGCGATGATCAACAAACTTCAACGGGTGATAGTGGTCGGCCATGGTAGGGCGTTATTGTCCTTAGGGTGCTTTGTTTCATAAAGTGAGTGTTATTGAAAGTAGGCCATGGAGCACCCTATTGAGATGACGCAGTGAAGCTCCATACCATATAGACAACTGAAAGATCTAACACACCCCCCATAAAAAAAATAGAACGAAATCGCACTGACTCAAGTAGTTGGGCAACTCCATATGACTCATTTATTATTCAGTCCTCTACCTACCTATCCTGCTTTTAACTACAAAATTTAAACCATAAGAAAAAGGAAGTTGGCAACTTCCAATCTCTCGTAATAACAAAATTTATAATATATTAAAGACTCCGTAACTTATAGTTTTATATTCTCATCTATGTAGTTACAAATAAGAAAAGTTATATTGCTTTATTAAATTCACGGTTTTATGAGTTCATTACTCGATGTATCGAATGGGCAGGGCTCAATTGGTGCTCCAACCTTGATTAGTTAATAATTAATTCCCGAAACAAAATAAATTCTTTTTTGCACACCATATCTATATCTATACTATCTATCTATACTACATTATAAAGGAGGAGAGATGTCTATAAATATAATTTTACATACATTTTAAGATGGCATAGAAAAAGTCTCATGCTTAAAACCTAAATTTCATGTAATTTTTTCCCTTTCTACCATTCATGCAAAAACTACTTGTACATATTCTTTTATCATAACCTACAATTACCATTTATCTATATCTATAATCTATATTATTATACTATAAAGCATTTAAAAAGGGTATCAAACAAATTATGTAATTTTCACATTTTATTAAAAAAAATTGCAATTTTATATAAAAAAAATTATCTATACTACATTATAAAGGATGGGAGATGTTTGCAAATGTATATTTACATACATTTTAAGATGATATACAAAAAGTTTCATGTTTAAAACCCAAATGTTATATAATTTTTCTCTTTCTACCCTTCATGCAAAAACTACTTGTACATATTCTTTTATCATAACCTAGAATTATTATTAATCTATATTTATAATTTATAATCTATATTATTATATTATAAAGCATTTGAGAAGAGTATCAAACAAAATTAAGTAATTACCACATTTTATTAAAAAATTGCAATTTTATATAAAAAAATTATATATAACAAAATTATATAAAAATATTTCTACACATAAAAATATATACCTATACACGTTAAAAAGATTGTTAGAATCAATAAAAGTCGAACTTTACGTAAAAAAATTTGTGATGCATTTTTCTTAGAAAATAGTGTGCGCATGAATTGGTTCACGAACCCAAACCAAACTAAACCGAATGCGAACTCCGAAATCGATCTTTCAAACCGGAGAAATCGAGGCCAAACCGAACCGAAACAGGTTCGGACACGAACCGGTTTGGATCCGGTTCGGTTCCTAGATAGAAAACCAATCTGCGCACGTCTATAAAGTTCTCGGGTTGCGATGTCTTATGTGGAATATTTTCAACTAACCTAACTTCCATTTTCACTTTCCGATGCTACAGATAGAAATTTATGGTGCACTTAATTAGCAGTTGTATTGTATTGCTTTTATCATGTAGGAAAACTTATGGGTATGCTTCTTTGCACGTTGATTACATGAGCCGTTCCAACCTCCTCTTAATGTGGATCTTATAAAGGTCCATATGATTTCTTCTCCTCGGCAATCTCTCCAGATCGGGCACTTTCAACATATTGAGCAGGACTACTAGTATAATAATAGTTACTAATGAGTCAAACTGCTACTATCATTTTTTTACTGGCATGAATGTCAAATTGCATATGGTATATGGAATGTAGCATGTTATAGTGTCATAATTGGTGGTATAATCCAGTTTAAGGTATAGTTACAAACAAAAGAGATACATTAATTGTCAAAAGTCACAATGTTCACAAAACGTTGTGGGCTCGGCAAGACTATGAGGGAGTCTGACGTGGACTCAGTGGTAAAGGGTAACCACCCCCGGATGATGATGGGGATGGAAGAAAAGATGGTGAAATGGAGCTTATGTGGAGAATGGGACACCTTAAAACCTTAATGTGTTGAATAGAATGTGCTCTGCAACCTTGCTCCTAAACAAATTCACACACATAGTTTGACTTGCTATAAGAGACACATTTCTAACAGTCTCCCAAATAGACATTATTATATGCAAAACAGGTTTACGTAAGGCTATAAGGTATAATCACTTTCCTAGTCATCATCACTACCCTCCACGTCATCGCTACATCACTTCATCCTTCATCACTACCCTCCATCACCTTCCACTATAGTACTAGTGGGAAACCCGCGCGTTGCTGTGGAACGGTTAAGATAAATATTTTTTTTTGAACAATGCACAAGCGCAGCTGTGCTAGCCCACCATGTTGTAAGAAAAGTGTAAAAACATATTGTCTTCCTTCCATTGTCTTTGAATGCAAAACGATGTATATGAAATAACCAAAAGGTTTTATTAGGCTTACTTGTGTGATATTGAAATTACAAAGTAAACTTCAATACATTTGCTTTTAGTGTGCCATTTACAAGAAATTTTGTTACAGTAGACTGTCGATAGATGTATGTGCATCTTGCTCAGCCTTGAGGACAGAGTTATCAACATCTGCTTCTGTGACACCAACATACTCATCAATCTTCTGCAAAGCAAAACAGATTCTTGTAAAGATAAGGAATTAATTTTTAACATAAACCTAAAATTTGATTATGCAGTTTACCTTCATAGGTTCCATTTATTGACCCACATTAGAGTTTCTCTCTAGCACTTCGCTTCCAGATACCTGATAGTTGTTGGTGGTGAAATTAAAGGATTATGATTAACATGATATTGATGAACGGGTGTTATAAACTTTTTGCCTGCCCCGAGCTATATACAGTTTGTAACTGATTGAAGGATAAACCCTTGTGACGAGAATCACTTTAACGCATGAATGAACATAATGGGAAAACAAGTAGCGTGATTATCTTCTAGGGGCATTTAGGGAAGAAAAGTGGTAAAATTAAGGAAATTGTAAAGAAACCCTTGGTATACCATCTTAACTTTGGACAATTTGAACATATTTGCACATGCCTCCTCCTTTATAATGTAGTATAGATAGTCACCATCTTCCATCCCTCCATCACCTTTCACATTTTCTAATTAAGGCCCGTGGCAAACGTAAGAACCCTCACTGTTGCCATGTCGTGAGGGTGAGGGGGCAGTGTTCCGTGGCATCACTACCCATCACAGGCCTCTCACGGCCCCCTTGCCATGTAGCCTAATGTGAAACCCTGTTGGGAGGAGACCGCTATTCCAGTCAAATTGCGAACCAGATCCGTCCATTCGGTTTATTATAAAATCACTATATATATCACAAATATTAATAACCCATTATTAGCGTATGTGTGTGTATATATGCGGGAAGCGTGTTGACAATATATATTTATCCAAAATCAAATCTCAGTCCCAATCTAGTGATCCAAATACAAACACAAACAAATAATATATAAGCACAACCATATGGTGTTTTAAATTCGTTACCTTGACGAAACACCAAATACTTGCACCATGGATCAACGAACGCTTTGCTAGTAAGCACAATCACTAAACTTTAAGATCCAATCTTTCAAGCACCTGAACACCCGAAACACCAAGTCTAGATCCAATCTAACACGAACACGCGAGGCACGAAGAACGAGGCACCCAAGATAAGTGAGACGACGCGTGGTTGTGAGTTTGGGCCATGTGTAGGGGCGCGTGCGTTGAGCTGGGGCTGGTTGTGAGAAAGGGGAGGCACATGTGGGTGGTCGACAAGGGTGGTGGCTGTGACGAAGGTGGTGGCGGTGGATTATGCTAGTGATATTGGTGGTTGTGGTGTTTTGTGTTTAAAACCCTTTTTAATCTTTTGGTGGCTAATGTTATGATATAGGCACCTAGGGTTTAGAGTTTATGTTTATTATATAATAATCACATTTACACTCTAATTTTTGAACTTTTGTCTTGCTCCTTAAGGAGTTAACCCAAATAATTAACATTAAATTATTTGCCACCTTTTATATAATTAACTCTTTAATTATACAACTTTATGTTTTATTAATCTATATAATAAAACATAATATCATCTAACCCTTTAAACGATGAACACCTTTAATAAAGTCTACGTCTATAATTAACGTCCGACGACAATTATCAAATCACCGTCAATATCGAATAAAGTATTCGATCATTCAACACCGTTATTATCCAATAATAAGCATACAATCGTTCAATGCTTTAAACCATATAATTAATTATGCCAATTAATTAATCCACTTCCCTATCAATTTTTTAAAAGATAAATGTTATTTCTTTGTTCGCAGTTCAAAATGTAACTCTTTGAATCGTACTTTAATGGTCGCATTATATAATTGATAACTGGACACCTATTTCCAACAAATACACCACCAAATTCTTTCAAATACTATTAATATGAACTATGAAATACTTTTGTACAACTTTCTTCCCATGAGTGAGGTAAAGGTCAAACCATTCCCATTACAAGATTGATGTTTGTGAACTACACCATCCTCCTTCAAAGAGATGTTTGGAATATTTGATGAGATTTTGTTGTTAATATTTCGTTGGCATGTTTTGTGGCGGACCTAGAAACTTTTTTCATAGGGGGCGAAAATTTATAGGGACCGTCTGTCTATCGTTGTATAATAGTTTTGTTCCGCTCAGCAACAGGTTAGGTTATATCAAAATATTAGAAATCGTTCAACTAAATTACTCGTAATTCTTCTTTTAAATCATATTAATCATTATAATCTTAGCATGATTCTATTTTCAATCTAACTTGTGATGTCTAAAGTTGCTATTGTACAACCATAACCACATTTCCTAATCAAATAAATTAAAACAATAAAACTAACCATCAAATGAGTTATTCACATACCTATCTTCGTGTCATGTAATTAAACTAATAAAGTCTATATACAAGATAGCCTATAACTTTTCTGTAATATTCATTCATATCTTTCATACTTAAGCAAATCTTAACAAATCAAACTCTCAGATCCTAACAATATTGATTTTATTTTGCAGATTAACTGATTTATGTGGCTTGGTTTGTTTTCATGGGTTTTCATCGATAATTATTAGGGGTGTTATTTTTGTCAGGCTTGCATATTTGTGGGTCGAAATTTGCAACCCAAACATGACCATTATTGTTATTTGTGTCAAAGATTCAATCCTAACCAACACATACACAAATTCGGGTTAACCTGAACATGATACATTAACCCTGTTTCTTAAATGAGTCATAAATGCTGACAAATTATAAGTGGGTTATTTGGTTGTAACCACGTATCAATAACATAGTTAATAGTGAGTATGGTTTCACAAGTAAATAATATGGTATGACAAACCCATTTCCTCTTATGTTGCAAGAGTACAAACAATGAGTTGAATCGGCGTTAACTTTTTTTCGGACTTTTTTAAAATAGTTGTTTTTAGAGAATATTTAGTTATTTGTATTTTAAACCTTTTTAAGAGATAAAATACTCACCTAATTGTTGAGTGACCTTTACAAGGAAAACAGACAGTATAGTGTTTTTTAGGTACAAAGAAATGTTGAGTGACTTTTAGAAGAAAAAACTAAAAGTGTAGTGCTTTTTGCGTACCACATCCCCTCCAACTTTACTTGCCTACCACCCCAAAAAGTTTTCAAATCACCAACATTCTTTCTTTTCACAGAAAGAATGTTGCAGCGGGTGCGTCTGTTTTACTGCCCGTACTTGTTGGTAAGTTGGTTTGGAGGGGGGGGGGGGGTTGATTCGTTGTAGTGGCATAAAACCATCCATTTATCAATCACAATCGAGTCCTTCATTACAAATCAAATGGGGAAAGGGAATATCAAAACATTACAAGTATTAGTTAGTAATGCATATCAATGAAGATACGATACCATTATGCCGCATTGCATGGCGTGAATTCTTTGGATGATGATTTAAATTAGGCATAAAAAACTAATCCTTGAAACTATACAAATTCATGTCAATCATACCCATGCCTCCTGCATCAGCAACAACGTAAGAGATCGTTTATAATTTATGGGGCTACTTCATCATATATATTTATACATATATAATATCTAGGCTACATGAACTGTAAATCGTTCCATAAAATATCATTAAAATTTTAATCCGTAAAAATAATAATTTGATTTCAGTTAACTATCCTTATATAATTAAAAATTAACTTGAGGATCTAATGAAAAATATCAAAACTATACAAATACACCTGTAATTCTGTAAAATCAAATTGAGTTCAAGTGTTCAATAACCAGTCCTGACACAAAGTAGATGGAAAGAAAAGAACTGAAAAAGGAAATGTTATAAGAAACGTGAATGTTAAAGTAACCATAAACTAAACTAAACTCGACTTTTAACCTTGTTGTCCTGTTTCCTTCTAAGAAAATGTTTTATTTTAGTAGTTTGACCCATCAAAGGTAAACCTTACTTGAATCAACCCGTTATAAGTAAATTGTGTCGAGATTGTCACATCTACTGGATTAATGTAGTTATTAACCTCGAAAGCACAAATATTTGTAGAAATTTGATTAATGTCATGCTCATCCTACTCAAGACGTTGCGCAACCCAATGCTTGCAGCAACCAATGACTTATTTAACATAAAAAAGGTCTACAAATCTCATTCCATAGAACATTCATTAGCAGCCTATCTAAAGCTAAACAAATAACAAACTATATGCCAACCTTTGTAAGAAATTTTATGATCACCATCTTCAGCACCACCGTCTATGGAAGTTTATAATATGCAATTTTTTCCTAATATTTAAAAAAATCATGAATAATTTCTAGTGGTGGCATATTTAATAAAGTATTAGGAGGCTATATGGATTAAAATAGTCTTTCAACTTTCAATCTCCTTGACCCATTTGACCCGTTATCTTTTAACCAAATATTTTATTTAAGCAATTTGATCCATTAGAGTTAAACATTACTCGAATCAACCCGTTTTAAGTAAAAGCAACATTCAATGACTGTTGTATATAACACGCATTTTAAAACAAAATAAGTATATTTCATAACATTTCTTATGAATACAATGTATCCTTTGCGGTTTACAGAGGATGGCGCTATTTTTCAGAGATTCAGTGAAAAATCAAGAGTATGTAAATAAGGAATTCTTTACTAAGATGGCTAGTGATTGTTGAAAATCTTTTATTTGAAGCCTGGATTTGTGTGTCTAAAAATCATTGCAGATTGTATGATGTGTCTTAATAACTTTAATCATGTAAATGTGTAGGCTTCAAATTGGTTGCAAACAGCTTCTGATCAAAAACAATTTTACTAAATCAAATTGAATGATCAAGTTCATAATTAATGTACCTGCATAGCTTTCTCCCACGAAGAAGAATGGTGTGTCTTTGTATAAGGGGAGCTCTTCTAACCATTTTGTGATCAATACCAAATTATCAAATGCTGCCATTATATTATATAAAACCAAATTATTAACATATATATAAACATAATGATTGAGTACAAATTTCATAGATTCTTCAATAAAATGAAAAGTTATAAATCAAATTTCAATCGAGAGAGTGTGAGAGAGAGAGACACCATACATCAGAAGCTTCACTGATTTGGTAAAATTGGACTCCGTAATTGCTTCCTCTTCACATAACCAGATGACACTGAAATTTGATCAAAACAAAAGTGTGATTAACTGAATCAACCAAAATAATACGTAGACAATTACGAATTTAAGATGTCTAAGAAATCAACGTGTTTCTAAATTATAACAAATTAGGGCATAAAAGATAAATTTATATGCATATCAAACAATTAATAATTTGAATTCTAAGAAAAGTAAATAAAAAAGGGGATTTCACAAAATTGTTGGACTTTTTGGAACAATGATGAGATGCACCTTCTGTCGATAAATAAAGATTGTCAAGAAATTTTGATAGCTTAATCACCAACATTTTGAAACCGCAAATCCCCTTTAACCTGATCGATCACCCCCAAATCAAGAAAATGAGATAAAGTTGAAGACTCGACTAACAAAGAGAGATTAATAAGCTGTCGTTAAATACATATTACTGCAATTGATGATGATGTGTGGTGAGGGAATGTGAAAGAGTGGTAACTGATTGACGGAGTTAACATTGCAATAAAAAGCTAGTGTTGAATGAGGAGTTACAAGAATATGAGAATCTTGAATTGTAGCAAGAATATGGGACAGGGAAGGAAAACAAGGGCAGTCATGTAAATTTGTTTTCATATTGTGAAGAAGGAGGACGGTGAAATGTCTAGAATACCCTTTAAAGTGTCTTAATTGTCACCAACATCCCCATAATACCCTTATTAAGTGAGCTTAAATATGTTGTACATCATGTTTCTTAAGTTGTACGTAAATGAAAATTACAATGTTAGCCATTACTCCTCCTTAATAAGATAATATAGATATTTTATTTGATAAATAATAAAGTAAATTGTAAAAGTTTTGAAACCATAAGTCCATAAGGAAAACAATTTATGAAAGTTGTGAAAAAATAGGTGTAAGTTGGGCTTGTTAAGATAGGCCCAAAAGACAGTAAAAGACAACCTAAATTTAAAAAGACCATTGTCTTTCCCACTCACCTTCCTCACATCGTTTTTTTTTTCAGTTTTTACAGCACCAGCATATTAAATCTTTAAGGGGGGGAATAGTAAAATTTTAGGGGGGCAATAGTAAAATTTTAGGGGTTGCGCTCGGGATTTTCGCGTATATATAACTCTAAAAAGGAAAATTTTAAGGTGGGCGACCATGGCAATGTAAGCAACAACTTATAAGCCATTTGTAATTTTTCTTCTTTTGTGATTTAACGGGACTAATAACCTGTCTAAATTAGGGACGACCAAAATGGTACCGGGTATTGGTACCAATCTGGGTCAAATTTCACATAACGAATCATTTTCGATATGTATTCGGTACTGGATTTTTGGCGTTTTAGTATTCATATTTACCAATTTTAAATACCGGTACCGTAGTGATCATTTGCGGTACCGGTACCAACCTTATCCTAGTCTGAATGACTTTCGTAACAAGTTAAATTGAGACAAATGATTCAAAGTTTTGATAAATAATGATATTAGGTAGTAATTAACCCATTTAGGAGCATGTGTATAGGATTAACGGAATTTATGTATGGTAAATTGGTAATATGGATCACCGTAAATGGAATGGACAAGGGAATGACATGGATAAGGGAATGAAATGGATAATGTAATGGAATGGATCATTACGATTTCATGTCTTGTTTGGTTATCTCGTGGGAATGAAACAAACCATTACTATGTGCTGTTTGATAGGCAGGAAAAGACGAATGAATAAAATCGGTGGTGAGTGGCGGTGATGGTCGGTGGTTATATATCGCGATGGCTGTGGGTGGCGCCGGTAGAAAAGGGTAACGGTGGTGGGTAGAGGCAACATTGGTGGGTGACGGTGGCAGATGGTGGGTGGGTGACGGTAGTGGGTAGTGGCGATGGTGGTGGGTGGTAGTTAGTTGAGGTGATGGTGGGTGGTGGTTAGTGGCAATGATGGTGTATCATAACACTAAACACATTGTTATCGTCTATGATGAGTAAACACTAAACACATTCAATAAATGATGAACCTTTATTAGAAAATTGTGAAAAGGCCCAACTTTTATAGTTCGGTATGGGATTAAAATGGTTGATCCACCTCTACGCCAACTATAACATTTACTTTATTGTTGTTAGTCTCAAGTCCGGGTAAAGGATGCGAGTTTATAAAAAAATAATCTAAAAGGGCTCAAACTTTTTAGTTCGCTTAGGGTCTCAAAAAATGTTGGGCCAACTCTGAATATGGTAAAACCTATATACACTTGCAGATGCTTAAATCTAAGAGGACCACTAAAGAATAATAAGCATGCAAATACAGTAAAGAATTACCGGAAAAATCAATTAGTAACCGAACATGGAGCATGGCGCCTACTTTAATTACATAAGCAAGTGATAAACAACATCATCATATTCTCCACTATAAATTATAGATGTTCGATGTATGTATGTGTACGTTAACCAACCATGGAGCATGGCGCTTACGGTAGACATACATCGAACATTTATAAATATTTAGAACATTTGCTCTTTGTTGTAGCCTCTGAAAGATAAAAACACCTTTTATAAATCTACACCAGCAATTAAATCAAAAGTTGTAACACAACCACAAGAAATTAGAAGTTTACCGCAAAAAAGTTGCAACTTGTCAAGGACTCAGGGCGACGGGTGGTAGAGATGGAGTGGCCGATGACGAACAGTTCTGTTTGAGCATTTAAGAGTTCACTCTAAAGTGGATTTTTGGACCAATGTAGCCACTACATTATGGGTTTTTAGACGAATTTAAGAGTTCACTCTAATGTGGATTGTGTGATTATTTGTAACATACAATCTTACTTATCCCATTATGAAGTTCATTTAGTTTCGTAAGTTGGATTATTTGTAATATAGAATGTACTTATGATGATAACACTTGTAACCAATAACTATATTAATAAAAAAAATTAAATCTTGTAAATACATTGTTTATGTATTTGGGATTGCATTTTGAATCTGATTTTTAGATTATTGCGTTTTCAAAACGCAGATAATCAGTTTTTAGTAGGGCTGGCAAATCGTGTCCTAACAGGTTACCAGGTCTCTGACGCGCGCGAACAAATCAAGTTCTAAACCTGAACACGACTCGTTTAACTCATTTATATCTCATGTTTATAACACAGTTTTATGTTTTATGTACCAAAAAAGGGAAATGAAAGATTTTTGCCTCTTAACTCTAAGTATTAAAAAAAGTCAAAAAATCAAATTGTGTACTTTTCAGTCAAACAGGTCTTATCGTGTCTTAACAGGTTACCCATTGCCAGCCCTAGTTTTTAGTGTTTGGATTGCGTTTTGAAAACGCAGATAATCAGTTTTTTAGGCTACCAAAACGCAATAATCTATAAGCAGCTCCACCTCTACTTTTCCAAAACGCATAATCTGTTTTGAATAATCAAATCCCAAACACCCCATTAGATGATATTCCTATAGTGCCTCGAGAACTCTAAATAATAGTATGCTTGCTTCACGTCGATCCCAAGGATTTTAGACATTACATGTTTTATTCCATCTAAGGAACAATTTATTATGTTTTTTTTGAAATAAAAAAGTTCTTTTTAGAACGTATTTGTATAATAAGATTAATAATTCTTATGTTTTAAATCACTGAATCAAATATAATCCAAAGACATTCGGACAATCAAAAGAATACTAACACACATGAGAAGGAACTCAAACAAACGTTGTAGGAAGCAAATCGAATCAGCTAAACACATATACGCAGAACAAGAAATTCATACCGTCATTATTTTAAAAGTATCTCAATAACCTGAATCATATAAGAATCAACAATTATTATGAGTCTTTTTTTTTTATTAATAAGATAAAAATGAAAATTTGTATAAAAAGTAATAAACCTTTTTCGTATAGTTTTGTTATTCGAGTTGAACTAATGCATTATTCAGTTAAAAGAGCGTAACTAGTTTCCAGAGTAATAGAGAACGAACTAATTACTGAACTCCTTTACAGTTAAACGAAAGATGAAGGTAGCAGAGATAAGAATGTTGAGGTGGATGTGTTGGCTCACAAGGTTAGACCGGATAGAAAATGAGGTTTTTAGAAAAAGGTTAGAAGTGACTAATTTATCGGATAAGATTAAGGAGGGGAGATTGAGATGGTTTGGACATGTGAAGCGGACACAAATGACAGCTCCTGTTAGAACAGTGGAACACCTCATTGTGGAGGGGAGGAGGGGTAGAGGCGGACCCAAAGTGACTTGGGTGGAACGGATTAGGAAAGATTTGTTAGAATTGCACGTCTCTGAGGATATGATCCAAGATAGGAATTCATGAAGGCGTAGGATCAGAGTTAAGGATTTTTAGGAGAAGAGTACCTCCTTTTTAGGGATTGTCTTTGTGCGTTTATGTATAGTTTCTATTTCATGAGATTATTTATGTACTTAGTCTTCTATGTTATTCATTCACTATTTTTTTAATGCTTGGTGTTTGTCTACTTAATTATCTATAGTGTGTGTTTGACATCGAGCTGGGGGTCTCTTTGGAAGCAGTCCCTCTATCTCTAACGATGGGGGTAATGTTTGCCTACATCTCACCCTCCTCAGACCCTACTAGTAACGTCGCTATTCGTAGAAATTCTTTGGTTCGGTGGTTGTTGTTGTGCCGATTTTATAACCGTTAATCATCATATTAATTCAGAAGTCAGTACGGGCCACATCGAAGTTTAATGGGACTTCTGCGGAAATGTATACACAAAAGCCTAAAAGGCATGGATAAGATATGCCGATAAGGATATTGATTTAGTTATAAAAATGGTTTAGTGATTTTCTAGTTTTTTTTTTTTTAAGAAATAACATAAAAATGATAAGAAGGATTTTGGGCTTATGGATGAGATTAAAAGAGAGAATATATACGTTGGATTTTCCAAAATGGTGAGGAAGTGCAAAATAGGTATAACCTACAATTTTTGATTTCCACCCTCAATTTTTAAACGTTAATAACTTTTTCATACAACATTTTTTTTTAAATACACTATAAAAATAAGCTTTTATCATTTTTCATTTACATACCCTATTGCTATATTTTAAAAATAAAATAAAATAAAATATGCTGGGTTGATAACTTGTGTTTTATCATGTATAACTTGCGTTTTTTTGTCAGATATAAATTGCATCTTTTTATCAGGTATAACTTGCGTTTTATCAGGGTATAACTTACGTTTTATCATGTATAACTTGCATTTTATCATGTATAACGGTCGTTTAATGCGTTTGATCGGTATAGCATGTGTTTTATTATGTATAACTTGCGTTTTATAATGTATAACTTGCGCTTTATCATGTATAACTTACGTTTTATCATGTATAACTTGCGTTTTATAGTATACCCTCAACAAATCGCAAGCTATCAACCCAGAGAATTTTTTTAAAGTATAACAATAGAGTATGCAAATGATAGAGAATAAAAAACTTGTTTTTAATGTTTATTTATTTATTTTTTTTTTGAAAAAATAACGCCGTATGAAAAAGTTATGACCGTTTTAAAAATGAGGGTGAAACTTGGAAAAAAGTCAACAATTATGGTGATAGATAATAATACCCTTTTGGCTAGTGCCATGTGTCAATCTCTTATTCCTAAATACACTTTTTACATTAAGGTATTTTTTACAATAGTCTCACCCTTTTTTTATTAAATATTTAAATTTAAATTAAACGAAAAAATAAAAAGGGGGAGGACTAGCTAAGAAGGACTACCCCCACACCATTAGCCCACCATCGTCGCCACTACCCATTGTCACCGCCTCCTCCTCCATCACCGCCGCCAACCCGCCATCGACCACCACCCACCACTGCTACTCATTACTAGTTATATTCCATCATCTTTTCATGCTTACTGTTACAGCACAAAGTAACAGTTCATTTTATTCATACATGATAATCAAAAAAGAAATAAATAGTAATGATTCATTCTATTACTTAGTCTTATTCTAAAAAAAACTAAGTAAAATCAACTGACCTACCCATCCACAACCATCTCGCAATCTCATCTCCTCTACCCGGATTTATGGGGTAATTATAAAGACACTCGATCCTAAATCAAACAGAATTAACACACAAACGCCTTGCACGATATTGATATTTAGGTGTTACATCTTGGGTAAAATTTTATGTTCACCACTATACACTATATACCAAATGAACTCGTCAATAAATAAAATCACATATAAAGAATGAAAAGTTATTCGATGTCTTATTTTTAAAAACTCATTTATAAAAACTATTA
Organism: Ambrosia artemisiifolia; assembly: GCA_032199755.1. NCBI lineage: Eukaryota > Viridiplantae > Streptophyta > Magnoliopsida > Asterales > Asteraceae > Ambrosia > Ambrosia artemisiifolia. Next base: position 38,184,732 of record CM063516.1, read on the forward strand.
AAGTATCAAATAAGTTTGTTTTTTACCATCAACTTTTTAATTTTAAGTAGGGCTTGGACCTTAAAATATGCATATGTATTGTCATCTTGTTAGCATGGGTGAGTGTTTCTTTAGAGTTCATATAGGTTAGATTCTTTTTTTAGAAAAAAAGAATGTTTTAGAGCGGTAAATGGTAAAAGTAAAAGGGTGTAAACTGGATAGCTGTAGAAAAGAAGGCACGTAGTGTTGCCATCACCAGTCACTACAAACATACATTCAGCAATTATGATTTATTTCAGCCTTTTCTTTACCCACACTTCATTTCAGTTTACCGTTTTCGGTAAATATCTTCAAATAATCAAAAGATCTCGTAATGAATACAAAATGTTTTGTTGTAAACTAAAATTAATAATTTCAGATTCTACAAGTGTTAACCAGAATTATTTGCCTAGCCATTATGTTTCTCTAATCATTGAGTATACCAGAGTTGATAAAGAATAGAGTTTATGTGCAGATTGTGCAACGGAACACTTGACCAGATCTTTTTATTTTAATGCTCAGTTATTGTTTTGTCTCTTGCATCTTGCAAGTCTCTTCTTAACAAAGTTCATGTTTTCTCTCTAGCATCTTCCTAATCTCTTGTTAATAAAATTTCACCGTTTTAAAAAAAATAATCACCGTATCCATGATTTGATTATCTAAAGTTCAAAAAAGAAACTAGAAATAATATAATAAAAAATAACTCTTAGTAGTCTCACGTAAGACTAAGGGTTGTTTTTTTCAGCTCTTAATGGGCTCTTGATGGGACAGATTTCTGAATCATTGGTGAAGCTCTTAACGGGCGGGGAGGGGCGGCCGACACCCCCGAATTTTCGCTCAAAAGTTCTGATTATATAGTATTTGTATAGAATTTTTTTGGTATATACGGTTTCGACCCCCCGAAGTTTCGGGTCAAGCTTTGCCACTGGACTCTGAATCAATTAGACATAGTTCATTCAGACTGTTTATTTCGCGAGCAGATGTCTGAATCGGTCAAACATTTGCCTCTGTATGGGTAAGCATTATACTAAATCTGATGGTTCAGATCTCTTGCTGGTTCAACACTTAATGGTTCAGACCTTTTACTGATTTAACACTTACCCATTCAGAAATTGCTCAACAACCCCTATATATAACTGATTTTTTAAGTATAAATCTCTCACTTGCTAGTGTATTTGACCATAACTAACATATCACTAGAACCTAAAACGAGTTATAAGGGGGAACGGGGCGCCACCAGAATTGGTCACGGGTACCCCAGTATCAACACGGTAACACCGCCGCCACCCATGCTGGTAGTGGTCCCGTGAACCAAATTCTGGTTCTAGTTAACAGACTGGTACCCGCGATTTTTCTCTCTTTGTCTCTGTCTCTCTCTCATTGATTATGGGTAAATAATCAGTGAAGTGTTGCCTCCAAAAAAAATGTTTCAGTGCAGAAAATCAGTGAAGTGATGTGGCAGTGTAGGATTTGTTGAAATCAGTGAAGTTGAAAAAACTCACGGGTAATGCCCCGTCCCCCCTAAGTATAACAAAATATCTCATTAGGCCTAAGGGTATAGTCACTATCCTAGTATCTATCACTACCCCCATCCCCACATCACTCCTCCCACCATCATTATCCACTATGGTATAGTCATTACCCTCCATAACATTCCCCCCAAAAAAACAATTGGCTGTGACAACCATAAGCTCCCTCACGATCCTCTCACTAGCACTACACCGTTAGGCCTAATAACATAGCCAGCATGGCAATGCAAGTCCATTATGAAGATTCGTCTAGGCTATGTGTCATGGGGCTCCATTGGGCGCCATGGCTGCCACAACAGAAGCAAGAGGCAAGAGCTTGGTGGGGATGACGGGCGTGGGTCAAGGAAGCATTCTGGTTGGTGAAAAAATGTCGCTTACGTAACACCACGTGCCTTTTTTCATTTGATTTTTTTTATTGTAATAAGAAAAATTATAATAACCAAAAAAGTGTGAATTAAAAAAAAAAAGATGCCATACCGTCCATACCACATAACGCTTAGAAACTTGTCCTCCAAGCCACCACACAAACCATATGACCCAAATGACAAAGTAGGCTACATAACATATAACACCACTCTTCATTAAGCAATATAAATTGCATATCATCAACAGTAACATTTTGTGAGAATACCTTTAACCTGTAATCTAATACTGTATATAACTTTTACATGTGAATAACTGTGGATCTGGTATACTAACTTTAGCTTATAATCTGATTAGTCCCAAAACATAATTAAAAATTCCTAATCCAGATAATCCAATGATATATTGTCATCCTCATCCTCAGTAAACAAGGACCTAAAAAAAACAGCAATTATCTAATAACAGTCAGCTTATAAATAATAAGTAATTAATTAAAAATCTAAATCAAACTGTCACCATCATTAATATTATTTAGCGACATCTTTCTTGCCACACAAGTTGGTTTTGTTGTTACGCACCCACAGTTTAAAAACATTTTTAGCAACCCCAATTTGTTCACAAAATGCTACAATAATATCATCATCAACCTTTTTAATCTTCCACTCAATTCTTTCAGCAAATTCTTTCATCTGTTGTTTCTGATATTCTGTAAACTTTGTTCTGAACCGTTTTTTAGGAGGTGGGGTTGAGCCACTGGAGCCAGGGGTGGTGAGGGAGAGGGTTAAGTTAGGTGGTGGTGGTGGGGGTGGGGGTGGTGGTGGTGGTGGGTAGTTGATGACGTGGAGGATGGGTGGAGGGACATGGAAGTGGAAATTGCGGTGACAGCCGCACACGGCGCATGTTAGTGGGGTTGGTGATGGGGATGGTAGAAACTCGCCGCAGCCGTCGACGGCGTGGCCGCCGATGGTGGCGGCGTGGTTCTTGAGGCATTGTTTGTAAGAGGATGGTGGTGTGTGGTGGTGGTAGATGACGGTGGTTAAGGGTGGTGGTGGTGGTGGTGATGGTGGTTGTGGTGGTGATGATGGTTGTGGTGATGATGGTGGTGGTGGTGGGGATGGAATTTCGGTTTTCATGGTGTGGTTAAAAAAAGTAAAATGGGTTTGGGGATGGGGTTAAAGGAAGGAAAACTTAAGAAATAATATTTTAGTCTCTTTTTGTCTCTATCTACGTGTATTACAAAGAAACAAACAAAATGGGAGGATGATCAAGTGTTGATGCCACGTTTTCTCTTTTAATTATTTCTTTGTTTTTTAATGCCATTTTTATATTTTAGATAAAATTATACATATTATCCTTTATTTATTAACCAAATTGTATTTTCTCTCATTTGTTTTTCATTTGCACTCATTATATCCTTTATTTTCTCAATTTGCTACACCCTCTGTTTTTTAGCCTAATTAAGTTAAAAAAAAGTTGGTTAACTTTATTTTCTAACTTTACACTTTTAGCCAATGTAGTTTTCCAAAGCTTTAACTCCAAATAAAACGACGAAACTAAGGCACGACATGAAACGAAATCATAGGGCTTTTAAACTATATCAAATTCCGATCAAAACCAGAATTTTGAAGTAAAACAATTGATGAAAAACATATATTGTTTTTACAAAAAAACTCATTTTATATAGAAACATACACATATATATAACCGAAGTTAAGCGAATTCACATCAAATATAACCCGACAAACATGAAACCTGACCGAAACTTATTAAAAACTTATATCGAATTCAACCGTTGACGAGCTATGATTGGTCATCATCAATATAATTTAGTTTTTAATAACTGATTATTCAATAATTATTTCAACATCACCAACTAAATTAGTTACTGAATGTACTTTTATGCCCTCGTCACTTAGATTCTTATATTACTAGTGTGATGCCCGCGCGATGCCGCGGGGCGACTTATATAGAAGCAAATAATGAAATGTTAGTGTCGCACGATGCGACGTTGATTAAAATTTGCTATGCGACACTTGTTTTATGTTAGTTTATCAAGCCTCTCGTAATATATTTTATAGGTACTTTTGTTAATTTTCTTTTTCATAGGATCGTTGTGGTCTCCAGATGTCATGAGCGTTAAATATCACAATTAAATAATAAAAAACGCATGACTATCAAATTATCAACCATAAATATAGTATGTAATTTAAAAATAAAATTCGAACACAAGAATAGGAAAATATCAGTCATGAAGATGGTAACTTAAGAATGAAATCAACCAACTGCATCGTAATGAAATCAACTTTTGTTACATGCACCAACTACATTGTTCGACCACCGGTCTTCATCATTGAGACTCTCATAAAAAGAGCGACCTAGAGTTTCATCTTCCTTTATCACTGCTCCATCTTCCTCTTTCACCGAGAGTTTTATTTTCGTTTTAAATTCTGTCACTATTACATCTACCACAACAGCTTAGGGCAATAAAACAATACAAAAAATTAAACTATACAAAGCATGGTTAACTTGACAAACTCTATTTAGTTCTCTTGATGTTATAGATCTAGTAGTTTAGTAAATAAAGAAAAGAAATAAAAAACTTGAGTTATATGAATAAAACCGTCTTCCAACCTGTTACTAAATTATTCTAACACATTACTTTTAATAAACCCTTAATATTATTATTATGGTTACCGTCTAGAAAACAAAAAAAAAACGATTTTGATACTATCCAATTTAAAAGTGTTCATGAACCGAATTTTATGATAACGATCGAAAATAAAAAAAATAAAGTTATTAGATATTGATAAATATTAAAGTCATTAATAGGTTTTAACGTGCATGGATGAAGATACTTACAAGTTTTGTTTATCAAAGACGTCACAATACTTTGGGTATTGCTTCCAATGTGGTTTGATGTCAAAGAGCATGAGAAAGTGTTTTAAGATTTTCAAAGAAAACTCATGAGATTATCAATAAAAGATGAACAATAGTGAATAAAATATATGAACATATTCGTATTTACTTACCAGATTAAAGATCATTTAGAGTGTTCCTTCCCTTGATCACTGTAGAATGAAAAAGAGAAATGTGATGTTAATAACTAATGTATGAGGGAAGTGAGAAAAGTGAAAGGTTGTCATCTATATATATATTTACTATTTTTCCTAGGACATGAAGAGTCGGGGGTTAGCTTTAGTAAGGAAGAAGGTTTTAATGGTTATGATTACATATTTATTTGAAATTTAATTATACATATAACTTAAAAGGTTTGTACAATGTGCATTATCATTTGTAATTAATTAAGAACGATTAATCTTATGTAAAATGATTATTCTCTCCGTTTCATCTAATTTAATACTCATGTAGAAAGACCATTTTGGCCGCATGGATGAAGATACTTACAAGATTTGCGTTTCAAAGACGTCACAACTTTGGGTATTGCTTCCAATGTGGTTTGATGTCAAATAGCATGAGAAAGTGTTTAAAGATTTTCAGAGAAAAATCATGAGATTATCAATAAAAGATGAACAATAGTGAATAAGATATATGAACATATTCGTATTTATTTACCAGATTAAAAATCATTTGGGGTGTTCCTTCCCTTGAACATTGTATAATTAGAGAGAGAAATATGATGTTAGTAACTAATGTATGAGGGAAGTGAGAAAAGTGAAAGGTTGTCATCTATATATAATTACTATTTTCCCTAGGACATGAAGAGTCGGGGGTTAGCATTAGTAAGAAAGAAGGTTTTAATGGTTATGATATTTATTTGAAATTTAATTATACATATAACTTAAAAGGTTTGTACAATATGTATTATCATTTGTAATTACTTAAGAACAATTAATCTTATGTTAAATGATTATTCTCTCTATTTCATCTAATTTAATACTCATGTAGAAAGACTATTTTGGCCCTTTACTAAATTCACAAATTGTTGTACCATAAGTATATAATGTTGTAATTACTTAACTTTGGTTGGAATCCTTCCTTCATGCTTTATAATATAGTATAGATAAAGAATAGCACAATAAAGCTTTTCTGGTTCTAGTTCTATCTTTTAGCAGTCTCAAGATCCCTGGACCCTAGTTATCATGGATCTCACTGTAATCCTTACATGTATTTTTTTTATCATGTTTCGATTGTGTTTATTTATTTCCATTTATTTGTTTGCCTCTAATTACCAGGAACAGATCATACGCTCATTAATGGTAAGGTGGACTGGAAAGGAAGACCGGCTACAAAGAATAAGCATGGAGGCATGCAAGCTGCAATGTTCGTACTAGGTGTGAAGTTTTTTGGTTTTGTGAACTTAATTATATAAAAACAATAGGTTATTATTAGTTATAGAGAAATTTTTTTTCACTTTTAACTAGAGGAATTTTTTATATCTAAAAGGTTATGAAAAGTTTGAAAACGTGTTTAAAAAGTTGCATTTTAACTTTTAAGTTTAGAAAACATACAAATTATCAAGGGATAAGTATAAGAGAATTATAAAATTGAAAAAAGAAACAGTCAAGGTAAAACCAGTCGATTATACTATAAATTGGAACCTTGTATAGATTCATACTTCAAAATCGGCCAGTTCTGTGCAAAAAACATATAAAAAACATCCACTAAATCGTTCACAATTTGAAGAATAAGAACAACCCAGTCGCAACTTTAATCGGTCGATTACACCTCTAAAACAAACAAGTATCATGTTATATATGGTTTTGATCGGAATTTGATGTTCTATAATAGCCTTATGATTTCGTTAATTACCGTGATCGAATTCGAGGTCAATCAAAATGGGTTCAAGGGTTAGGGTTCGATCAAAACTACATGGGCTAAAAGTGTAAAGTTAGAAAATAAAGTTAACCAACTTTTTAACTTAGTTAGGCTAAAGGACAGAGGGTGTATCAAATTGAGAAAATAAAGGACAGAATGAGTGCAAATGAAAGACAAAGGACAAAATGTGCAAGTTAGGTAATGAATAAAGGACAACATGTGTAATTTTGTCTATATTTTATTTACTAGATTATACCCGGGAGCGTCCCGAGGTTGAGAAAGTCTAATATGTCATATCAATTTTACATATAAAATAGACTGATTCGCTTTATAGTTGCATGCAGGAAAGCTTCGGGTAGCACCTACTCTAAAACAATTAACAATGTATCTCCAATGTTAACACCTAACATTAAACAATGTATAACTCTAATGTTAACATCTAACCTAAAACAATGTATAACTCTAATATTAATACCTAACCTAAATCAATGTACAACTCGAATGCTAACACCTAACCTAAAACATTGTAGAACTCTAATGTAACTCTAATATTAACACATATCCTAAAGACTAAACAAGTGTACAACTCTAACATACTAATATTGATACTTAACTCAAAACAATGTATAACTCTATTAACCTATTCTGCTCTGGTTGAAAATAGAATTCATATTTACTGGTTTGAACTTAATTATTGACTTGCCTATACATGATTAATGAATTATCTGAACATGTGTTTTTTCATGTATAAACAAAATCCCATAAAAATAGTCGTTTTTCCCTTTTTTTATATAACACTATGGTACTCGTTGGAAAGATAATAAAACGCTCGTTAATTTGGTGTAAGTTTCTTTTTTTTTTAAAAAATCTCGTAGATAAAAAATATTAACGTTTAAAAATTATAGGAGGAAACATAAGAGAGAAAAATCCAATTTTCTTTTTAAACTTTTTTTTTCCTAAAATTATTTAATGTCACATGGTATCATACATGACACTCTTAAATGAGAAAAGGCTATATGAGTGTCATGTAGGATTTAACAATTGGAATATATAAAGATATAAATTAAACTAAGTGTAATGAATAACTAAGAAAAAATAATACAAAAGGTAGGGTGATGGGGACGCTCATTCATCTACCACAACGTCATTCAATAGTGCATTGTCCCATCATTTTACTCTAAACCACTCTAAGGTTCTTTTTGTTTTTTCACAGGTAAAATATTTGCAGTCTGCAGATTACACATGCAGAAAAAGAGGGGAGCCAAATCTTCGCAGTCTACAGGAAGAAAACTGTTTGTTTTAACGTCTATACAGTTCTAAAATAAACTGGTGGTGGGCGGTGGTGGTGGTGGATAGTGGGCGGTGGGTATTTAACCCTCTGCAGACCTTAGAAGATCTTAAAAGTGATTGAGCTAAGTCTACACCAAGAAGAGCTTGCGCAGACGTTTTTAATGAAACGTCTTCGAAAAACCCAACAATATGCAGATGGCAATGTCTACATGTGGTCTGCACGACATAGACAGAAGAGCCCGCGCAGACCTTTTTTAGAAAAACAAACAACACCTAACGCCCAATAAAGGTTTGCTGAAAGAGCCCTTGGCGCGTATTGGTGCCCTCGTCATGATGTTTGGTTTGGGAAGTTGGTGAGGTGGCAAGGGACTAAAACCCACTAAGAATAGCCTTAATCTAAACCGGGTGGTAATTGTCTTGTTAAAGTTTGGTCTATTGAATTTCGTTAGAGTTTAGCCTATGATGGCTATTTTAACTATTAGTTCCGGGTGGTGGCGGCAGCGATGGTGGGCGACGGTGGTGGGTGGTGGGGGACGGTGGTGGCGATAGCGATGGTGGGTGGTGATGATGGTAGTGGTTGGTAGTGGTGGTGGTGGGTTATGGCTTTGTTAGTAAAGGTGAATGAGGGATGGAACGGAAAAAAAACATGGGGGGTGGATGGATTGGTTTTGAGGGAATGAAATGCCTTTTGGAATGAGTGATTCCATTCCTTTAACCAACCAAACACACTATTTTTCATTACCTTGTAATGATCCATTCCATTCCACCTTTCATTCCATCATACCAAACGCTACCTTATTATCTTTTTTTCTCTCTCCCCATCCCCGCTGATCTTCTTCCTCCTAAAAACCACGTGGAGCCCACTATTGAAGCTCATTAAAAAAAATTGAAGTTACTATCTTTAATTGTTTTCTCTCATCCAAGCTATTTTGTCTCTACCGACAATCTCTGATGCACAGAAACGGCTAAGAGGTGTTGTATCCCGTGCAACATAGCCGACAATTTCAAGTTCAAAATACACTTGATATGTTTCTGAAAACTTTTGGCCCCCGGAAAAAACATGCATCGACTGATGGTGCTGCTCGCCTACCCTAGGACCTACTCTACAACAAAATAATCACTTGCTGTTATAAGTTGAAGAGCAGAACAATGGAGGAGACGCTCAACAGAATACAGAAGGGTGATGTTATTTACACCGGTAGGTTTTTTAGGGTTTTAGACATCTCTACTGCTCGTAGAGGCCTCTACGAGCAGTAGAGGTGTCAGAGCATTGGAAACCACAAAACTCTACTACTGGTAGAGGCCTCTACGAGTGGTAGAGCTTTGTTGCCCTAAAAACCTAACCCTACTACAACTCGTAGAGGCCTCTACGAGCTGTAGAGATGGAGGCCCACAGAACATTCAATGTTCAGAGTGTGTACAGGTGTGTCAGTCAGCTCTACGACTCGTAGAGACCTCTACGAGCAGTAGAGATGAATTTAAACCCTATACGACCAGTAGAGGCCTCTGCGAGTGGTATAGGGTTAGAAAGTACGACGTATCCGAGTATCAGACTGACATTTCAGTGAAATCACCCCTCTGCAGCCAGTAGAGACGTCTACGAGCTGCAGAGGTCTGGTTGTTGTGAGCATTTATATGCATACTCTACGACCAGTAGAGACCTCTACGACTGGTAGAGTTTTCTTTCAGCACTTTAAACCGTCAACCATGCACGATTTTCAGTCCAAACCTCAAAATTTCAATTTTTTTTCTCCGACGGTTCCGGAATTTCTCCGGCGAAAATACCATCCGGCCAACCAGTTCGTAACACAATGTCTTCGGGTGAATGGTTTGACGTATGTTGTGTCCCGGAAAGCGATAGTGTGCAACGAGTTGTAGAAGAACACACATTGTTATTTTTTTTAAATAATAGTAATAATTTAAATTAATAATAATAAAAATTTATTTTTGTAATATTTGTTCAGTTTTTTAATGTTCATGCCATCCAAAACGAAGGGAAAACAATTCAAGTGAAACTCTACTGCTCGTAGAGGCCTCTACAAGCAGTAGAGGTGTCATTAAATGATTATCAATGATTGGCAATCATGGACCACATCTCTACAGCTCGTAGAGGCCTCTACAAGCTGTAGACAGGTGCAAATAAGTTTTAAAGAGGTGCAAATAAGAGATGCCATACAGATAGGCCTGTAAACGAACTGAACGTTCATGAACTGTTCGTGAACTGTTCGGCGGGAAGTTCGTTTATGTTCGTTTATTTAAATAAATGAACGAACACGAACACAATTTTTTGTTCGTTTAATTAAACGAACGAACATGAACACATGTTGTGTTCGTTCATTTATGTTCATGAACGTTCGTTTATGTTCGTTCATTTATGTTCGTTTATTTTGTTCGTTTAATTAAACTTAGCTTTATTTTTATTATTTATTTCCTTTTGTTAAGTAACCTTAATTCATATGTTCTAAAAACTTAACCCTAACCCTAAAATTCTAAACATATCATTTATTATCCGCTCTTCACACTTCACAGCCCCACACTTCACAGCCGCTCTCCACCCTAACCCTAACGTTCATTTATGTTCATGAATCATTATTAACTTGTTTTTGTTTGTTTTCGTTTATGTTCATTTGTGTTCGTTTATATTGATCATTTGTGTTCGTTTATGTTCATGAACTGTTCGTTTAGGTTTAAATGAACGAACATAAACGAACACGAACACGACATATTTCTTAATGAACGAACACGAACACAAAAATGTGTTCGATTATGTGTTCGTGTTCGGGTTCGTGTTCGGTTAAAGTTAAATGAACAAACACGAACACGCTTACAGAATGTGAAAGACAAAAGTATAACAGTTAGTCCCTTCCAACTTCGTTAGTGTGCAGTTTCAACCCAACACAATTGCTTTGTTAGCATACTATCATCAAATTTTAAGACCTTACAAGTCACTCCTGAAATGTTAAAAAACTAAGAAAACAAGTCAGGAACTATCATTAGTCCATAATAAGATTGGTTTAGAAAAGTCGAGTTCTTCATAAGCGAAGTATATTATGTTCTACTTTTATTTTTTTTCAAATTATACAATGGCTTTTTAGATTGTTATACTTATATAGGTTTGTTTCCTTTAGATGATATGGTTTTCATTTTGGGTTGGGCTTGCTTGTCTATATGTCATTGGGCTTTTACATCTTTGAATGTACTAAATTTCAACTTGCTTTTGCCTTTTGGTTTGTAAGAAGGCCCGTACACAAATATAAGATTAGATGATAATATGGGTGTCCTATTCGAACCGTGTCAAAACATGCCTCTTAGGCTTTAATAAAATAAATAATTTATACTAGATGTTATGTACGATCTATGGTATCGCAATAAACATAACAATCAACAAAATAATAGTATTAGAATGAGTGAAATTACATACCATAATAGGCTAGTATCCAACCGACGATTCATGAAACTCTCCTAGCATTCTTGCTAGCAAATTGGTGGTCAATATTCTTTATGCAATGCATGCATTTAGGAAATAACGTTCTATTTTTATATTCTCTAAAAACATCTATAGGGTCGCTAAACTTTTGTGATGTGTCAATTAACTTAAACTCTGAATAGAAAGAATAACGTTGTTTTTTTATTTGGTAGGTTAAATAGGTATTGAGCTTATGAATGTTATGGGCTTTAAGTTAATAATATTTATTTGGCCCAACTTTTAAGCTTTAATTTGATTTTTTTCTATTTTAAATATACACACATGTATATACTAGCAGGAACCCGCGCGTTGCGGCGGGGTTGCACTGTGTTTGGCTGTTGCGTTTAGTCAATCACGTTGTTGGTGTTGTACATTATACACACATCTTAGATGAATAATCAAATCTTCATCTCCCTTTTTTTGCTTTTCTATTTTTTTCGTTTTGTAATTCGAATTTCTTCATGGTAGCCACCGAAGCAATCATCTTTTAATTTGCTTTTTAATAGAAAGATATTGAAAGAATGCATTAATCATTTATGCTTCATGTCTGTTTTATGCAAAATACATTAACGAAGTTATGGATGGCAATGGGTCGGGTTTGGGACGGGTTTAGGTAATCCCAACCCCATACCCGATTAGGTATGCTTGTCCCAAACCCGGCCCAAAACCCATCGGGTTTGTGTCGGGTAATTACCCATCGGGTATTGGGTATACCCGCGGGTTTCGGGTAAACCCATTAATTTTTAAAACTTACTCATTGAGTATATCCGACAAAAAACCCGACGGGCATCTATTAGGTAACTATTAACCAATTACATTTACCATTATTAAATATATATGTAAATGATTACAATGTATAAATATAAAATACTTAAATCATATAAAAACAATCAAAGACATAGATAACAAATATTATACACTAACTTTTTGGTAATTTTAGCACAAGATGACAACGTAGATGTACAATTAGATATATTATGCATACATATTTAAAAAGATATATTAAAAATTATATTGGGTATCTAATCGGGTAAACGGGTATACTTTATCGGGTAATCGGGTCGGGTAAACGGGTATATCATCAAATCCCAAACCCGTCCCAAACCCGCAAAAAAAATAAAAACTAATCCCATACCCGGACCCATACCCGATTACCCTACCACAAACCTGTCCCAAATGTGTCGGGTTTCGGGTTTACCCATCGGGTTCGGGTTTGATTGCCATCCCTAAACGAAGTCTAAAGATAACCTTTTCTTTCTCAAACCAGTCTAGGTTCTAAACCGGTTCGGGTTTTTTTTAAGAAGGATTAGAACTGGTTTTTGGTTTTAGCCAAACAGGTACCGGCTAGAAACCGGAGTGGGACAAAAATAAACCGAAACTCTGAGAACCGATTGGTTTACATGCGCGCTGCCGCGGGATCCAAATACAAATTGCAATACAGTAATGTGATTATTTATAAAACGCAAAAATGCAGATTCAATGGTATACCTTGGTACCCAATGTTATGGTTCGAATTAGCCCTTCTGAAATAAATATTTATCTACTCGTTAAGTGTCAGGTTACTAAGGTGACATGTTAACTTCTATCAAGCAAGAGTATATATTGGATCCACTAAGGCACCAATTTCTTAAGCATTTTGTACGCATTCGTCTATTTCCCCTTTCAACACATTTCCAAACCTGAATAATAACCAACACATGACACAATGCTCAGAAAAAAAATAAAAATAAATGATGGTAGCAAGTATATGACATAGTTTAAAGCATACAAACCAATTCATGAGTACGTACCATAGCATAAGAATTAGAAACAAGGACAATCTACAAACTGATTCGTCGATATGTAAGAAGAAAGGCAATTACATCACAAAAAAACAAATGAAATCAAGCGCTAAGAGAATACTACCCTTTCAATATCATATCAGTAGCTTTTCTTTTCATAATTTCTTGCGCACGTTGCGGCGCGAACATGTTAAATCATGAAAGAAATCACCAAGATAAAATCATCAAAACAATTTACTGGCAAATGACTGCGTGTTGCTGGAGACACTTTAAAGTCGGGTGGCGCTTGTTTTCATACCATTTAATTCAACATCCACAATACAATTCCACTAACAATATATTACTTCTATTTCATTCTCTAACTGGTGTACCCAATTTTCCAATTTGTAGATGTACAATCATGAATTATGTAATAACTCATTCATACTATCAAAGTAGTAATATGAATTTTTTGCTGCTACTTCATTTGTCGCTATATTCCCCAAGTTTTTATGCTTTCATTTAGAACTAAAATAGAAGTAAATGGTACATATTTAAAATCAGAACACTGAGACTTACAACAAACATCTCCAATAAAGATAATTTCGAATGAGTGAATGAGGACTTATCGAGACAAATTTTTAAACACTGCTACATAATCACTAAAGTGAAGGTTACGTAAGTACCTAGAAAAGTATGACTAGCCTGTAAAACAGTAAGCATATGACCCATTTGCTTTCTCTTCTAACTCATTTTCAACCATTTGAATAAGCAACTTCTATCACTTGCTTTCTCTTCTTACTCATTTTCAACCATTTGAATAAGCAATTTCTATGTTTCTGTTTTAACAACCTAGAGCATAAACACAACATATCACATTTTCTAATTAAAAAAACAACCAAAAAATTAATAATAAGGAAAATCCTTGACATTACCAAGCTGATCCCTTTCAAACATCAATTGATCTTAAGTTTAATAAAAAAAAATCAAGGGGTTTGATAAAGGAATTGATGTTGAAGAAAATAATTGATTTATAGAAAACTAATTGGGATTTCAATAAATCAAGGATTAGCCGAGAGGAATCTTCATATCTTTTCAATTGAATTTCCCATTCAATTGCAATTATATCCATGATAATGATTACAGGGGTTTCGTTTAACGGTATAATGGAGCAGAACCGAAGAGGCTTCAAAAATCAATGTGACGGTTTCAAAGGTTGAATAAAGTGTACAACTTGCATTACTCATTTATACAAGTACCATTAAATGTTAACAAGAGGGCATAAAAGGAAGAAATTGGACAAAAATTATAGATTTATACTAAGACTCTTGATATGCCATCTTAAAAAAGATGTAAATTTACCTTCTTATCCATGAAGCACCCATTATATAGTAGTATAGAAGTATAGATATAGATATAGGAATTTTATAAAATAAAAAATTGTGTCCCCAGTAAAAATGGGCCCACGTCGAATGGCCTTCCCGGCTTGGGCCATAACCGCCCATGGTGATGCCCGAAACTATATATCTGTTAACCTAAATCATATAGTCGAAACTTTTAACTTGAGCTTGTTATTTTCCCAAATTGTTATTTAGTAATGTTTCATTTTAGTTGCTTTATTAATCGATAGGGATCATAGATTTTAACCATTCACCATATCCCCACCCTGGGAATATATATGGGGATGGTTATTGTTCAAGAAATTCAATTTTTTTAAACCAATGGTATTACATGAAAATCCAACACTGTTAGCTTATAAACCCAATATTTTTAAACGTCCATAACCTTTTCTTACGTTAGTATTTGAAAAAAATACACCATATTAAAGCGCATTTCATTCTTTTTGATTTAAGCATGCTATTGTTGTATTAATTTAAATTTTTTTTGCAAGCTATGTGATTACATGTTTTTGTATAGCAATACTTGATTGTGTATAAATAAGTAATTCGTAATCACTTAGTGCATGTTCACATAATATTATAATCAAAACCACGTAATCAAATAGTGGGTATCCAAAACCATGTAATCACGTAATAATACAGTCACGTAGTGTTATGTGATTACGTACTTGTACATAGTTATGTAGTGTTATGATTGTTTCTAAATAAAAAGCATATTATGTGATTACGTTCTATAAATGAAAAAATTGTAATACTTGCATATAAAAATTACGTTTTACCTTGGTGGATATGTTTATTTTATAAAACACTGTAAAACTAGTTTTATTCATTTAAAACACAGTACAATTTGACCATATTCTAGTTAGGTTTATAAATAAAACACATCTGGAATTCTTTTGAGTAATACACAACTATTATTGTTTTATGTAAAACAAACCTATCTAGTGTTTGCAAATACACGATAGAAAAACACCATGTCATGTTCAATGTTGCAAAAGTCGCTCGGCTCCCTAGTCAGAAGTACCCAGGGAGTTCTCGGCCAGCTAGTCGGAGAGTACCTGGGAGGTACTCGGCCTAGGCCTAGAGTACTCGGGCCTCGGCAACCTACCTTATAGCGACTACTCGGAGAGTTTTCGGCCTTCGGGACCTTGTTTTACAACCTTGGTTATGTTTAACAAAACACATAAGTGGCCACTTGTTAGTGTATTAGATGCTGGTTTGCACAAGTTTGATTAAAACACACCTGTGATATAAAGACTGAGTATTTGATAACAATCACTTACGGGTTGTTTGGTTGATTAAATGCTGAATCATTAAGAGGTCTGAATAGTTAAGAGGTCTAAATGGTTAAGTGCTGAATCATTAAGTTGGACCTCTGAATGGTTAGTCTTCTTGTCCCACATTGGTAGGGGAAGTAAAACTGGATTGGATTATATCTAGTTTAGTATTTAATGGTTCAGCTACATCCCAAGTCTTAATGGTTCAATCTTATCCATTCCATTCAGAAGCTGAAACAAACGCGCTGAATAAGCTGAATGCTGAATCACTCAGCTCTGAATGGTTCAGAACCTCATTAAGAGGCTTACCAAACAGCCCCTAAGTGTTGAATCATTAAGAAGTCTGAATGGTTAAGAGGATCTGAATGGTTAAGTACTGTTTTTTTGGATCTCTAAACGGTTAGTCTTCTTGTCCCACATTGGTAGGGGATGTAAAATGGATTCATTCAGTGTTTAATGGTTCAGCAACATCCCAAATCTTAATGGTTCAGCCTTAACCATTCTATTCAGATGGTGAAACAAACACGCTGAATGTTGAATCATTCAGCGCTGAATGATTCAGAGGCTCATTACGAGCCTTACCAAACAGCCCCTTAATAATTCGTTATGTATTTAATATCAATCATATGTATTAGATGCTAGTTAGCCATTTCAAAGGAACAAAATGCACCAGGAAAAAAAGGATTGAATTTTACCACATTGAATGATCAATTTTTTTAGTTTATGTTACGGTTGTAATTAGGGTTGATATAAATTTCCTATAAAATACTCCATCAATTAACTGCTATGGGACAAGATTTTGCAACCGGACATGGGTTTCGGATTAGCCCCCGACCTATACGCAGCCCATTGCCATCCTTAGGTATTGGAAAGAAAATATTTGGCACCTCACATAGAAGGCAAAGATGAATGAAAGACGTGTGGGTCATCAAGTGTCAATATCATACCAGTACTATAACAAATTGAACTGAAATAGATTTTAAGTCTATTGTGTAGCATGAGGAATCCCACTAGTTTGCATAATCATACGAATATGCTAGTTTAGTTTAGTTTCATGTCAGTAAAAAGCTATATATCATCGATTTCCACTGCTGATATACATTAATATCAATATTAGTTAATAATGTATTTATAATAACTATTCTTTTCATGGTTAATTAGAAGTAGCGCTGTTCAAAACGCTCGGCGCTCGCCGATCGCTCGCCGCTCGTTCGAAATTTGCTCGGAAATTGCTCGTTCGATTTTCCGCTCGGTTGTATATGAGCCGATCGGCTCGGTTCGGTTTGTAAATAAGCCAAGCACGAGCAAAGGTACGCTCGGCTTGGTTCGGCTCGAATAAATTTTTATTTATTTAGTAATAAATATACATACAATTTACAGATAAATTTATGGCTTTATATATAAGATTCTATTGGATTTGACTTAGTATATGCAAACAAAATATAACCAACCCACTTAACATAATAAAAAAAATTAACACTAGATTTAATAGTAAAACAATAAGTCATGAGGTGACAGTCTTGACTTCTTTATGTTAATAGTCGTCCATCGCTAATTATCGCTTGATATCACACCTATGTCACAATGCAACAATTGTCGTCTGATGTATGCTTATCACCTCACCGGCCTCAATCTAAGCCTCATCCTTGGACATTGGGATCTCATTATTAGTGTTATCATTGGACAGTTTGACCTTAGTTATCACCCGACAATGAAAACATCAAAGGAAACATCCCAATTTTATAATCGTTCATATTATTATCCGCTCGATTCTCGCTCGGCGCTCGCTCGGAAAATTTTCGCTCGAAGACTGCTCGTTCGGTTTTCGGCTCGATTATAAACGAGCCGCTCCGCTCGGTTCGGTTTGTAAACGAGCCAAGCACGAGCAAAGCTCCGTTCGGATCGGCTCGGCTCGTGAACAGCCCTAATTAGAAGACACTATTTGATTAGATTTCTTTTGTGGTTATTATATTTATCAATAAAAGTCCGTTACATGAATGGACCATGCTTGCAAACTTCATCTTATGCTGTAATGTGTTTGGCGTAGGAAACAATCAAGTTTTCTGGTAGTGTACATATGCATCAAAAGTCAAATATATCCTGTACGACACTGTATCAATTCTACAAAGTTTGGCACATAATTACATGGAATCCCTAATTACATTGTGTATGACAACTTATTATATACATGTATGTACATCAATAACCGATTACCACACGGAATGAAACATGTAAAGTTAGACACTTTTATTGTAATGATAATGGCATACCTTTATAAAACATCGAACCTCTAAAGTTATAAAACACACAGCTGTATTCATTGTGACGCAACATTATAAATTACCTTTATTTCAAAACCCACTACAATAGTTTACTATATTTGTAAAATTTGATGTGCTATACGTACGGGAGTTGTCCTAGCTTCACTAGGGAGTATAAATCAATATTGACCTCTGCTTTTTTGTTTTGTTGAAGTTTTATAGGTGATTGGTAATATTTATCTTTAAATACTATAGCGAGCGTGAGAGCAAACATTACATGTCACAATTAGTTATTTATAATCAGTATTATAACATACGTAAAACATTTTCTATTATAAAAAAAGAAAGATATTTAACAAATTAATATCACTATTTTACTACTAATAAAATCATTTGTTATTCCATCATTTTTTAACACACACACCCAAAAAAAAAAGCGTTCCTTTTGAACATGTAATTTGTTAGAAGTGACATATACCCAATTCTATGTTCAGGTATACCAGAAACTTTGTTTCCTCATTTATATGTTCCATACCTAACTTCACTCCATATCTAATCACATGACCATTTATTTTTTATATATGTTTTAGATATTATATCGTTTGATTTAAAACCAAACTAAAGCAACTCTTTATTTATTGTTAACCCATCACAATACATAATTATTAATTAAGCCATGCTATATGTTTATATTATAGTTAAAAGGCTCCATAATATATTCATTAACAATGACTCTAACATCTTTGTCAATTAGGCACATGCATTTGTCGTTGGATCATTTTTTTTCCTAAAATGGAAATATCAAAAAACATGACCATACTTTCTCATTTCTTTGTCCATTGATACATTTTCTGAAATTAAAAGCTTTCGATCGCTTGATTATATGACTTAGATTACAGGCATGACGTATAATGTCATGATGTCACACGAATGCACGGTATGTTAAATGTAGCCGTGTAACATTCAAGTGTATCTAGAGATTAATTCTTAACTAAACAAGATTAGGAGGTTATATGTTAGAGTTGATTATGTAACACAAGATGGATGGAACACAACTCAAATTACTAAATTATTTTATTTAGGAAGCTTCATATAAACAAGCTTGAAATTAATCAAGTCAAACAAAAAAGATCCAATAAAGATCAAAGAGGGATATGGATATGGATATGGATATGGATAGCTTGACCTAATTTTGCATAGCTTACCCAACTATCATTTACACACACTAAAAGACAAAACCATAAACACACAGAACAAGACAAACAAACCACACACATAACACACATTTTTTAGTATAAATATAGTGTGCTTGAGGTTCTTATACATTTCACTCACATTCACTGCTGGAAACAGCTTCTTCAGTTTCCACCACCCTTCTATGGAAGTTTCGATGGCAGCCGCAGGCGGCACAAGTAAGCGAAGCCTCGGTCCCCTCCTCCGCCTCATTCACTGCCATGAATTCCCTACACCCATCGACAGCATGGCCACCAACGTTGGCTGCATAGTTTCTTTGACACTCACCATATCTCACATAAACCCTACCTGTGTTCGACGAATTAGCCGAATCAGTTTGTGATGGTGGTGGTGGTTCTTGCCTTTTCAACACCACTCGTCTTTTGGTCATATTTTCTGAAGAAAATATGCCTTCTTTGTTTGTCAACAAAACGTAACCCTAAAAGGGTTTATTTATAGGCTGTAAAGCTTTGCACTAACCCTAAAAATAATTTGGTTAGTTCCACTTTTCATCCTTGTTGTTTGATTCTGTTTCCAATCTTAACCTTACTGTTTTTTTTAATCACAATTAGACCTTTGAGTTTTTGTGTGTGTAAAGATTCTATGAAAGCATTGTAGTTCAAGTTGTGGTTAGAATTAAGAAGCATGCATGTGTGCTTCCACATGTATGTCATCTTTGCTATCTAGAGACATATCAATATGTTAGCAATAAACTTCAGTGTTTGTTTATTTAAAACCTTATTCATTCTTTTATTTTGATTTTATTTTTCTATAAACAATTTTCAATTCAACTTAACTAATAGAATTATGATGCTATTTAATGACCTAGACCAAGAAGTAGATAGATGAAGTGATATGACTATTTTTCATACAAATATGATTACGACCCCATGAATTAATTCAATGTATTGAAGGTTTACCTTGATTTATACTCTCTTTATATTCTTGAAAGTGTATGTATACATGAAATGACTGGTTGAGATATTGTGACTATTGAAGGATTAATTCAATGTATCGTATGTGAAAATACTCTTTGGATTTGACATATATACGGAGTTCTATCTTCAATGAATCGAATCAGTGATGATGGTTCTAATTAGGTAAATATTTCTTTTAATTGACTAATCACAAATCAATGGGTAATGGGGATTCTCACCATTTTAGGCAAATGAAAATGACCATAACCAAAAGATTAAAACAATGTATTTCAAATTTGTACAACTCTCATGTGATTGTCGGATGTATGTTTACACATTATTATCACAATGATTAAATTAAAATGCCTTTTAAATATTTCTGTTTAAGGAAATATTCGACTAGAATGTATCTTTAATTTCGCAAGTGGGTGGTACGAAATTAAATTGAAAGAATCAGTTTTATTTATATTTATGTAAAAAAAAATTGTGAATTGTAGTGATTCTTTATGCTCCTGGATATTAAGTGAGTGACATAATTGTACTCTTATTTTTTGAACGACCAATATAAACATATACATTTTATTCCATTCACTAGCAAGTTGGTAGTAAAAACTTACAAACCAGGGAAGAAACAAAGAGGAGGTATGGGGTGCCTAGGCACCGGCTCAAAATTTATTTTGAAATGTTAATTAGGTAAAAAAAATATTGGGACACCTCCACGTCTTTTGAAAGTACCCTTAACAGGCCCCTTTGGCCCACTTCAAGATTTCCAACCAAATGTTCGCCAGACAATCACCTATTTAAAATCTTACTTGAAATGGTTGGAGCATAACACCATGTGTAGTGGAGGGGAAAAATTTAAGGCTCCCCTCTTTGACTGGTTTATGTGACAGCTGAGTCAGCATGAGGCGTTAATTCAAAATAGGATATAGTGGGAAGGGGAAAAATTGGGGCGCTATTATCACCACCAAACATCACCATCTTCTTCTTCACCAACAAACATCACAGCCATCATCACCATCACCAACACTATCTTCTTCTTCATCTTTCTCACACAAACATCTACACCATCATCACCACCAAACATCACAGCCATCATCACTACCACCGTACACCATCTGCAAATCACCACCGTAAACCATCACTACCACTACACCGCCGTAACCACCACTTCTTCTTTCTTTCTTTCTCTGTTTTTGGTTTGTGTGTGTGTATATATATATTGAAGTTGGGGGAGAGAGATGATGTGTCAAACTGTTATTGGTTGTGGGTTTATGCATTCCAACGTTATAAACATAACGCTTCCGGCCAGTTTTGGGTCTTCGCGCCCTCGTGTACCGGTGTTACTGACGCCCATCTTCACGCTCGACTACGGGTGGTCTAAGGTTTTACATCTTAGAGGATTCACGTAAGGTTACCTATATTTTTGAGTGAATCCTTCGTATTTTAGGATGAAATTGTAAGTGAAGAAAATGGAGAACCTACTTTTCATTAGTATATTTGGAGAAATTTTTAGATACTTAACGGAACACAGTTTTCCTATATTTATATAATTTTTTAATATTTGTTGAAAGTGGTTGTGAGTGAAAGATAAAGAAAAATAATGATACAAGTATAAAGAAATATTATTTGATTGAACAGAAAAGAGAAAATATAATGATTTTTAGTGTAAGAGCATTCACAACAGGTATTTCATAATTTTGTAAGAGAACATTTATTTTTAATATATTTTGAAAGTGGTTGTGAGTGGAAGAAAGAGAAAAAGTTATATAAAAGTATTATTTAACTGAAAAATAGAGAGAAAATATAATGATTTTTAGTGTAAAAATATGTGATTGTAAGTGAATGAGGATAAAAAACCTGATGGGGGAGATAGTACTCAAATACAATTCAAGTTTTTTTTTTTTTTTTTGAATTTAGAATATTATGTATAAACAAATTATATATTATTTTAAATTGATTAACAGATTTTATATCTTTATCAATTCAAATTGTTCACAAACATTAGCTATTTATAATTTATTAGAACTGAGACCGACCACTTGTTTATTTATTAATTGTCGCATTTAATTACATTGTTTAGTTGTTCTTTAGGGCACAAGGGCACTATTAGTGTTTGCTTTTTCTTTCACTAATTTTAACTAATCCTACACTGTCACATCACTTCACTGATTTACTTCACTGAATCAGTTTTTTGTAGGCAACACTTAATTGATTCACTTAACTGAAATCTTTATTTTTTTGTTTTTTAAGAAACATTAATTAAACATATTATTTATAAAATAAAATAAACTTACAATAAAAGCAAATAAAAATAGAAATACAAATACACATAAATTAAAAATAAACTAAATAAAAGAAAAACTATTCGGAGTCTTCCACGTTGAGGTACGGTAGATCAAGTCCGTCTAGATGTTGCACGAGATCATTTCGAAGTCGGAAATGCGTATCGGACTCTGTCAACTCCGTAGGTGCTTGCTCGTCGAAGAACGGTTGGATTGAGGGAACGTGTATGTGGACCGGTGATATCGCACGCCCCTCGTCTTTAATTATCATGTTGTGAAATATCATGTACGTATAGACGATGACGCTACACCTAGCAACGGTTTTGGACCTCAAGGGCCGTGCGGTAATTCCCCATTTCCCCTTTAGTACTCTGAAAGCTCGCTCAACATCCTTCTTTGCCGACTCTTGCGCCTTAACGAATTTCTTTTCCTTAGGGTCGGTGGGATATCGAAACCCTTTCACAAACGTTGACCAGGTTGGGTAGATGCCATCGGTAAGATAGTATCCACGTTTATATAAGTGGCCATTTAAAGTAAATGGACACTGTGGCACCGTTCCGTTTCGTTGGTAAGAAAAACCGGGGATTGTTGGAGGACATTTATGTCGTTCAGTGAACCGGGGGGGGGGGGGGGGCAAATAATCCATGCCAAAACCAAAGATCTTGCGAAGCAACCGCTTCTAGCATGATCGTAGGGTATTGGTGATCGTCTCGCATATATTGTCCTCGTAATTCCCTAGGACATGCTCGCCACACTAAATGAGTGCAACCAATGCTACCAATCATGCCGGGAAGGTGATGTCTTTCTTCGTGTGCTTCATACAAACATGCAATGTCGTGGCTTGTTGGTCTTTGTAAAAACTCAGCCCCGTATAACTTAATGACGGCATTGCAAAAAAATTGTAAACATTCGCGCGACGTCCTCTCAGACATACATAAATACTCATCGTATTCGTCTGGAGGATTACCGGTTGCGAGTTGTTTCACTGCTGAAGATACTTTTTGCATGGGCGTAAAACTCTTTCTAAACGGACCGTCCATGCTCTCTGTGAACCATTCGAAGTTTGCTTCAGCATCTGCTACAATACGTAGAAATAGACGTCTCGACATGCGATACCTTTGTTTAAACTGTGCGTCGGTGTATTTTGGTACTTCAGCAAAGTAGTCATTTATTAACCGCGCATGGCCTCCCTCGCGATCACGTGGCATGTATCGTTTCTTAGATGTTGCTGTGTCTTCCTCTGCCCGCTGTGCAAGGTCCGTCAGACTCTTAAGGCTACTATCGCCTGAGTGTAAAATCGGGTGGACTTCGGGGGGAACGATTACTTGAACATCTTCTACGTCAATGTCAGTCATTTTTTAAGAAGTATTGATATGATTTCTATGTTTTTGATTCAAAACCGTGGGGATGAATTGTGTGTTTATAAACCTAAAGATAAAAACGGTCACAAAATATGACCGTTTGAAAGTCAAAAAACAATTAATAACATTAAAACAGTCAAAAAATGAATAAAAACACCTAAAAGTTTGGACCGTACCACACTACCAGCCCGTTAGATGGAACCAGAAATTGGTTCACGGGACCCCTACCAGCAAGTGTGGCGACAGTGTTACCGTGCTGGTAGTGTGGTACCCGTGGCCAATTCTGATAACGTCCCATCCCCCTTACTGACTACAGAAAGGTTTCAAAAGAAAAAGAAATTTTGAATAATCATCATGATCATGATCAAAGATATGGAATATGAAAATAAGTAATGGATTAACAAACCTTGCTATCATGTCGTTATGACTTCCCCATTCGATGATAGCGAAGAAAAAACTCAAATAAACAATTTTGGGCATGCAAAATAATTGTTTCGTATCGTTTACATCTAGGAGAATCTATGTTTACAAAAACAAGTCAGGGTATTCTTAGGTGCATCTAGGGTCCGGTGAGTTCATTCTTTTTTGTTGTGCTCATGCTGGATTATTCATATCAAAATTAGGCTTTTCTTTTTCTTTTTTAAATTGGTCTTAAAAATTGGGGTAGTGCTCCAATGTGTTCATTCTCTTATGGTGTATCAAGTGGGTGCACACTTTTAGTATACCTTGAAATTTTTCCTGAGTCATCTTAGAATTACCCAACATAGGGCTGAATGTATTCCATTTCAAAAAGGCACTATTCCCAGCGACACACAGGGTCACCAAGCAATTTAATTACGTCACAACTTTAATTCGGGTTAAGGCTGATGCGGGTTGAAAGGGTATTCTCGGGATTGTTTGCGAACGGCAACGACAGTCATGTATCCGCCGCAACGCGCGAGGAAGAATACTAGTTTTATCACAATTTTTGACAAAAAAAAGGTATATCAATGACATCTATTTGTTTGCACCCCTGAGTAAAAGTTCTGAATCCGTCACTGCGAATCATATACCGTACCCGAAACACAGCATACAAACCCGAACCACAACAAACATAAATATCCCTTAACTACTACACCCCAAGCTATCCCATACATGATAAGTCGAACCTTCACCACTTCTACCAAGAAAGCGTACCACTTTACCCATAGATAACTTATAACCTTTGTTTCCTCCTGCATTAGGCACCCTTACCTGTTTTTGGTTGAAAAATACCTGATTTAGCAGTTTCCATTAACTACAAAATGTTGCATGATGAAGCTTATTTCGAGATGGTTGGTCTCCAAGAAATAAGAAGACATATTTGGTTGGGAATTTTCCTCAAATTTCATTTCCATAAAAGCCAAATATTAAGTTACATTATATTAGAGGTGATCAAAAAAACCGGTTTGGGAACCGGGACCGGAAAAACCGAACCGAACCGGTTCGTAAAAAAACCGGTTTCTACAAGAACTGGTCCGGTTATAGGATCGGTTCCTTATCTCCACGAGAAAAACCGAACCGAACCGGTTTTAACTCAAACGGTATTTTTTAATTAAAAAAACTGAATTTTATATTAAAAAATTATATATAATAAAATTATACAAAAAAGTTTTCACACATACAAATATATACCCATACACCTTAAAAAAATTATAAAAATCAATAAAAGTTGAACTTTTTGTAAAAAATAAAATTTTGTGTTGCCTTTTTAAAAAAAAAATGTGTGCGAAAAAACCGATCAAGAACCGAAACCGGTCTTACGAATCGAAAAAACCGGTCCAAAACCGAACCGGTTTGGGACCGAAATCGGTTCGACCAGGAACCGGTACTGTAGCGAACCGGTTTGGAACCGAAACCGGTTTGGCAAAAAAAAAAAACAATTTGATCACCTCTACATTATATAGGACTTGCAAACAAAAAAAATGATACGTAAATAAATGGAAATTGCAGAAATCATGGTTGTCGTGACCGATTCTCCCTAATTCATTCTAACTTGGAAGGAAGGTGGATTAACTTCATAACTCTTTTCTTTTTACTGGATGGGGAAGGTATATTTTCCTCTTGGGCCGGTTCATAGAGTTTGTAATATACTCTTGGATTCTTTCAGTTATTGGGCTGGATTCACTTGGGCTTCGTTTTCATGGGCTGATAGGTTCCATATCAGCTCGTCCTTAAGCTGTTGGTCAGTTGATTCGGACTCGTAGGTTCCATATCAGGAAGTGGTATAGGTTATGGGTTTCCTAACACTTCCCGTAAGAGAGAGACATGAACCATCGAGTGGATCTTTAGTTAAACCCGAACCAAAGCCCCTGAGTTTCATATGCTTAGCATGGTGTGTGCTTATTTGGACTAATGATTAGTAATAAAAACATTGACGTGAGATGTTAGGCTTTGGTCT
Organism: Ambrosia artemisiifolia; assembly: GCA_032199755.1. Classification (NCBI taxonomy): domain Eukaryota; kingdom Viridiplantae; phylum Streptophyta; class Magnoliopsida; order Asterales; family Asteraceae; genus Ambrosia; species Ambrosia artemisiifolia. Next base: position 38,211,087 of record CM063516.1, read on the forward strand.
TAGTATTCTCGTATTTATATTTTCATCCCAATAGGTGAAATATGAGGGATATCCTGTGAAGAAGTACGGGAATAATGTAGTCAGCACCTAAAAATTGATAAAAACTTGTGGTACCAAGTTGCCCGGGGAAAGAATAGAGGCAAAGTGTACATGTTAAGCAATGTTAGTGACCTATATGTACATGCCAGACAAGACCACGAGGTATGTTTTTCTTTTAAGTTGTTTGGTTCAAGGCTACATGTACTTGTATACATAAATTCATAATCTACATAATTAGCATTTTATGCTAGACTCACCGTAGTGGGGCGTTATTTGCCCACTTTTTTTAAAAATAGCGCCCTGCACACCAAAACAGGGGGTGCTATACGTGCCAATCAAGCCAAAGCGCTATGTATATAACGCCAAACGAAAATTGCAACATCCAATCACCACTTGACACGTGGCCGAGGGAAAGAAAAAATGGTCAAAAAATTTGACCATTGGGACCTTTTAAATCGTTGAACGGTAACTTTTTTATTTTAGATTTTATATATACACAACATACACATACACATACAACATACAACACAACATAAACTAAACACACACACCACAACACAAACAAAACAAACCTACTAAAACACAAACATGTTTCCATATGGTTCACCGTTTGGGATCCCGGGTCGCCCGGGTACGAGGCCAAACATTACTACTCAGCTGCCACCCAATTGGGCGGACTTTGACCCGAACACAATGCAATACACGCAACTTCTTGGCATGCAGGGTCAATATTTTCCTACACCAAACATGGCGGGTCAATTTTTTCCTCCACCAAACTATGGCCAAGGTTCTCAAGAGGAGCCCGAGCTCGTGCTAGAAACTCAAGTCGAGACCAACGAACCACGTGAACCCGAGGGTTCTCAACCGGGGGGGGGGGGGGGTGGGAGACGCTCGCATAAAAAGAAAGATCCTACCGCTCCTCGTTAAAGAAAGCAACAAGAACGTTGGGAAAAAGACGAGGAGTATGCTTTAGCGCGGACCTGACTCGACATATCGGAGGATCCCCAAGTTGGTTAGTAATTTTTTTTTATATTTATATATAATTAACCGTGTATATATATAGTATTTCTTTTTTGTATTTATATTTGAAGAAACAATAAGTAACACGGGGATTACAAGTAATCCACGTGGGGTGAATACCTATGTTCGTCAGGATTAATCCTTTACCCAAACCGAGTGGTCAAACCCGTTTAACGATGATACAAGTGTGTGTGTGGTGAAAGTGAGTAAGAACACAAGATATAAGTGGTTCGGTCGAGTAATGACCTACGTCCACTGTAAGTAGCCGATTTGATATTAATACAAGAACACAAAGAGTTACAAGTGAGAATGCTCTAGGCTACAAGTAATTATTTTCGGAGGATTTGGCAAGGAGAGATCTCCTTGTATTTATAGGAGAACTCATGGGCATGATCGAGGGGCCCAAGAGTAGCCATTCTTTATTGGGCTTGGTCCAGGCCCAAGTCCAAAGTCTTCCTTGGAATTGGCGGGAGAATACGTGCACTGTTCATGACGTCACTCTGGCAGCATGGTTGTTGCTCGAGGCGGACACGTGGCACGCTGCGGTTGGCAGACGGCGCACCTGTCCTTGCTACAGTCGTTGACCATGCTCCTGACACCAGTAAGGGATGTCTGCTGTCACTGTAGACGCTGGCATGGTGGAAGCATGGCTGTAGCCATGCTGCTGTCCTTGTCTTGTAGTTGTTGGACCACTTTTGCCACCTGTCGCTTTGCCATTGGCGTGTACACTGTCAGTAATCTTTTGTGAATCTTCCTTTTGTTGTCTTCCGTACTTTGTACGATGGTTGTCAAGGGAAGGTTCCGCGCGTGATGGTACGCGCTTATCAGGTGGTGCTATTGCTTATCAGTTGCTATATTTGCGCGCCTTCCTGCATACACTGCTGGTTGCGCGCCGTTGCTTCCTGGCGCCGCTGACTGGCGCGAGGAAGCTGACTTGTGGGGATAGGGACGCCTCTTCCGCCTGGATTAGGCTCCCTATCCCTTCAAGTCCCCCTAGTCTAGGGTTTCTCCTATTCTTTGTGAAGAGTAGGTGGAGCGCTAGACTCAAAGTATGAGGTCGCGGATGAAAGCTCATCTGCTGGTGTGCCTTGGAATTCGTTCTTCTGCAAATTTTGGCGGAGAACGTCTTTTTTGGTTTTACGTCAAATTTGCGCCATGAAAGAAGTTTGCCGCCATGACCTGTTAAGGCGCTGGGCGGAGAACGTCTTTTTTGGTTTTACGTCAAATTTGCGCCATGAAAGAAGTTTGCCGCCATGACCTGTTAATGCGCTGGGCGGAGAACGTCTTTTTTGGTTTTACGTCAAATTTGCGCCCTGAAAGAAGTTTGCCGCCATGACCTGTTAAGGCGCTGGGCGGAGAACGCCTTTTTTGGTTTTACGTCAAATTTGCGCCATGAAAGAAGTTTGCCGCCATGAACTGTTAAGGCGCTGGGCGGAGAACGTCTTTTTTGGTTTTACGTCAAATTTGCGCCATGAAAGAAGTTTGCCGCCATGACCTGTTAAGGCGCTGGGCGGAGAACGTCTTTTTTGGTTTTACGTCAAATTTGCGCCATGAAAGAAGTTTGCCACCATGATCTGTTAAGGCGCTGGGCGGAGAACGTCTTTTTTGGTTTTACGTCAAATTTGCGCCTTGAAAGAAGTTTGCCGCCATGACCTGTTAAGGCGCTGGGCGGAGAACGTCTTTTTTGGTTTTACGTCAAATTTGCGCCATGAAAGAAGTTTGCCGCCATGACCTGTTAAGGCGCTGGGCGGAGAACGTCTTTTTTGGTTTTACGTCAAATTTGCGCCATGTTGTGGTTCTCCTGTTGATGCGGAAGTGTTCCAGTAGTTGTAATAAATCTTGAATCATTGGCATTTAATTTGTCTCTCATAAATGGGAGTTAAGGCGCCTGGAATTCGAATGATCAGTTGCTTCTGATGGAAGCCTGAGGGTTGCTGATGAGTCAGCCTCGTCTGCTGTGCTGACTGTTGGCTGTCCCCTCATTATGGTGCAGTTACCAACATTTCGTCTGTGTCAGGCGCGTGTGTTGTCACGCGCCCCACTTGTTGTTTGTGTGGTTATGCTTGTGCCACGTGTCGAGCGGCACGTGAGGTTCGTCAGACGCGTGCTCCTTCACGCGCCTGATCAGTTTAAATTGGTGAGATCTAGTGACACGTGTCAGTCATCCGGTGAGTGACGGTTGGATTGTTTATCTGTGCTTGATCTTAGCCGTTCACTCGCGCATGAGGACACGTGTCGTCATCTGCTTCTCCTATTTTTGAAAAAGTGTGACGACGGTTGCTTTTCCTTGGGCCCCACTGCCATTAATGCAGTGGGTATATATAGGAGTTGGGAGGCATGTTGGACGGTTACTTGTCCATTTTGCTCATCCCTTCTTCTTACTTGCACTCTTTCACTCTCAAAAACAATCCAGATCGTTTGAAGTTTTCTTTGAATCTTCAAAGATTGTTTGAACATTCTTCAAAGATTTATCGTGAAACTTCTTCTTGATCTTCATCACCTTCTTGTTCGTTATCAGTTTGTTTCTTCTTGTTTGTTTTCTTTGAAGATTCCAATCAGTCTTCAAAGTTTCCTTTGGGTCTGTTGAGTTTTCCGGTGAACCCTTTGAGTTTTCCGGCGAGTCTTCAACCGTTCTTGTTGATTTTCCAGATTTTTCTTTTCCCTTTCTTCATTTATTTGTTACAATGTCTGAAGCCTCCAACGTTGGGTCTCCATCCGGTGATGTTACGGGGAAAGAGCCGGTGATAGACGACGTGGAGGAGGAAGTACAGGTGGAACATGGCAAGATAAAAGAGCGAAAGCTTATGACGAACACATTTTGTGTTTGGACTGAGGAGGCTTTCGACCAATTTTGCAGGAGTTATGACATCCTGCCGGAGTGGGAACCGACTCTGCCATCTCCGACGGAGAATGTCCTTTCGGCGGGGCCTGGGCAACTTGCCCTTTATGAAGCCCACTTCACCAAGTGTGGCTTCCGGCTACCTTGCACGCGCTTCCAGATTGATACTCTGGTAGCTTATGGTGTTGGGCCAACCCAACTTACCGCCTTTGGGATGCTAAGGCTGGTACATTTTGAGGCGTCTTGCCGCGCCTTGGACATTGAGCCCACTGTGGAGATGCTCAATGTCTTCTATTTTCTTACGCGCGACGAGATGTGGTTCTCGTTTAAGCCGCGCCCCAAGGTGCCCCTAATGGCCACTCACAACCCCAAGTCCCTTCATTGGGCTAAAGAGAAGTTCTTCTTTGTGAAGAGGGGGGTCATCCCCATTAGTCTGCCTTGGAAGGTGATTGCAGACGGGTAGCGGGTGGCTGACATACCCATGATGAAGGATTATAAAAAGCAGGCCTGGTTTACCATCCTTACCGCCAACGCCACCAAGTTGGAGTTCAAGAATCTCACAGATGGTATCTTTAACCTTCTGGGGATGAGCCGCGTGGCTCTACGCGCGGGGAAGGAGCCCTACATTGCTCAGGAGGGTAAGCATAGTTGCTTTGTGTTGAACTCTCTATTTTTGTGTTTTATACTGTTCTAACTGTTTCTTGCGCAGGTGTGAGCAAGTTCCAGTTTTATGCTGCCCGTCAGGAGAATGGCATAAAGTGGAGGCGTCTGGCGGAAGGGCAGGTATCTTGTCTCGAGGCGTTTGTGGACAGGTTTTATTATCCTGACATGTCCATCGCGCCTAAGCCTTATTATACCACAGGTGAGTCTAGCCAACTTTTGTTTTCTAGCCTCTTTGGCGACGATGCCTCTGACTCCTCAGTGGAGATTGTGGAGGTTCAGAAGGCGCCCGCGGGGCGTGGCCGTTGGAAACACGCTCCGCGGAGGCGTAAACGTAGCCATCAACCTTTAACAAGTTCTGACTCGGGTTCTTCCGTTTCAGTAGGCGAAGTGGTAAAGGGGCGGCGTCGGAGGAAGGACGGGCCCGCCTCAGAGAATGAAGAGGAAGAAGAACCCTCCAAGTTGGAGAAGAGAAAAAAGAGGCGCACCACCGGTGCCACTTCTAGCAGCGCAGCTGCTAACTTGGAGAAGGTTGCTGCTACTACCGGCGGGGAGGGTGGTGGGGTTGAAATCCCTGTTACAGAGACCACTGCCTCCCCCTTGTCGCCGGCGCAAGGGGTGGTGCTGGAGAAAAGCTCAAGCGTTGGAGGGGTTGCTGCCCCCACCTTTAGTGTGGGTATAGGCGCTGCGCCCACACGTCAGCCTCTGTTTCAGAAGCTGATAAAGAAGAAAGCCCCTGGTAAGTTGATCTCTTTTTGTTTTTTCCTTAAGTCTTTTCATTTGTTCCCTTCTTTATGTTTTTGTCTCTGTTGCAGTTGCGCCGAAGGTTATACCAACTCCTCCTCCCACGTCTCCATCTGCGGAGGCGGGCAGGACAGAGGTGGATATGCTCTTTCAAGAGCAAGAGGCAGCGCAGCGGGAAGAGGCCCGTTTGAAGGCTGAAGCCGATGAAGCCCTTCGAAGGGCGGAGGCTGAGAAGAAGAAGGCAGAGGCCGATGAGGCTCTGCGGAGGGCTGAGGCCCAAAGGAAAGCTGCCGCCGATGAAGTTAGACAAAAGGCTGAGGCGGCAAAACGTGCTGAGGCGGAACGCCTTCGCCTCCAAGAGCAACAATTCTTGGAGGAAAAGGCTCGCCAGTTGAAAGAGCAAACGGAGGAGCGCGTCCATGCTAGCGCCGAGGGCTCTCAAGAGATGGATGGCTTTGAGAGGGCCCTGTTGGAGGCGGGCGCTGGCAGCAGCGGTGGGGGCTTGCGCCAATCTAGGCGTGAGCCCTTTGTGGCGAATGAAGGGGAGCCATCTGGGGAATATGATGGTTCCCAGTGGGTTGGTGGTGATGCCATTTGGCGCCCCCGTTGGGCAATCCGGGAAAACACATTGTTTTCCAACTCCTAGGCCGCTGAGGAGTTTGTCAGCGGGGTGGTGCCTCCTTATGAGCGCACTCACCAGGATATGCTGAGTCGTGATGCGTTGATCTCTGCCTTATGTGTGAATCAAGCGACTCAGCTATCCATGATTGACTCGCTACGCCGTCGTGATGCGACGGTGTGGCGAGATATTCATCGCTTGGAGGCGGAGAAGGCAGGCCTTGCTGAGAAAGAGGCTGCCTTCAAAGCTGAAATATCCAAGTGCCGTCGCCGCGCCCATGATGCTGAGGCCAAAGTTACCAAATTGGAAGGGGACGCGGCGGCGGATAAGCGCCGATGGTCAGAGTCTTGCAAGAAGACTAATGCTGAAACTATGAAGTTGAGGCAGACTCTGGCTGAGGCGCATGAGGAAGGCCGGGCGTTGACCCGGCAGTTAGAAGAAAAGAGCAAGGCCCTCTCCGAGCGGACTGCGCAAGTTGTGGAGAAGCGTTTGGAGCTTGAGTCCAAAGATGCAGATCTCGTTAAAGCTACCGAGCGCGTCTCCTTCCTAGAGCAGGAGAGGGTCCAGATCCTTCATTCCAAAGAGGATCTGGAGCAAGACCTTGGCTCCGCCGAGGAGGCCCGCGCTGCGGCTGTCAAGGAATGTGAGACAGCCCAGCGCCTTTTGGAAGAATCGATGGCCGCCCAGGCGCAAACGCAGGAGTCTATCAAATGGATGATGACTGATGGGATCACTGGGGTAAGTTCAACCTTCTTGACGCTTTTTGTTTTCCTTTGAAGCTTTAGATGCTAACTGTTAAGTCTTTTTGCAGATCTTCAAGAGGTTTTGGCAAGAACCTAAGTTGGGCGACCAAGTCGCTGCCATAGCCGCCACCGCCCAAGCCTATGGGTATGGTGAAGGCTATGAGGATGGTTTCCTGGCCGCTCATAATGGTGGGCGGATTGAGGACGCGGATCATTATGGGAAGCCACTAAAAGAGGAATATGAGGCGGAGCTGCTCAAGTTTGAAAAGGTGGACTTCCCAATTCTTCAAGTGGTTGCTGATTGCAACAAGAATACCGATCCTCTGTCCGCCCTCAAGTACTTCATCGACAAATCTGATGAGTTGGCCAGGGAAGAAGAGCGCAAGCACTTGGAAGAGGAGCGCCAACGAGCCAGTGGCGAAGGCACTTCAAACGTATAGCTTTTGTTAGGCGCTTCTTTTTTTTTGTCTTGTAAATACTTTGTAATTATCAAGGGTTTTTAAGTCCCTTATTATGAATGAAAATTTTTGTTTCTCCTCATATCTTGTGTTTCTCATCCTAACTTAACTTATCTAACCAAGTCGTCACCCGATTTAATAAGTTAAAATTAGGCGCGCGTCCCGCTAGATAGTCCGGCGTGTTAAGTATTTGCCTTGAAGACTATAGCGGGGCGCGACTTGTGCCATAAGGTCCGAGTTAAGCGCGTGAGCGCCTTGCCTAGAAGACCCACGACTGCGCGCTCGACTAGTTTACTCTTTGTCCAACTTGTGTTACAAGTTTAGAAGACAAGGCTTTAAGTTTGTTCGAGTGTCGCGCGTCTTTAAGCCCGGCAAGTAAACTTGTCTTGAAGACCATCTTATGCGGCGTCGTTGTACAATTTTTATAAGTCTGACGTGCGCGAGGCATGTCTAGAAGACTTTATTGTGTCAACGCCGCACTTTTTGTGGTCCGACGATAGTTTTGCTTAAGTCTTGAAGACCTTGGCGCGGAAAAACAAGTAGAATAACAGATATAGGGAACAATTTTCATTGATAGACGCGGCATGTGTAGCCGTAATTACAAATATTTTACAAGTAGCAGCGGCGTAGTTGTGCGTCGTTCCAAGATCTGGGAATAGGCGTCCCATCAAGCCTTTCGAGCGCGTATGCGCCCTTGCCAAGTATTTCTTGTATCTTGTATGGGCCTTCCCAAGTAGGAGCTAGTTTCCCGGGCTTCTCGGCATTGGAAGCCTCATTGTTTCGGAAAACATAGTCGCCGATCTTGAACGTGCAAGCCTTGAAACGCTTGTTGTAGTAACGCTCTAGCTGCGTTTTGTATTTCGCCTCTTTAATTGCGGCGAGTTCACGTCGTTCATCTAGGAGATCAAGGTTTAGGCGGAGCTCTTTGTCATTGTCTCTCTGGTTAGCCATGAGTACTCTTGCGGAGGGGCAGCCGATTTCGGCGGGGATGACCGCCTCCGTGCCGTATGTCAGGCTAAATGGCGTTTCGCCGTTGCTGGTTTTTGTAAGGGTGCGGTATGCCCATAGGACATGAGGTATTTCGTCTACCCACCCTGTTCTTTTGGTGCCCAGCCGTGCCTTAATACCTTCAACAATTGTACGATTGGCCCTTTCAACTTGACCGTTGCCTTGAGGGTGCGCGACAGATGTGAAGATTTGTTGGACACCCATTTGAGACAGCCATTCTTGTAGGGATTGGTCTTCAAATTGTGTGCCATTGTCGCTTACCAATTGCAACGGTAGGCCAAATCGGCATATGATGAATTCCCAGATGAACTTTTTGACGTGTGCGCCGTCAATTTTTGCTAGAGGTTTCGCCTCAACCCACTTCGTGAAGTAGTCGATGGCGACTATTAGGTATTTCACATTTCCTGGAGCCGTTGGGAATGGGCCCACCAAATCAATGGCCCATTTTTGGAACGGCGAGGCCGCTGTGACTGGCACCAGGTTGTTCTTGGGTCGCAAGGTGTTCGGGACGCGGCGCTGGCAACTGTCGCATTTGCGCAACTCGTTGACCGCGTCCACGTGCATGCCCGGCCAATAATACCCCGCGTTCATTAGCTTCGCCACTACCATTCTTGGGCCTGCGTGTAATCCGCATGTCCCTTCATGTATGTCTCGCAGGAGAAAGGAAGCATCTGCGGAGTCTACGCAGCGCAATGGCGGCCCAAGGTAAGAGCGGCGATACAGGATACCGTCCATGAGTTGGTATTGTAGAGCCTTGTTCTTGATCTTCCGGGCCTCTGACGTGTCATCGGGCAGGGTACCGGATGATAGATAAGCTTTGATCGGAGTCATCCAGGATGTGCTTCCCGTTTGGATGACATTGACTTGTCGCGAGGGGACAGATGGTTTGTCCAGGACCTCGATGCGGACTTCTTTGGCCATGTGTTCAAAGACCGTTGATGCCATTTTACTTAGCGCATCGGCGGGCTTGTTTTCACTGCGCCGGATGTGTTCGACCTTGCATGAGTCGAATCGGCGCATCAGCTGTTTGGCCTGCTCCAGGTATAATGCCATGGTTTCGTCCTTCGCATCGTAGGTCCCGTTGATCTGCCGCGCAACAAGTAGTGAGTCCACGTGTGCCTCCACGTGCCTGGCCCCCATTTTTTCCGCAATTCGGAGGCCTGCCAGCAACGCTTCGTATTCCGCCTCGTTGTTCGTGCTTTTGAAGTCAAGGCGGATGGCGTACGTGAACTCTTGTTTATCTGGGCTGATAAGGCGCAATCCTGCGCCAGCGCCGGCGTCGTTTGAGGCCCCATCCGTAAATAAGGACCATTTTTGCGATGGGTCTTGCGCTGGCGCGGGATTTTCTTCTGCTTGACATTCATGTATTTTGTCTGCGGGAATTTCCGTGGCGAAGTCCGCAAGAACTTGGCCCTTGATGGCGGGGCGGGGTTTGTAGTGGATCGTGTGTTCCCCCAATTCAATGGCCCATTTGGCCAGGCGCCCCGACAATTCGGGCTTGGCGAGTATATCGTTTATCCGATAGTCCGTGAGGACGTTTATCGGATGCCCTTGGAAATATCTGCGGAGTCTTCGGGACGCGTGTACCAGAGCGAGAACCAGCTTTTCCATGATTGTGTACCTTGTTTCCGCGTCTAAGAGCGTGCGGCTGATATAGTATATCGGCGTTTGCACGTTTTTGCGCTCCACCATGAGGACTGCGCCTATCGCCCGGTCCGTGACCGATAGGTATAATGTTAATGGTTCCTTGGGGAGAGGCGCTGTTAGCGTCGGAAGGTTCATCAAACATTGTTTCATTTCTTTGAATGCCGATTCCGCTTCTGGTGTCCAGCGGAAATTGCTCTTCTTTAAACAGTTCTTCAAAGTGTCCACAAACGGGAATGACTTTGAAGCGTAGTTGGATAAGAATCGGTTGAGGGCCACGAGGCGGCCCATGAGCGTTTGCACTTCTTTGATGGAAGCGGGCGAAGGCATTCTTTCTATGGCTTGTACTTTTTCTGGATTAGCGCGGAACCCATCTCGCGTTACGATTACCCCTAGAAATTTGCCCTCTTCCATCCCAAAGGAGCATTTGCTTGGGTTGAGCTTCATGCGCACCTTGCGCAACTGTGAGAACGTTTGCTGGATGTCTTTGAGCATGTCGCTCTCATCTTTGCTTTTGATTACGAGATCGTCGACGTACACTTCAAGTCGTACGCCGATCTCGTTGATGAAGGCCGTGTCCATGAGGCGCTGGTACGTGGCGCCTGCATTCTTCAACCCGAATGGCATTTTCGTATAACAAAAAATGCCGGCGTCTGTGCGGAATGTCGTTTTGTCTTCGTCCTCTTTTGCCATTTGAATTTGGTGGTAGCCTTTGTACGCGTCTAGGAAACACTTAAAGCGGTACGGGGCTAAGGAATCCACTTTTAGGTCGATCTCTGGCAAAGGATAGCAATCCTTTGGACATGCTTTATTGATATCCTTGTAGTCGACACACATGCGCCACCCGCCGTTTGCTTTGGCTACCATGACTGGGTTAGCTACCCATGTCTGGTATCTGATTGGGCGAAGGATACCCGCGTTGATCAGCTCGGTGACTTGTTCGTTCATGGCCTTTGTTTTCTCCGGGCCCATGCTGCGCTTCTTTTGCACTATCGGTTCCACCGAGCGGTAGACGTTGAGTCTATGCTCCGCTATGTCGCGTGGAACACCAACCATGTCGGCTGGTTGCCACGCAAACACGTCGATGTTGCTGATTAAAAGCTGTTTCAAATGATTCCGAATGGCCTCGGAGATTTCATGGCCAATGACCACCGTTTGCTCCGGAAATTTAGGGTTGAGAACCCGTTTTTCCGGCTCGGCGCGGGTGTCAGTTTTCACCATTTTCGGTGGTTTGGCGGTTTCTGTGGTGTGACAGTCTTTGTTGCCTCTGATGAAGGCGATGCCTGTTTTAGTTGGGAATCCAACCATCGCATGCGCTGTTGAAGCGTTGGCATTGAAGCGTGCGATGCCTTCCCGTCCAAGAAGGATGTCATGATTGGAGTTGGCCGGTAGGACCATGAAGTCGCATATCTCCGTGCGCTCATGGGTGCCATCAGACCAGGTTACTGGCATGGACAGCATGCCCCGTGGCATGATGGTTTCATGAATGAAGCCGGAGATAGGCTCGTTGACTGGTACGAGTTTCGCTTTGTCTTCCGGATCTAGCTGTTGGAAGCATTGCTCGTACATGATGTCAGTACTGCTGCCGCCATCCAGGAACATATATCGTGTACGATAATGTCCGAAGATAGCGGTAATGACAAGAGGGGCTGTGCATGAGGCGCCGCCTCTGATTTTTGGCATGAGGACATCAGCCTCTTTCCATGAGTCACTTGGTGGTTGCACTCGGGCGCGCTTTCCTTGATAGGCGCTTTTGCCCTTCTTTGTCATGTAGCAGTGGTGGCGAGGAATCAATGTTGCGGCATGGGTGTTGAGGTCACGAATCTTTTTTCGTGACCCTTCCTCCTGATTCTCCTCACCCGTTTGATTTTTGCCCGTGCGGTGCACATTTTTGACTAAATGGCCGAGCTGGCCTGACTTCAGCGCGGTTTCGATTTCCATCTTCAAGGTGTAGCAATTGTCTGTGAGGTGACCGAAGTCGTTGTGGTACTCACAGAATTTGCTTCGGTCCATATGTCTTCGCTTGCCCAGGGGAGGGGCTGCCTTCAGCGTGACCTGCTCGGTCTTTAAGACCTGAGATGGTGTCTTTGTCAGCGGGGTCCAGTCGTAGTTTTTCTTTGAGTGACCACGCTGGTCCCGCGTCTGTTTGGGACTGATTATCTGCCTGGCGTCCCCGGCCGGGGAATACTTTCCCTCATCCGCGGTGCCTGAGATGCGGCTCCAGACAGACTTGTTTTTATTTTTATTATTATTATTATGGTGTTGTTGGAAATTGTGTGTCTGATTGAAAGACTTCTCAGACGATGCATATATCTTGGCAGAGTGGATGAGTTCGTCCCAGGACTCCGGTATGCCATCTTTGCCTGTGAGGCATTTCATTAACTCTGGGCTGCGCACGTTATGCACGAACGCTGCCCGTGTGAGCTCTTCCCCGCAGCCTATTAGCAAGGCATCCTTGTTGAACCGAACGATGAAGTCCTCAATGGATTCATGGTCGTTTCGGCGGCACAACAGGATGTGTGCCTTGTCTTTCTTGTGCTTGCGCAAGTGCGAGAAGTGGTTGTTGAATTTGTCGGTAAGGTCATCAAAGTCCTTAACGCTCCCTGCGGGGAGGTTGTCGAACCAAACTCTGGCTGCGCCCGTCAGAGTTTGTGCGAATAAATGGCACCAAACCTGTACGGGCCAGTCTACTGACATACCTGCGCACTCAAAGTCGTGCACATGGTCATCGGGATCACGCAAGCCATCGTATCTGCCGATGCTGCTAGGAAGTTTTGCTTTTCTTGGTATTCTTGCTGTCGCTATGCGAGCGACGAATTTTGACTTTTCGGCGAAAGCCTTTGGCCTGAATGGCTTGACCAAGTCATCATCCTCATCATTGTGGCGCGAGCGATGATCGTTTTTCTTCCCTTTGTAGCCTGAGTCGCTACTAGAGGATTCGTAGCCATCAGGCTCTGCCCGGTGCTTCGCGTAGCCCTGAACTCTGGCGTCTCCGCCGAGTTCCCCGCTACAACCAGCACCCGAGACAGCTGGGTCTTTCCCCTTTTTGGATGGGGTATCATAAGTAAGGGCTTTGCCCTTTTTCTTGGCTTGCTGCAAGAGTTTACGTTGGTAAATTGCAGCGTTTTTTGTATTCTGACGGAGGAGCCATTGGTCGAGGTCCTCCTCAGAGCTAGCACTGCTGTCATCGTCCGAGTCAGCGTCCCGAACCTCAACGTCTTGGCTTTGGAGCCTTGAGGTGGGTTTCTTAATGACGGTAGGTGGTGTTATTTGGTTTTCCGGTAGTTGGGTGTCCCCTTCTCCGGAACGGTTAACAACAGCAGTATTAGGGTTGGGTTCAGCCATGGGTGGGTTGAAAAGATGAGCAAAAGAGCGGTTCTAACCGTTGGATGGCGCCAATGAAGAAACAATAAGTAACACGGGGATTACAAGTAATCCACGTGGGGTGAATACCTATGTTCGTCAGGATTAATCCTTTACCCAAACCGAGTGGTCAAACCCGTTTAACGATGATACAAGTGTGTGTGTGGTGAAAGTGAGTAAGAACACAAGATATAAGTGGTTCGGTCGAGTAATGACCTACGTCCACTGTAAGTAGCCGATTTGATATTAATACAAGAACACAAAGAGTTACAAGTGAGAATGCTCTAGGCTACAAGTAATTATTTTCGGAGGATTTGGCAAGGAGAGATCTCCTTGTATTTATAGGAGAACTCATGGGCATGATCGAGGGGCCCAAGAGTAGCCATTCTTTATTGGGCTTGGTCCAGGCCCAAGTCTAAAGTCTTCCTTGGAATTGGCGGGAGAATACGTGCACTGTTCATGACGTCACTCTGGCAGCATGGTTGTTGCTCGAGGCGGACACGTGGCACGCTGCGGTTGGCAGACGGCGCACCTGTCCTTGCTACAGTCGTTGACCATGCTCCTGACACCAGTAAGAGATGTCTGCTGTCACTGTAGACGCTGGCATGGTGGAAGCATGGCTGTAGCCATGCTGCTGTCCTTGTCTTGTAGTTGTTGGACCACTTTTGCCACCTGTCGCTTTGCCATTGGCGCGTACACTGTCAGTAATCTTTTGTGAATCTTCCTTTTGTTGTCTTCCGTACTTTGTACGATGGTTGTCAAGGGAAGGTTCCGCGCGTGATGGTACGCGCTTATCAGGTGGTGCTATTGCTTATCAGTTGCTATATTTGCGCGCCTTCCTGCATACACTGCTGGTTGCGCGCCGTTGCTTCCTGGCGCCGCTGACTGGCGCAAGGAAGCTGACTTGTGGGGATAGGGACGCCTCTTCCACCTGGATTAGGCTCCCTATCCCTTCAATATTTATATATAATTAATCGTATAATATACATATATGTATATATACATTGTTATATATTTCTAATCGTATAATATTTTTTTTGTAGCGAACTATCAACATCTTCCGTTGTTTTGGATGCGGATTCGAGAGCTGTTTTTTAACGTCATGGGTTGAGGGGAGTATCGAGACAACGATTCGATATCGGGAAAGTGGTCGGACATAAATAATAGATGTCATTTGTTTTCGGAGGTTTACCAACGTTGTAAGGACAACAGAGGCAGTGGGGAAGGTGATGATGGTTTGTTGGCAAGAGCGTTGGACGAGATGAGAGATACCCGCGGGTCATTCCCGTATTTGAGGATTTGGGAGATGTTGAGAAAAAGTCCTAAGTGGGCTAATGTACAGGTTATGGGGTCGGGTGGTAGGCGCTTGGTTAGGAGAGGAAGAGGATCAGGATCAGGAGGAGGAGGACCGTCAAAACGAAGCAAAACCACCTCCCCGTCGCGAGATCCGGATACACCGTCATCCGATGCTCGCTATGTGAGTTTACGTGATCCTATTAATTTGGAGGATGAGGAGGATATTCCTAGACCACCCGGTAGGAGATCAAAAAAGGGTGGCAAGGCGGAGTCGTCTTCGGCAGGAGGTGGTGAGTTGAAAGAAGATTTTGAAGAAATGAACCGAAGACTACAAGATATTCGCGACCTTGTCCAAAGACGTTTGGAAACAATGCAGTAAAGAGTGGTCGAGAATAAAAGGTTTGTCGAGCTCCAAGAGGCGAGGCAAAGGGAAAAGGACATCGAGTTTTTGTCCGGATCGATCAACGACCTCGAGGGAAACGCCCTACGCCTTGCAATGCTTCATAGGCAACAAATTCTTGCAAAATATAACCTCTAGTGTGTTTCGCTTTTTTTTTTTAATATTAGTTGTAACTTTTTTTTTAATATTAGTTGTAACTTTTTTTTTAATATTAGTTGTAACTTTTTTTTAATATTAGTTGTAACTTTTTTTTAATATTAGTTGCGTGTTTTTAATATTATTTGTAATTTTTTTTATTTATTTGTCTTTTATTTTAATTATTTTGAGTTCAAAGATTAAAAAAAATAATAAAATAAACAACCAATCAGAAACAGGGGCTTATAAATAAAGCCCCTACCACTACACCCCTTTTTCACTTTATCTCTCCATACTTACTAAGCTGCCACGTGGACCAATCAGAAAGGGGGGCTTTATAAATAAAGCCTCCCACTACACATGGTCTTAGAAACGCGATACATTTGAACTTTTTAATCTCTACACTTGGTTTTACAATGCTGTAGTGCCTATAGTAATAGTAATTGTATGAACATCCAAAATTGAGGCGTTATGTTGGTATCATTAGGTACTAATGTGTTGTTTTTTTTTTTTATTGTCGTAATGTGTATATTAAATTATTATGGATATGGTTGCTTGGAGTTGCAGAATCTTGTTAATTATCATACTATTAAAATAGGGCAAGGGATTTGAATAGTGATTATTTTACATCATTTTATTTGTGTTTATATGTTTATGTTGTTGAAATTAGTGTGCATCTATTGGCATGGCGTGGTGGTGGTTTATTAGTCTTGTAAATCTTACCGATGTTGATAAGGAAGATTGAAGAGGCATACCAAAATAGTGGAGCAAAAATGGGCAAAGTTCACTAGCATTACTATAGTTAATCAATTTTTTCATTCTATTTCCTTCCCTAACATACCATTGCATATTGTGACTTAAAGTTGGTTGCTTATTTAATTTCGCATTTTTAGTTCCTTTAATCATAAACACCCTTTTGATGCTACTTGTAGATTTTCCTTACTTTCACAAAAAGCAAGTTTGACCCACTTGACTAATGGGCAGGGAGGGAGCAAGATAGTATGCAATCACCAGCACTAAATATGTTCTTACAATCCTAATGGATTTGCACTCATGGAGGGATGTTGCCGTTTCATGAAATCTTGTTACTCTTATAGGTTTATGATAATGACATTAGAAGCGTATTTAGATTTGAAAATTCTGACGCGCTACATGTTTTTCTTCTGATAATTATTAACTTGATTTAGAGCTTAAAAAGGTCATAACAACAAGGTGTTTCATGTTTTTCTCTGTAAGACAAAATTGCATTTTACGTCCTTTATGTTTGAACGAGTTTCAGACGCTATCATTTAACTATGGAAGTTACACTTGATACCCTTTATATATCGTTTAGTTTTTGTACAAGCGGTGTCCTTTATCTTAACCCAGATATGCTTAACAAAATTTTAACGGGGTTATGAGTAAAGGACACCGCCTGTAGGAAAATAGTAACATAAGACATCCAGTGTAATTTTCGCAGTTAAAGGACAACGCCTAAAACTTCGTTCAAGCATAAAGGACGTAAAATGCAATTTTCTCTTTTTATAATCCTTCAAATACCATCTAAGACGTGTTTTGGTTGTCTTAGATGGTACAAGCCTTACTATGGGTTGTCGACAAATACGCCGGAACATTGGCAGCGTTACGCCTCTCAATGTCAATTGGACTGGGGACATGTTAAACATTGGCAGCGTTACGCCTCTCAATGTCAAGTGCCCACCCCGCCCCCAAAACTTTTGTTCAAGCTTTTTGGCATTGTATGTGTGTGTGGGTGTCTAAAATAATCTATATATTTTGTTAAACACTTAAACCCATTATTTTTTTAAAAAAAATTTTAAGCCTATTTAACACTAACCTATTAAACACTAAAAGTATCTTAAATTAAGCTTATTGAACACTAAAACTGTTTTAAATTAAGCATATTATTCTTTTATTCACCAATACTCTAGTGTAAAGTGTAAACCCATTTAAAATTAGCCAAATGTTTAATCTTATACCCAATTAAAGTTTAAACTCATTTAAAATGGACTAATAGGGGACCTTTTTTTGCACTTCACCTAGTCGTAAAACTTTTCAAGGATTATTGGGGATGTCTATGTTTCAACTTATTTACATCTTTAGCTTATCATGATGTTTAAATCTACCACCAACCATCTACCCATACGCTATTATGAGGCATATGACCACCACGAATACACGTTGCATGAAACACCGACTAATGTGATGAAGCAAATGAGAAAATTATATCTTTAAACCATTCAAACTTACTATTTTTAGAAATTTCAAAACAAAATAATGAAGAGTTGGAGTTTAAAAATACATTTGTCACAAATCCTTTGATACGTGCCCAAAATCATTTAAAACATGACCTCCATGTCACCATAATCACTTATCACACTCCTACTATAAATCACCCACAATAACAAATTGAAAGATATCACAAAAATAATCAAAGATGAAGGGATCAATAAGTCATGTAACAATGTTAGCAATGATAACCATGGCTCTAGTCATGGTGCACCAAACCGAAGCCATTAGTTGTGGTGAGCTTGCTGGTATGCTCTCACCATGCATAGACTACCTAAGGTCAGGTGGTTCACCAAGTGCCAATTGTTGCAGTGGAGTCAAGAAGGTTCAAGGTGCCATCCAGAGCCAAGCTGATAGGCGAACCGCTTGCAATTGTGCTAAGAATGCAGCTGGCCAGCTGCAGGTTCGAGCTGATGCCGCCAGTGGCCTTCCTGGCAAGTGTGGTATCTCCACCACCGTTCCTATTGATCCCAATGTTGACTGTAACACGTGAGTAGATCAACTGAAATACTTGTTTTGTTGATTTAAGGTTTTAATTAGTGAATAGTGACTAATGTGTTGTTATTGTTAAATGGTGCAGCATTCCATGAGGTGGCAGTGATTAGAGTTGCCGGTAAAAATGGTGTGACGTATGGCGAGCGGAATAAATAAACGTGTTCGTTTTTTATACCTGTGTTATAGTCTAGTACAATGTATTGTTGTTTGGTTTGCAGTAGGTAAAATATATAATGTTATGTTAAAAGGGTAATGTCATGTTATATAGTCTTTTAGTTGCATCTATGATCTTTAAGTTAAGGTTTGTCTATTAATATTTAACTAAATGGATCATAATTAACACAACTTCACAAGTTACAAGTTATATAATTTCGGTTCTCAATATTATATGGTTACACTCACCACAATCGAGTATTCAGTTGTATGGAATAGCTATCACCCATTATTTGGTGATCTAATGGTATGATGTTTAGATTTTTGTGAGTTCAAGATTATGTGGTTTATAGCGTCTGGGTACACCGCCCCCAGGACGCTATGGGGGCTTCATACGAAGGGGCTTTATACACATAGCGAGATGGAACGTTGGGCATTCGAGATTTTCGACCATTTGACAACGGTGACAATCATTTAAAAAAGTCAACAATATATATATATATAATATCAAACCAACAAACCAAACTACACTAAAAAACCTCCCACCATTACACATATTTCTTCTACACTATAAAAACCCACAATTTTTTTAACATCTCTAAAAATGGCGTCGTGGACTGCCTAAATTAAAACATTAATTAAAACATTACATAATCCTAAATTAAAATATTTATTAAACCTCAGAGATTAGTTATCCCAATCCTCTAGAGTGTACTCCGGCGATGACACGGAACGATCTCTATCATGACCATCCGACCTAATGTCCGAACGGATGCAGCCGAAGTCAGGATATGGTCCAGCATCCATGTTCACATACTCCGCGCCAATATTAGTTTTGTACCCTTCCTCATTTGGAACCGGAGTAGGAGGGTTTGGGGTGATGTTTGTTTGTTTCTCCCCAAGTTGTAGCTGACCTAATCCCAGCACAGCCATCATGTAGTCATGCGCCCAGATACATTCCTCATCTGTAAGAGGAACATCTGGATCCATACCTGCATGACTTGGTAAAGGAGAAACGGTTATCAATAGATGGGAAGTGTACACTGGTCGAGGAGGAATGTACACTGGATTAGCAGGAGAAGTGTACACTGGTTGAGCAGGAGCAGTGTACACTGGTTGAGGAGGAGGAGTGTACATTGTAGGAAAACGAGTAGACACTATAGGAGGAGGAGATGACATTGGTTGAGGAGGAGGAGGAGCGGACACTGGTTGTGAACGTCGGCGGCGAGAATATCGCCTGAGATTGGAAGGTCCGGCTGCTTCGTTATGATAACCACTACCCATATCTTTGATTGTTTGTGTGTAGATTGAATTGTGAGTGATAATTGTGACTGATAATTGGTTTTCTGTCTTGTATTTATAGGGTTAAAAAAGTAGCCGTTTGAAAAGTAGCCGTTGGAATAATAACCGTTTGAATATTATTAAATATTTCATATTATTTTTTAATGGCTTTGTATCAAGCCTTGGACATAATGCACATAACACTTAGCAATCGAGACAAACCCAATTGGTGCTTGTACCCCGTTGTCTTTTAGCTATCAACGCCACCACATGATGCATGATTAACCGTCCGTCATTTTTAACGTTATTTTCACGAAATTAGTAAAATGACGTTAAAATTAGTACAAACTTTACTTTTATCCCACAAGGGTTACACATATATACAAGGGCGAAGGATATTGAGGGCCAGGGGTGGCCCTGGCCCCCCCCCCCCCCCCCCCTATTTTTTGGCGTAGTTGTATAAATTTGCGATTTTCGTAGGTAAATCGAGTCCGGGTTGAGTCCGGCCCCCGCCGATTTGCCACTACCGATCGAAAAAAATTGAGTCCGGTCCCTCCCGATTCGAGCACCAAGCTTCGCCACTGCATATATACATTATATGTGCATAGTAGTAAGGGGCTTAAACAAGTCGATGAGTAATAAGTACTTTTGAAACATTTTCCAAGTGTGATGGTTGAACTTATAATTTATATATTTTTAAAATATTTTATTTGTTTTAAACCAAAACGCATTTGTTTATTAAATTAGTTACACCGATATACCTAAGAAAACTAATCATTAAATTCGTATGATATTTCTGATTGTGACAGGAAATTTGACCCTTCAAATTTTTTACTTTGGATCCACTTTGATTACTTTGAAAAATTTAGATAATGCCATTTTTTGATGAAAGGATCTATACTTTATAAAAAAAAATGGAAATTTTAAGATCTTCCACGCCACCTAATGTGGCTCGTGTAATTTTAATATAAAAAACAGTTTGATGTAAGACCGTTGGGCCAACCGTTCGTGTCCATGTTTTCACGACTATCAATTGGTGTGTGCCATGTGTTGGTAGTTACACCATCTTATGGTGACGAGGCCCAATACCACGTACAACTTCTAATTCAAAACCTCCACTAAATCTTGATTGATATCCTATTAGATCTTTTGTTGCCATACAAAGTGTTGTGCTGTTACTGTCGATGCATATAATATGCATATATCTGGAAGGATATTGAATATACAGATTTTTTATTTTTGTTTAAAAAATATTAGTGTGACTAGTTATAGACGTGATTGTAATTGGACATCTTAAACACAATACTGTAACTAGTTTTATATACATTTTGCATTATTTAAAAAAAATAATTGACCCGTTTCAATTAATTTGGTTTTGGATAGTCAATTATAAACATTGAGTTAGTTTGGGTTTTGGTCAACAATCAAGTATTTGACTTTAGCGGATAACTAGATGGGGCTTAGGAAATTTGACTTTTGTTAAAGTTCTAAATTTATAGTTCATCTAAAAGTTTTGTGTGTTAGCCTTAGGCTAGGTGGTGTGGAATAAATCCTTCATACACTACGTGAGCGCCACGTAGGAAATGCGCTTTAACTAACTTACCAACTCAATAGCAATGGGCCCACACATGGAATGGATGGTGCTCGCCATTTAATTGACGGAGGTGATGATGGTGTTCTTTAGTGAAGCCGAAAGGGTGGACTTCAAGGTGTTAAATGGATGGTGTGGCATGGAGTGTCACTTCACACCAATAATAAGCCTTGTGAAATCCGGCTATCATATTAAAGTGCAAGACTCTATATGGAACCGGATCACTCCATCTCCTCTTAGGGTGATGGGGCTGCACTTGGGTTTGCTTGTCGGTTGAGCTACATGCCAAGGAACAACATCGCAACCCATGCGAGTTTTCCTATTGGGTTGCTTTTCAGGTTCATAAACGCATGTAGGATGGATGTATTGGATGGTGATGTACACAAAATTCAAAGGTGCATTGGATAGTAATGTGACACAATATTATCGGATGGCAGGTTAAAATAGATAGCGAGTTCAACAAGATGGTGCTCCCTCCCTTTAGATTGAGTTTATTGGTTTAAATAGGGTGGTATTATCCTATTAATTGAGTTTATTGGTTTAAGTGGGTTCTAAGACGGGTGTGGCCTCAACTCTTAGAGTAGCTTATAAGTTAAACTTTAGCTACCTCATGATCACCAAAATAGAAAGAAAAGCATGGGTTTTGTTTATGAATTCATCACATCAACAAATGTATATTTAATTTATTCGGAGCTATTAGAGCGGGATGCATGGGCTTACTATATGATAACGTGTCGAGTTTGTTGTTTTTCGTTTAGTTATTGTTAGTTGGTAGTGTTTTTATATTTTGCTTTTTGCTAGTTAAAAAAATATGATTAATTAAAATGAAAAATTAAGAGTAACATAGTGCAACAAAGCCAAAAATAAGAGCGTAATTGCGTGTATGTAATAATTTTATAAGGATAGCATTGTAAAGATGTTAAACCACATAACTTGCGTGTTCCTACCGAAATGTGTGTTAAATATAAGTCTTGACCACAATAGAAAGATCAACAAAAAAAATTCGTAAGAATTGTGTTTAAAAAAAAAAAAATCACCACAATCATTAATGGCTATTTATTTAAATTTATACAATTAGTAATTTGGGATCGAATCTATACATATAATAAACCAAAGTCATTTTAATGACATGGTATTCAAAGAGGCATTCTCCTCCTTGAGTGTGTCATGTGTCATCCCATGTGGCATTGATATATTTTAGGAAAAATATAATTTAAAAACAAAATTAGATTTTTCTCTCGTATGTTTCCTCCCATAATTTTTAAACGTTAATATCTTTTATATACGAGATTTTTTAAAGAAAAAAATTACACCAAATTAATGAGCGTTTTATTATCTTTACAACGAGTACCATAGTGCTATATAAAAAACGGAGAAAAAAAACGACTATTTTTTGTTGGGTTTTGTTCAAACAGGAAAAAAAACACAAAGTGTTCAGGTAAATCATTAATCATGTATAGGCAAGTCACTAATTATGTTTAAATCAGTAAATATGAATTCTATTTTCAACATGCGTTGGCATTGGAGTTATACATTTTTTAGGTTAGATATTAATATTAGAGTTATACATTGTTTAAGGTTAGGTGTTAACATTGGAGACATATTTTTAATTGTTTTAGGTTAGCTGCTACCCGAAGCTTTCATGCATGTAATTGTAAAGCGCATCATTCTATTTCATATGTAAAATTAATATGTCGAGAAAATTTCTCGAATAGTCCCTGTGGTTTGCTCAGATTTCACCTTTAGTCCCTAACTTTTAAAAATTACAGGTATAGTCCCGAAACAGTGGACTTTTTGCACTCGGATAGTCCCTGGAGCTAACTGACGTTAGATAATCCAGTTAAGTGGGTGTGAAATTACTAAAATACCCTTACTTTAATAAAAATAAAAAAATCAATTAAATAATAAAATAGAAAGAGGACCCACATAACCCCTTAGCCAATCATGTGTCTCCAACAATCCTTAGTGGGGCCCACACACTTCATCTTCCCCACCCCAATCACCTTCATCTTCCCCATCCCACCACCCCCACCACAGCCACCACCTGCCCAACAACCACCACAACCCCCACCGATCTCTCTCTCCAAACCACCACCACCACACGTCCCTAAACCACCAACACCTCCACAAACCACCACGACATCTCTCTCTTTTTCTCTCTCTGCCATCACCGGCACACAAACCCATCATCACTGCGAGTGAAATAATACAGAATCTTCATTGTTCTCATTTCTTCAACCTCTCTCTCTGCTCTCTATAATAATATTAATAATAATAATATTATTAATCTAACCCACACCAATCCAGATTCCTTTTGCATCTTTTTCCTTCAAATCTCCTCCATTTTCACACACCATCAACACCCACATATCCCAATTCCGATCATCAACCCAAATAAAACAACAAAAAAAAAAAAAAAAAAAACAGATAAAGATTTCGTGGGCAAATTAATTTCGCCTCCTGAACTGGGTTTAGACTTTAATTTCAAACCCAGTTTTGTTCCTAAATCAATCGCTCAGTTTTTAGGGGAAATGGGTTTAGGGGTTGGTGACAGTAGGGCTCCGATTAAAGACGACGACGGCGGCGGTGATTCAGGGGGTGGGTTAAGGGGGCGTTTGGTTATGGGGTTAGGGAGAGGAGTGAAGGGACGGTTATTGAAAAAAGAGAGGACTTTGAGGTGAAGATCTAAAGAGGAGGTGATGTCTGGAACGATGTGTTGGAGAGAGGAGATGAGTTGGAGCTGGGTATTGTGAAGGGTGTCGATACGAGACTCGATTTGTTGACGGATTTCGTTGATGCTTGCTGTTTCGTCACTGGTTTCCGATTGTGGTGGTGGTGGTGGTGGTGGTGGTGGTGGTGGTGGTGGTGGGGGATGGGGATGGGGAAGATGAAGGTGATTGGGGTGGGGAAGATGAAGTGTGTGGGCCCCAAGACTTATTATTTAATTGATTTTTTTATTTTTATTAAAGTAAGGGTATTTTAGTAATTTCACACCCACTTAACTGGATTATCTAACGTCAGTTAGCTCCAGGGACTATCCGAGTGCAAAAAGTCCACTGTTTCGGGACTATACCTGTAATTTTTAAAAGTTAGGGACTAAAGGTGAAATCTGAGCAAACCACAGGGACTATTCGAGCAATTTTCTCTTAATATGTCATATTAGATTTTTCAACCCCGGGACGTTCCCGGGGTATAATCTAGTTTAATATAAACAGAACTTCATACGTGATACGTAGTAGTCTACTAAACAGTTTTAACATACGTAACAACTTAGTTAAAATCATCCCCACCTTTCACCAACCTTTCATGATACATATATGAGTGATTTTAACTTCTTTTTTTTTAAATATAACTAGTTATAATTATTAAAATAAAATAAAAACTATAACAGCATATCTATAACTAGTTCCATGCTTATTATGGATATTGAGTTCTAAGAAAAAGACCAATCTCAAATACAATCAAAGCATTTTGGATGCATTGGCTGTCAACAAAATAAAACCGCTCGAGATAAATGAGAAAGTATTTCTAGAATGGATGAAACGGATAGAGTCTCAAATCATAGCGCGGATAAGGACCCTAACCCATAAAAAAAATATCAACTTCAAAGCTCCGCGGAGCAACAGTTGTGCGGACAACACTTCCGCGGGAAGAGATCAGCCAGCTGACGACATCAGCACAAAGGAATCTTTGTGCGTGTACATATGCACGGGACAATTAGGAAACATCGTATTCAAGTACACATACGTAAGGCCGATCCTAATTGAGAATGGTCCGATCAGAATCACGGCGCATGCTGCGCCAATCCGATGACAACACGTGTCAGGGGTGGTCCAACAACCCTGACCATCAATAGTGACGTGACAGCCTCTATGCTTCCATCGTACTGTGTACACTACCGTCAGAGTACTATAAACACATGTCCTTCTGCCACTGGTCAAACGTCACATCAGACGTCGTGTCGGGGAGGTACACTCTTTCTCTCACATCAGCATTAATTATCATGTACTTTTGTACTAACGGGGGCAAGCTATTAACTCGAGCCCAAGCCCATCATCATGGTTAAGGGTTAGTGATGTTTGGCCCATGCATGTTCTATACAAAGGAGGTCACCCTTCCCATATATGGACATGTTATGTTGCACTAAACAAGCCAACACTATTTTTGTGTCTGTACGTTGGAGTTATAGGACTACCTAGCAATCGTCTCACTTCATACGGCCCTCTCATTCTTTTCTTGTATTCGGTTCGTCCTACGAGTGTGTGCAAAGGATTATACCCAACAGCAACCACGAGTTCAACACCATAATCTTCTCAGTTGAGGTAATTATAATTCGTTGTTTTTTTATTGGCATCATCCGTGAGACAAATCAACAATATTGGTTGGATCAAAAATCATCACTCGAGCAACAAATTACAACCCGTAAGGTAGTCATGAACAAATCAATAATATTGGTTGGTAAAAGCCATCACATATACTTGTATAGATTAATAACCTAATATTTATATAAAAAAATATTTTATAAAATATGAAAAGAAAAACGGTCACGCAACGTGGCTGAAGAAGAGCCGATAGGTAACGGCATTCAAGTTAGGTGCGGTCACGATTCAACAAGTTCCATTCAATACGCTCCCATTTGTCATTTACCCGTTCAAACAATCAACTCCATCCCTTAACCGACACGTGTCCCCCACACTAACACATAATAATCTCCCTTCTCACCCTATATATACACATCACCTCATCACCCTCACTTCCATATATCAAATCATCACGTTAACGGTTAAACCATGACTGCCGTTAACCAATCCGTTACGGGAGTAAAGAAATACCATAAAACGTCGTCGTTGAAGGCGTTTGAAGACTCGGACGGGTCCTCGTCCGAGGATATGGAATCATATTCACCAACATCAGTTGTTTTGAGACGAAGGAAGGTGAAGAACGTGAACGTGAACGTTAACATGAACGTGAACGGTGGCGTTTTTGGACGTCGTGTACGGAACCAGATAGAGAGGATTAGAGCTGAGGATTCACATCTAGGAGAAGATATTGGTGAGTGTTTGATTGTTAAGATATGTGGTTATGATCATGGAGATGATCATGATGTTATGTTTTTCTCGAGGCCGGCTTCGCCACTTAGCGGGAAGGTTGTGGGGAGGATGAACGTAGCTTGCTGAGCATGATGATGCAGGGTGGTTGGTAGCGGGTAGCTGGTGGTTGGTTCTAGGGTAATATAATAATAGATGTGTGTATATATGGATATGTATATTGTAAGTGATGTAGAAAGAGGGTAGAGCAGTTTTTGTATATTAAAGAGCCTCTCTCTTTTCTTTACTTTGAAACTTTCTTCTAGTTCTAGACTTCTTCCAAGTTGTTAACTTTTTTTAATCGCTAACTTCTCTCCTACTTATTTTCATTTTCATCCTCCCACTGAGTTACAACCTAAGTGATAGGGGTGTTTATGGTTTAGTTTCAAACCGTAAAATCGTTCTAACCGATCACTGGTTTGGTTTTACGGTCGGTTATTTTACTTATCTTTTAGTTTTAAAAGTTCTACGGTCGGTTTCGGTTTGAACTAAAAACCGCGAAAACCGGACCATGAACACCCCAATCAAATGACATCTAAGTTGTAACTTATAAAGACTTTATAAATGACCTTAATTTCTATAATAATTACAAATAACCCTTTGTTTTTTGGGATATTGGATTTTAATTTTATTAATCCGAACTTTGACAAATTGCTCAATATTAATTCCAACTTTAAAAATTGTTTGTGCCGATCCCAACTTGTAAAATATTTTCCTTCACTGGTCCTTTACAATTGGTGGTCTTGATCGTCTGTTTTGCAACAGAGTGAGCTTCATTTTGTTGCTGGCCAACTGATCAAGATCACTATTAGCAAAGGACCAGTGAAAGAAAATATTTTACAAGTTGGGACCGGCACAAACAATTTTTAAAGTTGGGATTAATATTGGTCAATGTGTCAAGTTCGGATTAATAAAAGGGAAAATCACCAATATAGCCCGTTGACCAGGCATTTTGCACAAATAAACCTTGCACCCCTCTTAGGAGAGACGGGACACGGCTCCCAATGAGCCTGAACCGTCTCCCAAGGGGCTTCCCATTTCAGCCAACAGAGGACCGCCACGTGGCGTTGTTGATCCCGAGGCTGTCCCGTCTCTCTCCAGACGGGTCAGAGGTCAACCGTCTCTCTCCCCAGACGGGTCACACTTCCCCATGCCGTCTCAAGCCGTCTCGGGAACCGTCTGAACCGTCTGAAGTGTTTCGGGAACCGTCTTTCGGGAACCGTCTGAAGCCGGGTCACATTTTACAAAGGTGACTCGCCCTGTCCCGAGACGTCGTCTCCGGTGAGTCCCGATGGTTCGACCGACGCTTCGGTTGTCCAGGTCACCACCTATAAATACAGTGTCCCGTCTCCCTCCCGTCAGACCATCCAAACCACCACCACCGTCTAACAGTAGCAGCACTATCCAAACCACCACCACCACCACCACCGTCTAACAGTAGCAGCACCACCACACAACCACACCGTCCACCACCACCGTCTAACAGAAATGGCACCCCAAAGATGGACAGAAGAACAAGAGATTGCACTCGTATCAGCTTGGCGCCACGTTGAAGAGAGCACCCACCAAACGAACAAATGGTTTCGTATCCAACACGAGTATAACCGGATGGTTGGAGGGTCTAACCGGACAACGGACTCTCTTAGCCGGAAATTGAACGATTTGACAACGAAGTGTCAAATCTTCAATGGGTACCACAACCGGACTCTTCAGTTGGTACCCCCCGGCTTTCCCGAAGACACGTCAATTAGACACAGTCAAAGACAGTATAAAAACAGGGAGGGAAAATAATTTAAACATTTGTCCGCGTGGCAAATGATGAGAGATTATCTATCTTAACTAGTTTATTTGTAATCATTTTATTTATGTTTTTTTATTAATGTTATGTAATGTTTATTTATGTTTTTTTTTATATCAAAGTAAATATTTCATTAATATTACAATAACAATATTATTACAATAACAATCATTAATATTACAATAACAATATTATTACAATAACAATAAACAAACCATAACAATAAAAAAACTATACTATTACAATAACGATAAACAAGCTATACTATTACAACAAACTTCCTAAATTTACTTGCTAAGAACTAAGAACTTTGTTTGAATGGTGTATGTGCGCTACATAGACAAAGAACTCTTGTTGCAAATAAAATAGACTACCATATTGTACATGCAAATTACACGGGTTAACCCACGCGCAGATGCAACAACAATCCAAGTAGCCGTACGCAGATGAAACAACAATCCAAGTAATCGGACAATATTTTCGTAAGCCGGTAGGCTTCGGTTGGCAAACCAAAAAACATCTTGGAAGATGAAAGGTTTGGAGAGGGTGGTTGGTGCAAATTTTGTTAAATGAAATCCGGTATTTATATACAATTTTCAGACGGTTCAGACGGTTCCCGAGACGGTTTGAGACGGCATGGGGAAGTGTGAACCGTCTGGGGAGAGAAACGGTTGACCTCTGACCCGTCTGGAGAGAGACGGGACAGCCTCGGGATCAACAACGCCACGTGGCGGTCCTCTGTTGGCTGAAATGGGAAGCCCCTTGGGAGACGGTTCAGGCTCATTGGGAGCCGTGTCCCGTCTTTCCTAAGAGGGGTGCAAGGTTTATTTGTGCAAAATGCCCGGTCAACGGGCTATATTGGTGATTTTCCCTTAATAAAATCCAATATCCCTTGTTTTTTTACCACATAACCTAGGGGCCCGAACAGCCAAACTTCTTGCTCCAACCCGAGATTATGATTCCGAGTACAATTAGTGAGGTGGGAACTAGCGATTAATTAGATCGAATTTTTTTGTGTATAATTCTACAATTGTTTTTGTATGTAAAACATTAAGTTTATGCTTTTTATGTATACATTTATAAGTTATGGGACCAAATATTAATTAGTAATAATGTACGGGGTTAAATGTTAAAAGATTCAAATTTAGTAAACCTTAATTCCTACCCCTCATTTATTGTAGTCCCCCTTTATCTGTCCTTCACGCACCAGACGCAAAAAACAAACCCTAGCCCCTAAATTCGGCTAATGTAATTGATTAGGATTAGAAATCGTGGAGTACATAGGGAGACCTCCAGCTGACTCGAAATTGGTCCAATTTTGGTTGGAAATAAGATAACAACTTGTTCTGCTTGTTTGATTGGTTCAATTTTGACCGACTTGGGTGACTAGTCACGATTCCATTCTCTTAAAACCCCAAAATTCATCTAATCTGTGTCAGATATCATCTAATCTGGTACTCGCTCCATACCCGTAAAATATTTCTTTACGGTCTCGTACTGGTCCCATACCAGTCCCGTATGTTATGAGTTTCGAATATTCCACTCGGGTTTTTTCCCCATCGCTTGCTCCAACATAGCGCAAAAAGTTCCAAACTTATGAAGATCACTTAGCAGGATTTTGTTTTAATAAATTTATGTTTTTTTATAGTAATTTACAATTGAAGTTTTATTGTTACTAATTTTTTTTATATATTTGTGTAAAGAATAAGTTTTTAAACATTATAATAAAAGGAATTTTAGTTTTTAGAAATATTAATATATTAAAAATCAAATTTGACTTATTTTTTCGGCATTGATGTTTCTTAATGTTCTATATCTCACCATTTGCTAACCGGAAGAGTATGTTTTAACACAGATCATGATCAGTTATAACATTTTCCCAACATTTGCAAATGCTAACTTCACAGTTCTCTTCAATCGAGTAATTGGCCCACATGACTCGAGAGTTATGTTTGGGTCTTTTCTTTATCATATCTATTGTCACATTTCCTATAGTCCATCAGGTGTTTCTAGCGACTCTGTATACCAACAAGAGACCTTCAATCTAAGTTGAATATCAACACGATTGCAATTGTTCTCTTAAACAAGCTTTGCAGTGGCAACGAGATTGCTCTTGTTCTCTTCAACCGGCTTCGCAACAGTTTTACACCGTTCTGAGTTGTTTCGAGTTAATTAATTCAATGCATTGATCACAGTATGCTTATTAAGTTAGACTAGCAGAGGACCCGCGCGATGCGGCGGTGGTGACAATTTACAACACGGTATTCGTTTTCAAGAATATCCATAGGTTTTGGAACCTTGTGTTTTATTTGAAGAATAACTAATATAAATTAGTATGCTACTCGTTATTACATAACTGTACAGCGTAACCTCGAAAAGCCTCAAGTTGGTTCAAGGGAAGTCATTGAGAATAACCCGATTCGTCAAATACCAACAGTATAATATCTCCTGCGAGAAGCATGGAGAAGGTATCATAGAATAAATTGTTCTTCAACATAATAGCAATTATTCCCTTTCATAAGATCAGCCTTGGTTTTAAAAAGCTTGACCTGATCTAGGCGTTTAGATCCCAAAAATCAAGGCGTATGGCATGAGGCGTGAGGTGAAAGCTTTACGTAAATGAGGCACCATGCATTATATTTTAGTTTTAAATTAACCCTATATCATACTTACTATAAGATTAATAATCTTTAAATCCCTAAAAATAAGATGATAAAATAAAGTGAATACAACTTACTAACTCAACATACAACTAAACAAACATAATGGACCACCAATTAAGCTTTATATTCAATCAAAGAAGTAAAAAGAAAAGAAAAAAAAAAGAAAAAACACAAACTCGTCACATAACATAAAGCAAAAAAGAAAAAAATCATTTCCAAAAACTAAAACGCAAAATAACACTTGTTTTGTTCCTTCTTTTGTAATTCCTTACTCATTCGTAGCTTCTTGCATCTTGCAGGTTTTCCATTTTAACTAAAGTAATGTGCCTTCCAAAAAAAAAAAGAAAAAGAAAAAGAAAAGTCAAACAAAACAAAACAAAACAAAACAAATTGGGTTAGGTATTCTGCAATCTGCCTTTGAGCAGTGAGAGGTCACTGTCATACAAAACAAAACAAATCAAACGAATAGTCACCATTTAACTGTTTTTTAAAAGGTAAATTCATATAAGACATATAAGACATTTTGAAAGTGTAGCCTTGCAAATGGAAAGTAGAACAATAAAGAATAACATATAAGACATATGACTCAACAACAAGGTGTAGCCTTGCAAATGGAAAAAAGGAAGTCAGGTTCGGGTCAAAAGCAAACAAAATTACTGTGGACCAAGGAAACCACTTTGAGGTGAACCTAGAGGCTAGTTGGCATCCTTCTACAACAAGGTGTAGTCTTGCTCAGTTTCGTACCTATTAACATAGACAACGAATTGACACCCAAACCTTCTATGACCGAACCAAATGACCGCTTTTTAGTGCCGCATTTTTTTAACCCGTACCCAATTTGGTTGAATCCATTAAGACCCAAGCCTCATACGACCCATTGCCCCACCCTACGGTCTGAACCACGCCCAATACTATGAACCCATTCTGCCCGAACAAAAACAAGCACTTTTTGAAATAGTTATCCCGCCCAAAGTTCACGAACCTATTCTGAACTAAACCAGACAACCACATTCTAAAACAGTTTGTTCCACCCATACCTTACTTCCCATTTACCCGAACTCAGCTGGACCCATCCCAATTCCACTCTATTTAGCCCAACAATCCCTTGTAGATCCAAAAGCCCTTTCATACCTACAAACATGGGAAACAAATCAACAAATATGAATTATAGGTATGTAGTGTAGAATGTACTTAATATTTTTTTTTAATTTGATTTAATAATAAAATATAAAGTAACCACAAAAAAATGTTTGGATTATGAGGGCTGCTACTTCCTCCATTGAGTTCTTTGCTATCTAGGATGGTACAAGATGGGTTGAACCAAATCAAACAAAAAAGGCTTTTTTTTTTGTAGGTTCCAGCCAAGAACACGATTAAAACCAAAAACCTACCTTAGATTCCATTTTCCATACCTTAAATTGGGCAAACATGTTAAAACTTTTAGGGATTTAAAGAAACAAAACTCAAATAGACTAACAAAGTCAAAGAGTTACATCATGGGTAAGTATAAAGAATGAAAAAAAATACCTCTTTAAAACAAATATAAATGTGAGATAAAGTAAATAACGGCTGATGGATCCCACCAGATTTTTCATCTCTACTAACACCATGAGGATTTTGAAGTAAATAACGGCTAATGGCGTTCAAATCACTCCAACACTTCTGATCAGACCATCAGTTGGCGATAAAAGCAGCTAGAGACGCCGACCACCTGAGAAAGACTATAATCCGGTCAAGACATCGTCACATATAACGGATTTACAAGTTTTTCCTCAAAAACAAAATTCCATACCTACCAATCAAGCGGGTCAAAACTTAATACCATAAAGTGAGCCATTGTTGTCCGGTAGAATGGCAATAAGCAAATCAAGTTCTTTTTTGTCGGGCTGAAGTTTAATCATGGCATCATGAAAGCAGGCCTTCAAGACTCTCTCAACCTTCGCAACGATGCGTTTCACCTCTGCAATCCCCTCCTCTCTCTCTTTTTTGGAAAAGTGTTCCTGCACTTAGATCATGTTGTTATAATCATCAACCAAATCACTAAAATCTGCCAAATTATAAGATTTGTACAGTAGTCTATGAAGTGTAACAGATATAGACAAAATCCATAAAAATTTGAATTATTTTTGTACAGAATCAACATAAATTGTGACTTACCATTGACAGCTCTGCTGAAATATTCATCGATCTGGTGAGAATCGATCTGTTAGTTTTCGTTAGGGTTTTTAATAATGAAATAGTGTTCATAATCAACAGAAAGTGTGACTTACCATTAACGAAGGTTAGATTCTTCATCGATCCGGTGAAATCTATAGTCTTTGATGAGAAGATTGAAATCTACAAGTCTAAAATAACTAAAAAACTGGGATAAATCTATTTGGATCACTCTGAAACAGCTAAAGAGCAACTTCCACAACCTAAAAACCAAGTCAGTTTTTTAGAACATTGTTGAATCCAAACCATGTAAAAAAATAATCACAAAAGTTTGACGGACCAGCTAGTAATGATACATAACTGCATCGACCCGTTCATTTGTAAATGGGTCAGAAACACTTCCTGGCCGCTTGATGAAATGAACCACTGCCTGGCCGGACACCAAACCCTGCAAAAAAGCAAAAAAGCTGAGTCGATTATAATCATATTGGCCTGTAAGTTGTGTGTAGGTCGACATGATCCGTTCCTGGTCCAACCCTTGCTAAGAACATCAACTGGGATCTCTTTTTTACCCCTTAACCAACAGCCCATATTCCACCTCTTGTTTCCAATAAGAGGACTTTGAACATCTATTTTTAAGCACTTCAAGAAGCTCCTCCGTTGCCACCTCTTTTCTCACAAGTTTCTTACTTCCCCTTCCTTCTTCTTGTGGACTATGAGCTCCAACCCGCTCTGAAATGGAAAAGATGAGAATTTTATAGCAAACAATAATAAAGAAAACGTGTGCGAACAAATTAAAAAGCTGTATTGCCAAAGAACATTAAAAGTATCTCAAGTTTCAGGATTGCAGCAAACAAATTATAAATAAAAGCTGTATTGCTAAAGATGTACACTCTTAATGCTTTTAGTAGAGTGATTAGTATTAACACTTGAGTGATCATGTTGATAATACAAATATACACATAACTACATAAGTGTTTATAGACCTCGACTATCCGAATGCCCAGTATATTATTAACACATTAATCATACTTTTCAAAACATGTGACATAAGTTAACTAAGACTTTAGAAATCTAGATTCTATAATGTTGTGCTTGTATAAGAAAAATGATATGTGTTCCCATAAATATTTCAACATCTTGGATAGTTCATAATATGAATGCAATATGCGCATAAAAATATATAGGTTAGCCATTTTTATATCAAACGCCTTTAATAATACACAAAACTTACAAGTCGGTTCGCTTAGGCTTTTATGATTTATATTCAAATACGGATAAACAAAAGAAAAGTAACTAATGACACGGCGTGTTATACCTTCCAATGAATGAGCTCGCAAACAGAAACGCTCGGGCCTGGAACTAAGAGTCAACAGATCTGACCCGTCTGCAACTTGACCAGGTCGGTCTGTTTGACTGTTGTTGACTGACCTCGCCCGGATCTGGTCTGTTCGGCCAGTGTTGACCTGTGAAGATAACGAACCATAGGCGAGACTAACCACCAAACGTCACCCGAAAGCCTTCACGAACCGCTGTACCATAACCAACCTGACCCAGAATCATCACCCAACGACACCCAATCATCGAACATGACTAATCCGAGGCCAAACAAGAAGTTACCCCTGGTCACTATTTTCGCTTAAGAACTCAGACCCGACAATCATTCAAAACAACTAAAATCGACTAATAAGCTAACCGAAATTAACCTGGTACAAAACCCTTCGTGTAGCTTGACCCGGCTATGCAGACCCGACCGGACAACCCCAATTAAACGACCTAGTATTCCTCGCGTGTCACTGATGCAGCGCCGCCACCACAGGTGACTGAATAGGGGTTGTATTATGGTGGTTTGGGTGGGGGTTGAAGCTAGAGTGGTGGTCGTGGTGGCTTGGGAGTGATCGATACACAAAGAAGGAGAGAAGGAGGGTGATGGTGGTGGCGCTGCCGCGTCGGATGGCCGGAGTGGAGGTGAGGAATGATGGTTTGGTGATGTTTGCTGCCAATGCATAAAAACTCAGGTCTGATTGAACTTGAAAGCATATAGGAATGAGGTGACAATGGGGGCGGATGAGGAATGAGGTGAGGAATGTGTGTGTGACAATGGGGGCGGATGAGGAATGAGGTGAAACCCTAATATGTGTCTCCGTGTTTTTTTAGTAGGCTTAGGGGGCTTGTACATGGTGCATCTAAGCTTGCACTTAAGAGATTTTATGCATTGGAGCATTGTACAACATGCTTTCAAGGCTTGTAAAGTGGCAAATGACCATTTCTGCCCTTCCTATATGCTTATTAATATAGTATAGATTCATCGAGAAATATATGTGCATTGAGTAATTTTGCAAATTCAGTAAAGGAAGAGATTATCCATACATTTCAAAAGTAAACTAAGCAAAAACAGAGAACAAAAGTACTAGCATCTTCTTTGATCAAAACCAATTAGCCCATTGGTTTTTACACTTAGGAAAACATTAAACCAGACTTAATACTAATCAAACTAATACTCTTCACCATCATCTTCCTCGTTATCAGCAGACTCGAGCCCGACCTCTTCATAATCCTTCTCAAGAGCGGCCAAATCCTCTCTAGCCTCCGAAAACTCGCCTTCCTCCATTCCCTCACCAACATACCAATGCACAAACGCCCTCTTAGCATACATCAGATCAAACTTATGATCAATCCTCGAAAACACCTCAGCAACACTAGTCGAATTCGAAATCATACAGACAGCCCTCTGAACATTCGCCAAATCACCACCTGGAACCACAGTAGGCGGCTGATAGTTGATACCACACTTGAACCCGGTCGGACACCAATCCACAAACTGAATCGTCCTCTTCGTCTTGATAGTAGCCACAGCTGCATTCACATCCTTTGGCACCACATCACCTCTGTACATCAAACAACACGACATGTACTTCCCGTGACGGGGATCACATTTCGCCATCATAGAGGACGGCTCAAAAGCACTGTTGGTTATCTCAGCAACAGACAGCTGCTCATGGTAGGCTTTTTCGGATGAAATCACAGGCGCATATGATGAAAGCATGAAATGAATCCTAGGGTATGGCACCAAATTGGTCTGAAACTCGTTCACATCCACATTCAACGCCCCATCAAATCGCAGCGATGCAGTCAAAGAAGAAATAACCTACAACACCAAACTCATTAATTAAACATTTTCTTACAAAAAGACGAGCCAAAACAGTATAAATTTCATTCAGGCATTTCATCGAATACCTGAGAGACAAGCCTGTTCAGATTGGTATAAGTCGGCCTTTCAATATCAAGCGACTTACGACAAATATCATAAATCGCCTCATTATCAAGAAGAACCGAAACATCAGTATGTTCAAGAAGCGAGTGAGTCGAAAGCACCGAGTTATACGGCTCGACAACAGACGTAGACACCTGAGGCGAAGGATAAACAGTAAAACCAAGCTTCGACTTCTTTCCATAATCAACAGACAGCCTCTCAAGAAGCAAAGACCCTAAACCCGAACCCGTCCCACCTCCAACAGCATGGAACACCAAAAACCCTTGCAAACCAGTACAGTTATCCGCTAACTTCCTAATCCTATCCAAACACAAATCCACAATCTCCTTGCCAACTATTCAACAACAAAAATAATAATAATAAATTCAATTAATAATTTAATAACATAATATTTGGAATAATAAATTCAAATCTGGTTGAATTGCTTACTTGTGTAATGGCCTCTGGCAAAGTTGTTTGCAGCATCTTCCTTACCGCTAATAAGCTGCTCTGGATGAAAGAGCTGGCGGTAAGTGCCGGTTCGAACCTCATCGATGACAGTCGGTTCCAGATCTACAAAAACTGCACGCGGTACGTGCTTTCCAGCTCCTGTCTCGCTGAAAAACGTGTTGAAGGCGTCGTCGCCGCCTCCAACTGTTTTGTCTCCAGGCATTTGTCCATCAGGCTACAACAGTTTCACAATTTTCATTAATTTTTTCACTATTTTTCACAAAGTTTTCGAAAAATGTTTACAGCATTTCGAGATATTATCAAAACATTTCCAGAAATTTATCACAAAATATTGATCAATTTTCAAATATTTTCACAACATTTTCACAATCACGATTGTTCACTATTTTTAACAACTTTACATTAATTTTATCACTATTTTCACAAAGTTTTCAAAGCATTTTCAGTCATTTATCATAACATTTGCAAAGCATTTATCTCAGCATTTTTCACACATTTTATCTCAACATTTTTCACACATTTATCTCAACATTTTTCACACATTTATCGCTAACATTTTTCACACATTTATCACAACATTTTTAACAATAATTAACAAAAAAAAAAGTTTAAACAACAAACACTATATAACATGAAATAAAGGTTATAGATCGTACCAGAAGGCCGTGTTCGAGACAATAGAGCTCCCAGCATGAGTTACCGACTTGGATTCCAGCTTGACCGATGTGAACAGAGATGCACTCTCTCATTTTTGTTTGTTTGTGTGATTGAAATAGAGGGAGGTTTTGGTTTAGCTGTGAAGACGTATACAAAGACGTCTGTAAGCTGCAGGAGAAAAAGAAGAAGAAGAGTAAAGTGTGAGGGGTGTGTTGGTCTTTTTATAATAATAATAAAGTGTGTGTGAGAGAAAGAGGGGGTTAAATGCAGGACGTTTGAAATTTGAAATGGAAATGGAAAGCAGCTGGCAATTGTAACGGTTTTTGTTTTGAAATTTGAAATTTTGAATTTGAGTTTCTAGAAGGTTCTTTGTGTTGGGCTTTTGTGTTGTTTTTTTGGGTTGGGTCGACTCTTATTTGGATGGACCCGGATATGCTACTAGTTACTAAACCACTATGGGTTCGGTAGGGATAGGGCTGTTCAAATCGCTCGTGGATCGCTCGCCGCTCGTTTAGAAAATGCTCGAAAAATGCTCGCTCGATCTTCTGCTCGGTTGTATATGAGCCGATCGGCTCGGTTCGGTTTGTAAATGAGCCAACCACGAGCAAAGGTACGCTCGGTTCGGCTCGAATAAAATTTTATTTATTTAATAATAAATATACACACAATTTACAGATAAATTTATAGCTTTATATATAACATTCTATTAGATTTGACTCAGTATATGCAAACAAAATATAACTAGCCCACTTAACTCAATAAAAAATTTAACACTGGAATTAATAGTAAAACCATAAGTCATGAGGTGACAGTCTTGACTTCTTTATGTTATTAGTCGTTCATCGCTAATTGTCCCTTGATATCACACCTACGTCCCAATGCAACAACTGTTCTACAACGTATGCTCATCACATCACCAGCCTCATTCTTGAACACTGGTATCTCAATATTAGTGTTATCATCGGACATTTCGACCTTAGTTTTCACCCGACAACGAAAACATCGAAGGAAACATCCCAATTTTATGATCGTCCATATTACTCTCCGATTGATTCTCGCTCGGCGCTCGCTCGAAAAATTTGCGCTCGAAGAATGCTCGTTCGGTTTTCAGCTTGATTGTAAATGAGTCGCTCTGTTCGGTTCGGTTTGTAAACGAGCCAAGCAAGAGCAAAGCTCCGTTCGGATCGGCTCGACTCGTGAACAGCCCTATGTAGGGAAGAGTTGAATTGAAAATGAGTGTAGAAATTGTCATATAGGCGCCACTTCATTTCACACAAGTTGGACATATGGTGACATTGGGACCAAATTTTTATAGGAGTGGGTATTACTATATATCTATACCTCATTGCTCCACGTCATCAACCTTGGTTCCACCTACTTCATGCCATAGTTGCTCACTTCCTTTACATGCGTGGAGCTCTGCACAACAAAGCAACCACGTCGTGATCAAGCAGCCATCTCCGGCTTGGTGCTCCATGTTGTGGGTTTCCTCTCCACACTAGATAGTTTAAGGCTATACGCAATATGGTTTCAATAAAAAGGTGCAAAAGAAAGTGCCACGTCACTACTACGTAGGCAGGAGTTGTTTCACTAAACAATTTAAATAAAGGGAAAAAAACCAAAAGAAAATGAGTGTGTGGTGGTTGATTATGATTGGGAGAAAAGTAAATAAAAGTGTGTGTATGTTCCTCATTCGACGCTAGTGTGATTTTGCCTGTGCAAAACGCCGCACACGCCTTAGGTGATGATGTGCAAAACCCAGCCACAACAGCCCTACACGAACAGTCCCGACGCGAGCACAAGCAATGATGGTCGCGTGGGTTAACGGGAAAAAGTGACATTTGGTCGCGCCATTGCTCACCCCCAACCATAACGGGGTCAAGTGACCGGATTACTTGATAGTCACGTCGGTGGCTCGCGCCCGTTCGCCCCTTAAGTTTTGGTTTTTATATTTTGGCCACATAGAAGTTTTCGATTTTACATTTTGGCCACGAAGACTAACCAGGTTAGACCTTCGTTAGTTTGGGGGTGATGGAAGAAAATAATCTGGAAGTTGGGAGTGGTATTGGCCAAAGTGATAGTTGGGAGTATTATCCGCCAATAGGCGATAATTGGGAGTATTAAAATCCATTTTCCCATTAAATAAAGGTTGGTTCATCTAAAATAATTAGTCACCATAACATGAATTGCTCTAATTTCTTTGGCAAACTGGAATTTATTAATCCCATTTTTTTTGCAGTTGGCCGATAATAATCCCACATGAGTTTATTCTTCCCACCAGTCACACCTTTTAGAAATTTTGCTCTCAATGCGCCCCCGTTAACTCACACAAACGCTGTTAGCTGAAACTCACAATTCTAGGTGATTATTCACCAGGTTCGAAAGAGGGAATCGAGACGAAGATATTGGTATGTTCAATTCCAGAAATAAGCATGGTTCGATGGTTTAATCGTCGGTTCTGGTCATCCCATCCAAGAAGAACATCAACCTACAACTGACGGACCATGCTTATTTCTATAATTGAACATACCAATATCTTCGTCTCGATTCCCTCTTTCAAATCCGGTGAATAATTGCCTCAAATTGTGAGTTTCAGCTAACAACGTTAGTGTGAGTTAACGGTGGGTGCATTGAGAGCAAAATGTCTCAAAAGTGGGACTGACGGGAAGAATAAACTCATGTGAGATTATTATCGGCCAACTGCAAAATATGAGATTAATAAATTCCATTTTGCCAATTTCTTTAAACTTTTACAAATTTTACTTGATAAAGTGTTACTAAAAATAGTTTTCTTATAAACTTTACAAGACTTTATTTGTCTAAATACCGTGTAGTATTGATGTACAATCTAAATTAAACATATAATGTAAATTTAAGGGAAAATGGATTTAATTATTCCCAACTATCACTCGTTGGCGGATAGCACTCCCAACTATCACTTTGGCGGATAGCACTCCCAACTTTCAACTTGTTGGATTTTATCACCCCCAAACTAACTGAGGTCTAACCCAGTTAGTGTTTGTAGCCAAAATGTAAAAAACTAAACTTAAGGGACCATTTTGAAACTTATTATTATTATTATTATTATTATTATTATTATTATTATTATTATTATTATCTATATCTATATATATTAACAGAGAGAGAGAGAGTTCAGAGAGAGAGAGAGAGGCGGAGAGAGAGAGACTCACCACCACCATCTGCCGCCACCCCACCACCACCCCGCCACCACCACCACCACCATCTGCCAGCCCACCACCACCTTTCACCAACCTTTAACCTAATCTTCTTCTTCTTCTTCCATCAGCCACTCACCACCACCCTTCACCTCCACCACTGACCGACCATCACCGCCTTGCACCACCACCGCCCTGCACCACCATCGCCTGCACCACCATCGCCTGCACCAATCCATCCCCACCCGAACCCAAACCCAACTCAGAACCAAACAATAACAATAAACCTTCTCACTCTAACGATCCACAGGTCCGTCTAGCCCTCCACCACCCAAATCAAAACCCAATCGACCACCACCCACCACACCTTCCACCACACCGGCCCTAGCCCTAACCCTAACCCCCAAATTATACTTGATGAAGAAGAAGAAGAACAATCTACATCACTTGAGGGTTTCGATTGGAGGGGTGCAGCTTGGGGTGGTCCAGGGTTTCGATCGGAGCTTCCAGGGTTTCAATTGGAGGGGTGCAGCTTGGGGTGGTCCAGGGTGACGTTGGGGGAAACGATGGTTGTGGGGGTGACGAGGGAGGGGTGCAGCTTGGGTGGTCTGAAGAAGAAGAATGAGGGGTGGGGGGTGATGGTGGTGGTGGTGGAGGGTGAAGGGTGGTGGTGGTGAAGGGTGAAGGGTGGTGGTGGTGAAGGGTGGTGGTGGTGGTGGAGATGGCTGGTGTGCAGAAGAAGAAGACGAAGGGGGGGGGGGGGTGGGGTGGGGTTGGGATTTATAATAATAATATAAAATTTTCAAAAAAGTCCTTTAAGTTTCGTTTTTTATATTTTGGCCACGTAAACTTTCCCTTAAGTTTAGTTTTTTACATTTTGGCCACAAACACTAACTAGGTTAGACCTCAGTTAGTTTGGGGGTGATAAAATCCAACAAGTTGAAAGTTGGGAGTGCTAATGGCCAAAGTGATAGTTGGGAGTATTATCCGCCAACAGGCGATAGTTAGGAGTAATTAAATCCATTTTCCCTAAATTTAAATATAATTCTAAGCAGAAACTAACTCATATGTACATTATGAACACTCGTGTATAGGTAGACGTTGTTTTGAAATATCACGACTAATTAAGGTATGCATAGTTTGAAACCCTTCTGTTTTACAATTTGGAATCCAATTGTTGATTTTATACTGTACATTAAGTTTCTTTACGAAAGCAAATTTTGTAAGTTAAATCCTTATAGAAAATGTTTTACATATGTTATTCGGAAAATGGTTTATAAATTATAAAATGTCATTACATGTTTGCGAATTTGGATGCTTATAAGTTCACGAGTTTGCATGCATTTGAGATCATATTTTTACATGTTTACATATTTACAAGTCTATGTATCATGTATGTATATGTTTACAAGTTACATGTTTTCGAACGTTTACAAACAATATCTCGATGTTAAATCTAGACCGTTGTTCACCATGAGAATCAAAGACTCAACCTAATTGAAATGATGAAAACTGTGTACATCTTAATATCTTATTATCACTAGACTATAAGTAGGTTTGTAAATGAAGCAAACATTCATGAAAGGTTCTTGAACTTGTTAGGCAAGAAGGTTATTTTGTTCGTTTATAATTAGATATGCGAACAAACATGAACAAAAAAATTTGTTCGTTTACTTAAATGAATGAACATGAATAAACATCGTGTTTGTTTATTTATGTTTGTGAACATCCATTTATTTATGTTCATTTAACTTTTAATAATTACATAAGTGGTTATAGGTAAAGGTTCATGTACAAAGTGCATTTTTCGTACAAAATGTGAGAAGTCTATATGATAATTGTGTTTTCAATTTTGGCTATGATGTTTTCGATTTCTTTTGCATTGCATTATATTGAAAAACATCAAACGTAGCAATTTAAAACACAATCAAATATATTCTTAACATGAAATTTAAAACACACCGATTACTTTCTTCGCATGGTGTTTTAGATTGTATGTCGAGAATACATTAATTAGTGTTTTAAATTGTTACGTTTTGTGTTTTTCTATATAATACTATGCCAAAAGAATATAAAACATCATGCCTAAAATTTAAAACACATTGCCTATGTAGACTTCTTACACTTTGTACGAAAATTGCACTTTGTACAAGAACCCCACTCCGTAGTTATATTTATATACGTAAAAACATAAAATGGGCTTTCTAACTACTTGTATGAATATAAGAGTAAATTCTTATTTGAGTCCCTGTGTTTTGTTAATTTTAACTACTTGAGTCCAACATTTTCATTTTTAACATTCTGAATCCTAGTGTTTTAAATTTGTTATGGTTTGAGTCCAATTTTCTAACCACTACAAGAATTTGGGGTATTTACCCACACTTAATTTACCTACACATGTAAATGTGTGGGTAATTATCTACACTTTTTTTTTTAAATGTGTGGGTAACTGTTCATAAATTATTTTTTTATTATACGTAACATTTAATATATGTTAGTAATAGTTTACCTACACTTTGCAATTGGTGGGAAAATTTCTCCCCAAAATTAAATGTGAATTAAACATTAAACTACCTACACATGTGGTAAAAATTTGTTATGTGTAGTTAAAATATCTACACATATATAAACAACTAATATATGTGTAGGTAAATCATTGTCTTTACCAACACATAATAATCTTAAATAAAAATGTGTATATACTAAAATTGAAAAATGACGTGGCAAAATAAATATCTCTACACATGTTTAAAATTGTACAATATGTGTAGATATTACATAATAAAAATTAAGTAAATATTTTATTTTAAATGATGTAGCAAACCAAATAGCTACACATATTTAGAAATATACACTATGTGTAGATATTGTTTATTTTCTTACTATAAAAATAAAGTAATTAAACATTATTATATATATAACAATTACCAACTTTGGTGAAAAGTAATATCTTTTGTAATTTTAACTATACACCTTATACTCTAAATAATATAAATTTCTCATCGTATAGTTTACCAACTTGCTTATAAACATACCAAAAAACATTTTTTAAAAGGTTTCGATTTCTATTAGGTACGAGCTCTAGGATCTTAGAACAGATTGCAAACAAGAGGGGCTTCCAACGAGGCCCCTGTGAATGACTTAGAAGATATTGATGACGAATTTGATGATAGGGGTAAAAAAATTTTTAACTACGAATCTATACTTGATTCCGAGATTAGGCATGATTTCGATGATACAAATCATAATTGTGATGATGATGACTCTTTGGCATGATGAGGGAAAAATATAATATCATTATTATTATTATTGTAACTATTTCTTTTATTTTATGAGTATGTGTATGATACCAATCTCATCCCTAATAATCATCAACAGTTTTATATACTATTATCGTATTTTTACATAGAGCTATTATTAGTACTTATTATATATACAATATATTATATCTTTTTTTAAGGTGATTTTCTATGTTGCGGCAGAGTTCATCATAAACTCCCAGAAGGGGATCCCCTAGCCACTCTGCAATGGTCAAACTATTTTGTCTTAACCGGATCCACGCTGACGCGAGAGTGGCCGGCCCACAAGCGAGTCGAGGCTGTGCATAATGGGCACTAAGGCTTCCACCCAAAAAATTTTCCGTCACTTGCCACTTGACAGATGTTGCACCCTCCACAAGAGGCAAGCCATATCTAATTGAAATAATAGAATAACAAAATCCGTTTAAAAAAATAAAAATAACAAATGTAATCCAATTATTATCGTATTCTACCCTTTTGATTTTGGTCATCGAATATAACTATTTTTATGGCCATGGATTTTTACAATTGTAATCCAATTATTTTACTTGATTTCTAAAAATTTTAAACTACCCGCCTCCCCCAAATTTCCCTTTCCCTCCTCTTCAAAATTAATAAAAACCTAGTCCCAAGCACTGAATCTAATCCGCCTCCCCCAAATTCCCCCTGACCCTACCATTGTCGACCATTGCAGGCTATCCGACCTTCAAACCCTTCCAGCGTCGAACCATACCAGCAATCAGGTTAGGGTTTCTTTGCTCAAAACTGTGTTGATTCTTAATATTGTGTTTATCTTAAATATATTTAAACAACAGTTACATAAAGTGTTTATCTTGTAATTCTTTGCCGTTAAAGTGTTTATTTTAGTATACATAAACTGTGTTGATCTATATGATAGAAATTCTTGATATTGAGATTGTGTATTTGTAAATGGATTCTTTCGTATAATATATTTTAACAATAGTTACATAAAGTGTTTATTTTAGTATATATAAGAAGCAATGAAGGTGATCTTGTAATTCTTTGTCATTAAAACTGTGTTGATTTTAGGGTCAAAGGAAGCGTTGACTTTTTGGTCGAAGTCACTATTGGCTTTTCAATCACCCCTAATGATGATGATTTGGTGATTTCTGGGTTAATAAAATTAATATTTTGTCATTTGATAACGCACGTAAGGTGTTTGTGAAAATGTCCCTGAGAAACAACGATGTAATTATGAGCGCAAGGTTAATAAAATTTCCTGTTGATGCGTGTTTAAC
Source organism: Ambrosia artemisiifolia (assembly GCA_032199755.1). NCBI lineage: Eukaryota > Viridiplantae > Streptophyta > Magnoliopsida > Asterales > Asteraceae > Ambrosia > Ambrosia artemisiifolia. Next base: position 38,255,678 of record CM063516.1, read on the forward strand.
GGTAGTGGCAGATCCAAGATTTTTTGTTATGGGGTGCATAAAACATGTTGATTAAGAGGGACGGTTAAAACGGGTCAATTAAAACGGGTCGGTCAAAGTGCCTCGGTTAAAACTGTCATATAACACCATAACAAATAAAAAAAATGAACATTTAGATTATTTCAAACAAACAGGAAATTTACATATCAATTGTATTTTTTGATGCTAACGAACTTATGTATTTTTTGATGTCGAATGTGGGGGCTTTGAGCATTATATATATTTTTGATGAAGAATATGTTGACTTTGATCATTGTGTATTTTTTTTTGTTGTTGTTAGTTTTATTGGGAAGTTAGGAAACTAATTGAATTTGGCTATATTATATGTGAATACTGTTGAAACTTGATGAATATGCTTTTTATCAGTGTTTTCTGATGTAAACCATTGTATTAGTTTTTGAAATGTTGTAGTACGGTATCACATTGAGCGTGGATTAGATTTGGAATCTTCATCGGGTCAACTTGAGACTTGGCGGCTTACACATTGGGATGAGGAAAAAGGTTGGATATCTAATGTTTCGGCTACAATATATGTAAGTTTACATATTCATTTCTACCACTAAATATTCATTATTTGGCAATTTATAGTATTTGTTTTCTTTTTCGTTAAAAGGATGAAATGATGAAGCTGAGAAACCAACATACATTGGAATCAACGAGCGATAAGAAGATTATTGAGAGTGTACTTGGACGAAGCTCTATTCGTCTACATGGGTGGGGACGCAATCCAGTTATACCTGATAACACAATTTGTACTAAAAAATCAAAGCGTCCTACTTATGACGAGCAAGTGGATCAACTTCAAACAGTGACAACTAAATTTGCAATTATGGAACAAGCACTGATTGATAATAATATTATGTCTCCTCCATCAAGCACATCAGAACAATCTTAAAGTGATACACTAGAGAGTGATGAAATCACTGAAGACTGAAGTTTTTTTAGTAATTTTATATAACTCGTTATTAACTTATGGCTAATTTTTCATTTGTTTATTTAAGTATTTGGTTTGGTTTCTTGAACGATGATGTTGTTATTAATAATGATAATATGGTCGCATGTCTTTATATACTTCTTTTTGTATTTGTTTATATATATATTTGAATATTATTATATATATAGTGGTGAGTGTTTAGCTACACATAATTTTACATTTAACTACATATATATTTGTGACACGTGTAATAATCATAATGCAATCAAGCTGCCTTATCATGTGCCATGTCATCGGCCACATCAACACACGCCACGTCACACGCCACATCATGTGCCACGTCAGATGCCACGTCACGCGCCACGTCATCTGCCACGTCAAAGGCACGTCAGATGCCATGTCATAATATATCTTAACAAGTTGTTATAGTATTAACCACACATATAACATATTTTTAGCTACATATGTATGTGTAGGTATAGCTTGCTGTATACCTATACATAATTTATGTGTGGTTAATGATCTATATCCACAGTCCCGAGTCTACACATCATAACACTTAATTTATGTGTAGGTAAATATAAAATCCAACACATTATAGTCTTTTTCCCACACATACTATGTGTGGGTAAAGACCTATATTTCTTGTAGTGAACGTTGTTAACCAATTCAGTCAGTTAACTATAAGGGTATCTCAGTCATTTTACACATAGGTACAACTCTGTAATTCATAAGATATAACGTATAAGTCTTTAATGCATAAATAAAATATAATATATAATAATTATAATAATAAATATAATATATAATATTTATTCACATATATATATATACAAAGCTCTCTCTCTCACACACACACACACCTGCACACACTTTCTTCCCCACCCTTACCCCAACCGGCCACCCCCACCCCACCACCGCCTCACCACCATAAACCACCACCTTTCCACCGTCATTAGTATCACACGACAACCACCCACCTCCCACCACACTACGATCTTAACCTTAACCCCCAATATTATAAAGCAAGCAGATCCAAGATTATCATCATCTCAACCTATATCAGCCCCAAATATCACCCGTCAATTCACATCCAGGCCGCCTTCAGAACGGGACTGTCCCCCACCCAACCGTCCCACCACCACTGCACCATAAGCCACCACCTTCACCACCATACCCACTGTACCACCATACCACCGCCATCTTCAACCCCCTGCCACCACCACAACAACCCACCTCCCACCATCGTACCTCACCACTACACAAACCACTACCGATTAGAACCTTAATCACCTGGAACTTCACATGAAATCTCCACCACCAATGCCAAAACAGTAATATACACCAGCTCTAGGGTCTTCATCCATCACCCCCTACAAATCTCATCAACTCGATGGCTGAACCCTAACCCCCAAATCTGGATCTGAACCCTAAGAAAAACCTAACCTGCTATCTTTGATTAACACCAGTTTCCGTTGTAACAAATGATGGTAATTGGCTGGAGACAGGGGTGTATGGTGGTCGGCTGGAGAGAGAGAGAGAAAGAGGGAGGGAGGATGAGAGAAGAAAGAGATTAGAAAGAGGCAGTGGTGATTGCAGTAGGTGTATGGCGGTGGTGGTGGTGGTGTTGGTGATGGTGATGTATGGTGGTGTATGGTGGTGGTGGTAAGATTAGAGAGACAGATGGATTAAATGAAAGACTAGATGGCAATGGGTTATAGAATTATCATCTATTTATGTTTTTATTTTATTTATTAATAACAGGGGCATAATTGTCTTTTCATAAAATTTTAACAGAATATATGGATGGTATTAAAAAATTGGACTCAAATGGTTATAGAATTGTCAACCAGGCACTCAGAATGTTAAAATCAAAATGTTGAACTCAAGTAGTTAAAATCGACAAAACACAGGGACTCAAAAAGGAATTTACTCTAAATTTAAACAATTGGTAATTGATATTTTTAGTCACACAAAATGGATTTTCCGATTGAACGTATCATAAGTGATCACTTATTTATTATGTATATAAAAAACTACTTTTTGTTACTATGCATGAACCCTAACTTAGACTTGAGGGAGTGGGGCGGCATTAGGGGGGCGGCATTCACTTCCCGGGCGGGAACACCGGCCCGAGGGGCGGGAAGAGGAGGGCGGGGAAGGGGGGGCGGTGGGGGAAAGCCGGGCGGGGGGCACTTGTGGAGGTGACGTGGCGGCTTTTCATTGGGTGTTTTTTTTTCTTTTTTTTATTTAACTTTAACACAATATAATATTATTCCTTTCACCCCCTTTCCCCCCCCCCTTCCACTCCCCACAATTTTTTTTCCCCCCACATGGGTCCCACAAGTGCCACATGGCGCTTCACCCCCTCATTCCCGCCCCTCCACTCCCTATAGTCTTAGATTTATTTTTGGATTAAGTGTAATGTATTAAACTTATTCGTTTGTGTTCATTAATGTTAAATTATACTCCCTCCGTCCTAATTTAAATGTCCTACTTTCCTTTTTTGTTTGTCCCAAATTAAATGTCCCTTTCCAAAAATAGAAATGTAATTTCCAACTTTACCCAGAAAAGACAAAACACAATCACCACTTTTAAGGATATTATTGTCAGTTTACCACATACAAACAAAATATTTCTTAAAATGTGTGTTTTTTGAACTAGGACATTTAAATTGGGACGGAGGGAGTATCAATTTGTGTTTTGTTCATCATGTGCATTTGTGTTCGTTTATGTTTCTTTAATCGTGTTCATTTATATTTATTTATGTTTATTCACTTATGCACATTTAAGTTTATGTTCGTTTATGTTCATGAACTATTCATTTTGATTTTAAACAAACGAACAAAAACATGACAATTTTCTTAACGAAAGAACATAAACAAAAAAGGTGTTCAATTATGTATTCACGTTCGGTTAAAGTTAGATGAACAAACACGAACATTTCTTTATTCATGTTCGTTCGTTCGGTGCATTTACGAATTTAATTATAAGCCCTTTGGTTGGATTATTGTAAAAAGAATGGCCAAGTGTGTGTATTTTAATTGCCCCTCCACCCCATAACTTTGGGGGACCAAGGTTATATCCTATCATTTGATACAAGAGGGTAGACCCTTAAGTTTTTATTAACATATGTTTCTTTAAGTTTGATTTACTGTTTTGTCAACTACGGAGTGACGGTTGATTTGATCTGATTTAATAATAATAATAATAATAATAATAATAATAATAATAATAATAATAATAATAATAATAATAATAATTCCAACAATTACCTAGCCCGGTAGGGGGAGGAAAAAGGCGGAGAACATTCTTTAATCAAAGGCGCCAATACCCATATCAGGATTAGACCCATTTCGATCGAGCGGCAACCGCTTAGGCTAATTACTTCCCGTTCATACATTTGAATCATTTCAATCTTTCAAATAAAAGTATATTGATTTGTTAAATAAGATAGAGGGTGTCTGTATGATGTGGCGGGTAGTTGGTGATTTTAAACGTATGTATAAGCCGGTTTAATTCAGTTTTGATCCATAACCATAACCAAAACCATTTTTTTCTAGTTCAGGTTGGTTTTGAACTGATTTATGTACCAAGAAAAAAAATTAAACAGGCCAAATGGCGCATCAGGCAGCCAAACAAACCGCCACGGAACTTTGTTGAGTTACTTTTTTCTATTATAAGGGTAGCCATTGGCAATGTTTCTTTGGTGTGGGACAAAATGTGTTTGAGGATTCCCGATTTATTTATGAACTCTAATATCTATACTACATTATAAAAGATGAGACATGGACAATTATGTTCAAATTGTTTAAAGTTAAGATGACATACCAAAGATTTTTTTACAATTTTCTAAATTTTATCACTTTTCTTCTCTAAATGGCTCTAGAAGATAATCAACTTTTATATGAAATGGAACTCACTCAAACTAAATAAACACACGGAATAACAATATTTTTGAACAAATTCCATATTATGGCAATGAAAGATAATAATTTATGTTACCACAATGAATAATCTTATCTCAGCTAAACTTGTATGAGTTTTAAAACTTTGCCATAAAAATACTTATATTATAAACCCGTTTCATATATATACGTCTACCCAGCAGCAAAGTGGATGGGATGGTTCGGCTCTTTGGCTACATTGGGCATTTTTTTAGCTGTTGGGTCAGGTTGGGCAAGTCTATTACAAACTTACAAATCACAACTTTTAATTTCTAAATGGACAGTGACCTTCATATTATAGTGTATACAATATCATATTATTACTACATGTTTTTGTCATGTAAATTAACTTCATCATTTAGCAAGGGTTCTTCAATGGCACGGTTATGTAGATATGCAATGACCGGACAACTTACACAAGAGTGATGTTTATGTTCATATTGGTTTGTTACAGTAACATACCTTTGATTTATTAAGATTTGTTCAATAATGAGTACATGGTTTTTGTGGTGACCTGCAATTAGTTATAAGTGGCGGTACACATTTCTTTCCTTTTCTTTCTACGAATACTTGTTAAAACATAGTGTGCACATTTCTATTATTTTTGCGTAACTTGCGGCAAAAACCTAAGTATCATAATGTTGTATTGCAACCCATTTGTGGATCCCGCTGCAACGCGCGGGTAAACCCACTAGTATAGGTTAAGTAGAAGGACAAAAAGGGAATTTCACTCACATTTTAAAATGCTAAACTCCTTTAGTTGTCTTATAATCATAGTAAATTTACATTTCTATCCCGAGTTATACCTTAAGATAGTAGTAAGTATAGATAATTCAAAAATAATATAGAACTAATTTTATGTTTCTGTTTAGTCTCTAATACAAAAACAAACCAAAAACTACATTTTTGTGTGTAGTGAATTATCACAAAAATTCAATGAAACAACATAATAATTCATGAATCAGTGTGTTTGGTTGGCAGATAAATTAGTTGGGCTGAACTGGTTATTTTGTTGGGTAATTTCAGGAAGTGTTCAACGAAATAATTTTTTGCTCGAAATGGGCCCCAATCATTTTCTGGCTCGTCATTGTTTCAATCGCGTTTAAGACGAAGTTAGCTAACGTCGTGATATTAAAGAAGCAGATGTTACAGGAAGTGTGGAAAAAACTTGAAAACGAATATATCAATATCAAAGTCTTACTATAAGAAACATGTCATTGATTTTTTTAGTTGTTATACTTAGCTTATATTAGATCGTATGTGTTGCGGCATTGTGTCTTTATCGACATTGTGTTATATTGTGTGATGTATTTTTTTTTTTAAATAACTTCCTTATTTTTCTTTTTTTTTTCCATTGACAAAGGGTAAATTACATAAGGATGGTAGGTAGGCGGGCAACAAGCTGCGCCGCCACCCCTTTTTGAATAGAAAATCCCAATCTGCTAAAAACAAAACCCCGCCCTTGAGGGGTGGAAAAGTTGTTGTGCACTACTCGTTGGACCCGAGCCAAAAACCGCACCGCTTCCGGTGCCAAGGAACCGAACGTGTCGAAGGCCAAGGGAACGAAAACATGCTGATTATCCTCACATGCTTTAGCATGCTTTTCCACTTTCTTGGATTCAGCTCTCATGACCGCTTGCCCAGCCACAAACCCACTATCCCGAAGCCCAACAAGGGGGGACACCCCGGTAAGATCAACACACGCATGTTTCCCACCTTCCCAGCCAAAAACTAAGACGTCTGCTGGGCGCAAGGTGGACCTCCCCTCCGTGGGGTCTGTGAGAAAATTAACTGACGCCTCTTTTCTTGCGGAGATCCCCGCTCTTCTAAGGATGTCTGCTATATTTTGTGAAGTGTTGTTTTTCTTATATGCTTCCCACCTTTCTTATTTATTTTACACCGTGTGTAGGATAATTTGAATTACTCTACCACTATCAATGTTCAATTAACGCTCATAACCGTCTTTTCTTTACCCTACAATAAAAATAATGGAAAATATATGATGAGAAGTTAAATACGTGAAATGAGAAGTGAGTAGGGCTGTTCACGAGTCGAGCCGAACCGAGCGGACCTTTGCCCGTGCTTGGCTCGTTTACAAACCGAACCGAGTCGATCGGCTCGTTTACAATCGATCTGAGAACCGAGCGAGCATTGTTCGAGCGCACATTTTTTCGAGCGAGCGTCGAGCGAGCGACGAGCGGCCAGTGTTTTCGTACAACCATAAATTTGGGATGTTTCCTTTAATATTTTCGCTGCCTAGTGATGACTAAGGTTCGACCGTTCGATAATGAGGCTCTAACTAGGGTTGTGGCGTAGGTTGATAGCGGGAGATGATTGATCGTGGATAACTAATGGGAATAGAAAGTCAAGCATGTTTTTTCACGACTTAGGGTTTTGCAATCAAACTTAGTGTTAAGTTATCATTTGGTTGACTAGGCCAATAACTATAACTATAATTGTATATATGCATATATTGAGCTAAATCCAGTAGAGTGGTATGTAAAAAATTATAAATATAATTGTAATTAATATGTATATATATAATTATATATAATAAACTAATAAAAATTATATCGAGCCGAACCGAGCCGAGCGGACCCTTGCTCGTGCTTGGCTCATTTATAAACCGAACCGAGCCGAGCGACTCGTTTACAACCGAGCTGAAAATTGAGCGAGCAATTTCCGAGCAAATTCCGAACGAGCGGCGAGCGATCGACGAGCGCCGAGCGTTTTGAACAGCCCTAGAAGCGAGCCTCTAGGTTTAATTATTCCTCATTTTAGGGAATGAGATAAACTGTTGAATTATTGAAAACCCTGTTTTTTTTTTCCTTTTATTAAAGTTGTTATATGGGTGTATCGGGTTGTAGGTTGGTGGGTTGAAATGTACAACTCGAATCCAACCCATATTATTATTCGTGTAAAATAATCAACCTTAACCATTCACAAAAATTGGGTTCAACTTGAACATGACACGTTTAATTCGTATTTTTATATGAGTCATTCATCTTGACGAAGTTATAAGCAGATGGTTAGGTTGTAAGCAAGTTATCAATAACGTGTTTAATGGTGGGTATGCCCGTGACGAGTAAATAATATGGTGTGCTACAACTAGGGGTGTAAACGAGCCGAGCCGAGCCCGAGCCTGACTGGGCTCGGCTCGGGCTCGTTAAGGTTTTGTGAAGCTCGAGCTCGGCTCGGTTCGAGCCTACAATCTTGAGCTCGAGCTCGGCTCGTGATGACCGTCTGTCGTCAAGGGTCATACAAAACCTAAATAACCTAGGTAGCTAGGGTAAATAGGGAATATCGAATCCACGAGGAGCATGTGGTTAGCGTCACAATAGTTGTTTATTTGTCTAAGCTAGTTACGAAAATAAATATGAAAAATACAATTATGAAGTTTGCTAGATTTATGTTTTTGGTTGTTTTATAGAAATGCCTAAATGATAACAAAATAATCTAAATAAATAATAAAGATAAATGTAACTTCCACCCGGGATCCTATTTGTATAATCTTGCAACCTATTCGATTTAACTACAAGAACACCACATAGACATGGCCTTGGTTATCCTGTCACCATAACTAGCTATCCTGTCACAATAACTATTCAGATTAAAATAATAACTAGGGACATGTTTTCAACGTAAACCGTACGCCTAATTATCCCTATACAAATATCAACCAACCTCCCTATGATGCCAGAAATCACAGTTAATAGATAAATTGGTTCAAATATAAGCAAGGTTTATTCAATCCAACACAAGTAGTAAAAATACTAGTTCATACATAAGCAAATCGAGTTTAGAATACGAAATTAATACAAAGGTTCACCCGGGGAAAAGCTACAATGAAGGATTTAGATAATCATCTTCAAGATCCAAGCTTCAATCCTTAATGTTCTTCTGTTGTGCGAATGTCCTAAGCAGCCAAAGGCTGCACCTTCTATTCCCCTCGTCCTTTCTTGTTTTCGTCCCTATCAACCCCCAAAAAGCTAGTGCCGTCCAAGATTCATAATTCAATACCCTGAGTTTCTATTTTTTTTGGACTCACGTGGCCTTTAGGCCCATTAACATTATTATTATTATTATTATTATTATTATTATTATTATTATTATTATTATTATTATTATTATTATTATTATTATTATTATTATTATTATTATTATTATTATTATTATTATTATTTAACTCGGGTGTTCTTTGCTCGACCAAAATTTCTCGTCTACGCCCCAACATCCACGAACACCTGCAAAACACATGTACACTATTAAATAACTAAAACCGACTAAAAATACACAATAAAAGACTAAAATATATACAATACTAACATATTAACAATGTGTTTTCACCAACACATCAGCTCGCTAGCAAAATCCAAAGCTCGAGCTCGGCTCGGCTCGGCTCTAGGTGATTTGAGAATCTCAAACGAGCTCAAAAGCTTGGCTCGAGCTCGCAAAAGCTATGCTATAACTTAGGCTCGCGAGCCCAATCGTTAAGGCTATAACTTAGGCTCGGCTGTAACTTAGGCTCGGGCTCAGGTTCGGGCTCTAGCTCGTTAAGGCTCGATTAGGCTCGCGAGCCCAATCGAGCTTTGTATCTAGGGCTCGAGCTCGGGCTCGATAACTAAACGAGCCATATTTTAGGCTCGGGCTCGGGCTCGTTAAGGCTCGGCTCGTTCGAGCTTTTTACCGAGTCGATCCCGAGCCGCTACGTGTCATTTACACCCCTAGCTACAACTAACATTATTATCACTAACCATATGAATTGGTAACGAGAAAAACAAAAACAAAAACAAATATATAATAGCTCTTTTTTCTAAATACTTAAACGGGTCGACTTGTTTTAATAAGGGTCAACCAGAACTCAAAACGCTTTTTTAAATGGGTCATGTTAGTTAACTCAGAATTATTTTTTTTGTGTTCGGTCAGGTTTCAGATAATATCAAGAATTGTCGCCATTAGTGAGGTTGATAAAAGAAATGAGATCCGAATATTCTGATGATATTGACTTAAGAGTATACCAATTACTTGCATCAAATTTCATTAGAATAAAATAGTTGGTTAGAATATTTAACCGCTAGGATTTATTTGGTTTTAAAGTAAGTAATCACATGTTTAATTAAGGAGAGGCTAAAATCATGGGATATCCTCAAAGTCTCACGTGACGTTGTTTCCACGAAACATGCGTATTTAATTTCATTTTCGTTGTCTCGAATTAGGCGAGTAATTTCATGTCACGTGTTGTGTCGCTTCACCGGGAGAACACACATGTGACATGCAACGTATTAAGCTGGTTATGTCCAATTGTCCACACTATACCCACCTTCACTATATACGTAGTTTTATTCTTTAAATAAGAGTTAGTTTAAATTTTTATTTTTATTTATGTCAAACATATACTTTACCATGGCAAGTCAACCTATATCAAATACTAAAGTGAAACTCATTAGCATCTTTACTTTATTTTATCTCTTATTGGAACATAAACTAAAAGATATATGTGTGTTTAGTAGCCTTTTAATGATTTTATTAAGAGTCTACATTTGAATTAGTCAGCATTAAGTGTGATTTATCAGAAGAACACCTCAAAATAATGTTGAATGGAAATTTTACCTTTTTATCCCTTCATCTGATTATTCACATACTACCTCCTCAACCTACCATCACCTCCTCCACCACCAACCACCACCATACTAGGCATACTTTTACTGACTCAACATTTATTGGTTTAGAGTTTTTTACTCTGTCAGACCTCTTACTAGTTTAACACTTACTGACACAGAGGTTTTTAAAAAAACCCTTAACAATTAAATATGATTAAAAGAATATATAATTGATAGTACTGCTATGGATGAGAAATTTTTTATATGTTTAAGATGTTGGTTAAAAATTACTATTAGTAAATTAGTTAACTATCATATTTATCTAACGTTTTGCATATGAAAATCGAAATTTGCAATTATTGTTGAATATCTTGAAATGGTACACTTACATAAGGAACAACTTTAAATAATTGTACTAGTTACTTTTCTAGAAGGTTATAAATGTGATGAATAAAATGCTTATTATTATTAGGGGGGCGGAGCGTAACCAGATTCGGTCACGGGTACCTCAGTATCAGTACGGTAACACCGTCGCCACCTGTGCTGGTAGTGGATCCGTGGACCTTTTTATGCTTCTAGTTAACGAATTGGAACCCGTGAATGTGAATAAAATATTATTTTTTGTATCCCACCGTCCCTCACCAGGCTGTGAAACCATCGATCTCAATAGATGGTGAAGATGAAGAAGAAGGAGGTTTGAAATAGACACATGGGTTAAGTAATATTAGGTTTGAGAAGGACAGAAGGATTGAGAAGAAGAAGGTTTGACTACAAATGAAAACTAGTGGTATTAATGGGCGCGCGATGCGCGCCTTGTAATTTGGTTACTATCAAGATGCCCTCATCTTGGTTGCGTATTTGGTTAAGTGGCTCGAGTTGAAAATTGGCTTGGTTTCTTTGTGACATTTTCCTCCCGAGTTCCATTGCCCTCCTCTGTAACAAAGTCAAATATCTGTTTGCCAAATCTACTACTCTCTGTCTAGGTAGAAAATGCAATGGATCAGGGTGCACATTTTACAACTGTTTTTCCAAATGTGATATGCAATAAATGATTTTAGTGTAGTTCTAAAAATCTTGTCAGTAAGTATTGAAAATTATTTAGAATTTAAAGTTTTAATTAGTCTGACCACAAAATAATAAAAAGGTACACAGAATTATAAAACTATGAACATAGTGAGATGTGAAAAGAACATAAGAAGAATTAAACTTACTTAAAATGCGTGACCGAGTAGCCTCTGAAGATAACTTGTGTTTTATTGATATCAATGTTCTCAGCTACGCATCGGGCACATGTTGAAAGCGCCCTTTTGTATGTATCAAGAACCTTGAGACTCGGGCACACATGATCACCTTCCTGGTAATAATCTTCTCTGTAAATTAAAGATAAAACACAACCAGTCATGTTATAAAGTGTAGAACCACCTTTTAACAGGTAAACAGGTTTAATATAAGAACTACTAAATCAGAAACAGGTTGAAGGTTGTTCAATCAAGGTGTACTTTTGGTGCATAGAACATCTTAAATCATTACTCGAAATACAAAATTATTATCCGAATATTATAATTTTGGTCATCATATATGATACACTAATTGTTTATAAAAGGTTTAAACTTTTGAACAAAATGTGTTTTTGGTCAACCCAACCTTACCAGCACCAAAAGTACATGGTACTTGTATTCTGTTAACGCGTTATGTGTATAGCATCACGACTTTAAAGTTTTAACATGGGCAATTGATAGAAGTTTGAGTTCGCTAAATATAATAATGCAGCTGGGGATTAAAAAATGGCATAGTATAGGTTTGAAAGGCAAGAAAATACATAACAATATACGTACCAGTTCACTTACATTGACCAAAAGAATCTACACCAAATTGAGGAACACAGCCAAGCGTGACAGCAAGTAAGCATAGGCAGGCAACATCACTGCTACAAATGACAGCTATACTACAACAGCAACCAACCTTACAAAATACAATGACCCAAAAATAAGTATGTGGTCTTTATCAAGATATGTATATAATAAAAATGTTTGACAATTGCTAATGCGAATCACGCCTCAGGCGCTACGAAAAGGCTAAGAAGTTGAGGCATAAAAGCACATCAGGCAGCTGCGTTGTGAGCGCATTACTATTCACACCACCTTCACAGCCAATGTGCGAATCCAGCTATGTAAACAATTTTGTGATCATCGCCTAAATTAAAAATCCAAGGCGAACTCATTCACCTATTATGATGCAATATAATGCAAACGACCTACAGAAAAGAACACGCAGTGCATAGGGCAACAGTACGTATACGTTAAGTCAAAGTACAAAGTCAAACATTGTGTCGCACATATATTTTTTGCCGAGTCAGGATGGCTCAGGCGTACAATGGCATGTCGATCGGTTGCGCTGCGTTAGCGCCGTCACATTCGACAAACACATTGGATACGCAATCATCATAGCCATGGTCAAAGAACGCGTTCACACCTTCATGGTTGGATCCGATAAAGATCACGAAAACATCAAATTCCCAAAACAGTCACATGGTCTCTGGCCAAAAAAAATAACCACACACGCTTAGGCAACCATCATAGGCCAAACCAACGTACAACAATGATATAACAACAACCAAAACAGAATTACAACTACACAGAGGCCTCAGACAACCATCATAGGCCAACATACAATCACATAAGACATCATTACCTTGATTTTTTCTTTCGTTGTGTTAGAATTGTTTAACCGAGGCTCAGAGTTACGGAAAGGATAGACCAACATGACTGCAAGGGAGTTGCAGGTAAACACCGGCCATTCTTCGACCTTGCCACACCAAGTCAACATCCTCATCCGTTATTACATTCAGATTTAACTCATCACAGCCTTAACCTATGACAAACTGCAAGCGGGAATAAACCCATAGGCCTATGAAAACACCAATTCCAAATGATGGTAAAGATCAGATCTGATCTGGTATCTAATATGTGAATCACATGACCAAAAAGCCCTCAAATAAGAAGCCTAATTACAAATCTGCTATAGGTACTGTTCAAATAGGAAGGTTTATTATTATAGTGTATTAACCATATACCTCTGCCACCGTCACTGCTGCCATAGCCCCCATATCCTCCACCATCGCCATGTATGAAACATAGTTATCCAGCAGTAGATCTGAAATACCATGACAACAATTGATCACCACTAAGGCTTTACAGGGACTTGAGTTGAAACTCAATATTCAGATCCCTAATCAGCTTACCATTACCATTAGTAAATTCAACAAATTATTTACATTTAAAATTAAAAATAACAAACCAAACAATGGTGGATTATGAGACAGTCCATACCTTCCTTGAGTTGTTTACTTTTTTTTCTCCAAATTGATATTCCCAACCATATATTTATTAAATAAATACTAATACACATATTTGGAGAAAAGCTTATACCTTTTCAATATACACAACAGAACTGGTGGGTAACCATTTGTAAAAAAAAATACAACCAGATTAATCACAATTATAACTCTTCCATATTTCAATTTGTTTGACAAAACTTTATTCCAAATCCAGTTTATTTAAGTTCATGTTTCTTACATAGATTTCAATTCCTTCAAATAATTATATACATCAACCTCCCATGATTTTTTCATGGACGTGACTTTGAAAGAATTAACAAATAGAGAAACGAAAACCTTATACTTTATGTACATCATTTCGAACATCTTTTGTTAAAGGTGAACGATATTTATAAAAACAACAAAAAGCTACATCACCTTCAGCAAGATGGCGACCAACCCAATTGAGTACAAAGATTTAATCTCTGGACTAAAGTGGTCACGAGGCCTCAACTTTTTTACCACGATGCGAATTGTTGCACCACCCTCTTTGTGCCGCCACTAAAACTGATTATGAAAATCCAAAATCTACAAACATCTAACTAATACGCATCTACAGGAGCCTTACATAAAAAAAATGTGACAATATTAATAACTATGTCATATAATTTTACTTGTATTTCTAGATCATGGTATGCAATAATAAGTATTATATTAGCTATTTCTAGATGATGGTATGCAATAATAAGTACCAACATAAATATTAGCATCATCAAGTACCAACATAAATATGTTTGCGTAGATGTGTCACAAATTGTATATTTTAAACACTTACCTACAAGGGCTGTCATCCAGCAACAACAAAACTTTCTTTGTCACGCCATAACCGTCGGGTCAAACGAAGGCCAAACCCTAACCGCCAGTCATCGCAGCCGTTCGCCATCAACCCGATCTCAAATAACGGCTTAAAAAAACATCTGCAAATAACAACCATCACCATCACTTGGATTATTATCAAAGGAAAACAGGTGGGTTGGGGTTCTACCTTCACTGCCGGAGAACACAACTAACACCACGGTCATCTTCCACTGTCGAGAGGGCCGATTATACCATTCGAAAACCCACCATCACGTCAGGCGGCTCCACCCTTCCGACGACCTTTAGTCACACCTTAGCGGCTTAAAGAGGCGGCGTCGGCGTCAACGATCAACGAATCGGACACCATCGCCACCATCTAACACCGAGAGATGGGCTGCATGTCGTTACCATGACTCCTTCTTTAGATAAGGGGCCGGAAAAGTAGCAGTGTGAAGCGTGGTGTGACAGAGCGGTGGTGTGACTGTGTGAGGCGGCTAATGCATACAGATTTAGAAGTCAGATCCACCAGACAAAAGATCCGTCGCCATACACGCCACCAAAGGCGGCCAAAGACGGCCACCGGCGGCGTCATATCAACGACGTTGCAAGGCCCCAGCTATGGCGGTGGGAATGGCGGTGGAAAAGAACCGAGGAATGGAATGGGTAAAGATCAGATCTGATCTGGTATCTAATATATCTAATATGTCAACCACATGACCAAAAAGCCCTCAAATAAGAAGCCTAATTACAAATCTGCCATAGGTACTGTTCAAATAGGAAGGCTTGTTATATATAGTATAATTAAGTCTTTTAATATTATTATTATATTATCATCATCATTATTATTATTATAATTATTATTATTATTATTATGTGTGAAAATAATTGATTGTGGGGTAAAGAATCAATGGAGTGTTGCCTCCAAAAAATGGTTTTAGTAAAGTGAATCAGTGAAGTGATGTGGCAGTGTATGATTGATGTAAATCAGTGAAGTTGAAAATGTTTCAGTGAAGCACCCTACCCACCCTTATGTTTTTATATTAACCAATATGGTATGTAATTCAAAACATGATCTAAAAAATACAGCCGTTAGCCTAATTAAACAATGTATAAATTATTTACTGAGATCAGTGAAAGTGTGAGTAACAATGTGCATGTCAATCAAGTTGGGTTAGGTTGAGTTGAGTTATGTGATGGTTAAAATAGGTCCACGTCACACGTACAATTTAAGAAATATAGATTATTGGTTTGGGTCAGAGTAAGTTCACCCTATACGTTTGTTTTGTGATGACTATAGATACGATGGATGGATGAGGCGACGACATTGGTAGCAGCAACGACGAGAGGGTGGTGGTGTTGATGACAACAATGGTCACAATGGCGGAGGAGTAGGTGGAGGTGGGGGACGATGACGATCACGCATGTAACATCACAAGTTTGTCTTTTTCTATTACAACCTTAAAATATGATGTTTTAGAAAATCCCAGATTTGTCATTGCAATCTCTCATTTTCTTATCATAAAATATAAGAAAGAAAAGGATTGGTCCCAATACATCTTGTATGTGTACTATGTAGTATCAGAAGAATGAAAGATTCTTTATGATATCTCCAATGTGAGTTGATCTCAAAAAATCCCTCGTTAGTGCTCAAAGGAGCAGTAATAGGCAGGGATGGCAAGATTTGAACCCATGACATTTTGTACAAAAAAACAAACGCGCTACCAAGCTACGCTACATCCCTTCTATTGGTCTACAATGTCATTGTAGAGAATTCCTGTTTTGTTTTCCACATCGTTATCCCCTCTATTAAAATCTAGAAATTTGATTTACATTTCGTCTTTTTGGTCTCATTTAACGTATAATAATAGTAAAATACTTCTATCTATATGAAGTACGGAACGGAACTCCAAGGAAAAATAACTGAGTCTTTTGGGGGAATGTTGGGGAAGAAGGGGGTGGGGGTTCTGTATTTAACAAAAAGTAAATCTTATTTACTAGATCATTATACGTTTCAATATGTATTATTGTAGATGTCTCTTCACAATAATTGTAATGGAGAAAATACAAGTTCAATTTGAATTGATTCAAAATGATGTTACTGCATGAAAAGGGATTATAAATTTTTCCATTTTCATCAAGTAAATAATATTCAAGTATTTGAAAAATATGTTGGAAATTGTCACGTTGCAAATAGTTAGTTACCAAGATTTTATTATAGGTTATTAAATGGAAAAAGAAATCAAAATTATATATTGGAATGCCTGTTCCGAAGGCCCCAACAAATTTCCTAACTGGAATTAGAGGGTCCTTTTTTATTGATTCTTTTATCACATTATGAGATTTTACATCGTTGAATGGGCCTATTCGATAACAATTGGATGATGACAAAATTATCAAAGATTGAGATTCCTTATTTCGATTTAACAATGTATGAACTGGATTCCTGCATACCTCTGGCAGGCATAGGTGGTGGTATCCTGAGAAAGAGTTAAGGAATTCTTGAAGGGAGTCTTGAATCCATACCTTGGAATAGGAATAAATGGAAGAAAACGGATTGAAATTAGCGCGATCTGACCCATTCTCAGAGATCAATCATGAACCCGTCAGATCGCTCCTTTTTATGGTATATGAAATCGGTGACTTCGCTAAGTCGATTATTAGAAAATCTCTAATCAATCCATTTGTCCTTATTTCAACAAAGGAAGCACATGCCTTTTCGATTTTTTTTGTGTTGGTCCCAATTCAATACTAAACAAGTCCAAACTAATTGAATACTTGTGTCCTAAATTTCAAGAATTGGGTCGTAATAAAGGATATAATTGACAACTCGATGTTGTAGATTATCACTTTCCTACAAGAAATCCGTCGGGAAAAGTCTTCCTAAATTGATACCGTTCGTTTTTTTTATATGGGACTACGGGTTGAACCAAAACAAAAATATAAATGATTGTGTCTTTGTCCCAACTGAACCAATGACTATTCATGATTCCATAATTGAATCAATTCCATACTGGTTCCAAATCAGCGGAATGTTATGGTAAAACTTCGTTTAAAACTACATGGTAGAAGGCAACGTGCGACTTGAAGGACAAGATCCGGTGTGTATTCTTATTCTTACATCCACCATTATATATATTTATTAATTTAGAGTTGGGGGAATAGTGCAGCCCCTCTCTCATTGGTTGAGAGGGGCGGTGCTATTTAATATTTTTTTTATTTTAAGAGCTTTAATTAATAATATATACAATTGGTTTCATATTACAACATCAATTGTGTTAGTGGTGTAGTGGTTTAAGGTCCATTTTGTTAAATAGAAGGTCGCAAGTTCGAGGCTGGCCGGTTGCATTTTTTTTCATTTCAACAGCCATATTTAATGTTAAGTATAATCTATTTCATATTAAAACACAAATGGGTTTGGTGGTGTAGTGGTATGAGATGCATTTTCTCAATAGGAGGTCTTAGGTTCGAGACCAAGCGGTTGCGTTTAATTTTTTTTATTTCAAAAACCTTTTTTAATGTTGTTAATTAGTTCTACGCATGCAGTAATCGAGTAAAGAAAAAATTCAAGATGAAGCAGAAATCACCGTGGCACGCCGCAACGCGCGCGATAGAAATCCTAGCTTTATATAGGAATGAAGGTGCTCTTGGCTCGACGTCGTTTTTCTATTATACTAGAACTCCTTTTATATTGGGTTGTAATGTAAATAGTTTGTGATGGAGCTCGAGTAGAAAGTATTTGATTAATTTCTCAGGGGCAAGGATCTAGGGTTAATGCCAATCAATAAATTGGAACAACTTCGTATGTATATCTTCGATATAGAAATCGAAAGGATCCGGTCTGAGCAAATTTTGTCTTAAAGCTATAGCTTTTGTAGTTTTAAATTGCCACTACAGAAAGGGGTTAAATGTTAATAAAAAAACCCAACAGTCTCTTACTAACCAATGATTTATATGTAACTAACAACAACTATCACATATCAACAATCATCATCAAACACACACGAAAAGGTGAAAAACACACGCAAAATAGAACAAAACAACTCAATGCGCTACAACAACCCCAATAAAGTCTAAATCAGCATAATCTTAGTCAACAACATAACAATCCGACTCCAAACACGAAATAAATCAAACAAATCAATCAAATCTACGAAATAGAAACTAACCGCACTAAAAAACACAATCCAAATAAAATAAAATAAACATAAAAACAACAAAATCAATAAACAATTATCATAGATGGATGAACTGTCGATAACACCACCGATGTGACATCTGTCACCGGCAACAACCACCAAGCCGAACAACGGCCTCCGTGGAACATACATCGGAGCCCACATAAAGCAAACAGAGCATGACATGTGATCAGGGTTGCATGGAGACGACATCACGCTGGAATGGGGATGCGAAGCGGGGCGGCTGAGTGGGACGTTTCCTTGTCGGTAGGCGTAGCTGTAGGCTGAGAAGACGGAATCGAACGGTGATGACCATGAGGTCCATGAATCAGGCCTACCTTACATCCCTCTTCTCTCTATTCTTTACGTTTGAGAAGAATCTAACAAAGGCTTCAAAGGGTTTTCCATAAACGAAATGCGTGGGTGTACAGATATGCACCCTTAATCAGAGCATAGGACACGTGTTGCGATGGAAACACCCTACCTGTACACCCCATAAAGACGAAAATGCCCCTAAATGTCAATCATATTACTATAGCGCCATAGAACACTGTTCAAATGAGTTTGTATATTAATAGTATATAATTGTTGGTCATCTCCTGCCTCAAGAACCAAAACATTAATGTTGAAATGATAGAAATTTATAAAATTGTTTCTCAATGGATACCAGCGAAAATAATAAGAATTAGAGAGATAATTTACAAGCCATTGATGATTAGAGTTGTCTCGAAGACAGATTACATATTGTGTCTAAGTAGTTAAAGTTAATTAATCCGGCTTAAAGAATCTATGGAGAAGTGATTTGTTCTTTTTTTTCGGCAAGGCTGAAATGGTATATAAAAAAAATTCTTTCCGGCAAGGAAATGGAAACAAAACAGGAACAGTTACATTTTGAGCCACTCATCCGAAAGAAAATTAGATTTACGGTTCCTATTTGAATACCATAAAAAGAAATAATAGACAACCAAGTCAAAATTTTATCCATTTCGAATCTTAACTCGTTCAAGCGGAATATTGTAATATTTCTGAATCTCCAAAGAACCAACGAAGTAGTGAAACAAATAGCCTTGATCACTGCTTTGAATTTTGAAGAAACTGGGAAGTCAAGAAGGTTCATCATGATTTTCGGTCTCGCCCTAATAAAAAAGTAAATGTCGAGCCACATAGCCACCAAACACCAAGTCATAGAAGCAACATGACATCTCCAAGGACATGATTAGTAGTTTTCGCATGTGAGCAACGAATCGGACACATAATGTAGTCGACAGAGATCCCAAACTTACTTATATTTCATCTTGTTGGCAAGCGATCAAGTAAACATGCCAGACACAAATAATAATCTTCTTACAGATGTATTTTTTCCATCTCGTTTGCATCACTAATAGAAAGGGAAATACCATTAATGTGAGTTCACAAGTAATTAACCGAGAAATCTGACGAGCCATTAAGGGACCAAGCCCAAGTATCAGGAGGAACATCAAAAAAGGAAACACATTTGAGGAAAGCTAAAAAGACGTTCAATTGTTCCTGTTCAACACCCTATCTCAGTGGATAAACAACAACATTCTTAAGGAAAGGTTCCCTATCATGTACACTAGGCTGGTATGGGGACAATTCATCATGTTACTGGACCTGTTAAGAAGCACCAAAATGAAGGTTAACGATGATGTTTGGGGCTGGAATACTGAAGAATGAGCTGCATTCATGGTCAAGGCAGTAACCTAAACTTTTTCTGTGACATCAACACAACTCGCCGATAATTTTGTCTCTAAATCGTGTAATTGGGATCAACCAAAAGCCAACATGATGGTGTGGAAAGGCGCGACTAGTAGGATTCCAACAAAGGCTGAATTGAATAAATGGGGTATTCAACTCGAAGACACGGACTGGCCATGTTGCGGTTTTATGTAGGAAACAATCGGCCACGTTTTAGTTTCATGCTTGGACACCAAAGCCGAATGTCCAAACGTAGCAGCGACGGATATAGTCAAGGATCTACCGATCAAGGTGATGAACTTCAAACATTCAAATAAGCAAAACAAGGCGGCACAAAGTACAACTTTGGCAACGTTTTAGACAATTTGGTTAAATAGGAATGTCACACCCTCAAATTCCACTTGCGGGGTTTTACCGCGAGGCGCGTGACACACCAGTATCCAAGTCAACGGTCACAACAAAAGACAACTATATGAGAAAATGAAGTAAACACAACTATGCAATTCAAAGTTTAGCGGAAGCATAAAAGTGTTTTATAGACCAACTCAAATAAAGTAGTTCAAGACGATTTAAAGTTTCAAAAGAAACGAAGCTATAATAATGGATGTTGTGGACTCCCGTGCATCCTAGACCAGTGTTGCTATCTTAGCGACCTGAGAAAACATGCTAAAATGTGTCAACATAATGATGTCGGTGAGTTCACAGGTTTTTTCAAAACAAGTTTCATACGTGTGAAAGATCAAATCTGTTTTACTATTTTATCGAACGTTTGCTAGACATTAAGTATGTTACTACTGTGATTGCAACCATTGTTGACTGTGTTGTTACTCAATAATGTGTGTACCTTTCAGATTACCGTTATCCCCGATAAGCCTTGTGTGTTTGAGACAATATGCACCCGTCCAACCTCTAGTTGACCAGGGTGGGGTTTGTCAGGCCCAATAGATCTATCCACATTTTCCCGCTATATACCCACATTGGTGGTTTCCTTGGGATTTAGATAAGTCACAAAGTAAATAAATGATAACAACAGTAACACATGATCTTTAAGATAAACCGAGTGTGTAGCATGTTTCTCCCCCATGAGAAAATATGTAAAAGTGGGGCCGTGAAACTCACCTTAGGTTGTGTCTTATAATACAAACAGATAGACCGTGTGATGATAGTCCTTAATATCGGCGACCTATCATAATTCATAAAATGCTTATAAGTGTGTTGACCAATAATATGTTGGCCAATTAACATTGGTTGTCCAAACCATGACTGTGTATGTTTGAAAGTGTTTGACATTTAACGTGACCACACAAGACTAGACATCCCGTTGGCGACCCGTTATTTCAGTATAACAAACATGTATAGTTCTCACACAAGTAATGCACGTAAAACACTTGGTTTATATACAAGATTCACAAAATTTCACGTTATGGCGAATGAGACTACTTCTAGTCTCATTCGCCCTAAGTTTCATGCGAATGAGGTTTGAGGTTGAGTCATTCACTGCAACAAAATGGGACTTTGTAGCGAATGAACTGGTTTAGGCGAATGAGGAATCTTTCCTCTCATTCGCAAAAATTTTTATGCGAATGAAGGCTCTTCCTCTCTCATTCGCATAAACGATTATGCGAATGAGAGTCCATTCGCCCTGCTCAGTTGTTTAGCTGTTTCGACGAACAAAAACCCTTCAAATACGATTGAAAACCCAACGATTCATAGCTAAACTCTGTAGTAACATTTATCTAACCTAATAGCATGTTATCACACCTGATTAAGTCATCAATTTGTTCATCAATGCATGAAAAGTTTATCCAAAAAGGAGAGTACTGAAATCAACCTACAAACATCATTTTCCAGATTATCTAACATAGATTCAATCATCCTAATATGTTTCTAAGATGTTGTTATCATCATATTCATATTACAAGCCCTAATTCTACAACATAAACCCCCCCAAAATGGGTCAAAGTTCACAAAACTTCGATCAATCATTCACATATCACCTAATCATGTTTCTAAACAATCCCAAATCATTTAAACATCATCCTATTATCATTCTATCAACAAAAAACACAAAAGCCCCAATTATATGGTCACCAACATTATCTAAACTTACGTTCTTATAAGAAAACTCATTGTTTAGGTTTTGATCAAGTTTAGAAAGGTTTATATTTAGGAAAACACTTTGAAATCAAATCTGGACACTTAGGGTTTATCAAAACAACATAAAAATGTAATGAAAACGGTTTAGATGATTAACACACCTTGAATCTTCACTAGATATTGTTTATAAACGTGATTTTGCTCAAGGATCTAAGAAATGCGGGCAAAAACTCGTTTCTATAGGTTGGGGTTTGTAAGAGAGCACTTGGGGGCGAGTTAAGGTTTTGAAAATGAGGAAAAAGAGTTAATGATGGTATTTATAAGCTGTTGTCATTCGCTAGGGCGTTGGTGTGAATGAGACTCATTTGGTACGAATGAGGGATCTGGTGACTCATTCTTACCAATTTTGGTACAAATAAGAGATATGGTGACTCATTCTTACTAATTTTATAAGAATGAGAGATTTTCCAAGCTTTTCATGCTTAACTTTCGAACATGATATATCTACTATCGGTTACGAACCCGGTAGCACGTCTTATTATGCAAATCCCTTATTATCATGTTAATACACTTAAACACGTATTTATAAGTTGTAAATAATCACAAGGCATTCAATTCACAACTAGTTAACTTTATCTTGTTATTACACCAACGTACGGGATACGAGACTTGTGTGCAAGTGTGTGTTTCCCAGAATCATCAAACCATGGACATTGTGTGTGTAAACCAACTCCCGATGATTCTCCGAATCATCAAACCGACTTAACTAACCTAGTTAAGTACATTTTATGAATGTTTTGCTAAGGTAGACTTATATGTTTGTAAAAAGTATTAACATGATTTTGCTGGGTGTCACAAGGAATGCGAAGGTATTTAAGGGAGCGCACATATCTATCACAAATATGGTTAAAGAGATCAAAGAGATTACTTTTGGGTGAAAGAAACATCGGGCAATATTGGAGAATCTATAAGTGGAGGAATGGTGGAAAAACAATATATTTGCGGTATAGATAGGTGAATGAATATGTATGCTTGTCTTTACTTATTAAGCGTTTTCTAACTATTGGCTAAAAATGACATAGTAGTCTTGGTTGCACGATATATTTATGTGAAATAAACGCCTCCTTCTCTGTTAAAAATAAAGGGACAAAGATTTATAATCACTTGGATTTATTGCAACCATAATATCATAGTATTGTTATATAAGTATGAATCCTATATTGGGTCGTTTGGAAATGAATGTGAATAGTACTAATGTGTGAATAGCTTATTTGATAAAGACTTTTACCTTATACTGAGAGGTCTTAAGTTCAGTCCCATGTAAATTAAGATTTATTTGATGTAATGTAAAAGTATATAATACTTGCCATTAAAAAAATACAAATTTATTTGATGCAATGTAAAATACAAATTGCCAAGATAATACGTATGGGGTGACCCAATGGCAAAAGGCCATCGTCAGCAGGCCCAACCTAGCTGTACGGAGCTCTTAAGCGCACCAAGTTATCTTCAGTTCCGAAGAAAACCCGCTCATCCGAAAGCCCACTGGTGGTAAAACCCGGTTGCTCTTAGAATCGAACTAAATATCACAAAAATCCCAGTGTTGCCAATAAAAATTGAACCTGAGTCTCAAAAGAACTCAGACTTACTACCACTACACCACATGAAAGTTGCAAAAAAAAAAAAAAAAAACAAAAAACAAATTTATTCATAATTACACGAAAATGAAATGTGACAGAAATACTAATGGAAAACAAGGCGATTCAACCACCCACCTTATGGTGTAGTGGTACCAGAAAGTGATGGAGAGACACTTGATTCTTGTGGTTATGGGTTCGACTCCTGATCCTTACAGGTTTTACTGGTTCACTGTCGTCGTGCCTTCGGGCGGGTATGCGGGCCGGGTTTTCCCTGGAACAGAAGACGGGTGGGCGCGGGGCTCCGTCTGTGCGGGTTGGGTCGCCTAATGGAGCTACCTTTCGTCAATAGGTGTTACGTACGTTGTTACCCGTGCGATTCCTAATTTACCGTTAAAAAAGAAAAAAAAAACAAGGCGATTCAATTTCGACATTAAAAATTGCAGCGGGTCCTACCTTCTTTATTGTTTGTGTCTTTGTTTCCCCAATTTGTTGTTACTACCCTTCATTTATATTTATTTTAGACTTTCTAGAATTGCTTACAAACTATTGTATCCCACAATATAAATACACATTTTATTATTTTAGTTTGTAAAAAAAATATAAATTCTTTCACATTCTACACTTACTGTTTAAATAACGATAGTTATAAAATCCGTAAAACATATATTTTTTTTTTAAATCTACATGACACTTAAATTGAGACACTAAAGAATATGTTACGGAAACTCATTTTTCTTTGTTTAAGCAGTAGGATATTATTTTGAGCAATGTAGTATTATTACATGTAGTCAATGGTGGCTAACAATCTTCAATCATAAATAATATTCAAATTCAAAGATTGCTAGTTATAAATAGAAAATAACTAATATTAAAACGTTATGTATGTGCAACACAATGTCACTATTGATAAACTTAATACTATAGGATAACATGGCATGATTTTAAGGAATTGTATACAGGGGCGAAGCTTGGTTTTTAAATCAGGAGGGGCCGGACTCAATTTTTTTTTTGTCGGTAGTGGCAAATCGGCGGGAGCCGGACTCAACCCGAACTCAATTTACCTACGAAAATCGTCAATTTATATCATTGCGCCAAAAAAAGGGAGGCCAGGGCCACTACTGGCCCAACATATCCTTCGCCCCTGATTGTATATATTTATGTGTTATAACATGAGATAAAATACGTAATAAACAGACGTAGAAATTAAACCACCT
This sequence comes from Ambrosia artemisiifolia, assembly GCA_032199755.1. Lineage (NCBI taxonomy): Eukaryota > Viridiplantae > Streptophyta > Magnoliopsida > Asterales > Asteraceae > Ambrosia > Ambrosia artemisiifolia. The sequence goes on from CM063516.1 coordinate 38,281,214, forward strand.
TAAAACTTAGGCTGCATTTAAATACTGATAAACTTAATCTATACTACATTATAAAGAAGGAGACATGGGCTAATGTGTTCAAATTGTCCAAAGTTAAAATGGTATACCATAGGTTTCTTTACAATTTTCTAAATTTTACCATTTTTCTTCCCTAAATGCCTATTGGGTAACTTTATTTCATTAAATTATCAAAAATTCACTATCACGTTATCCTTCATTATTTTTGTATCTACATTGAATTATTACATCTTTCTATAGGGTAACTTTATTTAATTAAATTATCAAAAATTCACAATCAAGTTATCCTTCATTATTTTTGTATCTACCTTTGTAATACACCCTTGTTTATACTCTCAACCCACTTGAAAAATGCTTAGTTAATAGTTATTGTATGTAGATGTCTTAGGATTAATTATATGTAAATCAATGAAAAGCACATGAAATTTGTAGGTTACTATACAGAAGTCCGATTTAGTTCACGTCTTCTTTCACTATAATAAACTTGCTTTTACTCCTGACCCTATGATTTAAATATGTTAGTATGAGTTGTTTGTTCTAGCACTTGAAACATGATTCCAAAAGATGGCAAAAAAAGTAAACAAAATGTTAGCGATGTTGATGCTTTTGATTCTCTCATCATCTATAAGGCCCCTCAATTTTTAGGTAGTTAAACAGAAAGCAACATTATTTTTTTATCCTTATGATAGTGTAGGGCTAAAACAGTGAGACCTACCTACATGCTTTGAGTTTTGAGGTTTGAATGTTATATATTTTTAATTTGATTTATTGACACTGTTATATTTAGAGGTTACATTTACAAGTAGCATTTTACGGTTTTACCCAAATGGGTTCAAAAGGGAATAACTTGCTCAAATTCCTCATAACATATACATATTTTTACCCAAGTGTATATTTTTAATACTTTAAAAAGAAATATTATTCATGGCAATATTATTTGTTTGTTTACAATCATATAATTTAACTCCTTTAGCAATGCATTTGAAGTACACTTTAGTGATCTTCTTTTTGCATTAGCAATATTGCGAGTGAAGAAGGACATGCTATCTCCTTGAAAGGCGAAAAGAGACTCAGTTAAAATACATGCAAAATACTTGTGTCTGATGCATATCATGTTCCTACCGCGTATTGTCGACTCCGCCGCAACGCACGGGTTACCCACTAGTATTTATAAGATAACATATGTGTAAAGCATATTTATATAAAATTTTATATTTTATTGATGTTATGATACATTTAAAATTTGCTAAACTGTAAGTTAAACATTTTTATAGGATAACATAGAAGTTAAAAATATTTATATAAGTTTTTATATTCTATTGATGTTATGATACATAAAGATGTAGATTTAGAGAGCCATTTCTAACAAGAGCTTAATTATTAAATCAAATACTCCATATAGTATTTGTGATGATGACTTAATGGTTATGTGTATGTCTTTAGTTTACAGAGTTTACCTCTCTTGATACTATGAGAATATTCTTTGTTTTGAGCTAGATTTATTTTCTTACACACCTATTAATTATAATTAATATATTACTAGTGGGGTGCCCGCGCGTTGCGGCGGGAAACAACATTTATAACAATTCCGTTAAGCCATAATCAATTAACCAAAATATTTGTTTTGGTGTGTTGCATAATCATTAGCGGAGCTTGAACTGCATTAACCACAATCGAAACATTCGAATCCTATGTGCTAGAGGAAGTGCAAGCACATTAATATATACATAGCAATAATTGTGAGAAACGCTAAATAAAAAACAGGGTGATCATGAGGAATTGGGAAGTTACACACATAACGACAAACCCTAATTGTAAACACATTGGTGATTGTCCGGAAATACATAATCTAACCTGAAATTGTGAAACAATGTTAATTCGACGTTTATAAAAGACAGATACGTTGGTTGATTTCAAGTCGTTTTCGTTTCAGTTATTACTCAACCCTAACATATTTTTTTAATTGAAAACATTATAAAAATATTGTATTCAAATTAAAGAGATTGCAATGCTCGTTTATACGGCGTAATAATACTAAGAAAATATTAACGAAGGAAAAAATAATGGACGTTTAAAAATCATAGGGGTAGTTGGTTAAAATAAGGGTGCGAAAATGTAATTACTATTTAAATAAATTAAATTTGAGTAAAGTTGAGGAGACAAATGTGTATGTATTGTATAAAAGACATATGGTGTGTTATACTCTAAGCAAGTATAATTGTAAAACTTAAATATTGAGATGTCATTGGGAAATGTATTATAATATAGTATAGATTGGTTATTACTTAACCCCAACATATCACTTTTTAAATTAAAAAAAAAAACTATACAATATTATACTAAAATTAAAAAGAAAAAAATGCTCGTTTATACAGTGTAATAATATTAAGAAAATATTAACGTGTGAAAAAGTAATTGACATTTCAAAATCACTGGGTAGTTGGTTACAGTAAGGGTTAAAAAAGGGAAATTATTATTTAAATAAAAGAAATTGAGTATAGTTAAGGGGACAAATGTATAAGTAGTTAACATGTGCATTGTGTGTTTTACACTAAGCAATTATAATGTACAACTTGAACTTTAAGACATCAATGAGAAATGTATTATAATAAAGTTTAGATGATTTCAGTTCATTTTCGTTTTTTTTTGGTTATTGCTTAATCATAACATATAATTTTTTAAAAGTTAAAAAATTATAGCAATACTATACTCAAATTAAAGAGAATAAAATGTTCTTTTATACGGTGTAATAATATTAAGAAAATATTATCGTCTGAAAAAGTTCTGAACGTTTAAAAATCGTGGAGATAGTTGGTTAAAATAAATATGTAAAAGTGTAATTAGCATTTAAATAAACAGAAATTAAGTAAAGTTGATGGAGCAAATATGTAAGTATTGTATGAAATTATTGTATAGTATAAATAGATAAGGGGGAAACTGTAACTAATAAGGGTTATATGTGTAAGTTATGTTTGAAAAGACATAAATGCCATTAAAAAGTAGTTACTACATGCATTATGTGTTGTACTTTAAGCATTTATAATTGTATTACTTAAAAATTAAGAGGTCATTGTGAAATGCTTTATAAGATATTATAGATAAGGGTAGACATAAAGTCGTGATCCAGTTAACTCACTAAAAAGTAACCATGAACAATATTAAATAATCAAGTAGTATTCTTATTAAAAAAACATATATATGTACATTAATTTAACCTGTATCGATCCGGCCAAACTCTTGTCTTTAACTAACACATCAATATTTGAATATAACTCATATATACTTCATACGCAACACAAACTTACTAAAATATGTAACAATGCATAATTTAGTTGTAAAAAAATTGTGTCATATACCGACATTATGCTAAAACTTCTCCAATGTTTATGGTATTCATAGAGTAAACTCTTACAACGTACTCCACACTCTAAAGCAATTGTCTTCCTCATATCCAACAACACACACAATAATATATATATATATATATATACACACACATATATATGTATGTTAAACTTGTTCTATATATAGAAGCATATTTTCTTTGAGAGCATTTCTACCTTGCAATATATCTACACATACATATCACAAACACTCACCGGTCCATCAAGTATAATTTAATCATAAAGATTCGATTGATCATACGATGTCAAGCAGAAGATCGAGACAATCATCATCGGGGGCGAGGATCACAGATGACCAGATCATACAACTCATCTCCAAGCTACAACAACTCCTTCCCGGGACTCGTATCCAAAGATCTAACAAGGTTAGAAAGTTTGTTACACCAATATAATATATATGAACGAGATGGTAATAATAGTGTTAATTACATCTTTTTATTTATTAACTTTTTAATAAATTATATAGGCGTCGGCTTCGAAGGTGCTGCAAGAGACTTGCACATATGTGAGAAGCTTGCATAGGGAGGTTGATGACCTTAGTGATCGACTATCACAGTTATTATCCACCATTGATGCCGATAGCCCCGAAGCTTCCATTATTCGAAGTTTAATTATGTAGAATGCTCATCTCTACATATAAGTTATTTGTTAGCTTCTTGATTAAGCATAATTGTGGTACGTTAATCTCTATATTAATCACCTTGTACGTCTAGGGTTTAATCTAATTAATAACCCTTGTTATATGTAGTATTATTGCTTTAGATGTCAATAATTTTGATGATGATTACTACATTGATAGTGTATTAAAAGTTTTCGCATAATAATAAATGTTGCTACAAAGATTTCTCGTGTTTTTAGTGTGGCGTTATATACTACTGATTGATCATGTTACACACTCAGATAAAGGATACCATCAATCATCGTGTAAAGTTAAAAGATTTGAGTGAAACTATTCGTGCATGGCCAAGTGTTCCATTTCGAGCTTTAGTATGCTAATAATGGTACGAACCAATTAAGTTTCATGTTTCACTACGCGTTACAATCACAATCTTTTCATTAGGGATTTTTGATATATACGTTTCATTGATGAAAACCAACTGTATGTAATGTAGTCACCTTCCATCGTATGAAATTATATGCAGTTTAAATGGGATCATTCGCTATGCAATAATGTGATTACCATTTACCAAGTGGATCATAATTCATTCCAAATGCATAAATTAATTACAAACAATGTACGTCTTCTTAAAATATTAATATTTGCAACAGCACGTTATGATCCTAATTTTAGTAGGTGAACATCCACATTATCTGATCCCGGGGCCGGGAAGCTTAATAAGGGCTGGGGGTGGCCGACCCCGTCGTTTTTGGGCTCAATAGTATAAATTTCTCTATTCTTGTTCGAAATTTTGTATATATTGAGTCTGACCCTTACTGATTTAAATTGATATTGCATAAATTTGGGTATTGTGACTTTCGGTCAGCACCATCTTAAAATTCAAGCTTCGTCATTGATGTGATATACTATTCATGCATAATTGGATATACATAATTGAATGTTTAAAAAAAAAACATGTAATGGTCTAGCATCATAATAATCAAGAAGTTCAAAATGATTATGCTTGAAATATCATTAACCAGTGACATACACCAATTAGTTTTCTATAACTAGTAACAGATTGAATGGCAACAATATTTACGTGTTACCTTATAAAAAAGTTATATTTTGATTTAATTGTATTTGTGACAAAGACGTTCGATTGATTGGATAAATATCCACCCCTCTCAGCTAGTGGATATGTATATGAATATGGATAAATTTTTTTTTAAATGATCGAATATGGATGAGAAAAAAATGAATATCCATACATCTTTATCACTAATTATTACATGACACATATACGTATTTTTTTTTTCTTTTTCTGTTTTCTTTTAGTCTGATTTTCTTTAAAATTATATTACAGTAACTCCTATGTATTAGAGTGGTGGTTGTTTATTGTTTAAGGTTATATCCTATGTAATAGACTGGTAGTTGTTTAATTAATTAAGGTACTAACTCGTGTGTATATTCTTATAATAATTGAAGCACTGTGCATGGTTGAAGATACCAGCGATTTGATTTACTTATATACTATTTTAAATATTACAACAATACAACAATAACAAATTAAATTTCCTAAATGATATGAAAATGGAAATGTGATTTTATAAGGATAAAGTACGTAAAGTGTCAGCAACTTTTATTTTTTGATTTTTTTTTTTGTTAATTGATGGATTTTTATCAATTATATATACTATATTTATGTGACACTTCTACAGTGTCCAATGCTACAATACGCCACACTATTATTAAATAATGAAAATACTCTTTTTTGTTTACTTATCCACGTTTCTTTATTAACATGACACTAACTTTGAAAACAACAACGTTTTCTTTATTGTTTACTAATAACTTTTAGGAAAAATTAGAGAAATCGTCCTTTATGTTTGCATCGTTTTTCAGTGGATGTTCTTTAACTTCAAAATTGACGAGAATCGTCCTTTATGTTGTAAAATCTTGCAGCTTTCGTCCTTTAGCACTAACCTAGTTAGTTTTCATGGTTAATTCTGACTAGATTGGACCCCACATAAGGGTAAATTGGTCTTTTCTAATATTAAATATATAAAACAATAAGAATTTTCTAAAATTAAAATATTTTATAAAAACAAAAACCATTAACTCTCTTCTCTTTCTCTCCCAACTTCAGGTCCCTCTATCCACCTTTCTTACACCACCGGCCACCACCCAACCTCCGGTAACCACCACCAGCCACCACCCAACCTCCGGTAACCACCACCACCCAACCTTCGGCAACCACCACAGCCCCATCTTTGACCTGCAACCACGATCTTCACTCAAGAAACCCCCAAATCCAAAAATCCCAAAACCCAACCGCATTCTTCACCCAAAAACATCGATACCCATCGTCCCTCTCTCCCTGCCTTTTTTCCACCACCACCATCCGACCACCACCCCAACCTTAATAAAAGATCTTTGACACAAAACAAAATTAACCTATGAAAATCAAAATACGATCTGTGACAAAACCTGAACCCTGAAAATTGAGAAACATCGAAAGGAGGTGAATCAGGGGGGTAGCACCTGAAGCTGATCGTGTTTGTGAAGTTGTTAATATTAGTTTCGATTAATGATTTCGGTGTTAGGAATTAAATGACGGTTATTGAAGGAGGGTATAGGTTTGATTCAGATCTTGAAATGGGTTTGGGTGTTTGTAGTAGTTGTGGGTTTCAGTGGTGATGGTGGTTCACTTTGCGTCGCCGGTGGTTTCCTGTTGCTGTCAGTCGTGGTGGTTTGGTACAAACAGTCGTGATGATGTTGGTCGTGATGGTGGTTTGTTTGGTGTCAGCGGTGGTAACCTGGTGCTGTCGGTGGTTTTGGTGGTTGTTGCGAAGATGGTGGTGGTGCTCGTCGTTGCCGGAGGTTGGGGCGGTGGTAGTTGGATGTTGGTGGTGGAGAAAAGGTAGAGAGGGGGAGTTGCAATAGAGAAAGAGAAGAGTTGTTGGTGGTGATAAAGATGAGGGCAAAAATGTCATTTTACTCTCATGTGGGTCCACATAACCAAACTTAACAATAAAAACTAACCAAGTTAGGCCTAAAGGACGAGAACTGCAAGATTTTAAAACATAAAGGACGATTCTCGTCAATTTTGAAGTTAAAGGACATCTACTGAAAAACGATGCAAACATAAAGGACGATTTCTGTAATTTTTCCTAACTTTTAACATATATATTTATTTACATATTGCGTTGTTTTAATTTATATATTGGCCACTAACTTTTAGGTTAACTTTATTTTCTTCCAATTTGACCACCAAACTTAGACCATCAAACTTTTAGCTTCTATGGCCAACTTTTAGATTAACTTTATGTTCTTCCAATTTGACCACCAAACTTTTAGCTTTTAGGATTTAAAACTTTTGCCACTAACTTTTAGGTTAACTTTATTTTCTTCCAATTTGACCACAGTTTTCAATGTTAGAGTATATAATCGATATAAATCTATAACTTATAATAAAAGAATTGAGTTTGTATGAGGTGGCATTAAATGGAGGCATCAACCCCTCATTGAATGTGCCATGTGGCACCTTGAGGTGATAGTATTAAATTTATTAGGGCTGTAAACGAACCGAACGAACACGAACACAGGCGTGTTCGTGTTTGTTCATTTAACTTTAACCGAACACGAACATGAACACGAACACATAATCGAACACATTTTTGTGTTCGTGTTCGTTCATTAAGAAATTTGTCGTGTTCGTGTTCGTTTATGTTTGTTCATTTAAACCTAAACGAACAGTTCATGAAAATAAACGAACGCAAATGATCAATATAAACGAACACAAATGAACATAAACAAACACAAACAAAAACAAGTTAATAATGATTCATGAACATAAATGAACGTTATGGTTAGGGTGGATAGCTGCTGTGAAGTGTGGAGAGCGGCTGATAAGTGATATGTTTAGAATGTTAGGGTTAGGCTTAAGTTTTTAGAACATATAAATTAAGGTTACTTAACAAAAGGAAATAAATAATAAAAATAAAGTTAAGTTTAATAAAATGAACATAAACGAACAAAAATAAACGAACATAAATGAACGGACATAAATGAACGTTCATGAACATAAATGAACGAACACAACGTGTGTTCATGTTCGTTCGTTTAACTAAACGAACAAAAAATTGTGTTCGTGTTCGTTCATTTATTTAAATAAACGAACATAAACGAACTTCCCGCCGAACAGTTCACGAACAGTTCATGAACGTTCGGTTCGTTTACAGGCCTAAAATTTATTATTAAAAAAAATATAACATGTGGCAAATTAAAAAAAAACAAATAATAATATAAAACCTAATCTACTAAAATTAAATTGAGTTATTTTAGGAAAAAATAATTTAAAAACAAATTTAAATTTTTCTCTTTTATGTTTCCTCCTATAATTTTTAAACGTTAATATCTTTTATATATGAGAGTTTTTAAAGAAAAAAATTACACCAAATTAACGAGCGTTTTATTATCTTTCCAACGAGTACCATATAGTGCTATATAAAAAATGGAGAAAAAAACGACTATTTTTTGTGGGGTTTCGTTCATACAGGAAAAAACACAAACTGTTCTGGTTATTCATTAATCATATTTTTTATTTTAAACCAGGTTCTTATCTACGATGTTGAAATTCAGCCCAATCGTCATGTTATCATTGGAATTTTACTCTTTAAAGATGCATAGGTATACTTCATCAAGAGAAGCTAGGAGAAAGAATCGCGCAACACTGCAACACATGGTGTCACCTTATAGCAAGGTTATTTTTTTATTTATTTAATTACAAGTGTAATAATTATAACTATTAGTATTAGTATTATTAAAATTGTTATATTTTTCAACCCCGGGACACTCCCGGGATAAAAGCTAGTTAGAGTTATATTTGCAACAAAGCATTTGTTCAGTAATAATACACATAACAGTTACCTAATGTTATCTTTAGTGTCCACCAAACCCTCAACGAAACAGACATTCCCGCAGCGAAGCGCGGGTAACTATAACACTAGTTATCTTCTATATTAAAGAAACTACACTTGAACAGTAACAACCTTTTAAAATGCACCATCCAACCATTTGTTGCCACTTGCCCCACCATTTGCATTGCGTCACTTTTATTCTAATGTATACTAAGCTGAACAACCTAAATAAATAAATGTTTGTAGTTTAGTTATAAACTATATACTATAATTGTACGCTAAAATAAGCCATGCATGAATTACTATTATGCATGTCCTCTTTTAAATTGTGAAATTACCGTATTGTTTTTGCTACTTGACACACTTACACAAAACTCCATGGCATCATATGATTGGACCTAATTGCCTGACTATAATTGGCCACCCATGTGTCAGACTACATACGCCATACCGATTATTTATATTGAAAAACTTTGTGGGCTCTAATTAAAGTGAACAAGAGGCAACCCAATTATATATACATGAGCTGGTCTGGAACTTAATGGCCCGCGATTATTTTTGTGAAGCTCATGTGAAAATAACAGTCACCTTAATGTTATCTCTAATGTCCATCAAACTCTCAACGAAACAAGAGCTCCCGCGACGAAGCACGGGGAACTAACACTAGTTATCATATATAATTATTGTTGCAATTCTATACGAACAAACAATGTTTGGTTTGGCCGATATAACCTAAAGAATATATAACACAAATGGAAAGTTGGTTTCTAGTTTCCTAAATTTTGGAAGACAAATGTTTCGATACCTTTTTTTTTGTTTATGTTAATTTGGTTAATAAAGGTAACTACGTAACGAATATACGGAGTTGAGTAAACAAATGATGTTACCACCCTTCAAAAAAAAAAAAAAAAAAAAAATCAATTCTAAATAAATATAGTATATATAATAAGTGAATATAGCTTTAAAGTTAATGTTTTGAGTAAATCATTTTTGAGTCTATATGATTTGACCGTTTTAACTACTTGAGTTTAGAACTTAAACATGTCTTGATCTAAGTCCTCATGGTAACCACCCGAGTCCAAATACTAAGGGGGTGTTTGGGATTGATTATTCAAAACAGATTATGCGTTTTGGAAAAGCAGGGGTGTAGCTGCTTTTAGATTATTGCGTTTTGGTAGCCTAAAAAACTAATTATCTGCGTTTTCAAAAGGCAATCCAAACACTAAAAACTAATTATCTGCGTTTTCAAAGCGCAATAATCTAAAAATCAGATTCAAAACGCAATCCCAAACACCCTCTAACTCTCTGTAGATTTTCTCACTTATATTTTATAAAATTGCCAAAATAGCCTTTTATTAAAAGCATAGGTCTATGTAAGGTTTGTGTTATATATCTATTCAATAAAATAGGTAAAATGACTGAGATGCCCTTACACTTAACTGAATTATTGGATGGTTTTAGTCTTTTGGACACATGTAGTTAAGATTAGAAACTATAGGGACTCAGATCAAGACAAATTTAGATTTCGAACTCAAGTAGTTAAAATAACCAAATCACAGGAATTCAAATAGGACTTTACTCTAATGCTAATATTATTACACCTAAACATACTCTAAAACTAATATAACTAACATGCCACCCTCTTGTTTTTAGGTCATGATTGGTACTACAAACATATCATGGCATGTTACATAAATAACTTTACTCTAATTATGCATGTATGATGCTATTTACAGAAAAATTAAACAAGGGAATAAACGAGTTGCCACTTAGGCTATAGCCTTGTGGTGTGGGGTGATTTGGTATAGAAAAAGGGTGAAGGTTCGATCCCCCACAAGGTGAAAACAAAGGAGAATAATAAAGGTGATAGGAGACTGTAATTTGCCGTTAAAAAAGGGAATAAACGATTTGAATTGTTCATCATAGGGATGGTACGTTGTACCGAATAGCGGTATGGTGCCGAATTTGTGCAAAACCGGTACAATCAAACGATTTCAATACCGGATTTCATTTAGGGGGTTGCGGTTTCGGGAGTACATGGTAATATTTCGATGCTACTGCTTTAAGTATTAAATCTCTGTAAGGAATGGGAAGAGGTTTTTGTTGGTAATGGGACGTTTGGTATTGTGATACATAATGAAAAAAGCCATTGTAATATTTCAACATGAAAAATTATTGGTTATCTTTCATATGCCTAAATAGCAAAAAGTGTTAATACAACTCCAACATAAGCTATATTAATTGTGACACACTTTCCTTATTATTATACTAATGATCAGATTTTGATTATTTAGCAACATAATCATTTGTATAAACATATCCAGACAACCACTTAATCTATACATATAATAAACCAAAGCGATTTTAATGACATGGCACTCAAGAGGGTATTCTCTTCATTGAGTGTGTCATGTGTCATCCCATGTGGCAAGGGCTTTATTTTAGGAAAATAATAATTTAAAATTTAAAAACAAAATTAGATTTTTATCTCTAATGTTTCCTCCCATAACTTTTAAACGTTAATATCTTTTATATACGAGATTTTTTAAAGAAAAAAATTGCACCAAATTAACGAGCGTTTTATTATCTTTCCAACGGGTACCATAGTGCTGTATAAAAAACGGACAAAAAAACGACTATTTTTTTTGTGTGGTTTTGTTCGTATAGGAAAAAAACACAAAGTGTTCAGGTTATTCATTAATCATGTATAGGCAAGTCATTAGTTATGTTCAAACCAGTAAATATGAATTTTATTTACAACATGTGTTAGCATTGGAGTTGTACATTGTTTTAGGTTAGGTTTTAATATTAGAGTTATACATTGTTTAAGGTTATGCACTAACATTGTAGATACATTGTTAATTGTTTTAGGTTAAGTGATAACCGAAGTTTTCCTGCATGTAACTGTAAAACGCATCAGTCTATTTCAAATGTAAAATTGATATTTCAAATTAGATTTCTCAACTCGGGACGCTCCCGGAATATAATCTAGTTATCATATAAAACAGAAAGTTCAAAACTATATGAACCAAATAAAGTAAATGCTATGTGCACTGTCCATCACACACATTTTCATCTTGTCAAGTAGCGTAAACATGCATACTTAGTTGATTCAGTTTTGAGACATTGTCATTTAGGTATACAGTACCAAAATCCTAGTACCGATATCAACGCTGAACCGATAATTCCGTTACGATACTAAGCTCATCCCTAGTTCATAAACTAGTTCAGACTTTTTTTTGTTAAAAACTTCAATTTCAATCAAACTAAAATGAGCTCGGATTCGAGTCTCATACACACTTGATTCACGTGATAATACTAATATAAATATAACAATATTAATGTAGGGTTACACTGTGTAGAATAACTTGACCCAATGTAGCACTATAAATAACTACGATAAAATTAAGTTATATATATCATGTAATGTATGATTATAAATATGTCAAAAATAACTATAAGAAAATAGTTAAATAACAAATGAGTTGAGCAAAATTCAAATTTTAGAAATAGAGCTTGAAACAAGAAAGTTGAAAGTTCAACTCAACATATTTTACACCAATAATTGTAAGATATGTAATTTTATGCCAAATAATAATTGTAACATAACGAGGTCTCATATAGAAGTCACACAGTAATTGCAATTAGAATATATTAATTAGCAAAGTGATTTAAATAGTTATGTTTTTGTTTTTTAATTTTGGTTACATTTTTTTTGCTTTTTTTGTTATTTTTTTTTCTCATTTTGACCACCAAATTTTTTGTTAACTTTCTTTTTCTCATTTTGACCACACAATGTTTTTTTTACTTTTTGTTTAAGTTTTTTTCTCACGTTTTGGCCACCAACTTTTTTATTAAGTTTTTTTTTCCATTTTGGCCCCCGACATAATGCGTTTGTTTACCCGATTTCGCACGTTTTTGTTAACTTTTTTTTTCTCATTTTGACCACCAAATTTTTTGTTAAGTTTTTTTTTTCTCATTTTGGCCACACAATGTTTTTTTACTTTTTGTTTAAGTTTTTTTTTTCCCATTTTGGTCACCAACTTTTTGATTAAGTTTTTTTTCATTTTGGCCCCCGACATAATGCGTTTTTTACCCGATTTCGCACGGGTTCGGTTTTTGTTCGTTTATTATCTATATATTTAACGACCACGAAATGAATAGCTGCTTCACTCAAACGTACGCAGCTTAAAATTTATTTCTTTGAATGTTAACTGTGTGTGTTCTGTGTACATTATTGTAAAATAGATTGATTGTAAGATACTTTACTATGTTATTGAGGAAAAATTTAGTAGGTGGAGTCGGTGTGTCCTTAACCTCGGTGTAGGCGGTTACCAAGACAACGTCCTTCTCTTCCGTCCAACGAACCATTTATTCCTTTCACCCCCCCCCCTCCCCCCCCCTCCTGCCCCTTTCCCCGCCCCACTCCTGATAGTCTAAATCAGGCTTGATTATATATATGGTGTTAACTAACTTTTTTCTGTTAATCATAAACATAGTTATCATTAATCATAAATAAATATTAAAATACTAATATTTTGTGAGTTAGGTTAATAAAAAATTTTTTGGACCAATCAGATTTTGTCAAAAATACCCCACGTCGGTGACCTCTTCCACGCCAAGGGTTGTCATTATCTAACTTGGAAAACGACCTTTCATAAACTCGTTCATATTGGGTCATAGATTCTTCAACAACATGGTTGTCATTATCTGGGTCCTCCAACTCGTCCATTTGTTGGCGGTAAATAGCGTGAAATCTTCCAATCGGCTAAGAATTACTTATGAACTTTGCTTTTATATCATAACGTCTACGGTCATTTTCAAAACCAATTTCCTCATTAAACCTCTCTTAAAGGCGAACCCAGATTCACGGCCCATTGAAATGCTTGTTGTACCCTCCGCTCGTATTTGTTTGACCCTAATGTTTACAAAAGCTAGTGCCAAACAATTCTCCTCGTCGTTGCTTCAAGGTGAGGACATTTTCATATGCTTTTGATTTTGCATTTTCTTAAGGTTCGTTTATACATTTTCGAGTTGAGTAATTAACCAATACATCCTACAACTATTTATAATGATTTGAGGTGGCGACGCAGCTTGTTGCCCGTTTACCCGCTATCTTGATGTAATTTTCTTTGTCATGGAATGAAAATTATTTTGAGGTAAAAAAAACGGTAAAAAGGTAAAAAAAAACGTATATATAGCTGTTCCAAACAACCAAAATCGATTCTAGCCAACTACAACGGTAAAAACCGGTTCTTATCCAGGGTTTTTTCAGATCAGATACGAACTGTGTAGGAACAAAAATTGAAAAATAAAAGGGTATGAACCAATTCCACCTATCATTGGGTAGGACCCGGAACCGGTTCCGGGTCGGGTTCGAAACCGTGTATTTTATTCATCTCTACCGAGTAACTAAATTCACTGTTCGGCTCTAGTAAAAGCAAAACCACATGACCCAGACATTTAGGCCCATAAATGATGCCAAACATGACCTAACCAGAATAATGGGCCTTGTGCTCGCATTCAGATTGCTGCCAGCCAAGAAACAGCCCAATTGACCCGTATGTCGAGGACATTATTATTTTGTTCAGTTACATTTTTTTTATATATATATGAATTATGGGGGGAAGGTTTAAATAAAAACCCACTCAAAACGAAGAAACCCGGTAAACTGTGACTTCCAGAACTTTTTATCATCTGAAAAAATTAGGGTATGTAATGTACATGATTTTAAGAGTTTTGAGCCAAAAAAATAAAAAAAGCGCCGAGTGGATATTTTTAAAAAAAATAAATAAGTTTTTTGTGTTACATATGTAACATAAATAACACAAAAAACTTATTTATTTTTTTTAAAAATATCCACTCGACGTTTTTTTTATTTTTTTGGCTCAAAACTCTTAAAATCATGTACATTACATACCCTAATTTTTTTCAGATGATAAAAAGTTCTGGAAGTCACAGTTTACCGGGGTTTCTTCGTTTTGGAGGGTTTTCTCTCTATACTTAGCCTGAATTATGGGACAAAATCTGGTGCTACAACACTGAAATCATTATCCAAAGATTGATATACTGTAAGATGATGGTGGCAGCAGATTTCTCTGACTTCAAGGAACGAAGTCAGGTTACAATTAGTGTTCTTATCATGAGGTGCAATGACTGATAAACTGATACTATGAAAACAATATACACATATTTTTTTTTAAAACAATATACACATCTATTTACAGACCGTATACTTATCTTAGATATGGGTGCAAACGAGCCGAGCTACTCACGAGCTACTTTAGCTCGGCTTAAAAAAAGCTTGAAACGAGCCAAGCCTAACCGAGCTCGAGTCCGCGCTTGAGCATAAAAAAAGTATAGCAAACGAGCCCAAGCCCGAGCTTCGGTTATTAAGCTCAAGCCAACTTGTGAGCCTAAACGAGCCCACTGTTATTTTAATTTCTAATATATATATATATAATATTAAAATATTAATACTTAGTATTTATAAAATTATGAAAAAAATAGCTAAATTATATATAAAATAAGATTTATAATTAATGTAAATTAATAAATATATAATAGATGAACCGACTCCGAGCCTTGCTTGAACGTGAAACACTATTTGCGATCCGAGCTTGAGCTCAAGCTTTCATAACTTAAATGAACTCGAGCCAAGTCGAGCTTAGGCTTGGCTCATTTGCACCTCAAATCTTATATAATATTTGTTGGCTTTAACTAGCATATTAAAAATGTGTTTAGTTTCACTATATTAATAAAAGTTCCCAAAAGTTAAGAATTATGACACTTATAATTAAGATAAAGTAAATCACATTGAAACAATTTCGTTGGCAGAGCCTAAGCACTTGACGCTTATAAAGCAACGACTTTTTTAAACCAGACACAAGGTATAATAATTTTTTTGGGTTGGGTTGGGGGGGGGGGGGTCTAGACATGGTTTGAACATGTTAGTTAGACTCTTTTAGGTTGATTCAAGGTTTATTTAGTAGTTTGAAACAAATTTCCGCCTGAAATTGACTTGTATCTTCGTTTGGCTCGCTCAAAATGCGCATTTTACAACGCAACGCTAAGGTTATGATGGGATGAACTTCTGAGTCTAGAACCACAGCTTGACCTCTTTTGACAACATAGGTTTCGAGCCAAAAAGCCTTTTGACAAGATAGGTTTCGAACAGAAAAGCCATAAACATAGACTTGTATTTGATTTACGATAGACCCTATTTGTTTTACGAAAAAAAAATATTGACCCCATTAGAGCATTCACAACCCATCCCCTATTCCCTCCCCCATTCTTAAAATTTAAGAAAATCCCACAAAAACTCACTTCATCCCAACCCCTATCCCCATACCCCATTTATAAAATTTACAAAAAACCTATGTTGAGCCCTTATATATGGAGTCTTCCATACTTCCCACATCTCATTTAATAATAATAAAATAATACAAACTGAAGGTGGAGTGGTTTGATGTTGGTTGTAAAAAAAAAATAATAATAAAAAAATTTATAGGGGATATGAATAGGGAATGTGATGTAAGAGACTTTGAAAAAGTAAGAGACAAATTTAGAAAACTATGATTTTTCCTTAAATTATATGGTTGAGGATGGTGGACGGGCTGTGAATGCTCTTACCTATCATTATTTTTGAAAGAGTTATACTATTTTAATAAGTAGAGAATTTGTATAAAACATTTTTATATATAATTAAACGATTGATGTGGGAACATATGTGATTCATTTAAAACATCTATTTTTTTTTTGTTTTATCTTTTTTTTTCCTACTGAATTTTATAGATAAAATATATAAGCTAAAATTATTAATTTATTATTTTTACCTTTATTATTATTTTACTATATAATAAATAAAAATTTTATAATTATTTCACATCTCTGTTATATGAAATAATATTATCAAATCATAATTTCACGTTTATGTTTCATCTATTTAATATTTATTTTCTTACCTAATTCTTTTATATTTCCGCTTACATTAAAAAACATATCTTGACGTTTATTTATGTTAACCGACAACATTATATTTACTCAACTCGTGCAATACATGAGTTTTTAAAGATGTAACTTTTTTTATTACTTAATATACAAAATCACATTTAACTCGTATAATACATAGGGTTTAATTGTAAATAATAAGTCCAAACTTTGTATAATTGTATATTTATAATGTTTATTTCGTCCTTTTAAACATTGTTATCTTTGTTCTGGTTGCATGAATACGTTAACAGAGATGGACGTTTTTTTTATTTCCAAGCGAGTCGTTTTCTTGAAAGAAAATATTTTTATCTTTACTTTGGTATGTTTCTATTAGCATGAGTAAGGTTTATTTTATTTAATTTTATTTTGTTTTGTTTTGCTTTCATCGTTACCATGCTAATAACAAAAGCATTGAAAGAAAATAAACACGTATACCGAGAGCGGGTTTTAGTTTGGGCCAGGGTGTGCCTTAGTTTCTTTCGCTTTGTAGTGTATATGATATATGTTAAATTATACATATAAAAGTCCCCGTTTAACTCCCATTTATATACGTTTTTGACCTTATACATGAGGAATTGGTACTTATTTGGGTATCTTTATGATTACAGGTCTTAAACGATGTCCCGGAAGCAAACCCAAAGAAAAACGAAGGTTTCTGCGCAAAATAGAAGACTGTGTCAATCTGAATGATTGTTCAGTCTATCTGAACGCCCGTTCACTGGGACAGATATTTTACACAGCACTTCTAGAAGC
The DNA here is from genome assembly GCA_032199755.1 of Ambrosia artemisiifolia. Taxonomy (NCBI): domain Eukaryota; kingdom Viridiplantae; phylum Streptophyta; class Magnoliopsida; order Asterales; family Asteraceae; genus Ambrosia; species Ambrosia artemisiifolia. The sequence continues at coordinate 38,298,901 of CM063516.1, forward strand.
CTACGTCACTGCACCTAATGATTGTCGACCCACTTGGCACATGAACGGCCGTTCGGCCATAGTGAACGGTCGTTCACTTGTCTCAGAGTCTTTAAAAGCAAGTTTCATCCCCTGTATTCAATATTGGGTATTTTTTGGGCGATTTCTGGAGCCTAAGACTTGTTATGAAGGTGAAGAACAAGCTCGGGAGGTGATCCGAATCCATTATCATCATCCAATCCATCACATTATGCGTTTTATGGTTTGATCTTTAAACTTGAATCTTGTTCAAATCATGTTGTTTCAGCTTATATGTGATGTTTCTGTATTAGATTGTAACCTACGGGTAAAAACAATAGTATTTAGTAGTTTAAACAATCGTTTGTATGTTAATCACGTTTTGTATGATTTTGGCGCTTTTCATGTTTGAATCTTGAAGATCATATTGCAAACAGTTTTCGTTGTTGCTAGATTTCTGGTTATCTTCATGTGACTGTAATGATTATTGTTTTGTGTTAGTCGGATACATGTTGTAAAACCGTCCGGTTAATAGATCAGTAGTAGACTAGTTAACTTGTTAACATGTTTACACCATGAAATTGGAAACGTGTATTGGTTTGGTTAAAGTCAAGCGAATAATGATTAGAAATGCTTATCGGCACGTAAAATGGTTTAAAAAGCTTAATGGTATTGTTACTGATCTTTGACACGGTTGTTGATCTTTGTGAGTTATTTTGGTGAAAATGGCGATCTTAGTAGATTTGTGTTCAAAATTGGTAAAATGAAATATTTTGTGATATGCTCTACTTTATGCTAGTGTAGGTGGTTGCATTGTGTATTCGGTATTGCTTTCCTTGATTATGAGGTTAGAAAACTCTTAACAGATAACTAACTTATCTTTAGAAGATTTACATGAGATTATATCAATAGCTCGCTAATAAACAATTTGAGGTGGTTAACGTGTGTTATCGTGTTAACTTTCCTTATAGTTGTCATGTTAGGATTCTCGAAATGGATACTAATTGTCTAAAAATAGGATGTTGATCTCACGCCTATTTAACATATGTTATGTAGATGACATGCTAGGATTGTCATTATAGTATCTATATATATATATATATATATATATATATATATATATATATATATATATATATATATAACTTATGTTAAATTAGTATTTTAAAATTAATCTAGTTTAAACAACTTCCTATTATCTTTTACAAGTAAATCGGGGATAGAGTTTAAGTACTATTGCATCCGCTCACGTCCATGGATCGATATCTGGTTCTTATCTGAGCTTACTACATATATGATAGGGTACACTTGCCTTTTAGTGTGTGTTTTAATGTTAAAGTCTAAACCATTTTTATAAATATTAAAACCAAACGTGTGTTAAAATCATTGAAAAATTATGTATAGTTACGCACACGTCAATATATTTTACTAAAAAATTACAAAATGTTTATATGCATTGAGTTTGGCCCCGAATATTATCGAAAATTAAGTTCAAAATCTGCCAATTGGTTCAACCCTTGTTAAACAAGATAACTTCAACGAACCATAACAAAAGATATAGAGCTAGTCAGCCAGTCCAAAACCTCCTATGTCTTCAATCCTCATTAAAGCCAAAAAAATAATGTCTTCAAGATCTTCAACAAATAACTAGGCCCAAACCGAGGCTAAGCCACTACAACCCAACAATCTCTCACTTGGAGGCTTGATAATCTTCTAACTCTCATCTGGTGTCAACCCTTGTACATCAAGTAACATCCTCATTTATCTTGGTTGCAGCGAATTTCATTTGGTTCTGCAGGTCATTTCATAGGATTTTTCACCAATTTATCTATAACCTTCTTATAACTTAGCAACTGCAAAAACAGATATTCCATAATCTTTTATAAAACTAAAACATAGAGGAAGCATAACCAAGTCAAGGTGATAGCTAGTTACCCGGAACCATAAATCCGTTTACCAAAAACATATACCCGAAAACTTTTAAGTTTATATTTATTTTCCCATAACTATTGTTTACTAAATTTTTATTCTAGTATCTTTATCTTTACTAAATAAACTTTTCTTTTGGATATACCGGTGGGATTGCCCACGAGTTGCGACGGGTGCCCGACTGATATCAGATAGGATTACGATATCTAATACGCACCAACCCATTACGGGTTCCTAACATTTTCATTCCATAATACTTGCGCGACGTGGGGGTGGCACAAATTTACTACACAGACACGTTGTCACTGAGCATCCTGTATACATTTCTATAAACTTGGGTGCCATAAGTTTTTTTATTCATTGGTTGAAAATAAGGACTTAGATATTAGTACTGCCGAGCATCACAAAGACGACCATCATGACAGTCATAACCAATTGTTGGCATAAGTGAATAAGGACCATAAATTGCATAACCATAACCATACATATCACCATAAACCTCATGTAGCAAAGATATTTCCAAATGTTACCATCAATCTTTAAAAACCGGATGCTATCAACAAATCACAAAACTAATTATACCAAAAAAAATATTAAATGAGACATATCGACTCCATCAGGATTTAGATATCGTGAGTAGTCATTCCAATCATTGGTAGCCCCATCATAGTTAACGAAAAAGATAATTAAAAATTTAATATAAAGATGCTACGTCAAGCATGTGACAATGTGGAATTTGAAACACCTTCTGAATCTACATATATATATATATGTATCAAAGTACCTTCATAGTAGTATGCAATAAAAGCATAGTTGAGAAAACAAGCTACTAATGGGCCCATAAAATCTGGAATCAAGAGAAAACAGACTAATCTAAAGGTTGTTTAATATTTTTTTTGCATTTTCTAGAAGTAACTTGCCCACCAGATTTTTGATACAACCCCTCATTTGTTTTACTTTAGACACCATTTCTCCTTTGTCGTCTTCGGTAAATATATTTCATACCACTAAATAGATTATTATATTTCCTTCAGTAACACATATAAGATAAAGTCAACATAGATTAAGATGATTTAAAGAATGTAATTCCCATCACCAGTTTGCATATTGGAAGACCTGATAGTTGGTTCATTGTATTTCGCAGCACCTAATGCCCTTTAATCAAATTAAGTACAAAACTATTGTGCACATCTACAAGAATGATTAGATGGTCTGCGTTGAGATAGTGATCCAAGGTTAACCAAAGTCGATCTAAAACAAAGGTTTAACATGCTTGATGTTATCTTCAATTTAAACGAAATATGAGGCGCATTGGGTTTAGGTTCACCTGATTTCTTCCTTAATTTCCTACCAGTGAGTTCCTTCTTTAAACCATATTTTGTTATAGACTCACGAAGTTCATAACCTAGATACCTGCTATTGTATCTAGAATCTATATTTTTTAGTCTAACTGAGAATGAACGAAGATAAAAGAGTTAATTTTTTTTACCAAATTAAAAATTGTGAAAAGTATAATGGAACAGATCAAAGTGAAGTCTTTTTATACATGGGATGATATGAATAACTAAATAATAAGCACAAATTTTAGCTGAGAAGGTTGAATCAGATAGTATATATCATACCTCTAATAAGAAAAGACCCACATGCAATTGTTTTTCCAACATGATCCTGCATATTGCAGAACATACAAGTTTCAAGGTTATTTGATCTTTGCCTAAATGGTATGCTCATCAACAAAGTGTTTTAAAATATCTGAATTTTTGGTACGGGTTGAAAAGGATCATTATGGTTCAGTTGATGTGCAATAGTATTTAATCAAAGTTTAAAAAAGATGTTGAGTTAAGATGGGTCGGATAGATACACTTATACTTAATAGTAGCAAAACTGAAATAGTTTATGACCTACTAAAAAAATTATTTTCTCAACAATTCAAGCATTCACTTAAAAATTATTAGATTTAGGTCATGTTTAATGGTTCAAGTAAGAAAACTTTAAAGTAAACGGATCAAACAGGTTCAAGAATCAGGAAAGTATTTTAGATGCGCCCATTGCCTTTCGCTATAACAGAAAACATGGTATGTACACTAATTAAGATCACAAACTCTACAAGTATTCAATAAATATTTAATAATATATAATAATAACCTTCACAGAATCTTGAGGTGGCTTCCAATATGTAAAGCAACTAAACATAACATTAATTAGACATAATCAAATAATATTATACGATTTCATGAATATCTATTAAATAATGTTATATGTAACATCCCAAAAGCATTATTCACATAGTTAACAGAACGTAAAGTTTTTTCAATAAGGCTAATGAGCAACATGTCCAATGTAAATAAGAATCTTACCTATGTGTCTATGCACACAGTACACCCTGTAGCCCACCTCGTTTCGGCCCACAATGCATCCAACATGTTTGGGTCAAAAGGTCAAACAAACATTTTTGTAATCATGTTTCTGGTGATACGCCATAGTGTCATACTGTTACAATTACAAATCTAAACTTAAATTCATCTAATAGGTAACAATATGCAGTTTTGGGTGGTGATTTGTGCACTAAATCCCCTACAGTAACAACAAAATTGTGATATCATAGATTATTCCTTTCCAATAAAAACAAGAGCTAAAAAATGGGCATATTACTCACCTTGTAACGGGTCGACGAACCAAAGCCAGTAGTTTCTTAGAAGGGATTGTTCTTTTCTTAAAAAAAACAAAAAAAAAGTGATAAAGATCATTTATTTTAATCGCATAGATATAAATTATACTAGTAAACCTAGAAAACCATTAGCATTGATGATGTTCTAGTTGAGATCACCAAATCCATCCTATTTTGCCCAACATAAACACCTAATATTCATATCGCATATTCATTTTTTAGCTAGCTTTTTAATATTATCAAACACGTCATCTTCATCAAATAAAAATAATAATAAAAAGAATCCGTATCATCCATTTAACTTACCTTGTGTTCATGTAAGACGCATTACATATCGACAATTCTCCTTAGATCCATTCATTGCACAATCTTTATAAAAAACAAATTCCAAATATTAAAAAATGTCATTAAATATTCATCAAAAGATACCATCAAAAACCATAACCAACCACTATCAAGATTTATGAAAAGTAATGAACCCACAAACTATAATACGATTAATTAACAACAATCAAGTAACAAACAAAACCCAGATCATCAAGAACTCACCATTAGAAAACAAACTTCAAATTCTTAAACAAAAGAGAGAGAGAGAGAGAGAGAGGGGAGATAGAGATAGAGATAGAGAGAATGAGTTACTACTGAATTGATGATGATGATGATGATGATGATGAAAGGTTGATGATTATAAGAGGTTGATGATTATGAGGGGTTGAAAGGTCTCACATTTAAGATACATTATACGTTGTATTTTGTGTTCTAAAACTTGGACATGAGGGTAGAATTGGGATAAGATTTTACGATGTGAGGTATTGGATTATGTTAAATTTACTATTCTACCCTCCTAAGTGTCTTAATTGCCACAACTATGCCTATAATACCCTTAAATTTCTTGTTTAAATATGTTGTACATGTTGCTTGTCAAGTTGTATGGAAATGCAAATTACCATGTTGTATATTACTCCTTCTTAATAAGATAACATAGATATTTAGATAACATTATTTATGTGTTATCAAATACAAAATTGTTTTCTGAGATTGATATTATAATATATATTTTTAAACAATTTTAATAATCTAAATATATTATATAGATTTTAAAATATAAAATAATAACGAAGACTAATATATATACACACACATATGAAAAGCCCAATGGGTATACCCGGTGCCCATGGGTAAGCCTTATACCCGACAGTTTAATACCCTATAGATATATGATGGGTAATGGTTCCAGTATGGGATTAGCTATACCCGACGCATTGTCATGTAGTAAATATGTGTTTTCCTAGGTGGTTAAGTGTTAGTGTATTAGGGGCACAACTCAAATACCCTAAGTACCTAAAATAAAAACAACTAATGATACTAAGTCATCTCAGTTTTTACCCAAACTACCCAAATTAAATGTGGGATCAAGGAGTTGATGTGGCATTGTGGAGCACTAGTGAACACCCCCTCCCAAGAAGCTTGAACTTTGTGACAATTTCCATGAGCCCTATAGAAGATGTAGCCATGGTGGGGATAGGGAGCGATAGTGGAGGGGATAGTAATTATCAGTAGGATTGGAGTTTCAAGAACCCTAATGGAGGAACGGGAATGCCATAAGATATCTAATGATGTGACAGACTCGGATAAAGGATATGAAGCTAACTGGACGATAATCGGACACACGAAGCGACAATTACATAGAGATTAGCACACACTAAAAGACTTCAATTTAAAGGATGTAACTAACGGGACAATTGGAGTTTCAGGACCATAATGGAGGAACGGAAAGGCCATCGATATCTAATTGATGTGCCGAGAATTGCACACGTTTCACATGCACATTTTTACCCATTTCACCCAAAATCATGCTTTTATCTTAGTTTTATCACGATTTATCTTTCTTTGTTGATAGATGCAGGATTTGAGGCCGAGAAGTGAAAAGATGTGAAAAACGGCAAAAATGCAAGGAATTGAAGACTTTGAGAGTTTTTGCAGATGCAGCACGGCTGTGCTTAAACCATGCACGGCTGTGCTCAAGCCATGCACGGCTGTGCACTTGTCCCGGGTCAACAAGTCAACATTTACAAGTCAGCAGGAAGCAAAAAGTCAAATGTACCGGCCTGCACGGGCGTGCCCACCAAGGTGCACGGCCGTGCACTTCAAGTGCGTGTTCTCCAAGGCTCCAGCAGACAGAACTAACAAAATGGTTACACGAACTTGGTTGCACGGGCGTGCCCACCTATTGGCACAGGCATGCCAAGCCACCAGACAGTCAGTTTCTGCCCGAAAGGACTCTTCAACAGTACCAGATGTCGAGCATGGGCGTGCCACCCCAAGGAGCACGGGCGTGCAGCTGCTAGAAGCCCTATAAATAGAGAGCTCCACTTCTCACTTTGGCATCCCTTAACCCATCAAAACCTCCACCTTCTACACAAAGTATCAGCCATCTTTGGGACTTGTAGAAGTCCTTTAGAGCTTGGGATCACTCCATAAACACATCATTTGAGAGAGAAACAAACCGAAATCACCATAAACCACTAGAAATCTCCATGCAACCCTCACCATGTTTTGCCCACAAAACCGACCTTGTGAGATTGTTGTATCAACCATGCTAGGCTAGATTTCTCTTGGTGTTGCTAGGGTGATGATGGAACTTGGTATGAAATATGTGACACCCCGCATTTTCAGGATATTACTTTTACTGAACCCTAGTTAACTCGCATGTACATTCCTGACTAAACACTTAACTAGGGTTAGTTAAGAAGGTCTTTTGATATGTTATGGAATAATAACATATGTTAGATGATATTAACGTACGTTATAACTAGAAAGGTTTTGTCCAGACACACACACGAGTCCTGTATCCCGAACGTTGGTGATTTGTCAAGCATACATAATTATATGATGAATTGAGTGATGATGAATGTGAATTAACATGCTTATGTGAATTACATGTTTATGGGGATTACTGTTTTAATAGATAGTCAGTACATAAACCCTACGAATTATGTGCACTCTGTAATTAACATGTTATGAGATGATAAAACAAGAGTTTTTACATAAGTTAGTGTAAATAATATTATCGAGACTATTCTCAGGATTAAAACCGTATTAACGGGCCTGTTTATCAAGAAAAGGCCCATAAACCCGTAACCTCGGCCCATGATCCTAACTCTAGTATATTATTTATTAAAAAAAAAATAAACACAAACCCTAACACCCCTTGTGCACCGTGAATAACCAAGAACACCCCATCACCTTCACTTTCAATCTTTCATCAATTTTCTTCACCAATCCAAGTCAATTCGGGTGCTATCTTGAGGTTTTAAGGATCCTAGCATTGCAAGGTACATGTTTTATGTATTATATGATGAATCCTAATGCTTAAAAAGTTGTAAAAACCCTAAAAACTCTTGAATAAAAATCGCAAATCATTAGGGTGTGTGAAATTTTGGATGTTTTTTGTGAATGTTGATGAGTATTGTTGATAGTAATCATAACTAGGGTTCTTGGTACATAAATACATGGATTAAACGTGATAATATGAACTTGATTGTGTTAATATGAGTTTGCTAGATGATTGTGGGTTATTGAGAATGATTAGGGTTCATGTGTATCATGTTATGAAAATTCTGATTTTTGGCAGATTCGTTGTAGCAACTTGTAGGGCTGTTGTATTGTGGATAACTTGTTAAATTTGATGCTTTTCTGATACTAGAACATGGGTTATGATGTAAGGTTTTCAAAAGGTCTAAAATCATGCGTTTTAGACTTGTTTTGTTATGGTTTCTTGATTTTATGAGTTTAGAAGTCAAATCTGATTTTCAGATGTGAAAAATTGGTCAACTTTAAAGGGCTGTAAGTTGAGTTTTACAAGTCCGTTTGTCATGAATTTTGGACAGTAGTTGCGTGTATGAATTTCGAAGCTTTTCCAAGTGGATTCATCTCATTTCGACGAGTCTATGATTTTTAATGAATTTTTATGTAAGCTGCTGTCAACAGCACGCGTTTCTGGAGGTGGCTGAACTAAATTATTTTTCATAAAATCTTGATGTGTTTTTGACAAGAAATAAAAATAGTAGAGTCACATATAAACTTATGGGACATCTCTGTAAAATTTTGGGGACTTGAGGAGTTGATTTGGTATATTATAAAAATTGGTTTCCGTAACCTAAAATCTGTCCAGAAAACGCAGGTTTGGGAGATATTGATTATGTGATAATTTGAGTGTGTTATTGAGTTATAAGTTGTGAAATTCTATATGAGAACATGTGTACATGTTATTTATAAGATGTAGATGACATGGTAGGTTGCTTGTGTGCAATGTGTGATGGAAACTCGTTGTATTAAAATTTTTGACATGTTGCATCATTAACTAATCACCAACGATTGAACGGGTCCTACATGGTCTATTTGTGTCGAGTACACTTGCATGATATGTCACCTAGGTCATTGTAGAGTACAATGGTTTAGGATAATAAACATGTGTAACTGCACTCAAACACTCATAACTTTGTGTTCGATAGTTTGTCGGTAGGCGAGTAACCTTCCATGTTTGCTATCCTCTTATTTTTAGCACGCAACCTAAGGTGAGTTTAGCTACTCTTTTCTCAAAAGCACGCGTCTCAGGTTTGGGACAACTTATTAAACTTTTTCTAGTCCAGTTTGGGACTACTTTTACATCCCGGGTTTTGGGGTGATTTGACTCCTTGTGTGAGTCGGGTTTTCGATTCCTTGTGTGAATCGGGTTTTTATCAGTTTTGTACTCCAACTGTCCTTTGTGAACTAAACACACTCTTTCTTTTGAAAGTCCTTACATATTATTGGGTTAATCGCTGGAGGCGAACGGGGTATTAGTTAGTAGCGCTATTAGGTTGTGCAGCAACCTCATGCCTGAGATGCTTGGGTCACGGGCATGAACTTCTGACCACATTTTCTTACTAGTGTTGATAGACACTAGTGCTAAGGCACTGTGTCATCTGTATGTTCCTAATAATCTCATGTTTAGTTACATTGAGTGGGTTAGCTACCCCTGACAAGCTTAAAACTGATGGTTTAAAACTTTGATGATTCTACATTTGTTACTTAAACTGTGAACTCACCGACTTTATGTTGACACACACTAGCATGCTTTTGCAGGTCTCTAGGTACGGAGCACGATAGTTCATGCATCATTGTGTCAAGGGTTAATTGAACACTATTGACTATTATCATGCTTTTCATTTATTTAGTTCTATCTTGGGTGCGTTGTTTTGCGCATAAAAATCCACTTAACTGTTTTGATTACGCTTCCGCACTTACTTAAAACATATGGTTGATTTCTAAAAACTTAAATTTTGAAAAACGAACAAAATGGTTTGGGAATTTAGAAGTCGTTCGAATGACTTATGGCTATGGGATCCTAGTGTGTCACGCGCCTCGCGGTAAAACCCCGCAGTGGAAATTTGAGGGTGTGACAAAATAAGTAGTTTATCTTTGTTTAAAGTGGTGTTTTGTGTTCTTAACATTTTTTTCTACTAATTCTTTGTTTGATGAATTGACTAATCAATCACCTAGTATTTGGTCTTGTGGGTGTTTTAATAGAAAGTGGAGGGACTTATAAGTGTAACCATGGAGTGTAAAAATCCGCACACTTGTAAGCTAACCTTAACTCCACGTGTAGAGATTGGCCCATTTGTGTTTGTAAACAATCACACTTTGTGGCTTAATCCTCAGTTATCAAAATCTCACTTTGGTTTGGTATGGTCTTTATACTTGGTCCTAGTGATAAGCCGAGACTTGGTTTTGTGACTTAGCTTCATGGTCTATGTGATCGCGGCGCAACCCAAGAATTGGTGAACCCATGTGGGGAGAAAACGGTCTTTATTTTCTTCCATTACTATATTGCCGCATAATTAGTAATAAGCTAATCACTTTTTGAAAAGTTAATTAATTCTAGCAGGGGATGAGCATGAGGGGGGACAGCCACGACTCCCCTATGATGTCAAGTGGTAGCTTGTTCGGCCATGCATCGGCCGCCGACAAGTTATTCATAAAAGAAACTAGTAGTTAAATGTCAATATCGCAACTTTGGGTGGTGGGTTTTCTAGGGTTCGGTGCACATAATCTTGGTCAATCTACCCCTCACTTTTGAGAAGTGTAACAGCCCAAGCTAACCCGTACCACGATATTGTCCGCTTTGCCCACCCAGCCGTATTAGACTGTGACCAAGCTCACGGTTTTGCATTGGTCTCACCCCCGAAGGACTGGCCAAAACGCGTCTGGTAGAGAAGGTTCCCCCACCCCTTATAAGGAAGTGTTTGTTCTCTTTCTCAACCGATCTGGGATGCTACAATCCACCCCCTTTAGGGAACCCAGCGTCCTTGCGGGCACGACTGGCACACCGACCCGGGCCCCGGCTCTGATACCAACTGTAACAGCCCAAGCTAACCCGTACCACGATATTGTTCGCTTTGCCCTCCCAGCCGTATTAGACTGTGACCAAGCTCACGGTTTTGCATTGGTCTCACCCCCGAAGGACTGGCCAAAACGCGTCTGGTAGAGATGGTTCCCCCACCCCTTATAAGGAAGTGTGTGTTCTCCTTCTCAACCGATGTGGGATGCTATAAGAAGTGAGATTACCGGGAAAGGAAGACCCTCACAATAACATTAAGAACACAAATCGTTTTTGTAGTTATGCGGTAATGTGCATCTCGAACACACCACTTAAATAAAAGTCTACTATTATTTCTGAGATAAATCTGCAAAATGAAGTATGAACGAAATTGTTGGCGTTATGTACTGAATAAGAATTTATATAAGTTAGACAATGTACTTACCAGATTATGGATATATGCAACATGATTAAGAGGGTGTTTGGGATTACTTATTTAACTCAAAACGTGCTTTTGTCAAAAGTGTTTATTGACTTATGGCTTTTTGAAATGGAGATTTTAAAAAAGTGTTTGGATTAGCTTTTTGTGGTGAGAAAAGCCAATAAGTCAATAAGTTGTTTTTTTAAAGTGTTTGGTTTAGCTTATTAGTGTAAAATGACCAAAAGCCAAAAGCCAGGATTTCTGACTTCTTGAAAACAGTTTTTCCACCCTTATTGAAAAGCCAAAACCAAAAGTGCTTTTGGTTTACACAAACAGCGTATTGACTTATTGGCTTCTTAGAAAAGTTAAAAAAAGTCAATAAGGAGTTTTGAAACTTAATCCCAAACACCCACTAAACACATTTATAACTATAATTTTTGTTAGATCATTCCGTAAGCAATGAACATGGAATTGGGTTATTGGGTAAACAAGAAAAAGGGCTTTTATTTTTCTAATTGATAATGATTATGGGCTTACTTAAGTGAGCAATTGGGATAAGTTAAAATTGGAAATAACTGATAATAGTGCTAGTTTATATCCCGGGAACTTCTCGGGATAGACAAATCTAATGCAATCTATCCTAGAATACCCAATGGATTCTTCCAACGTATCATTTCTGGGTTCAATGGAATTCATAGGTATACGAAGAAGCCATATCGAATTTGTCGATATTTCGGGTCTCAAAGGAGCGTAGAAACACATAAGGACTCTTGAACGTAAATTGAAAAGAGATGGAACTCCGGTTCCTTTCGAAATGGTAAGATCTTTGGCGCAGAAAAAAGAGTTGATCCATATAGGCCAGATTGAATATCAACTAATTTCATACCCATCCCATACCCGCAATTTTTTTCTAATCCCATACCCATCAAGTATCGGGTATACCCGTCCCAAATACTTCAGGCTTCGGGTATACCTGTCAAGTTCGATTTCCCTACTACATACAGTGGACGTAAGTCGACTGCATTATTTAATTTTAGGGATGCTTTACAAGATTATACGTATGTAGACATAGGTTCACTACTATATACAAGAAAATATACCATTATCACATTAACATAGATATATAAGCAAACTATGTATAAAGATGATCTACTTTTTTTTAAATAAAATCTAATTTTTCATTAAAAATAAATGATAAATTACATAAGGACAGTAGGTATGTTCTGTTTTTCTAAACGTGTCTAATTGCTAATAAAACTTGATTTTTACCATTCAAACATGCCAAACAACAGTATTTGTTTGGTTTTCAAAAAGTTAACTTACCAAATTATTCCAGTTTTAGTCTTTACTTTTCGAGTTATGCTATAAAAAACTACCTACCTTTGGGGCTACTGTTGACACAAATTATGAAAGAGTTGATGACTTGATGCTGAGTAGGTATATATTATGGCTCCTAGTGTGTGTATGTTCTTTTGGGTGTTTTCTACCCTTTCGACTTATTCTAATGGGCTCCTTTATGTTCACAAAAAGTTACGACAATTAATCTTAAAGTTTGGTATTTGAAAAGCAACATTTTTGTTTATTGCGAATGCTACAATATTAAAAGGGTACTTTTGTTCGTGTGCTCGATTGAATGTGATTTCACATGGCACAATCTCTTTTTAACTTAGGACCATTATATACAGATCACAAGTAGGGGCCAGGTGTAAGCGAGTGAATTGAATTCGAACCAAACTAAACTCGACTTCACTTTTTAGAACTTGAACTTGAGTAAAATATAATTCTACAGTCGTTAGTTTAGTTTGAAATAAGCTCATTTATTATTTATATAATTAGTAGATAGGGTAAGGTTCCTGTAGGAAAATTGGTTTGTGTGAGAAGTGTAGGAAGGATTAAAAATTGATATGTATGCCACATTTTTTTGGATGTATTCATGATGTTTTGGATTGTTTTGCTTAGAAAAACAACAAACATAACAATTAATAACCGAAAACAATGTATTTTAGGCTTAAAACTTAAAACACTATGTCAAGAACATTTAAGCATAGTGTTTTAAGTAATTACTAGGGTGTTTTATCTGTAATTTAAATTTAATGACTATAATACATTGGATTGTGTTTTAAATTGTTTTATTTTGTTGTGTTAAGTGTTTTTCAAGCAAAACAACCCAAAACATCATTCCACAATAAAAAACATGATGTCTACATGTCAATTCTTAATCCTTCTCACGCTTCTTACACAAATCAATTTTCCTACAAGATCCTCTACCTTAGTAGATATATAACTACCATGTATGTATATATATATTATGAATCTTTTTGCAATACTTATATATTATTTTTTAGGGTGCTAATATTTGGACACCCTAAAAAATATTTACACACCCTAGGTATTCCTTATATTGCTCTATATGAGGAGTATCAACTTTATTGTTTTTTGTGTTGGTCAGCAACTCAACATCAGATAGCTAAAAGACAAAAATTGTACTTCAAGATGCCTAGTATTGGGCAAATTTTGGGAGTCCATCTTCCATTCCATTGTTGATTATTTTGTATTTGTATTTTGTTACTATGGTAGGGGCGCCAATATGATAGATTGATAGCTATGATACACCACCAGCATTGGTCAGGTGGCCTTGTAGGGATTTTCATGGTGGTCATCACGCCCGTGAAAGCTCTTTTATTTTTTGTTTTCCCTTATTAAGAATAGGTGTTCTTTAATGAAAAAATGATACTTTTTTACTTTTTTTTCATTGTTGGAGGTTGAAGGTGTTATTTACAGAAGAAGATTATAGACGTTTTTCAAATTTACATTCCTCTCATTCTTTAAAAAAAATAATCCTTCAATCTTTTTAAGTCACAATTAGCCCCTCTAAGCCTCTCTAATTTAAAACATCTTTTATTTTTATTTTTTTACCCTTTTTTCTATTTTTTGTAATATTAAATCTTTTCTATGTTTATAACATTTTTTTTTCCTTAAAATTTTAGTTTTTGTTTACTTTCTTTTATTTAGTTTTTTATATTTAACTAGCTGATTACCCCGGGAGTGTCCCGGGGTTGAAAAATCTAATATGACTCAATAAAAAATGATAAAAGTAGAAAACATACCAATCGTAAACTCAGTCATACGGATCATTAATTCCCATTTGTATTCACTAAGCCTGAACCTTGAAGCAAATGTGGCGATTCATAGCCCACTTAAGCAGTAGCTTCGGCTTTCTCTTCATACTCCTGTAGTGGTTGAAAATTACAGATGAGGTTTTGACATTTTTAAAGTTTTCATCGTTTTGGTCTTATATGATTTTATTAATACATATATTGAATTACAAACGTTACATATTTAATTAAAGTAAAAATCTCAACTAATAAATCTACCAGTGTACACGCAATTATCCGTTATTAAGGGTATATATGACAATTGTTAAAGTAATTAGTGTTTTGTTTTAAATCGATCAGTGTCATCGTATGTTTTATTTTTCAAAGCAAAGGTTATAATATTTGTGCATTAGATTATTGGTATAAACTTTACCTCCTGATCAAAGGTAGAAGCTAACGAAATATTCACCTCTATTTATAATATTCAATATTCATTTAATAAATGATTTTTAGATAAATTGGAATATAAATCTTTTTATTTAAATTTGAAGATATCCATATCTTCTTTGATTTATTTTTAAAAACAATAATTTAAAAAAAATTCTAAACATATATATATATATATATTAATATAATATGGAAGGTAATTATGTTTATTTTATTTTGATGATAGCAATATCTTATCTTAATAGAATATTTGAATTTATAAGCTTATTAAAAAATCGAAATAATTCAAAACACTAAAATCTTTCAATTATGATGCCACGTGGCAGTTTCATGGAGAGGATGAAGCCGCCATTGCACGCCACGTCAGCAACGTTCAATTCTTTTATATATATTAATAGATTTTATGGAGTAAAGATCTTCTACAAAGTGTTTTTTTGGTAAGAACTGTGAGAATCAAAGGAGGTATTTTTTTTTATTTTTTTTCGAATTTTTTTCCCCATATTGTTAAACATGTATTATAGTATTAAAAACTAAAAAAAATTAATTTTTTTTTTTGGTGTAGAGTAATTACGTGTAGAGTAATTACATAATTACTCTAATGTAAACTAATGTATTTACTTTAATGACGTAATTACACTAAATTTTTTTTTAATTTTTTTGTATTATTCATCTAGAAAGTATGTTTAAGCACATAGGAAAAAAAATTCTAAAAAAAAAATAAAAATTTTTTACTCCCTTTGATTCTCACAGTTCTTACTAAAAAACACTTTGTATTTGATCTTACTAAAAATATGGTTTAAGGGAACAAGTTGGTGCTTTATGTATAGTCATTTCCAATCCCAACAACGATGAAGAGTATACGTAGTTTTATTTTTTATATTACGATTGCTTTTTACTTAGCTTTTAAATTCGTAAATTTATTTTATTTATTTTTTATGTAATAAAAATGTTTTTTTTAATTTATTTTATATCTAAAAAAAGAAAAATTAAAGTTTAATGATGAAAAATGGTTTACTGTTAGTGATTGTGTGAAAAATGGTGGGTGCTGTTAGTGATTGTGTGACGATGTTAAGAAATATGATGAAATGATGTGACAGTTTGGAATTAATTGAAGTTAGTGAAAAGTGTGATAACGTACCACCCTTAATAGGAATAGGAAAGCAAACATTGTTTGGGACAACCGGTTAAAAATCTCTATTGTTCATGTAATTGTTTTTTCTTTTACAATTTGCTTTCTTGCTAGGTAGTTAGTTATAAAATTCAGTCGTTTGAATTTTTTTTAGTTAACCACGAACCCAATCAATTTCGTGTATAAAGTTCATGTATAAGCTCATGTTCGAGTTCACATATTAAATGAGATTTAGTTTAGATAGACACAAAGGATTAACTCTTCAAATGTAAAAATAAAGACGAACCTGTTACATGAGACTCCGTAGAATAATGGCCATAGTCGACCATAAACTATATACCCAAAACCTTATAAAACTTTCATAATCACACCATATACAATAAAGTAAAATATAGCTCTCCACTTTACAATATACAACAACAAAACGACTGAATCTAATCACAACAAATTGGACACCTTATGAGTCCATTTTCATTGCAATCAGGACATCTTTGAAACCCATAATCACTTTCATCTATTTCATCTGCACCTTCGTCACATTCAATTTCATAATAGATCTTACAACTACCTGAACATGTCTCACACGGTAAAAATCTAATATCCCCACAAGCCTCACAACCATCACCACAACCACTACCGCAATCAGCCACTATTTCACAACCTTCTAATACCTTATCTAGCTGACTTTCATCATGTAATCGTCTGATTTCGTCTGCGCCGCCTATGTATTTCCTCCCCACAAACACATTTGGCAACCCCCTGCCACTGTATCGGTCACCCAATAACTCCTTAAGTTCGTCCTTGAAACCCGAATGCATCGACACATCACGTTCATCAACTCGAAAACCGGAGTTCTTTAGTATGACTCGAACATGACAACAATCCTCATATGTCTTTCTAACTCCCCTTAAACTTGTGTGGTACAAAACCAACTTCTCTTTACCACGTGATGTGACAGTTACTTTTTTCTCGTTAGACTGTGGTTTCTCACCGACTAACGGATCCACTTTAATCATATCTAGATCAAAATTATCCAATGCTACATACATATCATTTGCATTTGAATCCGAATTAGAACGGTTCATCATGAACTTCATATCTTTTTCTTGTGATGGCAATGTTGGTTGCTCGAATTGAACCAAGCGGGTGTGATCAACCGTAGAC
This sequence comes from Ambrosia artemisiifolia, assembly GCA_032199755.1. NCBI lineage: Eukaryota > Viridiplantae > Streptophyta > Magnoliopsida > Asterales > Asteraceae > Ambrosia > Ambrosia artemisiifolia. Next base: position 38,316,112 of record CM063516.1, read on the forward strand.
AATGGACGAAAAGGACTCGAATCATCCAAACCCGCCATCAATTCCCACGCATTGATCGTCTCCAGCTCGTCTGGAGGCGTAACAACGGATGTTTCCATTACAATTTTCGCTATCTTTTCGTCTATCACCTTAGACCATGTCTTGGCTTCTTCCACCCCACCTACGAAATCCCTACTGTTCTTCTCTGGGACCATGTCTTGGCTTCGTCTAACCGGCTGTTTTAGTACCTGATCGGGTTGTTCAATCGAGGTATTACGAAGCAGGTAACCAAGAGTAGTTGAATTACGTGGTTCAACATGGTGGTTATTATCGTGTTCGTGTGGAGGAGATCGATATGGGTGCGATGAATAGCTCCTTCGTATTGGAGAACATCGAGCATTGCAGTTCCTACACACATATTGCTTCGATGGTGCACAACCCATCTATTCAACAATAATAATAACAACAACAATAACAATAATAACAACAATACCAAGTGTAAAGATTGAATGATGCCCACGACCCCTTTATATCAAAAAAAGATTAAACACACATAATATCGAGAGTTTTGAGTATCCATGTGTAGGTGATCATGAAAAAGGGACAGTATGAGCTGTACAAAAAGGAAAAAGAAATGGTAATAAAATTTATAAAGATGAAAAGATATTGATAGTTTACAGATTACAGATCATGCATTGAAACGATGAATAGAAGAGTCTATTGTTCCATAACTCGAAAACAAAATATACTTTTCTTGCAAGTTTCAATAACAGTGGAGAATCATTAAAAAACGGACTCATCTACTCTATTAATTAATAATTAATAGGAGTAGTTTTTTATGGTTGAATTATGAGGCAGCAAGTGAAGATCTTTGTGGATATGTCCATGGTATTGTTCTAAATTCACGGGTTTTTTTTTTTTTTTAAACATGTTTGATTTATTTGTTTGGTATGTATTAAAAATTGTTTTTTTGATCTTTAGATGGTAACATTTGCATGTTTCTTGGATATGTTATATGGTTACGTTTGAACTACTTTAGATGTCTAGTCATGGGATACGTTAATTATATGTCGCGTATTTAATTTCATTCACGTAATAGACTTAAATGATACACGCGATCATACTTATGGCTCTTTGGCGAATATGGTTAGCTAGAAACGCAAAAGTGTTTAGAAACGAGAACACTTTGGTAACCAGAATTGTCAAAGAAATCAAGGAAAATACGTTTTGGTGGATGACAAAGAGATCAAAACTAACGGGGCTGGATATGACCAAGTGGTGGACGTTCGAAGGGATCGACTTTGCTGGAAGTTAATTGACTGCCGTATGAGTTTTTACAATGTTTTGTTAGGGTGATTTTCTTCCTGTTTATATTGTTTGTTTCCTGGGCTGATGTGTAGCCTCTTGCTACTCTGTTTATTGTTTTGGGTTTTCTTTCTTGGTGATGGAATAAAGTTTGTTTTGGCTTGTCAAAAAAAAAAAATAGACTTAAATGATAAAACTATATGTTTATGTACTATATGATAAAAGCTTGTGAATTTTTTTTAATGTCCAACACGGCCACCCGGGTATACCCATAGGCAAAAAGCCACCCATAGCTGTGATTGCGGAAAGCGCTGATGATTTGGCCTGTCACAATTTTAGAGGAAATTCACTGTCCGAAGAGCTACTATGGTGAAACTCCAGGCTCGGGCATAACATTTTGTCACAAACAAAACTCCAACTAACGACCTTCCCTAGATAATATCATATTGTCATCTGGATACCGCTTGAGCAATGCTCCTTTGTCACAAACAAAACTCCAACTGACGACCTTCCCTAGATAATGTGCATTTGGTGGTGGTACTATCTATGGTCGTATACAACATTTATAGTTTACATTGTGTAAAATTTGTATTATGTTAGTATTAACTTTATACCTAGAGGTTGTGTGTATTGTGATTCGAGTTTTCACAGTTAATGTAAGCGATTTTCATTAAAAATGTGTGTGTGACATAGCATTGTTTAATTTCTAAAGAAACTATTACGTTTGCTTATTGTTTTTCTAATTATATATAATTATAGACTGTTTACAACATCTCCTCTTTCGGCGTAACATGCAAGGCACAAATTCTAGTAAGTGATAAAACCACTAATGCATAATAATCACTCTCTATACTTTACTGGTATCCGTTGCCTAAACTACATGCCTTATATAGAAAATTCAGTTCTTATGGTGTCATTTTTTTAATGGCCAACTAACATTTCTGTCCGACTACCCAGAGGAGTTTCCACACTATGGACAGACCCCCATGACCAACCCAATGACGTACCTCGGGCGGCTGGCATAGTCAGGCCCGCCCATGCAGTTCCCGAAACCGGGGAAAACCCAACCCCTCACCCACCCGAAGGCACGACGGTGAAGGATTGGTAAAACCCGGGCGAGATCAGGACTCGAACTCGTGAGCCAAGAGTCATCCTTCATTTCTCATTATGTCCCTCGTGAAAATCGAACCCGGGACACCCAAGAGAGATCTCCGGTCCATTCACTAACTGAGTTACCTGTTGAATGACCTTATGGTGTCATTTAAACCTCAGATACGTAAAGAAAACGGATGCTAGGCTACTTAATATTAGAATTGTGCTGAATTTTATCAGCTAACCATATGATGATTATTGGCAATTTGGCATGAATTATTGAATTGACTTGGATACTTGGATAAAGACTAACATGCAAGCAAAAGTGGATACCTAAATTTAACACGTAACGCTAGTTGTAAATGGTCTACGACATGACAATAAAAGGTATACTACAATCAAGAAAATGACTATTTCTAAAAAGTGGCTAAAAAATTACAGTGTTGTACTTAAAACAATTTGCATAAATGATCTTTAGTTATGTTCTCACTACTTGTGTGTACTTTTGTTCCATGATTAAAATAAAATGAATAGCATGACTATAATACAGTTATATATAATTATATATGTTCTTTATTTAATAATTTCCTCTTCAATTTATCGGTATTTCTTATCTAAATTTTATAATACTAAAAGAAGAAGACGTGTTAAAAATTTACATGAACCAATTATTCCTTTTCTTGTCTTTAATATTTCTGGCAGCTTGTTTTGTCTTAAACTTCGCCCATGGATTTTTAGGAGTACACAACAAAACCCCATTTGTGTCTTCTGTATAGCGTGCACACATCAACGTACTGTAACATAAGCATACACAAGAATTGCTTAATACACCCCTAATTTAGGACTCCGATTTGTTTTTAAATACTCCATCTTCAAATATGTACCCCAAGCATTATATATTTTTTTGTTTAATTTGAACGGTGTCACTGGACTTGAAATCCGTTTGACGATCTACCTGTTTTCACAAAAAATCCCATGCAACACCCAAAAACGCTTTTTCATCTGAAAAATAGCCTATTAATGCAAGTTATTCTAATTTTCACTGTCAAACAAATGGCTCTCGATGATGTATAAAGACTGTGTCGAACGGATTAAGACATAGGGGAGGGTTGTTTCAGCTTCGTATATTTGAGGGGAAATGAAGAAGAATTGTTGAGCTGTTATATCAAGTGTAAAACTAAATAGGTTGAAATTAAATAAGGGTAAAAAATTAAAAACAAAAAAGGCATATAATTGTATGCATATAAATAGAACCTAAAACAATTAAACTTATTTTCCTAGTTTACATATTATCTAGATAATCCTACTGAACCGGACTCATTTAGACATGATGTATTAATAAAGATACATGTTTTGAGTCAAAATGATTATGGACCCGTTAGGCCGTTACCATCCTGCTCATTTTACACACCTAGCGTCATGTTGTAAACATGTTTGTTTTGGTGTGCACAGTCCCTGAATCAGCGACCTTCAACCAACATTTTGCAAGATCGCTGATTCAATCAGCGACCTTCATATGGTTTCTCCCTGCTCGCTGAGCACGGCCGTCATCATTTCGGTTTCTCCGACCAGGCCTGCCGACATTAAGCAAGCAACGGTTCAAGGTAAGTTTTACATCATTCTACTCGTTTCGCCTCCCCGAATAAAGGTGCTATGATTCTGATCATTTGTTGTGAACACAGAAAACGGATTTTGAAGTTAAAAAATTTTGGTGGGAAAATTTTTTATACGAAAAAAAGAAAACAGAGGATCACTTATTAATCTCCATTTTTTGATTGGATTAAAGTTTAATTATTCGATTATGATAATATGCAGAGGGGAAGGGATGTATAACTGTTAAATTTCGAATTTTGATTCTGTTTCGATCCTTCCAGTGTGTCACCGGAATTTATGAAATGGCCGGAATCCTTCTAAACCCAATTTGTTCTTCCTCTTAACGGTTATAATATTGAGTAATGATCTTTCATATCTTGAGTAATGATCTTTTCTTGTCCATTTGGGTTGCCAAAAATTGGCCAATGATTCGATGAAATTATGTCTGTCTGAAGCTATAATTTTGATGTCGTCGTTGTTGAAGCTTATTGGAGGTAGATGGGGATATGGTTCGTTCGAAGACTCGCATTTAACGATTCGTTTGTAAGTTCGCCGAAGTATGGCCGGAATTTCTTGAATTTCCGATCAAGTTCTTATAAAATGGTTATGGGTCTTTAACAATTGTTTCCTTGCATTCGTTTATGTATGTTTCTGTCTTCTTAATCGAAAAATATGTTCTTTATCAACGATTCTTGACTCAATTTGTTTCTGCGTTTTTTTATTGCAAAATAGGGCATGAAAATTTTGTTTCCTGTTTTTCGAGACTGGTTCAGCGAACTTGATGAAGATTGCTTGAACCTCGTGCATCGGATGAACGACCTTGAAGATCTTTACACGGACCAGCGACCTTGAAAATCAGAAGTTGAAGATCGCTTGTTGGACTAGCGACCTACCCATTTTCACAAAAATTCCCATCCAATACCCAAAAGCACTCTTCAATCTTCCAAATCGCCTATTATTGAAAAAAAAAATCTGAAAATTCAGTCCAAGAACGTACAAAAGGTGCAAGGGTAGAAAAGGTCAAAGGCTTCTCGACCTGACCTGACCTAACCTAACCTAACCCGATCTATTTTGACCCCGTAAAAGTGTTTCTGCTTGGACATTATGAATAAAGGTTAAAACAAAATAATTTGTTTTTGTCAATCTAGCTTATCTGACTCGATCCGTCTGAACCCATAACAACTTATGACCCAGGCAACTTACTTGTTTAGGCATTGTACATTTGTACTTACTAATGTATATTACCATTATTTTTTTCACAATTTAAATTAATAGGAAAATAGTGATTATAATCATTTGACTTCACTTCCAATGCATTGAAGGTTGACCTTTGTCGCCATCCTAGGCTAAATCTCTCTTGCAATATCAAGAGATGGATAACATATAGGATTACTGTTACTTTAAATCTAACTATATCTTGCAAAGACTTTATCGTGAGAGTGAACCAAGCAAGGCAATGTACACCTAGGGGCGGTTTGACTCTATGTATATAAAGTAAAACTCCAGGGCTCTTAAATATTTTTAGAGTTTAACTATGTTTGATTCGTATTCAATTTTCTCTCCATTCACAACTCCCTTAGCTCTCAAATGCTCGAATTTTCCGTTCATATAACTTTCGGGCCGGGCTCCTCACCCTCCTGTAGTTCCGTCCCTGCGTATAACTTTGTGTCTTTTAGATATCGTATACAAAAAATATGTGTTATCATATTCTCAAGTATTAGAATCCTAAACAAACACATGTTTCTTTTAAAAAAAAAATCAATAATTCAGATTCTTGCTTTAGTACGTAAAAAGATACATTTGAGCCGGCTCTCGTTACACCCCATCTACTCCACAAAGTTTGGTTAGTTTTGGATATGGGTCGGATACCAACTCGATCGGAATTATTTAATAGACAAGTTCACATGGATGGTCTAGATTGTGCGTTGTGCGAGTGGGGGGTCGAGTCCACGAACCATTTATTCTCTAGTTGCTTGGTTGCTCAAGAGGTTTGGTCGGCCATTGGGCATTGGTGTGGTTTAGCTCCTATATATGCTTTTGAGGTTAGAGATTTATTGGTGTTGTTCAAACAAGTGACAGACAACAAGTGGAAGAAAAAAAATATACATGGCATTATTTTAGTGGCGATTTGGTGCATTTGGCTTGCCAGGAATGAAAAGATTTTCAACAATAAAGAGGCAAGAGGTAGGATCATTGTGGCGAACATTAAAAGTCTTTTGTTTTTTTGGCTTTGTAATAGGTCTAGTTTCAAGGAATTATCTTGGGTTGAGTGGCGGAAAACGCCTTTGTATATATTGTAATGTTGTCACGGCGATCCTCGCTTTGAGGACCTTGTCGGCGGTTGTTTGAATGAAATTGAATTTCCAAAAAAAAAGTGTTGGGCTTGAAAGTTATTGTTTTAAGATAATAAAATGGGCCTTGGGGACTAATCATAAATGCATCATTTATTTCCAAAATTGATATATAGATATCGTTCAAATTTTATTTTCTAAGACATCTTTATATGTCACGAGTATTAGTTAGTTGTTAACACCACTGGTGTCGGTGTTTTAAGTGAGAATTATAAAAAAGTTTGAGGACAAGATAACATATTAGATTTTATATAAAATAAATAAAGGACGATACTTCATTGTATTTACATGTCAATGTTTATTCACATATAACTTTAATTCGTATATGGAAACGTACCTATGGCATGAGTTACATCATTCACATATGAATATATTAAATCTTAGCCTAATTTTTTTTTGAAAAAACTAGTAGGAATGCCCGCGCGTTGCCGCGGGTACATATGTTTTTTGTAGCATGTTGGGCGGCGGGTTTTACGTAATTTATTTTTAAAATCATTTGGATAATACAACTAACATTTGAATTCACGAGGAGGAATTGAAACAAAAGAAATCATAAAAATAACAATATAACAGATGATGCAAAATTTTCTATTCTTACTTGTTACCTGACTACGTTTAGACATGCAAACATATAATCCCAAGCTATACCAAAGATGATGAAGATACAATGGATTTTATAAACTTATTTTTCATCTTTGATGCACCTTTCATGTAGTTGCGTTTACAGTGTTACCCGTTTTAGTGTGTGGATTTCATGGTGGATAGCTCCTTTTCTATGAAAGTAGCAAATTCAAGAGTTAATTTGAACTCTTGCAGTCAAAAAGTAAACATGTAGGAAGACATTTAAAATGTTAGTTAACATCATAATAATTAGAACCTAAAGACATAAATATAAATTAAGTTATACTCTAAAAATAAACATGTGAATCATAAACAGAACTATAAACCTAACAGCAAACAACATGGTCATGGTCAATCTTATTACTTTCAAATACAAAAGTCTAGATTTTTTAAGAAAATAAAGCAAGTATTTTTCCTACTTAAGATGTTCATTGTAAACTTTGACCATGAAATTATTTTATTAGTAATTCAAGGCTGCATTTAGTTTCAGTGTAAAAAATAGCCAGCATTTGACCTATAAAAGTCAATTTTCATTGCTCCTCATTTTTCAGTTCTAGTACATGTGTTGTGTTGTGTTTGTGGAAATAAAATAAAAGGACATGTATAAGTGTTGTGCTAAATCCATACATTCAAAAGAATTTTAAAATGGAAAGTGCTACATGGAAGGTAAGTATTCTTTGAGTGATATTTTTACTGCATATGTTTGATGCGTTTCTGTAGCAGGTGATGCCTTTGGTAGCTTCCGATAAGGAACAAGTACGTAAGAAATAAAGTAAACATCTAACATAGATAATGCTCGGTCTAAATCTCTTTAACCGTAAATCAGATTCATAGCTATATATGTTAAAAAGATAATGGGGCTTCCCTATGTTCTGGCTTTCGAGACACATGCATACATACTACAAGTGAGCATAGTTATCAAAGGCGTTGGGCGCACTCAAGGCGCATAGGCCTCGCCTAAGGCCTAGGCTTCTGTGAAGCATATCTGTCATATCCTTCTCACCGTTCAAAGACCTAAACGCTTCAAAGCAACTTGTTCTTTTTGAAATCTAGTTTCAATCAAATAATATGATTTAAATATGCATCTTGAACTTGCTTATCTCAGAAGTCAATATACAGGCAAGCAGCTTTAACACTTAACGAGCAAACAAAAATCAACTTATTAAGGGGGAGATGGGTTCGATTTGCAAGTCTTGGTTGAGGCGGCGCCACTGTTTTTTTTGTTTTTGTGGCGTTTAAACCGGCAAGTAATGGCGAAGGTTTTCAGATGGTGGCAATGAAAGGGGAGGAAGGGGGGAGCCGTTTCTGCAGGGTTGAAAAAAATGTGAACGCAATTAGCGTTGTAATCTAAAGATCAAGTTTCTGGGAAGATTAGCCTTTTGGTGAGTGAGTGAGCGAGCTAAGAGCATTACAGTTCTTTGTAGTCTTCGGACTTTGACTGATCTCATAAGATCAAGTATTATAGTCTGTTGGTGATTATTATAGTTAGTCCATCCTTCTTGTTTCAATCCTATTTTATGTATAAACATTAATTTACAAGTATTAGTGTTGAAGTTGATTCATTGCTATTTGAGTGGTTTGGGACCTACACTGTCACACACACATGCAACTCAAATTACTCAAAGTCCTATACCAAAATTGCTAGTATGTTTGTCGCATCAGCGGAAGGGGTGGACAGAGATAGGTGCGATGTTGTGAGGATGGGTCGGCGAGATGATGGCCCTGGTGGTTTGTTTAATATACATATTCATTACTCTATATTATTTCGAAAGCAAGTACAACTTTTTTGAATTTATAACATGTAGGTAAAATTCATTACATTTCAGTGTAATTTGCCCCAACACCAACAACATCTACTGATTTAGAAGCCAATTTGCAGTTCACAGAAAATGAAACTATCGAAAATTCTAACAGGTGATGCTTTTATTGTTCAACTCGGTTAAGACCACATACAATTCATTTACAAGCTGTTATACGCACCATCAAGCTGGCTGCTGACATCACATTACATGGAAGAAACAGCGGATTCAGGCTCGCCTGCACCTTCAGAAAGTAATCCCCTAGTCCACCTCTTTAACATGCTTAGAGCTGCCTTTGGTTGATCCATAGGAATCATATGTCCAGCATCATGAACCTGTTATATGTACAAATGTCAAGTTTGACTTCCATAAGTCAAAAGCCAGTACTTCCTAATCCATATTTCTCACCACCTTTTTATACTTTAACAATGTTGTTTTCTTTTCAAGTCAGTGATTCTTTAACATTTAGTGTAGCTATCGTAGTCTTTAACTAAACATAAACGAGTGCGATGTTTTTTTCTTTTCAAGTCGGTGTTTTTTTTAGCGATTCGGAAGTTGAAAGTAGTATGCTAACTAAAAATAAAACGCGGTCTACCTTGAGGAAACTGAGTGGACCATGGGTTTTGAGTAAGCCTGCTTCAGATCCATCAACTTTAAAAGGAACATCAGCAGATGCAACAAACTCTTTCTAACCACTCCATTCCATTGCATGAACCCATCTTGAATTGCCTAAATTTGCAAAGTTGAACACAATTTAGTTTAACTAATTCATTCCGTCTTTCTAACATCCCAAATGATTTAAATATGGGCCGATGAACACTAACCGAGTCAGTTGCATATAAGATCATATTCTCCGGCATAATACAAGCAACTTAATCCCATCTTCAAGATGGTGGGGAATACCGACTTCAAGATTCCTCATCCAGTCCATAATCATAATCATAGCTTGATATACAACTGAACTACATGAAACGAAATCCATATCTCCAACTCCAAGAGCATCTTTAATAGATTTCTTGCTAAGGATATTCTCCATGTTCGAGAAATCATAGCGTAGGCTGCCCTCACACTGCTTTCTAATGTCATAGTGCTGCAACATGTTACAAAATGATTATAAATCTCACAAGATGTTTAAGTCTTGTTGGCCATAACAAAATATGAGATTAAATCTCTTTACATTGATATTGCCAGTAATAGATTTGATTGAGCTGAAAATGGTGTTGCAAGCCAAGTATGCAGCCATACAAGCTGTTGTTCCATCCATGCCTGATAAAAGAGCATAAAAACATTCAATTAGCCATTCAAGCAACAAGTTAAGATATGTTTCAAGTGCTTATTATGATGTAGGAAAAATTACCACAAAGTTTAATGGTTGTCTCGCAAGCTGGAATTTTCCGGTTAATGTTTTTTATGATCAGACTCCTGAATTATTCCCATGTCTAGAGCGTAATTAGTGTACGCTTTGTATTGAATTAGTGGATCAGTGAGTCCATTTCCAATGGCAAATCCTTGTATGACAACTCATGAGGTAAATACACCAACTCAAATGATTAAAAAAAGCACATGTTTGTAAAATGTAAAGAAAACATCAAGACAAAAAGAGAGATACCTTGAGGTTTATGTGGATTCCTTGCTTGGCTTTGTTTCCTTCATAGACTCTAGCAGCAAAAGCAGGAATATAGTGACCAGCATATGATTAGTGACCAGCATATGATTACCCGGTTATAAAGAAGTCATTTTTTACAAATTCGGGATGCTTTTTGAAGAAGGCCTGAATCATAACAAAATCACTATTATGCATAAAAAAGTGCCAAATAGTATTATACATATGTTTTATTTTAATGACTAAAACAATTTGATGTTTGATAGGGGTAACAATACTTTATATATATCTGACCCGTTTAACAAACATGTCGTATATGACTTGCTAGCAGCCTTTAAATGAATGTGCATTGTTCCAAAATTACATAAAATTAACAAAACACAAGGAACAAACCTGTAAGAAGTCATATAGGTCATTACTCACACCCTGTTCATCGTAGAGAATGTCTCTTTTGTAAGTGCTGTAACTAAAGCCAGTTCCAGTAGGTTAGTCAACAAACAATGGGTTGGATGCCTGAATATCAACACATAGACAATCTTATATGTTAATGCACAACATAAATTAATGGATTGAGCAATGCAAAAACACCAAATCTCAATCATGTATCAACTAACATTAAGACACTACATTTCCAAAATAAATAAATGTTACCTGGCCCCAGCCATACTCATTCCAGACAAGCGAAGAGTCATAAAAGAGTGCAAGCTCACTGCTACATCCTGGCCCTCAAGTCAACCAGATAACAACAGGGTCTGTTTTACGACCCCGTGATTCGAAGAAGAAATAGAACATCCTACAAACTCAAATATATGTTCTTAGATGCTAATAGAGGCAGCATAAACTCATAAACCCTTTCAAAACACCAAACAAATAAAGTATAGTTCTTGTATAAGTAAATAGAAATAAAATGAGCTAAACAGTAACAAGTGAACTCAAGAGAATTCCATCATCTTTATTTTGCAGTCATTGGAACATAGCCAGCACACATAAAAGAAAGCTACATATAATCTCCCATACTTTCCAAGTAAACGAATTGACGCCACTTAAAACACGCCAATTATAACCACCAATAGAGTTCTGAGGTAGCGAAATCCAGAACAGTCACTTGTTGAATTGATGTGGATATAAATATCAATAAGATAACGAACCCAAAAAATTGATACTTGATGAGACCATCGCTAACTCCTGCTGATTTAGGTTTCCATCTGTGATAACCCTTTTGACTCAATCTAAAGAACTTCCATATGAAAGAATAAAAACATAACCAAAAGTGACCCATGTCTCAATTACTTATCAGGTTAAAGAATTAAACCAAAAGAGAGAAAGCACAGTTAAAAAATATTAACCCAAATAAGGTTGCAAAACTTGACAATCGTACATGGTTTCAAAAGCTTCAAGATATTCAATTTCCAGTTAAACGAAAGCCAATTAAGATCGCCTCAAACATGCAATAACCTGTGTTACAGAAAGAATAGTCAAACATTAGAGAGTAAAACTTAGGAACTTAAACTGAAGTACTAATACCTGGGGGAATCAACTGAAGGTAATGAAATTTTGGTGTGAATCATAGAATTCAAGTGATGAATAAAAGCAACCCTAACCTAGAGCAGGGAATATGTTGCACAAAATGTTATAATCGAGTAAGGGGCGATTCACATTCGCCAATAAGTGGACAAAAAGGATCTATTCGGATTCACCGTATTTGAAGGAACACAGACAACCGAATGGTGATTATGGTGTTTAAGAAGGCGAAGGCAGGGATGGAAGAAGGAGGGTAAATAAATCCGTGTAGGCCTGTAAACGAACCGAACGTTCATGAACTGTTCGTGAACTGTTCGGCGGGAAGTTCGTTTATGTTCGTTTATTTAAATAAATGAACGAACACGAACACAATTTTTTGTTCGTTTAATTAAACGAACGAACATGAACACACGTTGTGTTCGTTCATTTATGTTCATGAACGTTCGTTTATGTTCGTTCATTTATGTTCGTTTATTTTGTTCGTTTATGTTCGTTTAATTAACCTTAGCTTTATTTTTATTATTTATTTCCTTTTGTTAAGTAACCTTAATTCATATGTTCTAAAAACTTAACCCTAACCCTAAAATTCTAAACATATCACTTATTAGCCGCTCTTCACACTTCACACTTCACAGCCGCTCTCCACCCAAACCCTAACGTTCATTTATGTTCATGAATCATTATTAACTTGTTTTCGTTTGTGTTCGTTTATGTTCATTTGTGTTCGTTTATATTGATCGTTTGTGTTCGTTTATGTTCATAAACTGTTCGTTTAGTTTTAAATGAACGAACATAAACGAACACGAACATGACAAATTTCTTAATGAACGAACACGAACACAAAAATGTGTTCGATTATGTGTTCGTGTTCGTGTTCGGTTAAAGTTAAATGAACAAACACGAACACGCCTGTGTTCGTGTTCGTTCGGTTCGTTTACAGGCCTAAATCCGTGAAACGCTTCGTATTTTGCAATTAAAAGTTTCATTAAAGTATTAAACCCTCAATTGATGCTCACTTGATGATTCTTAAAACTTGTATTCATGAATCTAAATGAAAGAAGGTGAAGCATCATTGGGTTGGTTTGTAAGATGGCAGAGATGGAAGAGGAGGGTAACATTGTAAATTTGTTTTGATAGTGTGAAGGAGGAGGTGGGCAAAATGTCTATACTACCCTTCTATGTGTCTTAATGTTCCACAAAGTTCCAATTATACCCTCATTATGTAAGCATAAATCACTTGTGCATGTTGCTTCTTAAGTTGTACGGAATTGAAAATTACTATCCTAGCCGTCACTCTTCCTTAATAAGATAATATAGATGACCCAACTGTAAAATGACTTTCTCAAACATCAATAATTGCACCAAAGTGCTTTTAACATAAAGTGGCATTATAGCCCAGCGGCGTTTTATTGGTGGGATAAGACTTAGGAATTATAAGGTCCTGAGTTCGAATCTCACAAGGGGGTTTTCTCATAATTATGAGTTTCCTCCTGAATTGATGACTTGGTGGTGGAATATGATCGTGTGGTTACACTGGTGGCACGGTAATACTCCAGTGGTCCGTGAGTGATTCCAATTAGCCGTTAAAAAAACATTATCAAAGTGCATTTCTAAGGTTGTTCATCTATAGATATTCGGTTTAAGTCCCACTTGCAATAAGATGTCAAATTTAGGGATGCATGTGAAACCCATGATCTATTGGTTTAGTGGTATGGTGTCTGTCTACTTTTACATATGTGAAGTTGTGAGTTAAAATCTTTACAAATGCAAGATAAAATGAAATTAAGGGTGTTAAAAAAGTTTTAAAAAAAAAGGATAAAAAAAGGATGCATGTGAAGTGAGAACTTTAAGAAAACATTAATTAGTATTGAATTGTATCTTAGCTTTTAAATATTATAGCATTAAACGAATTCTGTGTTTATAAACATTGTCATTAGAAATACTAGTGGATTAGCCCGTATGATGTTGCGGGTGTCACTAACTATTTTTTGGGAGCACAATCTAACCCGGCTTATCTTAAACAATGATTATATTTTGGAAAAAAATTTAACATCTACTTAATATTTTAGGAAAAAATTAACATATATAAAAGAAAACCTGTGACTTTTAATCAATTTTATGATATACATGTTCGCCTAAAATCCAACATTATATTCTTTTCATATTTTATGGCATTCAATTTTGTGACTTTTAATCAATTTTATGTAGTCAATAAACTAATCTACTTACAACTAAATGCTTCTTTTCTTCATCAGTTACAAGGATACGATAAGGCGAAGAGATTTTAAAGTGAATTATGACCATAATCAATATCATTATCTAATCCAAATCACTTACAATTAATTTTCAAGAAGTCAAGTTATAAGGACACGATGAGGCAAAAGGCTTTTAAAGTGAATTATGAGCATAATTAAACACCACTTACAATTAATTTATATTATAGAAAGACAAATTACCTTAAAAACAAAAGGCTTTTAAAGTGAATTATGAGCATAATCAAATATCACTTACAATTAATTTATATTAAAGAAAGACAAATTACCCTTAAAAATTAGTGTACATATGCATTGTATGTTGTATGATAAGCAATTATATTTGTATCTCTTAACTTTTAAGAACCTTGGGCTAGTAAAATCTTTAAAGTCAATGACTTCAATTAGTGAATAAATGGGTGTCTAATTAACTTCCCATGTAAGCATCCATGAGAATGTCATCCTTGTGTTTGATCCCAATCACATATGTACCGCTAACATATGGGTACCTGTTGCAAACGAAGTATGATTTGTAACATTATACTATATAGCGAAATTTGATTTGTATAATACACTACAGATAAAATATACTCACTGGGTCCTTTGAGAATTTGTTTAAGTGTCAAACAAAATCACAATCACAAAAGAAGTAAAAACAATTAGAAAGTAAGGATTTACCTTTTGGTTGCACAAGTTAAAGAGAGGAATCCATGCTTGTTTAAAGAAGGTTGAAGACAAATAACATCATCACCATCTAGCCTCATATCATAATTCCTAATATCGAACTGAGCCAAATCAAATTTATATGCAATACCGAACTCACAATGCACCTGCTACAAAGCAAAGAAAAGAACAATATGTGCATGAAAAATAAAAAAAATCATGAAAATACCTGCATATTTCTATAGAAACTCTTATAAGGTTTTCAATGTATTGCAAAATAGTTATTATATATGGGTATGAAATGTACGCCTACTTGTAAGAATCACATAAAAAATAAAATAAACCTCACTCGGGTTAAAACTTCAACCAGCAATCAATAATCTGAAATCAGGCATAGCCCTACAAACTCGGGTTGGCCTTATCCCATGAACCATATGACATGCCACCACATCAGTCGGAAATAGGAGCCCACAACCAAACGGCCTTGAATGCTGCTTTCGGAACCCATGGTTTAGCGGGGGTAGGGGTGTAATCGAGCCGAGCCAGGCTAAGCTCGAGCTCGAACTTAAACGAGCCAGCTCGGCTCGGCTCGTTTTTTTTTTGGTTGAGCTGAAAAGCCGACCTCGAGCTCGGCTCGTAAATGTTCTAACCGAGCCCGAGTTGGTTCGAGCCAACTCGTTATTTTTTTTAAATATTTATAAAATAAAAAAATAAAAATAAAATTACACATATACATGTATATTTTTTTATTTTTCCAATGTTTTAATGAATGAAACACATACTAAAAGTATTATTTGTATAATTTATGTTTTTGTTCTATTATTTTTCATATTTTATTGATTAATTCAAAGTATTATTAAGTATATAAAAGATGTTTATCAAGCCACAAACCGAGCCACCGAGCCGAGCCATCGAGCCGAGCCACGAGCCAAGACCCCTAGCTCGTGTTGGGCTCGATTTGTAATCGAGCCGGCTCGGCTCGATAACAAAATGAGTTGTTTCGAGTCGAGCTTTTTTCGAGCATTTTTCGAGCGAGTTTCGAGCGAGTTGCGAGCATTTTGTACACCCCTAAGCGGGGGTGGGTGGTCGGCGTACCAGTTCCACTTATCTCTCTCATCCGTCCCGATGCATCTCTCTCTAGATCACGTATAAAGAATGCAATGAAGGGAAATTATAGTAAACGGAGTTAGCAAAGTGAGTATATAAAGGTAGGGGACTATACAAAAGGAGGGAATGGAAGGGATTTGTAACTCATGAGGTATTGAATTTTCGTGTTTATGAATGAGGGTTACATATTGAAAGGGATATAAAGTGTGTATTAGACAATTATACTATTAGCATTATATGTTGTACATGAGGGGCATAAAGGGAAGAAAATGACAAAAAAATAAAGATTTATGAAGAAATTCTTCAACTCCCATCTTAAAAATTGTATGAAATTACCTTATTGGACATCTTTGGTCCTTAATAAGGTAATAGAGAAATAGAGATAAATAACAATCGGGTCGGTGTCTCGGGGTAGTAAATGGGTTGACACTCTCGACAACACCGGATAAATAGGTTTGGGAGGGTAGCTCGGAAGGGAACTTCTCAGTATCAGTAAGGCGGGATTTACTTACAAAACACTCAGTTCAATTCTATCCTTTTGAGTGGATCAAGAGTGTACAAATCTCTTTCTTTTAATGTAAGAGATTTGCTACAAACAGTGGCGGATCTAAAAAATATATAGGGGTAGCATTCAAATTTTTTTAATTACCATACATTCATACAATGTAATAAAGCAAAAGAAGAAGAAAAAGAAAATGATAATAAATAAAGTTAAACAAATACCTAATAGATTTATCCTCTTCGATATGTGAAAGCTTGAAATTCGATTATAAACCGAGCCCTCTGTCTCGTCTCGGCTTGGATTTGAAACCGAGCTAGAAATCTAAGCTCAAACTCCACTTGGTTTTTAACTGAGTTGGCTCATCTTGGCTTGGTTAGGCTCGGATTAAAAAAAAACCTAAATACATGGCTTCGAAATTCAATAATATGAAATGTCATTAACTAGTTCAAAAGAACAAATTAATAATACGTTCGGCTTAATACATTAGAGATCAAAATCAAATTCGACCAATTATAAAATAAGTTTCAAATTTAAGCAAATACAATATATGTTCGTTAGCTTCTTAATCAAAACAAATATGCTCTGAAAATCCATCCACACTCTTCAATACATGAAAATAATAAACATTTTTCTTATAATATATTATGTGATAAAATAAAATATATTATAAGCAAATTATCCAAGCTCAACCAAGCTGAGTTAACGAGCGAGCCAAACCAAGCCGATTTGGCTCATTACGAGCCGAGTCGAGCCGACTCAAATGTGTATATAACCGAGTCATATTGAGCGAGCTTTTGCAAGCTAAATCTGAGCGAGCTCTGATTCGCAAGCTTTTTGAACAACCCTAGGCAGGGGTGTATCTTTTTTTTGTTCAAAATTAAAGGTGAGAGATATGGGCTCAAGGAGTGGGTTGTGGTGTGGGTTGTTTATTTATTTTTTTCCTTTCAAAAATTGGGCTTTTAACTTATAATGGACAGTTGATGGACTATAGTTTATGGTGTTAGGGTTTTAAAATAGTTTGATAGGTAGCATAAAAAAAAGTTGGGGGGCAGCATAAAAAATTTTCAAGGGGTGATGTAATATGTAAAACATTAATATTAATAAATAAATAAAATTCCACTACGCCGCAAAAGTTGAGGGGTAACGGGTGCTACCCCTGCTTTCAATCTATGTCCGCCTCTGGCTACAAATACATAAGAATATGAATGTGGTGAAAAGCAAACGACGATTCCTAAGGTTAATTTTGATGTGGGGAATATGGAAGGCTTGAAACGAAGTCATTTTCAATGGAACGCGGGTTACTATTGATGGTATTTATGGAGAAAAATAATAGGAGCAGTTAGGTGTACTTTTGAAGATGGCCAACAATGTTATTATTGAAATCCCACCTACAAGGAGCATGTAAAAGTTGAAAAATCTATGATGTGTCTCAATATGAGTTAAGTTGTGGGTATTCTCCATGTATACTATTACACTTGACACATCAAACTAGGGTCCCCTTGTTTTATAATCATATCAAAAAAGACTTAAATCATGTAATTAAAATAACTTCAAGAGCTAAGCTGTCTTAATTAAGCAGTATTGATAGCAATTTAAACGGTTTGATGATTAGCTACAAGTTGATTCACACAGCTTGACCTTTTACACTAACTGCCATTAGTAGCAACCGAGTTGCCAAACCTAATACTTCTATAAATAGCAATCCAACAATCGACACTAATTGCCATTAATAGAAACCCCGGGCAGTGATGTGCAGGTGTTTAACCATTATGATAATTTTGATAATTTTACTAAGAACTCAGAAATCTTGATTTTGATCTAAGCTTTAAAATCATAATCTTTAAATTCCAACACATTATAAACACCAGCTATTTCATAAATTAGGTTTTTAGCATGAAACCCACTGAAGGGATAGGGCCTCTAATCCTGGTGTGAATTATAACCCTATCCCATAAAATACATCAATTACGAGTTTCCGCGGCTCAAATCTTAGCGCGGACTAAAACCTTGTCCTATAAAGGACATCAGCCCCTGATGTCCGCGAATCAAATCCTGCGCGGATACAAATATATGCGAAGGATTATAACGTGGTGACGTCATCAACATAAATGAATCTTTGGGAGTGGACATACGCGCGGGACAATCAGGCAACATCGTCCTATAGTATGATGAAGTACAGACGATCAACAATCAGGAAGATCCCGTTAGATGCAGAACGCATGTTGCGCCAATCAGAAGACAACACGAGTCAGAGGTGGTCCAATGACCCATGACAGTGAACAGTGATATGACTGCTTCCATGCTTCCATCATGCTGCATTGTACAGTACCCATCAGAGTACTGTAGACGCATGGCCACCTGCTGCCCATACGTCACGTCAGACGCCACCAGATGATCAACCATGCTGTGTCAGAGGAAGCGTCGTCCGCATCCAATAAGATTGCGCAAGTTATCGCAGGGCGGTACATTCCTTCTCTCACATCAGCATTAATTACCATGTGACTTTATACTCACTTTATGGGCCTAATGGAGGCAAGCCCATCGTCATGGTTATGGGTAGTGATGTTTGGTCATGCATGTCCTAAAGGAGGTCACCCCTTCTTTATGGGGATCATGTTATGTTGCTATAAGCAAGCCAACACCATTTTTTGTGTCTGCTATCACGAATAATTGTACTCTAGACGGTCGCCTCCCTTCACTTGGCCCTTTCATTATTTTCTTGTAGGTTTGGTCTTTAACACCCTAAAACTGTTTTACAGAAAACTCGCAGCGGAAAAACACCAACCGAAAAATTCATTTATAAAACAAGCTTAATCGTTTGGAAAACCGGTTCTACTAAGGATTTTGGTGTTACATCTTAAATTATTTCATAATACATTCAACGTGACTCAACTCTATTGTTTATGTATCCATGACCGCGTACAATCCGCCTCCTCGCTCGATCTCCATCCTTCCCTTGCTTTATTAGGTAAACCCGACAACCTGCATCCACCACATAACCAGTACGTTAGTTCAATAAGTGACCTCATGTAATCTACTCATGACACGAGGTAACATCCCACGATACTCTGTGATCCTGTCTAAAAATCCTTCTCTCAAGTTCGGGTGGGTTAACCCGATCCGAACCTCCAAGTCTCTTGCAATCGTACTTACATACCTGCTTCTCTTATCATTCTCATAACAAGGGTTATTAACCTCGCAATACATATACATATATATATATACACATCCAAGGATATAATCTCCTACATGCAATTCTACAATACATACAAGTATAATTTCCCACGTGTATTGCCTCAATACATACAATTCATACAAGTATAAACTCCCACATGTGTTACTACAATACATACAATACTTACCAGTATAAATTCCCACATGTGTTACTACAATACATACAATACTTACAAGTATAAACTCCCACATGTGTTACTACAATAGATATAATACATACAAGTATACAACTTCTACCTATAATACCACCATTTATACGAGGATACAATTCCTTCATGTAATTCTACAACATATACGAGCATACAATTTCCGCCTATAATACCACCATACATACAAGCATACAATTCACTTATATATCTTACTTTGACCCGTCATGCTACTCTTTCTTCTCCGATCTCTAAGACGATTATAACGTTCCATTCCTATACTCAATCTACGCATACTTTCCAACCCTTACATACATGAAACTCTCCCTTCCTAACCCGAGCATGAGTGCCCATATGTACATCACATCTTCAATCTACATAATCATGACAATCTACTTACCGTATTTGACACAATCGAACAATGTATCAATTAAACTACACGCACTTGTATCATTCCGTACTATGATCATATTTACAAAACCGACATTACTATTACATGCTACACCCCTACATAGCCTTACACAAGGTTCAACAATATTAATCGATGCGTTAAACGCAAATACGGGTCGCGTACATAAGCGAAACGTCAACATACGATAGAATGAACAAAACGAAAATGAAATGTTCCAGGTCCCACCGTAACTTACGGTGCCACCGTAAGTTACGGTGGATCCCCAAAAACCCACGCCAGTTCCTTACTGGCTTACGGTGGGAATTTGGGTGCAGAGGCCACCGTAAGCTATGGTGCCACCGTAGCTTACGGTGGACTCTGGAGTCCACCCTCTTGTTTCTCCCTTCCATTCTCTCTTGAACCATCCCACTTCGATCCAACCAAAGCCGCGTTTTACCCACTTCAAGTTCCAACCATGCCTTAGCATCCTTACTAACATTCCATCATTTCATGATTCCCATTTTACTTGCACACATAAAATACACGTTAAGATTCATTATCCTAAATGGAATAAGAATCACTTACCTTATGTCCTCCAAGTTGATGCTTGCCACTTGCCTACACTTGACCCATTAGCCACTTGTGCTTGAGCCCATGTTGCCTACGCATTCATGTTATCATTCCCACCATTCCGTTAGTATACACAACTACGCATACTATCAATTGTCTTACACTTACTTGTTCTCATGACTTTCATTGGTCAACTACTAATATGCATATCACATGATTAACTACCACATTGTTTATCAATCAAGCAATCCAACATATCGTCAAGTATGTCACCTAGATAATCTAACATATATCACATGATTTCCTTAATCCCACAATCATATTAACAAACATAACCATGTTAGTCATCCATTGTTGACTTTTTAGAAAGTCAACTTCCAACTATACTAACTTCCTACTTAGAACATATGTCCATATTGATGACTAGATCACATAAAACACACCATAAACATCACATTCCTATCTCATTATCATGCAAGATTATTCATCATTCCAATCATAGCATTTAAGCATTAGTGTACACACTACTAATGCATACTTCCTACCATAACATACAATCGACTAATTTCCGACATGAATACTTTCTAAAACACAATTCTCATGTTAACCTACTATCAATTATATCTTTTATCATATTACCTTCATAATTGTCAAGTCTTGCATACGACTTCACATATCATTCTCATCTAGACATTTCATCAAACACTTGGTGTGCGTACCATATTTAGAGCATATTGTACAAGCTCCTACTACACACATTCCACCAATACACATAATCACCTTCAATCATGACCAATTTCCACATGAATATCTTCAAATACACATTATTTCTACCATTATATGGATTTACAACTAATTTAGCAACATCAATTTACTAAATGAAAACCTAAAATCATCATCTTTTGCAACAAAACAACTTCTAGTAATTTGCTCATCTCTAAACCATTAGAGATGATCAATACCACCTACAATCAAGCCAAAACACGAATTTAACGTGTTTTTCTTCAAAACCCTCATGTGGGGTTCGAACCCTACACGAATCATACATCGAATTCTACCAAACAAAAGGTACCTTAGGGTTCTATCGACCTTGAAGGGTCGATTTCTGGCTCATGCATCGAATTCCCCTTTGAATCCTTGCTAGATTGAGTTGGTTGTTGAACTAGGGTTGGAGCCCTTTTTCTTCTTCCTGATGTTCGACCAAAACACACACAAGTGTGTGTGTTTTTGGTGTTTGCCTCTTAAGTAATAATAATAATATGGACTTTGGGTATTTGACAATATCCACCCTCCAACTTATAACCTCTTGACTCAATCTTGTTATGTAAATCCCGCCTCTCAACGTCTTTAAATGAAACGGGTTTTTGGGGCGTTACATGGTCGAAGCTACAAGTTGTGCAAAAGATTATAACCTGCAGCAACACGAGTTTCAAACCATACTTATCTTTTGTTTAAGGTAAGTAATACTCGTTGTTTCTTCATTGGCGCCATCCATACCGGCTAGAACACTTTCTTTTCATAATTTAGCCCACCCAATGGCTGAACCCAACCCTCATACTTCCACTCACCTGTTCGAGAAAGACCCACAAGTCCAACTCGACGAGGACACTCAAACACCCAAAACAATCACTAAACAAGCCACTGTAAGACCTCAAAAGCCTGTTTTTGAGGTCCATGATGCCGACAGTAGCGATGAAGACGAACCAACACTTGAACCCAACGAATGGTTCTTCAGCCAGCATGCAAAGACAACTGCTAAATATCAGCAGATGCTTATGATGGTCGTCACGACGAATGGTTCTTCAGCCAGCAGGCAAAGGTTGTGTAATGGAGAAGATGATCGGTTGCAGGAGGGTTGTAGATAAGTTGTAATCGGAGAAAGAGGTGAAGGAGGTTTGAAAGGAAGGCAGGTGAAAGTACGGGCCCTGCTAGGAGTTTGGTTGTCACCGGGGTTTAATGGTTGCCAGGGAAGAAGAGGGTGGAGGGTTGTTGACGGAGAGGAGGCACGGGGTTTTGGTTGTAGATTAGAGGAAGGGTCGATTGACGGGGAGGTAGAATGTTGTTGGTTGACCGGAGGAGGAAGGTCCTCTACTGTTATCTCTCGTAACACATACATAGTGTGTGTGTGTGTGATGCTCTGCAGAAAGAAGAATGACAGGTTTATATACCTAGGTCCAAATACAGGGGTGTTTGGCAAAGGTCTGAAATTAGAAAAGATGAAGAGGAGTGTTTATATTAAATAAGAATATTATAAGCACGTGATGTGAAGGGAGTTAACTAAGTTTTTTTAATAGAGTTAGTTACAAAGGTCTGAAATTATAGCAAAAATTGAAGTTATAGGTTAGCTTTGAAACTTTTTAAAGACAAATGTGAGAGTTGTATTTTTGGACATATATAAAGGTGGATTTCTATAATTTTGTCTTGATTAAAAGTAAAGGAGAATGATGATTGATTTATTCATTTATTTATTTATTTTGTAATTTTAATTTTTTTATGTATTTTTTGTTTCTAATTTGAATAAGTCGAATAAACTCGAATTCGACTAGACTTTGAATAAACTTATTCAAATTGAATAAGTCAAATTTAAGGCGATTTCAAATAAATTTTGAATACACATTCTAAAAGTCCAACTTCGCAAAACTCGAAATTCGAGTTATTCGACTAGATGACCACCTATTTGTGACTACTAATTAAAGAAGGTTTAAACTTCAAACTATTTTGGAGTGGACCACATTAGTTAAGAGTTTGGACTACATTGTTCATATCCACCCAACTCCTAAAGTGTCAACCATAGGTCCATAGCTAAGACTTTTCTATGGTGGGTTTGGGACCGATCGTTGTAGGATGTAGTGAAAGGTGACCGGTGAGAGTTGAGAGGGAGGCACTAGATGGTGAGAGTTGTACCCGACGCTATATGATACATTGTTTCATACTTTAAAAAGTCTTATAAATCTTTAGATTAAACTTTAATGTTCTAAATGTTGTTTTTACAAATGTTACTGAAACACCAAAACATTTCAATATTATGCGTCATCAAAACAATTTTTGTTCATATAAATTCTTAAATGCACGGATATTATTATCTTGCAATTGCTAATCTATTAAAAAGGTATATATAATTAACGTCAGGTTATATTATACAGTATAACAAAAATAAGAATGGTGAAAAGGAAACAGAAAACATAATAGATCACGGAACATAAGACAATGAGCCACAAAGAAAAAAAATACACAATAAATCGCAAAAATGACACAATGATGAAAACAAGAAAAAAGACACAATGCTACATAAAAGAAATTAGTGCACTTTGTTTATGTCCCCAGCTAGTGATATGTCCATAATTGTCGTTGCATGATTATGTACGTTTTAAATGTTATCGGGCAATATTCTAGAGGTTTCGTGGGTATTTTAATCATTAATGTAAAGTTCCAGGCGTATGAATGTCACACTCCTGGCAGCTCAGGTGTATGCATCTCATACACCTGGAGCAACCCAGGCGTATGACAGGAGCCTATAAATACCCCACTCTTGTCCAAACTTTGTAACTTTTGCATATTCTAACAAGGTGGTGCCCATTTTGTGTGTGTTTCTCTATGATTTCCAAATCATTCTAACCTTTATAAAACACCTACAACAACTAAGATCGTAGGTGTTTAGATGAGTTCAAAACTTCAAGCTAAAAATCCAAAAGACGCAATGATATAACGTAAATTCTAAAAACTTCAAGCTAAAAATCCAAAAAAACGAAAACCTAAAAACTAAGATCGTAGGGTTCGATGTGACGGTTCCAGTGCCGTTTAGATGAGTTCAATCGGAGTCCGTTTGATATCCTTCCCACAACTTTCTATTTTTCTTTTTTTAGTATGTATTTGATCTAACCCTATATGATTATTGTGATAATATTATAAGAGTTATCAGTGAGAATTAAACAATTCCCCTTGAAATATAAACCTATACATAGAAAAAATTAATAATACGAAGATGTGAAAAAACAAATCCTTAACAAACAAATCTTATGTTTCAACACAACGGATTATATATTCTCCATTCAAAAACTGATTCAATAATCACTACTTATGAAGACGAAAAAAAAAAGATAACATAACAATGAGTTCTAAAATCAAAAGGAGTTCAATGACTGATTGCTCGTGATGCTTAATCATCGTTGAGATTGAATCATCATTATATTCGTTGACTTGTTGCCCTATTGATCGCAGATCGTTGAGCTCAATGCCTCGATACTAACCATAAGTTTGTAACTCTCGCTCGATGCCTTGATTGCAATTGGTCTTTTGCCTTTCAACTTTGCCGAGACTGCCAAAAAGATTTTTTATTTAATTGGGTTTAAAATTGTAAGTTTTACATAAGGTTAGTTGGGTTAAATGAAAGTGAGTTTAAATAAGCCAAAACTAAATATGTTCATGGGTTTAAAATTCATATTGGGTTTCAAATTTTACATGTGGTTGTTTTATAAAAAGATCAAATGTAATACGTGTGTTTGTATAAACTTCAAAATTTTAGGCCTCTATAAAGCGGGCCTTTTAGCGACCGATCACCTTGCCCTTATATTATTGTTATCATTATCATTAGAGTTATGAAGCAACTAACTAATAATAAAAAAAATATATATACATAAAAGTAATTTTGAATAACAAAAACTGCTTCGTAGTGCTTTGACAATTGACAGACGTGTTGATCCCAAGCATGTGTATCCATATATCTTGTCACCGTTGCATATTATCATATCTAGTGTTGCTATCATCTTCTAATTCTTTTTAATCATTTTTAATCGATTAACATTTTATATTTAAGAAACAATAATCGATTATATTAATCGTTCACACATATCGAACCCATGTGGTTAAAACAAACATCTATTTTTAAGTGTCGGAACTCCAAATTAAGTTTAAGTCTTTGTGATTATATTAAGTTATTAACGACCATCGATCATTCTATGAATTAGCAGCCAACAGTAATTATATATAATTCCACTTTCTTAGGCCAAAACCACTAATAAACAATCACATAATTAGTTAACTAATTAATTAAACAACATACTATGTTCTTCTTGTCTCCAACACCTTTCACTTTTACTCTAAACAAAACAATAAACTATTATAGTATTAGACAAGTGTTTGCATGGCACCCACAATATATAGTTTTGTATCACTATCACCGTCTGTTATTGTAAAAATAAATCCATTAAACAAAAATGTGATAAACCGGCCTTTAAAAAAAATAATCATCTTGTTTTGGATTTATGAATGATAGATTGGGTTGTTTTGGCTAGAAAAACACCAAACACAATGCAATGTAATATAGGATATAGCCATGAAATTTAAAACATAACTAAAACACACTGTTTGACTTTCTTCGCATAGTGTTTTAAGTTTTAAGCCTAGAATACATTGTTTTGGGTTTTTAATTGTTAGGCAAAACAATCCAAAATATCATGACTAAGTCTAAAAAATAATGCCTATATATTAAATCTTAATCATTCTAACATTTTTCATAAGATATGACAGTTATACAGGAACCTCACTCTACATACACATATACATATATTTAATGTGTATGTATTGGTTGTATACATGCATATGTTGAAAACCAAAAGAAAGGAGAGAGAGGGCACATGGGAACACGATGGCATGTGAAGCCAGAGTACTATTTTATGGTTTTTGAAATTAGAATTTGCATGGAAGATGCTAAATCCTATTTCAAAGGGGTGCCCCGCCAACCTTCCACCTAATGGGGTTGGGTCCATGTGAGTTGTGACTTGTGACAAGTGACTCTTTTATTTCTTTATCTTTTTCTTTATATAAGAAAATACACAACTAAAATGAGGTGGGTCATTTTACAAAATTAAATAATAACATCGGTTAATAACTAGAGGAGTCTATGGATAAGATGACATATCGATCGACAAAGTTTTCTATTGATAGAATGTTAAAAATTAGTTTTAATTATAATACTTCAAATGAAATTTTATGATTTTGAGAAACGCATAAAAAATAACTTAAATAGGGGGTCGTTTTAGTTATAGTTAGGGTTTTTAAATCTTTTGTTAGTTTATATCGTATTAATTATAATTAATCATAGTTTATTAGAACGGTGGTCCACTTCGGGATCCACGTAACATCGGAGGTAGCCAATCACGTTATACTTTTAGAACTTCAGGTCTAGGTAAGAAACACGCCCCTCCTCCCTCCCTCCCTCCATGCCTACCGACATGGTGTAGCGCCTTCCATGCCCAAAGATTGTTGCCACGTTGTTGCTGAATAGCCTTTCCCAGGCTCTACGTATGAAGTAATACGGATGGTCTTAATGATTTCTGAATCGGTATTTTTTTACAAACCATCTTGAAAGTTTTTTTTTTATGTCTATTCTTGAATTATATATATATATATATATAATAACAAAATATGAATGGTCTTATGAATAGTATACAAATTATCTTTTATTTGAGTCCTATCTACAAAAATGCCACCAACTTCATTCAATATCACACTACACATACAGTTGTAAATATACCGTTGTCCTTAAATTGTATAAGTTCTAAAGCATCGTGGATAATCTAATCCAACATGCTCTCTCCTTTCAATCACGTTTAAGACTTACACACATAGTTGCAAAAGTCGTCCGAGTTGACCGATTACTCGCCGAGTACTCATTACACGGTGGGTCACCGAGTATAGCCGAGTTGGACGAATATTCCGAGTACTCCCCGACTAGGCCGATTCGACCCCAGAGTACTCGCCCGACTAGGTCGAGTACTCGCAACTCCCCAGTCGGCCGAGTTGGTAGCGCCTAGCGAGTTCTGCAACCATGCTTACACATCATGCTTTATCTCAAAATATGCGTGAGAGAGGAGTAAGACAGAGAAAGAAAGAAAGATAGAAGACAAAGGAAAAAAGTACCTATAATAAAAAGCCAACATATATCCACAATCTTTTGAGTCTTAAATTGAATCTTAGGCATAATAAAATAAGGGAGAGGCTAACGTAAAAAGGAGCTT